>CM039427.1:2400000-3600000 GCA_022379115.2 Bauhinia variegata | reverse complement strand
CTTTGCATAGGCAATCGCAACAACAACATAAATGCAAAGGAACAAAGAACTGAGTACTGCAAGCATAATATAATACCTATCCAAGTGACTATGGTCGTTTCCGAAATTCTTGAACCAGCTTCTGAAAATGAAAATACAAGGAATGTTCAAAAAAATTTCAAAACATGAAACAACTTCCTTGGAATTGCCCCAAAGATTCCTCAATGACTCATTTTCAAACAGTTTCTCCAACCCACTTTGTGCTAGCCCTTCCACAAGCCCTAATAGCACAAATTGAAGACTCATCCATAGCATGCTCAAAAGGGCATCGGACTGCCTCTCAAGCTCCACTTTCCAAGCTATTATGCAAGTTATTACAGCACAAATCATGCCAGCACCAATCCTCGTCAACATAACTTGTTGCTTTTTAGCTCCACCCTACCAAAATGCAAGTATGGTAATGTGACTTATAAAGGTTTTGATTACAATGAAAAGAGAAAATCGAACAACCTTGTGGCTTATCGGGGTAATCCCTTATTACATTTCATCACTCAGTTTTCTAGAGAAATAAATAATTACTTTAGCTCACCCATTTTTATCTTTTCATTTGATTGATGTTAAGTTTAGTTCTAAGCCATAGTTTAACAGAATATACAGTGGTAAATATTTTGATTGACTTCCTGGCACCAGAAGATTTTTCGAAGCCGGTGAGTCTAAGAAAAGCAGTGGTAAATTGCTCAACTCTCCCTTGCTCGCTTTTAGCTAAAACATCATTAGGGATGGCAATGGGCGAGATTCCCACTCCCAATTCCATCCGAAATGTTTAAGGAGTAACCCTATCAGACTTCTAAAATTACACATTAAAATTCTCAACCTTGTATGATTGTATCTATTCTCAATTTAATCCTATTATATATAATGAGTGAAACATTTAAAATATTATTTTGTGTTAATAATTATTCTTTATATATATAATTTTCTTATGGCCCAAAAAGCATTAATAAGAGAATTTACTTTGTCAAATAAAAAAAAACTGAATCCTTATCCGTGATGTGATAATAGTAACAGTGGCGGGGCTAGAATAATAGTGGCGTGGCTGACATTGGTGAATAAAAAAAATTAAATCTTTATTGGTGATGTGATGGTAATAATAGTAATGGCCACTTATGTTGGTGAGTTATTAAACATTTAATCAATATATGATATGATAACGATTCATATGTATTTATGATTTTAAAAAAATAAAATTTATTAATAAAAATAAATTTAATTTTATATACTTAAGTTAATATTAAAAAATTATATTTTAGTTTTATTTATGATAAAAAAATAAAAAATTGAGACTAATAAACTTTAAAGAATAATGTTTGTCCGTGATAAAAAGAAAAAATAAATGGTTTACTTTATGACTAATATTTTGATTTTTTTATATATAATTGACTACAAAGTAATATTTATTGACTTGTGGTCTACGAACATCAATTAATATCTATTCGGTAGTCTTGTCTGTCTTTCTGTGGATCCAAAATTATCGTTGTAGGCACATGCATTGGTACTGTGGTGGCAGTGAACTGTCACGCTTAGAATTTTACGCGAAAATATTGCTTTTTACACCATTCCTCCGGGTGAGGAAAAGGTTAAAGTTTTTAATAAAAATATTACTTTATACACCTCCATCGCTATTTTTTACATTTACTCCTCCTTAATTTATTTTTTCTCCGCAAGATAGAACGAGAATCAAGACATAAAAATAGCATTTCATAAAATCAGGATGAAAAAAATAAGACAAAAAAAAAATTATTACAATAAATTTTTAAAACCCCTAAATTCTAAACGGGTAAATTCCCAACCCGACATCACAAACAAATTCTTTTAATGTCATCTTCTCCGATTATTTGTTCTTTCTCTCTCAAAGAACATTCCATTACTAGGAGCTATCTATTTTCTGGGTATGTTTGCAAGCATGTTTCTTTTTTGTTCAATTTTTGTCTTCTCATCTGATCATTTATTTTTTATTTTAATCTTTTAAGTAGAGTAAGCAGTATTTTTTAATAATAAAATTAGAATAAATTATGAGAAATAAAATTACTCTAAGAATGATCTAGACTTCCAAATACTTATTACTAATAAGATTTAAGTCACATTCTTCTTCTTGACTAAGCTCTGAAGTAAATAATTTACGTATATTTAAATTAAGTCTCATACATAAAAATTTACTCATTAAATCATTGTAATATCTATTGCAAAGAAAAATAATTCTTTTACATTGCCATAAAGGAAGAATAGACGAGGCCAACTTAATTTCCTTAACATGGCATGCTTTAAAAAGTTTTAATGAGTAAACAAAGACTTGTAGAAGTCCACGCACTTAATTGAGTAAGACAAGAATTTGAGTGGCATATCTACCGTGTAACATGTGTCAATAGGTAGTTGGACTTTCATGATAATTTGTCTTTCCAAGTAGAAAAATGTGAAGGTATGTAGAATTTAATCATAGAAAAATAATTAATGATAATCTGTCATTTCATGTAGGAAAATGTTAAGGTACACATATTCTATGTTATATAAATATTTTTAATAGATACATGAAAAAATTACATCCAAATTTCCTAGATATCATCACCAAACCCTTGACTATTAATTTATACCTAATGACTTCAATATTAATTAGTTATCAGTATGAAATTATAAATTTAAAAATAAAAAATAGAGATATGTACAAAAAAAAAAAATTTAAAAGTGAAAAAATAGATATAAACAAAAAGAGGCATATATTACTCTTCCATATACACAAACAGGGGTGTGTCTCCAGTTGCGACTCTATCAATGCTGGGATTGGGGTCAATAAGTGGGGGGAGGGTGAAGAGGAGGAATTCTAATTTTTTTTTTGTTATTTTTTTTTAATACAAAAAGCTTAATTTTACCAAACGAAACTCATTAATAATAAAGTAATAAGTTGCGTTAAGTGAAGATAAATGGAATTGATTATATAAACTTATCTAAAATAGTGCAAAAACTAAACACGTATAAATATAAATGAATAAACTTAAACAATCGAAGCCTTAAAATGGAAAAATGAGAAAATGAATAATAGAGATGAGTGTGTGAACGTTTGAAGCTTCCGGGAAGATGAGCAAATGAGCATGGATAGTGAGAGGTGACAAGAGAGAAGATGGAAAGAGGGAGTGGTCGTAAAAGGAGGCTGTGAACAAGGCCGCGGACCCTACCTTCGCTCCTGTACGCCGTGGAGAAATACAAACTCAGATTTTATTGCAGAAAATATAAATATGTGGCAGTTAGAAAGTGAAGATAATCTTCTCCTTTTGGAGTTACATAAACTTCTGCCGACATGTTTCTATAGCCCAGATTTTAAAGGTATTTTTCTCGTTGGCTTTGCTATTCTAGTGCAGAATCAATTTAACAAAGAGATCTATATCAACAAAAACGAAGAATATGGAGAAATTATTGGATTGGTTCCGAAATTATATTATCACCAACAAGGCTGTCTTCTTTACATGGGGTAATGTCTCATTACATTTCATCTCTCAGTTTTTTAGAAAAATAAATAATTATTTGAGCTTATCTACTTTTATTTTTTCATTTGATGAATGTCAGGTTTAGTTCTAAGCTATAGTTTAGCAGAATATGCAGTGGTATTTGTTTTGATTGACTTCCTGGCAGAAAAAGACTCTTCGCTGAGTCTAAGAAAAGCAGCTATGGTTGTGAATCTGATAGACGGTGGATCAGCTGTATTTGTTGTTCTTGTTACTCATGTCTCAGAAGCTTGGACAGGTCATCTCATAATGATTTGCGTATACACAGCAGCCTATGTTGCGGTAAGCTTAATAAAAGAATTTCATAGAAAATGATAACATCAGATCAGATATTGCAGACCGCAGGCACTGGAATTCCACTAAAATGTGCATGAATTTTTCTTCTTTCATGGATTATTGATACTATTATTTGTTACAGACAATTTTCTCCCATTCAATCTGCTCTATTTTGCTTTTGGGCTAGTAGCATTAGGTAAAGGAGGAAAGGAACCAGCTTCACGATCCTTTATTGAATTTCAATTGAGGGAAAATATGAAACAAAGCACAGAATCATTCGACGGCGAAATCCACGCAAATGTTTGGTGGAAAACAGCTTGGATTAGTGGAGCTGCCATAGCTCTCTTTGTCCGTGGGCATGCAACTTGGCAACTTACCTTCTTTGTTTGTAGTACAGTCATGGGAGTTAGTTATCTATTTTTCCTCATTGGTGTCAAATATTATCACAAGGAAACACCAAAGGGTAGCCCCCTTACTATTATTTACAGAGTCTTCAAGGCAGCACTGTTAAAATTGAATTTGGAGTACCCCGCCTCTGCAGAAAAGTACTACTTGAAGGATGAGAGACCAAATGCTTTGTACCGAAATAAAGCAGGTGAACTTCACTTGTTACCTCATGTTCCATTTCCCTTTAGGTTCTTAGACAAGGCTGCAATAATTAGGGAGGCATCCAATATAAGCCCACAGATGCAGGAGACGAAAGGCAAGCTTCGTGCAGTTAAAGAAGTAAAAGAGGTTGAGCGTCTTATGCCAGTAGCATACTTGGGATTATGCTTTTATGCATACAGTTTAGTTGTGGCGTCAGGGAATACTTACTTTGTTACACAAGCAAGCAATTTAAATGGAAAGATTGGAAGTTTCAACATTTCTGTCTCCTTTTTATTTGTTCTCAAATCCTTTGTACGCGATGTGGTTATATTCTCCTTTTGGTGGTTTAAACTAAGTGAGCAGTGCGACACAATCTGGAGGATTGGTGCAGGGATGTATTGTGCAGTACTCTGCTGCATTACTGCTTGGCAGGTGGAGGTTCATAGATTATCTTTGATCAAAATCGAAGGAGTTCTTCAAGACCCAGAGAAGATTCTATCCCTAAGCATTCTGGTGTTAATCCCACAGTACTTTCTTTTAGGGCTAATGGAAGGACTTGCAGAGAGAGGGCTTGGAGAACTCTTCTACAATTATGTACCTGAATCGTTGAGGAACTTTGAGCAGCCGTTCGTTGGATTTGTGTTAAGTATCGGGAAATTCCTCAGCATACCATATGCGTTGATTTTTGGCAGCTGGTTCAAGGAAACGATAAACACTAGTCGGCTGGATAAGTATTTTCAGATTCTAGCGATACTAAGTTTTGTGTTCTTATGTATTTATTTGATTTTTCTGTGCTGTTCTTCTGGATATAACTTCACGGAAAAATGTCAAGAAAATCAGGCTACAATGGAGCAAACTCAGGAAGCCATTCATGATACAACTCGAGAAGAATTAGGCTCATCGCAGGAAATCTCAATCTTAGAAGTGGAAACAGATACCTCACAACTCTCATGGGCAGACGGCTGTCTCACTCAGTGTTTCATTTCCTATTTTTCTACGTATTGATTGATCAATCATGCACATGATTGTAGAATTAAAATATTATTTTATGACCCTAAAACCAATAAATACGCCTATAGGCAACAGTTCATTAGTTCAAGCAACTTTTTTATTTGTTCTGAGGTCAATGATATCTGACATGGTAGAATTCTTCTTTTGGTTAAGAAGAGACAGAAGGAAAGGGATTCCATTGGTGAGGATAGGTGCTGGGATGGTTTTTGCAGTTTTTTCCTGCATCGCTGCAAGGCAGGTGGAGCCTCATCGACGGATTTCAACCAGTTCCATCAGTTTACCTCAGTTAGCTCCTCAGTATGTCCTTTTAGGATTCACGGAAGGATTTTATGGAGGCGGCCTTGACATGTTCTTCCATGTTCGGTTGCCTAAATATACGAAGAACTTTGCTAGGCCTTTTAGTCAATTGGTTTTGTGCATTGGTCCATTTTCCAGCATATTCTTCTTGCTAATAATCAATGGCTCGTTCGACCATGACATCAACAATTTCTACTTTGGCAGATATTTTCTGATGCTGGCTATACTATGCTCTCTGATGTTTTGCTTGTATTTGGCTTGCTGGATGTGCTATGATAACTCGGAAACCTGTTCAGAAACTGAGGAATCATATGCCATGGAAGCAGGAATTGAAACAGGCCAAGGAACTCAAGTGGTAATGCATGGCAATCAAGCAGAAAAGGAATTACTACCAAAAGATATGAAAAGTACGGTTGAATTTCTGAAGGATAAGGTTGATGAATTAAAAGAACGTGGAGATGAGTAAACATTGGAAGACAATAAAATATAAGTAATCTGTAAATTTTGTAATTTCCGGGGATTTAGCGTTTCGGAATCAATATAATTATGCTTTTCTAATTGGTATGTAGCTAGTATAGACAGGTTAGGTATCTGAAGGAGACAACAATAGAGTTTAAAGTTCTTCCATGTTCTTCACTTATGTAAAAATATATAGTCTGTCCTATTCCTTTTCCATTAATCTCTAACTTCGAAATTTTGAATTCCAAATTGAAGGTGCATAATTTAAAAAGTTGACAAAAACAAGAGGCTTAAGTGATTAATAATTATTGTACTATATATACATATGAAAATTGGAACAGGCCAATGAGCTCAAGAAGTAATGCATGGCAATCAAGTAGAAGAGGAATTAATACCAAAAGATATGAAAATTGCAGTTGAATTTCTGAAGGTTGATGAATCAAAAGAACGTGGGGATGAGTAAACATTGGAAGACAATAAAATATCAGTAATCCGTTAATTTTGTAATTTCCTAGGATATAGCATTTCGGAATCGATATAGTTATGTATTTCTAAATGGTATGTGTCTGGTAAAGACAGGTTGGGCATCGGACGGAAACAACAATGATAGAGTTTAAAGTACTTCCATGTTCTTCACTTATGTAAGAATACATAGTCTGTCCCATTCCTTTTTCAGTAATCTCTAACTTCCAAATTTTGAATTCCAAATTGAAGGTGCATATTTGAAAAAGTTGACAATAGAAGAGGCTTAAGTAATTAACTAATTATTGTACTCTATATATATATATAATCAATAAGCTCTGATATCAAACCTTTAAATGAAAAGAATATCATTATAACTCTTGGCTCAAACAAAATCTTCTCAAGTGCTAAAAGCTAAACTAACAAAAATTATGTCAATAGTTTTAGAAGAAGATGAAAATACCTACAGTCAAAACGAAGAACTGTTTTGGATAAAACCTGAGTAATAATTCAAAAAAAAGTGTAGGCAAAAACCTTTTCTTTACAGCTCCACGAAAGACAAAATACTTTTTCAAAAGTAGAATATTTTCAGCTCAAAAGTTAAGTGGCAGACATCTTTTCAAAAGAAGGTCACCTCTCTCAATAATAGCAGATTTCATCTCAAGTCTGCTCCCGATTTCAACAAGTTTCAATCCCGGCCTCATCAAGTATTATATATATATATATATATATATATATATATGTATACACGTGCACACACACACTATGAAACTAAACCAAATTGAAAACAAGAGAGCAAAATAGATAAGATAATAAAAGAACCTTTTTATTTGATTTCTTGCTTATGTATAAATGATTCATGAAACTATTTATACAGATATAATCATAATAATAGACATCTCAAAAGTCAAGAGTACTTATAATGTAAATTTAATGTTAGGTAACCCAAAAATCAAGAGTTACAAAAAGGATTCAATGGATTTGGGAATTGTGAAATCAAATAAACACCTATCATGATGGTTTGGGAGTTGAGAAGCTAAATAGATATCCATAATAATGATGGATTCATAACTCTAGTTGTTTCCTTGGATGTCCATTTAACAAAGAGTGTGCTTCGTTAAAATTTTATTAAAAAAATTTTTAGTGAGACAAAAACCTTAGTGAAAGGAAAAGAGTACATCATTTCTTGTATACTCCCTTGTTTATGATATCAATGAAGATTTCTAAGCCGTTGCATCTTGTGTATCAATCTTTCAAATGTTGATGTAGGCAATGCTTTGGTTAATGGATTTGCTAAGTTATCACTTGGAGAAATTTATCAAACATCAATATCACCTTTATTTTGAAGATCATAAGTGATAAAAAACTTTGGTAAAATGTGTTTGTCCCCTTTTTTCAATTGAGCTACACATGTGACACTGTCTTCAAAGAGTATAGTTGAAATTCATTTGCAAGTGGATAGTCTACATGTCTCTTAAATATCTTATGTTATATCTATAGAGAATTGTCTTAGCAGCTTTTCTATCTCACTTCTTTAACCGTAAAAAGGAAATGGAGTGCGAGGAAGGTTTTTTCGAATACCAATGGTTTGGTCTATGATTCTTCCAGTAGTAATTATCTGCAATTGAAATTCAAGAAAGGATTGTACGCTGCTTTACCTATTGCTATTAGCACAACAGCCACATAGAAGAGACTGAATGAGGAGTGAGGCTTACTTGAAAACCATAATCCCTGAAAGAAAAACTCATGCATGTTTTAAAGGAATTTGATGTTATTTTTCTTGATGAACCATTTTATTTGGTTCCTGTGCAAGAGATAATCATTCTGAGATGTAAGTAACAATAACCACAAATAATACACCATCTATCAAATTTGTGTAAAATTATTAGTGGGACAATGTACTTGCCGCATTAGTATAAACGCATGTGCCTACCGACACAATTTTGGGATGGATGGGACATATGTCTATAAGATTTGTGATGAGATTTAAGGATTAAGAAAGAGAGATGTGATTTTGTTTGATTTAATTTTATTTTAATTAAAATAATTTTATATTTTGATTTTATTTTAAATTTTAAATAATTTAATTTTAAAATTATTTTAAATTTTTTGAGTCGAGATAGAATATTAAGATTTTTGTATCATATCACCTCTAATTTGTGGTACGTGGCTATTTTTATTATTTTTTTTATTGAAGTTCAAATTCTACGTTATATTTTATTGCATATGATTACAAAATTTTAATTATATAAAATTAGTTAAAAAAACTTAGCATATTTTTAATATATTAAATTTTATTTTTATACTTTTGAAATAAAAATAAAAATATTTAATAATTCCCAAAAATTATTTATGCAACTTGCATAGACTTAGATTACTTGTAGTTTTTGTTTCTTTATATTGATTTTTTTTTAATTTCTAATTTCTATTTGAATTTGTAATGATTGAATGATATTATGCTTTATTTTTTTGGATTCATACCAAAAAAATTAAAATATGTTATTTTGCTGTATTTTTTTAAAAAATAATTATGTTTAAATAGAAATTATAAACATTAATAAGCCTATTAGTAAATAATTATGGCTAAATAAATAAGTTATTAGGTCTTGAAAAACTAAATAGACCAAAAGACTTTGGAAACCTATTAAGCTAATAAAAGTATATTTTATTAGACCTAAATAGGCTGACATATTTCCACCCATATTATAAGAGACATGTTAAGTATATATTCATTTGTATATATTCACTTTTATAAATTTTTTTATCTTTATGCATTTTTCTTACTTTTTATTTCCTTTAGCTTTTTATTTATAGTTTTATCCTACAAATAAACTAAAACATAGGAGAATTACAATTGTTGTATACTTTTCAAGTGTACATATAATATTTTCATTTATACTACATTGTTATCTCTAAGTACACTCTCCACTATAGTTATTAGATTGGTTGTTCTTCCTGAGCGAATGGATTTACATGTAATAATTCATAATATCGGAATGCCTTAACTTGTCTTAATTTCATAGAAACAAGCCAATTTAGGATGAAGTGCGGAGTTTTTTATTAGTTTACATCTTTCTTCAATATTTTTAATCTTATGTAGATTTATGTTCATAATTGTATTAATATTTCTATTTACCTAAATAATTATCAGCAAGCAAAAAATAGTTGAAGAAAATGAGAAAAGAGAAAAGTGAAAACCTGCGTTAAAAATATTACAAAATAATAAAACTTATAGTGTATTTAAGCAAACCAATATCTTAATGTACCTTTCCAATTGAATCATATTAGGAAGACTACCTTCCAAGTGAATCGTGTTTCTTTAAATTGCATACCCATTTCAATCCCATGTGCTGGAAAGAATCGTAAATCTGGTAACTATGCTGCCCACAATGTGCAGCAAACACGTGTGTAAACATAGCCATGCTTGACAACAATATTTGTCTAGCCTCTTCCCTGATTCCGTGGTTATGATTGTTCTTGACAAATTATAAGTGGTTTTTCTTCACTGTTTGTATCTCTCAGTCCATTGCAGGAAAATATCACAAGCCACAACTGCAATGAAGATCAATTTTGGTAATCACTAGCAAAGCTAAATTCACCATTCTGAGTTTTCTATGCTTAACTCATTTATTCTCTGTTTCTTTCTCTTCAACCTCAGGCTTGATTTTCAGCAACAAATTCAGACTTAGAGGGATCCATAGCTGGTTGAAGAAAAATATTATCATCTCCAAGACTCTTCCTTTTATTTGGGGTAATTTCTACTGAAGTTGATTTCACCAAGTTCTGAATTTTCTATGCTCAGCTTTCTGATTCATCACTCTGTTTCTTTTGTTCAACTTCAGGTTTGATTTTAAGCAAAAAAATCGTCGAATGTGGAGTGATTGTTATCTTGATGGATTATTTCGATGAAATATGGGATGGGAATATGCCTAAAGCTGCTGCTTTTGCTAATTTGCAAGATGGCCTATCATCCATCTTCTTTATCGTAACCCATGTCTTAGAATCCTACACAGGTTGTTTCAACGTGACTCTCTTATGCACAGCATCCTATGTTATAGTAAGTACCAGAACATGTGCTTCCTACAATAAGTAAGCTTCTGGAAATTTCTCACGCAAATCTCAAAAGTTTCCTGCAACTTGTGTTTCAGGGATTGTTGCTGTTTTGGATCTCCAAAGACATGAGCATGTACTGTGGAGCTGTGATACTAATAGCATTCGGTAGAGCTTCACAACCTTCAGCCTTTGTTAGATATCAGTTGATGGAGAAAGTTAGAAAAAGCAGAGGAGCAGAGCTCAACTCAGAAGACCGGAATGGAGAGCATGTCAAAGAAAACATATCTGAACTTCAAAACCCAGAAAATCCAAACAAGGATGATGCTAGAAGAGGCAAAATAACAGAGATCAGCTCGGAAAGTCAAAAGCGAGTTGAAAACAGCAGAGAGGTCAACTCAGAAGATCAGAATGGAAAGCATGGCAAAGAAAACAAAGAAATCATATCTGAACTTCAAAACCCAGAATATAGAAACAAAGATGATAGCAAAGATGAAATAACAGAGATCAGCTCGGAAGGTCAAAACGGAGTTGAATACAGAAATTGCAGCAGAGAAAATAGAGACACTACCAAGTCACAACGTCAAAAGAGAGATGATAACAAAGAAAAAAGAGTAAGCAGCTCAGAACATGAAAATGGAAAAGAAAATAGAGAGGAAAAACGTGTTAAACTTAGTAAAAATCTCCGGGTTCATAGTGCTGCTATATGTGGAGCTATAGTAAGCATCTTTTTCCCTTCAGACATTAAAACAGAATGGGAAAATCCTTTCAAGCTTGCGGCATTGCTCCTTGGAGCTTCTTATCTATTGTTTTACTCTGGCTGCTTCTGCTACAGCTTTGAAGAACCACGTGGGAGCCCTCTGTATAAAATGTTCAGAGTCTTCATAGCAGCTCTTTGGAGGTGGAAACTCAAATACCCGAAATCCGAAGAGGGATATTATTGGAAGAACCATAAACGGAATTTCCATTTTAAAAAGAAAGATAAAATTCGATTGAAACCTCAAGTTCCAACACTGTGGAGATGGTTGGACAAAGCCGCTATAAAAGGAGTGGAAGCTGAATTTGATTTAAACCCAGAAGAGCAAGAGAAAAGTGGAGAGATCTACAGTGTCAAGGAAGTAAGGGAAGTAAAGCGTTTGTCTGCACTGATGCATATGTCTTTCACTATTTGGCCATTTGGTTTGGTAGTGGCTTCAGCCAACACTTTCTTTGTTCAGCAAGCTGTTACCTTGAAGTCTCATTTCGGCATCAATATTTTATTTATTATAGGTTGGGTCGTGAGTTTTGCAGCCGATAGTTTATTCAAGTTGAAGAAATTAAGAGAACGTAAACCAGGAATCACAATTGTGAGGATTGGTGCAGGGATGTTATGTGCTGTGCTTTGCTGCATCGTGGGGGGAGTGGTGGAGCTTTATAGACTTCGTTTAACTAGAAAAGAGGAAAAACTCTCCTTAAGTGTGGCAGTCTTAATTCCCCAGTTTATTCTTTTTGGACTAATGGAAGGACTTGCCGAGGAAGGACTCGAGAGCTTCTACAAAGGATACCTACCTGAATCAATGGAGGAGTTTGCGGAGCCCTTAGCCAAATTTGTTTTAGGCATTGGAAAGCTTCTAACCCTACCATGTCTTTGGATATTCAAACCTTGGTTGAAGAATTCCATTAAAACTAGCCATTTAGACAGGTATTTTCTAATGCTACCATTTTTTAACATTGCTGCCCTGCTCTGGTTTCTTTACTACTCCTTGAAATATGCATATAAAGAAACATATCCAAGCGATGAAGAATTAGGAAAAGTTCACGAACAAGACTTATGGAAAGTAGATCGAAAGCAATTAAACTCCAGAAGTTTAAAGAAGTCAAATGAACGGAAAACAAGTGCCTACTATCATCGCATCAAGTCAGATTTTCATTGACACAACAAGAAATTAATCTTGCAGTGCTTGAGAGATTACAGTATGCAAATGCTGCTAGGTATAAGCCAATGGTGATGAATTTGGTTGTTTGAACGTAGGGAATGTTCAGTTTCAATCGTTGTGTTATGTCCAGAGTACTGAAAGAACGTTGAAAAATGAAATTATTTGTGAAATTTCTATCTTTGTAGTTTATATATATATTTTTGTTTTTAAATTTTGCAACAAGAGATTAAGGTTCGTGGAAAAGAAAGAAGTTTTTGTTTTTCATAGAACCCAAGAAAAATAGCTAACTTCCATTGCTCCAATGTGTAGCGTGTTGGAATAAGTTTCCTCACTAAATGTGTGCTTGTCGGGTGGAGCAACATAGATTACATTTGATAAAAAACGAAGGAGGGAAGATTCTAGCCCTAAGCATTTTGGTATTGATCCCGCAATACTGCCTTTTAGGGCTAAAGGAAGGACTTGCAGAGAGTGCTTCTACAATTTTTTACCTGAATTTTTGAGGAACTTTGAGCAATCTTTGACTGAATTTTTGTTAAGTATTGGGATATTCCTCAGCATACCTTGTGTGATCTTATGCATTTATTTGATTTATTTGTATTGTTCTTCTAGATATAACTCCATGGAAAAATATCCAGCAGACGAAGAACTAGTTCCAATGGAGGAAGCCATTCATGATGCACCTGTCCAAGTAGAATTAGGCTCAGTTCAAGTATCCTCAGTGAATAATTAGTTTCCTTTTCATGTTTGGATTAGTTGTAATTTTCATTTGATGTTTAGGTTTAATTAATATGACATGTAATGTAATCCTATTATATATTCAGAATGAAATATTAAAATACTCTTGTGTTATATAGTTATTTTTTTTATATAATTTTTTTATATTCTAAAAAGTATTATTAAAAGAATCTACTCTATCAAATAAAAAAGAATAAGTCTTTATTGGTGATGTGATGGTAATAACGATGGCAGTGGCTCTCATTGGTGAGCAGTGGGTTTGTTGTCTCTTTGTCATCTAAACTTTATGTCTTTATCCTGAAAGTTTCGGCAAAATCATGCAAAAAAAGTAAAGTTCCACGCAACACGTGTGAATAGGTAGTTGGAGTATGATGATCATTTGTCATTCGACGTAGGAAAATGCCAAGGTTGTTGGAGTATAATGATAGAAAAATAATTAAAGATCATCTGTCATTCCATGAGGGAAAATGCTAAAGTACACACATTCTGTTAGTTTTTTTTTTTTTTTTTTTTAATTACACGAAAAATTGAATTTACATCTCCTAAATATTATCCAAATCTCTTACTACTAGTTTCCATTTAATAGTTTCAATATTAATTATTATTGGTGTAAAATTATAAATTAAAAATAAGAAATAAAAATAGAGATATATAAAAAAAAGTTATAAAAAAGTGTAAAAATAGGTGTAAACAAAAAAATGTATGTATTACTCTTCTATATACACAAACAAGCGTGTATTTACATTGTAGGTTCTGGAGGTAAGAAATAGTATTTCTGTAATAAAAATATCATGCAAGCAATATAGCTAGTTTTACACCATTAATGGTTGATGGTGTGCCATGTTACTAACACTACTAACTATACAAGTTTTTTAATGCAGGAAATCTGTAGATAATTAGGAAGTGAAGATAATCCTAAGGAGCATTCTCCTTTTGGAGTTACATAAACTTCTGCTGACATGTTTTTATAGCCAGATTTTAAAGAATTTTTCTCATTAGCTTTGCTATTCTAGTGCAGAATCTATTTAACAAAGAGATCTATATCAACAAAAACGAAGAACATGGAGAAATTATTGGATTGGTTCCGAAATTATATTATCACCAACAAGGTTATCTTCCTTGTGTGGCTAATGTCTTATTACATTTCATCTCTTAGTTTTCTAGAGAAATAAATAATTATTTGAGCTCACCCACTTCAGTTCTAAGCCATAGTTTAGCAGAATATATAGTGGTAAATGTTTTGATTAACTTCCTCGGAGCAGAAGATTTTTCGAAGCCCCTGAGTGTAAGAAAAGCAACTATGGTTGTGAATCTGATAGATGGTGGATCAGCTGTATTTGTTGTTATTTTTATTCACGTCTCATAAGCTTGAACAAGTAGTCTCAAAAAGTAAATATATATAAATAAATATTCTAATAAAATATAATCTTTTTAGTTTAGTAGGTTTTCTTTGGTCTATTTAGTCTTTTAAGACTTAATAACTTATTTATTTAGCCATAATTACTTACTAATAGGTCTACTAATGTTTATAACTTCTATTTAAAAATAATTATTTAAAAATACAGAAAAATTACATATTTTAAATTTTTGGTATGAATCTAAAAAAAAATAAAATAAAGCATAATATCATTCAATCATTACAAATTCAAATCGAAATTAAAAATCACAAAAGAAATCAATATAAAGAAATAAAAACTATAAGTAATCCAAGTCTAAACAAGTTGCATATATAATTTTTTGGGAATTTTTAAATATTTTAATTTTTATTTCAAAAATATAAAAATAAAATTTAGTATATTAAAAATATGCTAAGTTTTTTTAACTAATTTTATATAATTAAAATTATGTAATCATATGCAATAAAGTATAACATGGAATTTAGACTTCAATTAAAAAAATAGAATTAGCGGCATACTACAAACTAGAGATAAATATTTTATCTTGGCTAAAACAATTTAGGATAACTTTAAAATTTAAGATAGAATTAAAATATGAAATTGTGTTTAATAAGACTAACATAAGTAAATCTTATTTTGATTTGTATTGAGTCCCATCTATCCCAAATTATCTCTGTAGACATAGCCATTTTCTATTGCCCCTGCAGGCGCACTGTCCCACTTAAAATTTTACATGAAAATATTGCTTTTTACACCATTCCTCCATGCGAGGAAAAGGTTGAAGTTTTAAATAAAAATATTGCTTTACCACCCCTGCTTTTTACACTCACCCCTTCTTCTTAGAATATTTTTTCAATGAGATGGGACGAGAATTAAGACATAAATATGGTGAAACGAGAATAACACTTCATAAAATTAGAACAACAAAAATAAAAAAAAAAATAAAACACTGACTGAGACTGAAAAAAAGATTTTTTTTAGTGTGCCCACCTCTCACAAACAAATTCTTTTTAATTTCATCTTCTCCAATTATTTTATATTAATTTCATTTTATTCTAGTTGCCATTTTATTTCCTTTGTTAGCTCAAGAAAATTTTAATCAATCTCTTAATTAATTTTGATCAAAAAAATATTTTTTATATTTGTTAAATATATTAAAAAAATATTATTTCTTTTTTTGGTTTCTAAGTTTTCTTAGTTGCTCTAAATTTTTTAATGAAAAAAATGTTGCCAAGTTAACAATTTTTTTAATAATTTTTAACATATTTTTTTCATTACCATAGAAACGAAAACTGCTTTTCTATTTTCTTCACATGCAATTTTTCATCCATTTTATTTTGTATTAAAGAAAATGATTTTTGGGTTAAGCATTTTCTCTTTACCGTTGGTGCATCTTTTACAAACTTAATGCCTAAGTTTTGAGCAACAGCACTAGCACTAGCAGAACAGTCTTTTCACTTTACAAAATCAACTTGGTAAGGAAAAAGCAATTGGCAATAGCTGCAACTTTCCTTGTCTACCTCATGTGTAGCTCAGCTCAATTTCATTAAATGCTTAAATTGATCTTTTATGTTTTAATTATGGGCTAATAATCAAACCCATTGGATAATGTATCATCAACCCACTTTATTGGGTCATGAAACTGTAACAGTATGGGCTTCATCGTGCTTCCCACAGCATTGCAAGTTGTCCAACGACACTCTACTGCAGGTTTAACATGACAGCAGCTCCCAATCCAGTCCAGCCCATAGCTTGGAAAACACAAAATTTGGTGGGCAATGGAAGATAGCCCAACGTGCATCATGCAAAAAGGCCAACCAAAAAGTTTACCACTTCAACATAGGAGATGCACTGAGTAACAAGAGTTCACTTAGAGAAGAGATATTCCCAATATCAAAAAATTGATACGATAATCTTTGTAACAGTCAAATTTTTGAAGGCTATATAAGGAATGAGAGCTTTAAAGTAAAAGGTTAGAGAAAGAATTTACTAAAATTCTATTTGTATAAATTCTCAAGAAGCTTTCAAATCTTCATCTTCTCTTTTTTATTTTTGTACACCAACTCCCTCATCTTGAACATCATTCTGATGTGTTGAGATTACTAAGAAATTAGTTGTAATACAACAACACTTTGTGCCTCATTTCTTTATCCTCTTATTATTCTTTTATAAAGGCTGTTGTGCCTTAATACCTATTATTGTATTCCTGAGAAAGGGTAAACCTAGTCCTTTAAAAACATAGTTAAAGTTGTAAAGGTTTTTGGTAATCTTAGAAAATCAAGCTTAAGAAAAACTACAGGATAGCTATAAAAGATAGTTGAAATCTTGTAAACCAGTGAAGATAACTCTCTCAAACTATTATAAGCAACTAAGTCATTTCTCTTTCTTATAAATAACTAAGTCATTTCTTTTTCCTATATTTTTTATTTTCAGCATCTATTTACTTGTAATATATTATTTAAACTTAAAGTTTCATTCTAATTTATCACATTTTAAAATTGTAAAATTTTTATAATCAAACTTAAATTATTCAAATCAAGTTTTATATATTATGTTTGATTCTGAAAATTAACAGTTTAATTTACGAAAAAATTTTATTGTCTTATTCAATTTTATACACTTAAGTTAATATTAAAAAATTATATTTTCATTTTATTTATGAAAAAAATAAAAAAAATGAGACTAATAAACTAAGAATAATGTTTGATATGATTTACTTTATTACTAATATTTTGATTTTTTATATAATTGACTGCAAAGTAATATTTATTGACTCGTGGTTAGTCTGAAATGTCCACTATGAACATCAATTACTAAAGATGGCCAAGTCTTCAGATTTGTGTCTTTTCGGGAGTCTTGTCATTTTATTCTGTGGATCCAAAATTATTATTGCCGGCCCATGCATTGGTGCTGTCGCGATAGGTACACTGTCACACTTAAAATTTTACATGATAATAATGCTTTTTTACACCATTCCTCCGTGCGAGGAAAAGGTTGAAGTTTTTTTTTAAAAAAATATTATTTTACCACTGCCGCTTTTTACATTCACTCCTCCTTTTTAGATTATTTTCTTAACGAGATGGACGAGAATTAAGCCATAAACAGGGAAAAATGAGAATAGTATTTCATAAAATTAGAATAGAAAAAATAGGACAAAAAGTGATTTAAGATGGGACTGAAAAACTATTTTTTATTGTGCCCACCTCTCACAAACAAATTCTTTTAACGTCATCTTCTCCGATTATTTTATATCAATTTCATTTTATTCTGGTTGTCATTTTATTTCCTTTCCTTGTTTTACCTCATTGGCATAACTCTTCTGCATAATGCATTCTCGCTACTGAGCAAAGGGTGAGTTTGTGTTCTTTCACTCTCAAAGAATATTGGATTGCTAGGAGCTATCTATTGCATGCATGTTTCATTTTTTGATAGATTTTTGTCTTCTCATCTGATCATCTACTTTGATTTTAATCTTTTGAGTGGAGCAGGCAGTATTCTTTAATAGTAAAATTAAAATAAGCTAGAAAGAATAAAATTGCTCTAAGAATGATCTAGGTTTTTAAATGCTTATTACTAATAAGATTTAAGTCACATCCTCCTTCTTGAGTAAGTTTTGAAGGGAATAATTTACGCAAATGCAGCCATAAAGAAGAATACACAGAAAAGCTTTAACAAGCAAACAAAGACTTGTAGAATTCTACACACTTGACTGAGTCATATTAGAATTTGAGTGGTTTTGATTGTTATTAATTCATAAAATAATCTATCACTATTGTTCTCCTTCATTATCATCTAAGCTTTTCACGATCATCTATCTTTCCATGTAAGAAAATGCTAAGGTACACACATTTAATCAATATATGATACGAGAACGATTCATATGTATTTATGATTTTAAAAAAATATTAATAAGAATAAATTCAATTTTATATACTTAAATTAATATTAAAAATTTTATATTTTTATTTTATTTATGGTAAAAAAAATTGAGACTAATAAACTTAAAGAATAATGTTTCACTGTGATAAAAAGAAAAAATAAATGGTTTACTTTATGATTAGTACTTTGATTTTTTTTTTTTTTTATATAATTGACTACAAAGTAATACCTATTGACTTGTGGTCAGTCTGAAATGTCCACTGTGAACATCAATTACTAAAGATGACCAAGTCTCTAGAGTTGTGTCTGTGGTCCAAAATTATTATTGTAGGCACATGCATTGGTACTGTCGTGGCAGATGCACTTTCACACTTAGAATTTACATGAAAATAATGCTTTTTTACCCCATTCCTAAGTGTGAGGAAAAGGTTAAAGTTTTTAATAAAAATATTACTTTATACACCTCGATCGCTACTTTTTACATTTACTCCTCCTTCTTAATTTATTTTTTCTCCGCAAGATAGAACAAGAATCAAGACATGAAAATAGCATTTCATAAAATCAGGATAAGAAAGATAAGACAAAAAGTGACTTCACAATAAGACCAAAAAAAAATTTTTATTACAATAAATTTTTAAAACCCTAAATTCTAAACGGGCAAATTCTCAACCCAACATCACAAACAAATTCTCTTAACGACGTCTTCTCCGATTATTTGTTCTTTCACTCTCAAAGAACATTCGATTACTAGGAGCTATCTATTTTCTGGGTATGTGTTGCATGCATGTTTCTTTTTTGTTCGATTTTTGTCTTCTCATTTGATCATTTATCTTCGATTTTAATCTTTTGAGTGGAATAAGCAGTATTTTTTAACAGTAAAATTAAAATAAGTCACAAGGAATAAAATTATTCTAAGAATGATCTAAGCTTCCAAATGCTTATTACTAATAAGATTCAAATCACATTCTCCTTCTTAATTAAGCTCTTACGTGAATAATTTACGCAAATACAACTTACATTAAATTAAGTTTCATACATAAAAACTTATTCATTAAATCATTGTAATATCTATTGCAAAGAAAAATAATTCTTTTACATTGCCATAAAGAAAGAATAGACGAAGCCAACTTAATTTCCTTAACATGGCATGTTTTAAAAAGTTTTAACGAGCAAACAAAGACTTGTAGAAGTCCACGCACTTAATTGAGTAAGACAAGACTTTGAGTGGCATATATACGGTGTAACATGTGTCAATAGGTAGTTGGACTTTCATGATAATCTGTCTTTCCAAGTAGAAAAATGGTAAGGTAGGTAGAGTTTAATCATAGAAAAATAATTAATGATCATTTGTCATTTCATGTAGGAAAATGGTAAGGTACACATATTCTACGTTATATAAATATTTTTAATGGTTACACGAAAAAATTACATCAAAATTTCCTAGATATCCAAACCCTTCAGTATTAATTTATATCTAATGACTTCAATATTAATTATTTATCAGTATAAAATTATAAATTAAAAAATTAAAAATAGAGATATGTAAAAAAAAAAAAATTTTAAAGTGAAAAAATAGATATAAACAAAAGGAGGCATATATTACTCTTCCATAGACACAAACAAGGGTTTATCTCCAGTTGTGACTATATCAATGCTGTGATTGGGGTCAATTGATTTTATAAACTTATCTAAAATAGTGCAAAAACTAAACACATATAAATATAAATGAATAAACTTAAACAATCGAAGCCTTAAAATGGAAAAATGAGAAAATGAATAATAGAGATGAGTGTGTGAACGTTTGAAGCTTCTGGGAAGATGAGCAAATGAGCATGGATAGAGTGAGAGGCGACAAGAGAGAAGATGGAAAGAGGGAGTGGTCGTAAAAGGAGGCTGTGAACGAGGACGCAGACCCTACCTTCACTCCTGTCGGTGTGGGGAAACACAAACTCATTTACTTAAATAGTTTTGAATCAAACTCATTTTAGCACTCATAATATTCAAAAATCTTACAATTTGAGAGCATTTTTGTGAGGTTAGCTTGCGTGATAGAGGGAGGGCTCAGAGTGATAGAGCATAAGGGTTTATTTTTTCATCTAATCTTGCAAAACAAAGGAAAGAAAAGCAGATTTCTATGGGGCCAATGACATTCTTTACCACTTATTTGGGAATTACATGGTCGCGCAGTCATTTTATCTTCTCCGAGAATGCCATCTTCATCTAGTGCAATCTTTGCTTACATTTCCACACTCAAATCTCAATAGAAAAACAAATACTTGTTGGAGCTGACCCACCATTTTTTTTTTTTTTTTACTGCTCACGTTTGATGCAGGTTTAATTCTAAGTCATACTTTAGCAGAATATGCAGTGGTGAATATTTTGATTGACTACCTTGGAGATAAACATAATTCAACTTATGAGTTGAGTCTAAGGGAATCTGCTATGATTGTGAATATGATTGATGGTGGATCAGTTGTATTCGTGGTTATTGTTACACACAACTCAGAAGCTAAAACGGGTCATTCCAAAATGATTAGACTTTGCACATAGCACATATTACGGTGAGCAAAATAGAAAGGATCATCAACAAAGATGACATCAAATTTCATATTAATTGCAAATTAAACGCATTGAAATTCCTCTAAAAAGTACATGCAATTTTTATTTTTTTTCTTTCAGGGATTAATCTTGTTATGGGTGATAGAAAAGTTTCCCTTCAAATTCTATCTATTTTATGCAGCTGCGGTACTGATAGCACTGGGCAAAGCAGTCAAGGATCCAACTTTACAATTCTTTCTTGAATTTCAGTTGAGCGAGAAGGTGAAACAAAGTAAAAAAGCTCTAAAGGGGGATGATGAGGAAGAAGAACAGAGAATTGAAATTAGCACAGTGATTTGGTGGAAAACAGCTTGGATTATTGGAGCTGCCATAGCTACCTTTGTCCTCGGGAATCAAGCTTGGCAATGTATCTTCTTGATTTGTGGTGTGGTCATGGCAGTAAGTTATCTATTTTTGCTCTTTGGTGTAAAATCACGATGAAAAACCAACAGGGAGCCCCCTAACTAGTATTTATAGGGTCTTCAAGGCAGCTCTATTGAAATTGAACTTCGTATACCCTGATTCATTGGAAAAGTACTACTGGAAAGATCAGGGAGCAAATGATTTCTACTCACCAAAAACCAGGTGAACTTAACTTGTTGCCTCGTGCTGTTAGCTCAAGGGTTGATTTACTCATATATTAAGATTGATTTTGATGATGAAAAATATTTTATAATTCTATGTGTATAGTTTTAAAAAGTATTTTCATTCTATTTAAATATCTTATCTTGAAATAGTATTGGCAAATTGTTTTATCCTACCTCTTTCCTTTATTGCTAGAAAATATTTTCTTTGTGCCTAAATATTTTTTTCTCTCCAAATAAAAACAAACTTTTGGCTTTTCTCCTCTTGGTGCTGTGGGCACAATTTTTCTTGCATGTCTACAGTAGTGATAATCTTTTTGGCAGCATTAGAGTGTTAAAGAAAATCAACCTAGGACACTTAGGATGACAGTTTTGCAGAAGCATATTTGAAACCATTTTGCATGCCTCTCACGTTTTGAAAGTTGCTCTATAAGTGCTTTGGTTTATCCTGTGGTTATTAACCAAAAAGTACTAATCATAAAGAAATGTTTTGGCATCCTGTGAATGTCCTATGCAATATGTCTTGAGCTTCTAAATATTTCAGCAAAGCTTATTGCCCTTCTTCTGACATCTTGGGCTTCACGTGAATAAGGCAAATGTTATGGTCTTTGGGCCCGTTTTGACATTTTAGCCCAAAATTTCTATTTTCATGCAATATTTATTTCTTGCAGAATGCAGCATAAGCTCATAAACTATATTAAATAATTGTAGTCAAACTCCATTATTTAGCCTTGGGTTCCACGTTCGTAACAAAAGGAAAGTCTTTTTGAAACCTTTAATTCATCAGTCCAAGAATTACCTCTTTCATTCAAATAACAGTAACCTGCAGTATCAAGCGTATCTTCAAAGCTGCATCATACAACTTTGTTTATCAAAGTCAAACTCCATCCTGCAGCATTGGATGTCGCATAGACAACAAAAAGGAAAGTCTCTTGGGCCTTTTCTGCCTCATCAACAAAGACTTTTCATTCTCATGCAACAATAGTATCATGTTGAATCAAACACAATTTTAGAGGCTGCATTCTGCCTGCTATGAGAAGGGAGTCATGGAGCTGCATTAAATGAGTTCTAACAGTCAAATTTTTGAAGACTATATAACAGAAGAGAGGAGCCTCAAATAAGTCAAGAGAGAAGAAACATAGAAAGAGAAGTGAAATAAGAAGAGAGAGATCAAAAGGATTCATTTGCATACACTCTCAAAGCTCTCAAGTTTTCATCTTCCTCTCTTCAATTTCGTGCACTATACTTTCATTTGGTATACATTTATGGTGCACTGAAACCTATTGGGAAATCTGTTGAACAAGCAACACATTCTATACTCGATTTCTTCACTTTCAAAATTCTCCTTTATTGTAAAGGTTTTTGGTTAGCCTGATAAATCAAGCAGAGGTTGCTGGCATCCTGTAAACCAGCATAGACATAGTCTTTTAGAGACATAGTCTATTGTAAAGGTTTTTGGTGTTCCTGGAAAATCAAGCATAAGTCTTCCGCTGTATTTCGGCGAAGCTGTTAAAGGTGCTGGCATCCTGTAAACCAGAGAAGATAGTGGAGATAACTTTCTCAAAGGATTTTGAGATGAGTGGATGTAGGTCTAAGTTGAGACCGAACCACTATACATAGATGAGCACTTTCTCTTCCCTATACTTTTTATATTCAACTTATCTTTTTATGCTTGATTCTGAAAATATAAAATTTATTGCAAAAATTTTTATTATCCTATTCACCCCTCTCTAGGACATTTTTCACTTGCACTTTCACGTGCTCCATTTCCCTTTAGGATCTTAGACAAGGCTGCCATAATTAGGGAAGCATCCAATTTAAGTCCAGAACGGCAGGAGGAGAAAGGCGAGCTTTGTGCCGTTAAAGAAGTAAGAGAGGTTAAGAGCCTTATTGCAGTTATATACATGGGATTGACTTTTCTTGCATACAGTTTTGTTGTGGCTTCAGGGAATACTTTCTTTGTTGAACAACAAAGCAACTTGAATCCAAAGGTTGGCAAATTCACAATTCCTGCCTCCATTTTATTTGTTCTCACATCTTCTATACGCGACATTGTTACATTCTCCATTTGGCGGTTTGGGTTTGCACAACGGCTAAAAACAACATGGAGGATTGGTACTGGGATGTTTTGTGCAGTCCTCTGTTGCATTGCAGCTTGGCTGGTGGAGCTTCATAGGTTGCGTTTGATCGAAAGAGAAGGAGTCCTTCAAAACCCAAAGAAAATTCTGCCCATGAGCGTTCTGTGGTTGATTCCACAATACTTCCTTTTGGGAATAAGGCAAGGACTTGCAGTGAATGGGATTGGAAATTTCTTCTGTAATCATGTGCACAAATCAATGAGGATTTTTGAGCAACCTTTCAGTGAAATTGTTTTAAGTATTGGGACATTCTTCAGCGTACCTTTTGTGTTGATTTTTGGAAGCTGGTTCAAGGAAACGATTAACACTAGTCATCTGGATAAGTACTTTCTTATGTTAGCAATACTTAGCTTTGTGTTCTTTTGCATTTACTTGTACTATTCTTCAGGATATAACTTCATAGAAGTGTATTCAGTACATAAAGAATCTGATCTGATGAAGCAAGCTTTGGAAGAAATTCAAGATGCTGCCCAAGAAGAATTAAGCTTAATGCATGTGTTCTCAGATATAGAAGCGGGAATAGATACACAGCAAGGAGTTGAAGATGAAAACAATCATGCTAATATAGGAACTTGACCAGAGAACTTTGCCAACAATCAGATCTGTATATATTGGAGGCAATTGTACAATGTTTAAAAGTATTAGGCAAAAAATAGAAGACAATTCTAAGGAGCAGTCTCCTTTTGGAATTGTATCAACTCCTGTTGACTTGTCTCTATAGCCCAAAATTTGAAGGAATTTTCTTTTAGGTTCTCCTATTCCAGTGCTAATCATGTTAACAATGCTGATATCTTTATCAACAAGAATCAGGATCTTGCGGCAATATTTATTGGATCGGTTCCAAATTTGTTGTGTCTTCTCCAAGGCTCTCATCTTCATCTTGGGTAATCTCTGCTTATATTTCATCATTCAAATCTCAATATTATAAATAAATACTTGTTGGAGCTCACCCACATTTTATCTTGTTTGTTCTCATTTGATGAATTTCAGGTTTAGTTCTAAGTCATAGTTTAGCGGAATATGCACTGGTTAATCTTTTGATTTACTACCTTGAAGATCATTAGACGCATGAGCTGAGTCTAAGGGAAGCTACTATAATTGGGAATTTGATAGATGGTGTATCAGCTGTATTTGTGGTTATTGTTATATACATCTCAGAATGATTATCTTTTGCACAGGAACCTAATAAAATGGTTCATCAAGAAAAATAACATCAAATTCCACTAAAACATGCATGAATTTTTCTTTCAGGGATTATGGTTTTCAAGTGGACCTCACTCCTCATTTAGTCTCTTCTTTGTGGCTGTTGTGCTAATACCAATAGGTAAAGCAGCGTACAATCCTTTCTTGAACTTCAATTACAGATAATTACACTTTGGAGAATTGGTGCAGGAATGTTTTGTGCAGTACTCTGCTGCATTAGTGCTTGGCAGGTAGAGCAACATAGATTAATTTGATCAAAAACGAAGGAGGGAAGATTCTATCCCTGTGGTGTTGATCCCGCAGTACTGCCTTTTAGTGCTAATGGAAGGACTTGCAGAGAGTGCTTCAACAATTTTGTACCTTAATCTTTGAGGAACTTTGAGCAATCTTTTACTGAATTTTTGTTAAGTATTGGGACATTCCTTAGCGTATCGTGTGTGTTGATTTTTCGTAGCTGGTTCAAGGAAGATATAAACACTAGTCGACTGGATAAGTATTTTAATATGTTAGTAATATTAAGTTTTGTGTTCTTATGCATTTATTTGATTTATTTGTATTGTTCTTCTAGATATAATAACTTCAAGGAAAAATATCTAGTTGACGAAGAATTAGTTCCAATGGAGGAAGCTTGGACAGATTGTCTCATAAAGTGAATGTATACAAAAAAAATATATATGTAATATCTTTTTTATAGTAAAGATGAAAATAGGTCAGCCTATTTAGATCTAATAAAATATAGTTTTATTAGCTTAGTAGAAGTCCACACACTTGACTGAGTCAGATAAGAATTTGACAACCATTCTCTGCAATAGTACCACTATTCTCTTCCACGTTTTCTGGTGTTCTCTTTGCATAGGCGATTGCAACACCAACATAAATGCAAAGGAACAAAGAACTGAGTACTGCAAGCATAATATAATACCTATCCAAGTGACTATGGTCCTTTCCGAAATTCTTGAACCAGCTTCTGAATATCAAAATACAAGGAATGTTCAGAAAATTTCCTAAACATGAAACAACTTCCTTGGAATTTCCCCAGAGATTCCTCAATGGCTCATTTTCAAACAGTTTCTCCAACCCACTTTGTGCTAGCCCTTCCACAAGCCCTAATAGCACAAATTGAGGACACATCCATAGCATGCTCGAATGGGCATTGGGCTGTTGCCTCTCAAGCTCCACTTTCCAAGCTATTATGCAAGTTATTACAGCACAAATCATGCCAGCACCAATCCTCGTCAACATAACTTTTTCCCTTTTAGCTCCACACAACCAAAATGCAAGCATGGTAATGTGACTTATAAAGGTTTTGATTACAATGAAAAGAGAAAATCGAACTTTCTTGTTGTTTATCTTCAGATCATCCATTAAGTCACCCTGTGTTTCAAAGAGAGTATTTCCTGTTCCCCAGATCGTGCTGTATCCGATAGAGGTTAATATCAGAAGGTACTTCATGTTTTTATTTTTAACTTGGCAAGTATTCGCATTCAATAATTGCTGTTCATGGTTGGACTGCGATATGTGAGTTAATTCAACCCACTGGCTGTTGTCGTTTTGGTCCCTGCGTCTGTAGCAGAAGAAACCACAAATGAAAACGGATAAAAATGATCCCATGATTATGAGTGCAACAGCGAGAACTCTATACCATTTAGCTCCTAAAAAGGCAAAGATTGCGACAACAGCTCCACCATATCTACCACTCTGCCACCAAATGTTTTTGCAAACTAGTAATCGTTTTTCCTCCTCTTTGTTCGGGCTTGATCTGTTGTCGTTTTGAATTAACTGATCAGAAAGAAATGACTTCAGAAGTGGATCTGTTCCACCTTTACCCACAGCCAAAAGAAGAGATGCGAGCAAGTATTGAGGAATATGAAGATTTTTATCTTTTGGGTCTCGCTTGGCGTATGACCAAAATAAGGTTAAACCCCGAAACAAAACCCAGATGAAAGAGATTAATATCAGAATATGCTTCATGTTCTAGTTAAAGATGAATTGAGGTCATAAGGTGTTTTAAATTTCTGGTGCACTTACAGCAAAAAACTTGAGGGAAATTTGACCCTCTTGGACCACACATAGTAATTTGGATAGGAAACTAGAAAATGCATAGTCAAGAGATTATCCATTAATACTTTTCAAAATTGTCTAAAATGTATTAGAAGAGCACAACCACAAAAGAAGAAGAAATATCTAACCTTAAGCAAAATATAAACTTAAAAAGATAAGATAATGATGTATCAAAGACTTAACTGCGCCAAAATGCAGTCTGTGACATGCAACCGAATGTCTTCCTTCATTTACAATTTTCTATTAGTGTATGAATCGAAGTAACAAATGGTGTATCAGCTGTATTTGTGGTTATTGTTACTTACATCTCAGAATGATTATCTCTTGCACAGGAACCAAATAAAATGGTTCATCAAGAAAAATAACATCAAATTCCTTTAAAACATGCATGAGTTTTTCTTTCAGGGATTATGGTTTTCAAGTAAGCCTCACTCCTCATTCAGTCTCTTCTATGTGGCTGTTGTGCTAATAGCAATAGGTAAAGCAGCGTACAATCCTTTCTTGA
Source organism: Bauhinia variegata (assembly GCA_022379115.2). NCBI lineage: Eukaryota > Viridiplantae > Streptophyta > Magnoliopsida > Fabales > Fabaceae > Bauhinia > Bauhinia variegata. The sequence continues at coordinate 3,572,308 of CM039427.1, read as the reverse complement.
ATTTCAATTGCAGATAATTAGTACTGGAAGAATCATAGACCAAACCATTGGTATTCGAAAAACCTTCCTCGCACTCCATTTCCTTTTTACAGTTAAAGAAGTGAGATATATACTTGGTATTTTGCTTTATTGCATAATATTTAGTTGTAGCATCTAGGGTTACTTACTTTGTTTTTCAATCAGGCAACTTGAACAAAGAAATTGGTAGTTTTAAATTGAGAAAAAAAATTGTTGTCCCTTTTCACATTATTATTAATTTTAAAAAAGATTCTAACAATTTGAATTGAATAAAATAAATTCTCACATTTCAAGCCAAAAAATAAAAGTTGACTTTATTGATGTGTTTTATGTCTGTACAGAAAGTTCACTTTTGTTCTAGACTTAAAATGTATGAGTTTATTTTGTGTAGTTTAAAACATTAAAATTCTTTTTAGAATTGACAATAATGTAAGAAGACAAAAAATATATATAGATATCTTTCAAATTTTGGCATCTCCCTTTTATTTGCTGTCAAATCCTTTGTTCACTACGTGGTTTATATTCTCCTTTTAGTGATTCAACTTTAACAAAACATCATATCACACTTTGGAGAATTGGTGAAGGAATGTTTTGTGCAGTACTCTGCTGCATTAGTGCTTGTCGGGTGGAGCAACATAGATTACATTTGATCAAAAACGAAGGAGGGAAGATTCTAGCCCTAAGCATTTTGGTATTGATCCTGCAGTACTGCCTTTTACGGCTAATGGAAGGACTTGCAGAGAGCGCTTTTTTGTTAAGTATTGGGATATTCCTCAGTGTACCTTGTGTGTTCTTATGCATTTATTTGATTTATTTGTATTGTTCTTCTAGATATAACTTCATGGAAAAATATCCAGCAAATGAAGAAATCGAGGAAGCCATTCATGATGCACCTGTCCAAGTAGAACTAGGCTCAGTTCAAGTATCCTCAATGAATAATTAGTTTCCTTTTCATGTTTGGATTGGTCGTAATTTTCATTTGATGTTTAGATTTAATGAATATGACATGTAATGTAATCCTATTATATATTCAGAATGAAATATTAAAATACTCTTTTATCCTATATAGTTATTTTTTATATATATAATTTTTTTATAGTCTAAAAAATATTATTAAAAGAATCTACTCTATCAAATAAAAAAAAAAAAGTCTTTATTGGTGATGTGATGGTAATAACGATGGCAGTGGCTCTTATTGTTGAGCAGTGGGTTTGTTGTGTCATTGTCATCTAAACTTTATGTCTTTATCCTGAAAGTTTCGGCAAAATCATTCAAAAAAATAAAAGTTCCACGTAACACGTGTTAATAGGGAGTTGGAGTATGATGATCATACGTGTCATTCCATGTAGGAAAATGTTAAGGTTGTTGGAGTTTAATGATAGAAAAATAATTAATGATCATCTTTCATTCCATGAGGGAAAATGCTAAGGTACACGCATTCTGTTATTTTTTTTTTTTTAATTACACGAAAAATTGAATCTACATCTCCTAAATATTATCCAAATCCCTTACTACTAGTTCACATTTAATAGTTTCAATATTAATTATTTATTGGTGTAAAATTATAAGTTAAAAATAAGAAATAAGAATGGAGATATATAAAAAAAATTATAAAAAAGTGTAAAAATAAGTGTAGAGAAAAAGATGTATGTATTACTCTTCTATATACACAAACAAGGGTGTATCTACATTTTAGGTTCTGGACGTATCTGTAATCAAAATATCATGTAGGCAATATATTTAGTTTTACACCATTTAATGGTTGATGGTGTACCACGTTACTAACACTACTAATTATACAAGTTTTTTATTGCAGAAAATTCGTAGACAATTAGGAAGTGAAGATAATCCTAAGAAGCATTCTCCTTGGAGTTACATAAACTTCTGCTGACATGTTTCTATAGCCCAGATTTAAAGGATTTTTCTCATTAGCTTTGCTATTCTAGTGCAGAATCAATTTAACAAAGAGATCTATATCAACAAAAACGAAGAACATGGAGAAATTATTGGATTGGTTCCGAAATTATATTATCACCAACAAGGTTGTCTTCTTTATGTGGGTAATGTCTTATTACATTTCATCTCTCAGTTTTCTAGAGAAATAATAATTATTTGAGCTCACCCACTTAAGTTCTAAGCCATAGTTTAGCAGAATATGCAATGGTAAATGTTTTGATTAACTTCCTGAGAGCAGAAGATTTTTCAAAGCCGCTGAGTCTAAGAAAAGTAGCTATGGTTGTGAATCTGATAGATGATGGATCAGTTGTATTTGTTGTTATTTTTATTCACGTCTCAAAAGCTTGAACAAGTCGTCTCAAAAAGTAAATATATACAAATAAATATATACGTAATATGTTTCTTATAGTAAAAACGGAAATACGTCAACCTATTTAATCTAATAAAATATAGTCTTATTAGCTTAGTAGGTTTTCAAAGTCTTTTGGTCTATTTAGTCTTTCAAGACTTAATAACTTATTTATTTAGCCATAATTATTTACTAATAGGTCTATTAATGTTTAATTATAACTTCTATTTAAACATAATTATTTAAAAAAATACAGCAAAATAACATATTTTAAATTTTTTGGTATGAACTAAAAAAAATAAAGCATAATATCATTCAATCATTACAAATTCAAATAGAAATTAAAAATCACAAAAGAAATCAATATAAAGAAATAAAAACTATAAGTAATCCAAGTCTAAACAAGTTGCATATATAATTTTTTGAGAATTGTTAAATATTTTAATTTTTATTTCAAAAGTATAAAAATAAAATTTAGTATATTAAAAATATGCTAAGTTTTTTTTTTAACTAATTTTATATAATTGAAATTATGTAATCATATGCAATAAAGTATAACACGGAATTTAGACTTCAATTAAAAAAATAGAATTAGTGGCATACTACAAACTAGAGATAAGTGTTTTATCTTGGCCAAAACAATTTAGAATAACTTTAAAATTTGACTATTTAAAACTTGAAATAAGATTAAAATATAAAATTATGTCTTAGAAATAATACTAACATTAGTAAAATCTTATTTTAATTTGTATTGAGTCCCATCCGAAATCTTCTAAAGATATGTCCCATCTATTCCAAAATTATCTCGGTAGACATGGACATTTCTATTGTCCCTGCCGGTGCACTGGCCCACTTAAAATTTTACATGAATATTGCTTTTTACACCATTCCTCCGTGCGAGGAAAAGGATGAAGTTTTAAATAAAAATATTGCTTTACCACTGCTGCTTTTTGCACCCACTCCTCCTTCTTAGAATATTTTTTCAAGGAGATGGGACGAGAATTAAGACATAAACACGGTGAAACGAGAACAGCACTTCATAAAATCAGAACAGGAAAAATAAGACAAAAAGTGACTTAAGATGAGACTGAAAAAAAGATTTTTTAGTGTGCCCACCTCTCACAAACAAATTCTTTTTAACGCCATCTTCTACGATTATTTTATATCTATTTCATTTTATTCTGGTTGCTATTTTATTTCTTTTGTTAGCTCAGGAAAATTTTAATCAATCTCTTAATTAATTTTAATAAAAAAATATTTTAAAATTTATTAAATATATTAAAAAAAATTATCTTGTAAAATATGTATTTTATGATTTTATAAATATTTCTCTAAATAAAATGAATATCTTATTTCTTTCTTTAGTTTTTAAATTTTCTTGGTTGTTCTAAATTTTTTAATGAAAAAAAAAATGTTGCCAAGTTAACCATTTTTTTAATAATTTTTTTAACATCTTTTTCTCCCTGCGGTAGAAAAGAAAACTGCTTTTCTGTTTTCTTCACATGCAATTTTTCATCCATTTTATTTTGTATTAAAGAAAATGATTTTTGGGTTAAGCATTTTCTCTTTACCGTTGGTGCATCTTTTACAAACTTAGGCAAGTTTTGAGCAACAATACTAGCAGAACATTCTTTTCACTTTACAAAGTCAATTTGGTATGTGAAAAGCAATTGGCAATGACTCCAAACTTTCCTTGTCTGCCTCATGTGTAGCTCAGCCCAATTTCATTAAATGCTTAAATTGGTCTTTTATGTTTTAATTATGGGTTAATAACCAAATCCATTAGATAATGCATCATCAGAACACTTTGTTGAGTCACGAAACTGTAACAGTATGGGCTTCATAGTGCTTCCCACAGCATTGCAAGTTGTCCAACGGCACTCCTCTACAGGTTCAACATGACAATAGCTCCCAATCCAATCCAGCCCATAGCTTGCAAAACACAAAATTTGGTGGACAATGGAAGATAGCCCAACGTGCATTATGCAAAAAGGCCAACCAAAAAGTTTACCACTTCGACAAAGGAGATGCACTGAGTAACAAGAGTTCACCTACAAAAGAGATATTCCCAACATCAAAAAATTGATATGATAATGTTTGTAACAGTCACATTTTTTTCTGGCTATATAAGGAATGGGAGCTTCAAAGTAAAAGGTTAGAGAAAGAGTTTACAAAAATTTTATTTGCATATATTCTCAAGAAGCTTTCAAGTCTTCATCTTCTCTTTTTCATCTTTGTACACAACTCTCTCATCTTAAACATCATTATGGTGTACTGAGATTACTAAGAAATTAGTTGTAATACAGCAATAGTTTGTGCTTCATTTCTTTATCCTCTTATTATTCTTTGTAAAGGTTGTCGTGCCTTAATACCTATTGTTGTAACCTTGAGAAATGGTAGACCTAGTCCTTTAGAGACATAGTCAAAGTTATAAAGGTTTTTGGTGTTCTTAAAAAACTAAGCTTAAGAAGAATTGCTGGATAGCTGTAAAAGATAGTTAGAATCTTGTAAACCAGTGAAGATAACTCTCTCAAGGGATTTTGAGAGAAGTGAATGTAGATTTTGTTATGATCAAACTACTATAAATAACTAAGTCATTTCTCTTTTCTATATTCTTTATTTTCAGTATCTATTTACTTTTAGTATATTATTTAAATTTAAAGTTTTCTTTTAATTTATCACGTTTTAAAACTGTGAAGTTTTTATAATCAAACTTAAATTATTCAAATCAAATTTTATATATTGTGCTTGATTCTAAAAATTAATAATTTAATTTGCAAAAAATTTTTAGTGTACTATTTAATTTTATATACTTAAGTTAATATTAAAATTTTTTTTTTTTATTTTATTTATGATAAAAAATTAAAAAGATTGAGACTAATAAACTTTAAAGAATAATGTTTGATATGGTTTTCTTTATTACTAATATTTTTTATATAATTGACTACAAAGTAATATCTATTGACTTGTGGTCAGTTTGAAATGCCCACTATGAACATCAATTACTAAAGATGACCAAGTCTTTAGAGTTGTGTCTATTCGGTAGTCTTGTCTTTCATTCTGTGGTCCAAAATTATTATCGTAGGCACATTGTCGTGGCAGGTGCACTGTCACACTTAGAATTTTACTTGAAAATAATGCTTTTTTTACACCATTCCTACGTGTGAGGAAAAGGTTAAAGTTTTTAATAAAAATATTACTTTATACCTACTTTTTACATTTACTCCTCCTTCTTAATTTATTTTTTCTCCGCAAGATAGAACAAGAATCAAGACATGAAAATAGCATTTCATAAAATCAGGATAAAAAAGATAAGACAAAAAGTGACTTCACAATAAGACCAAAAAAATATTATTACAATAAATTTTTAAAACCCCTAAATTTCAATCTCAAATAACATTCAATTACTAGGAGCTATCTATTTTCTGGTTATGTGTTTCTTTTTTGTTTGATTTTTGTCTTCTCATATGATTATTTACCTTCGATTTTAATCTTTTAAGTGGAATAAGCAGTATTTTTTAATAATAAAATTAAAATAAGTTATGAGAAATAAAATTACTCTAAAAATAATCTAGACTTTCAGATGCTTATTACTAATAAGATTTAAGTCACATTCTCCTTCTTGATTGAGCTCTGAAGTGAATAATTTACCTATATTTAAATTAAGTCTCATACATAAAAAATTACTCATTGAATCATTGTAATATCTATTGCAAAGAAAAATAATTCTTTCACGTTGCCATAAAGGAAGAATAGACGAGGCCAACTTAATTTCCTTAACATGGCATGCTTTAAAAAGTTTTAATGAGTAAACAAAGACTTGTAGAAGTCCACGCACTTAATTGAGTAAGACGAGAATTAGAGTGGCATATCTACCGTGTAACATGTGTCAATAGGTAGTTGGGCTTTCATGATAATTTGTCTTTCCAAGTAGAAAAATGTTAAGTTAGGTAATGTTAAGTTAGGTAGAGTTTAATCATAGAAAAATAATTAATGATCATCTGTCATTTCATGTTGGAAAATGGTTAGGTACACATATTCTATGTTATATATATTTTTAATAGTTACATGAAAAAATTACATCCAAATTTCCTATATATCATCACCAAACACTTTACTATTAATTTATACCTAATGACTTTAATATTAATTATTTATCGGTATAAAAAATGGAGATATGTTAAAAAAAAATTAAAATAGTGAAAAAATAGATATAAACAAAAAGTGGTATATATTACTCGTCCATATACACAAACACAAACAAGGGTATATCTCCAGTTGCGACTGTATCAATGCTGGGATTGGGGTCAGTAAGTGGGGGGAGGGTGAAGAGGAGGAATTCTAATTTTTTTTTAAAATTTTTTTTTTATACAACAAGCTTAACTATACCAAACGAAACTCATTAGTAATAAAGTAATAAGTTGCTATTACTATTGTTGTTCTTCATTATCATCTAAACTTTAGTGTCTTTATCCTGAAAGTTTCCACAAAATCATGCACCTTTCCATCAACAAGGGGGGAAAAAACAAAAAAAGTAAAGTTCCAAGTAACATGTGTCAATAGGTAGTTGGAGTGCCATGATCATCTGTCATTCCATGTAGAAAAATGCCAGCTGGAGTTTAATGATAGAAAAATAATTAATGATCATATGTCACTCATGAGGAAAAATGCTAAGGTACACACATTTTGTTAGTTTTTTTTTTTAATTACACAAAAAATTGAATCTCAATCTCTTAAATATTATCTAAATCCATCACTGCTAGCTTATATTAAATGGTTTCAATATTATTTATTTATCGGTGTAAAATTATAAATTAAAAATAAGAAATAAAAATAGAGATATGTCAAAAAAATTATAAAAAATAATCAAAAATAAATATACACAAAAAGAGGTATGTATTACTCTTCTATATACACTAACAAGGGTATATCTATATTATAGGTTGTGGACGTAGGAAATAGTATTTTTGTAGTCAAAATGTCGTGTAAACAATATAGTTAGCTTTACATCAATGAATGGTTGATGGTGTACCACGATAGTAATTATATTAATTATACAAGAATTTTATTGCAGAAAATCTAAATATGAGGCAGTTAGGAAGTGAAGATAATCTTCTCCTTTTGGAGTTTCATAAACTTCTGCCGACATGTTTCTGTAGCCCAGATTTTAAAGTATTTTTCTCCTTGGCTTTGCTATTCTAGTGCAGAATCAATTTAACAAAGAGATCTATATCAACAAAAACGAAGAACATGGAGAAATTATTAGATTGGTTCCGAAATTATATTATCACCAACAAGGCTGTCTTCCTTACATGGGGTAATGTCTTATTACATTTCATCTCTCAGTTTCTAGAGAAATAAATAATCATTTGAACTCACCTACTTTTATTTTTTCATTTGATAAATGTCAGGTTTAGTTCTAAGCCATAGTTTAGCAGAATATGCAGTGGTATTTGTTTTGATTGATTTCCTGGCAGAAAAATACTCTTCGCTGAGTCTAAGAAAAGCAGCTATGGTTGTGAATCTGATAGACGGTGGATCAGCTCTATTTCTTGTTATTGTTTCTCACGTCTCCGAAGCTTGGACAGGTCGTCTCATAATGATTTGCGTATGCACAGCAGCCTATGTTGCGGTAAGCTAAATAAAAGAATTTCATGGAAAATGATAACATCAGATCAGATATTGCAGACCACAGGCACTGGAATTCCACTAAAATGTGCATGAATTTTTCTTCTTTCAGGGATTATTGATATTATTATATGTTACAGACTATTTTCTCCCATTCAATCTGCTCTATTTGGCTTTGGGGCTAGTAGCATTAGGTAGAGGAGGAAAGGAACCGGCTTCACAATCCTTTATTGAATTTCAATTGAGGAAAAATATGAAACAAAGCACAGAATCATTCGACGGCGAAGTCCACGTAAATGTTTGGTGGAAAACAGCTTGGATTAGTGGAGCTGCCATAGCAATCTTTGTCCGTGGGCTTGCAACTTGGCAACTTACCTTCTTTGTTTGTGGTACAGTCATGGGAGTTAGTTATCTATTTTTCCTCATTGGTGTCAAATATTATCACAAGGAAACACCAAAGGGTAGCCCCCTTACTATTATTTATAGAGTCTTCAAGGCAGCACTCTTAAAATTGAATTTGGAGTACCCCACCTCTGCAGAAAAGTACTACTTGAAGGATGAGAGACCAAATGCTTTGTACCGAAATAAAGCAGGTGAACTTCACTTGTTACCTCATGTTCCATTTCCCTTTAGGTTCTTAGACAAGGCTGCAATACTAAGGGAGGCATCCAATATAAGCCCACAGATGCAGGAGACGAAAGGCAAGCTTCGTGCGGTTAAAGAAGTAAAAGAGGTTGAACGTCTTATGCCAGTAGTATACTTGGGATTATGCTTTTATGCATACAGTTTAGTTGTGGCGTCAGGGAATACTTACTTTGTTGTACAAGCAAGCAACTTAAATGGAAAGATTGGAAGTTTCAACATTTCTGTCTCCTTTTTATTCGTTCTCAAATCCTTTGTACGCGATGTGGTTATATTCTCCTTTTGGTGGTTTAAACTAAGTGAGCAGTGCGACACAATCTGCAGGATTGGTGCAGGGATGTTTTGTGCAGTACTCTGCTGCATTACTGCTTGGCAGGTGGAGGTTCATAGATTATCTTTGATCAAAAGCGAAGGAGTTCTTCAAGACCCAGAGAAGATTCTATCCCTAAGCATTCTGGTGTTAATCCCACAGTACTTTCTTTTAGGGCTAATGGAAGGACTTGCAGAGAGAGGGCTTGGAGAACTCTTCTACAATTATGTACCTGAATCAATGAGGAACTTTGAGCAGCCGTTCGTTGGATTTGTGTTAAGTGTCGGGAAATTCCTCAGCATACCATATGCGTTGATTTTTGGCAGCTGGTTCAAGGAAACAATAAACACTAGTCGGCTGGATAAGTATTTTCTGGTTCTAGCGATACAAAGTTTTGTGTTCTTATGTATTTATTTGATTTTTTTGTGCTGTTCTTCTGGATATAACTTCACGGAAAAATGTCAAGAAAATGAGGCTACAATGGAGCAAACTCAGGAAGCCATTCACGATACTATTCGAGAAGAATTAGGCTCATCGCAGGAAATCTCAATCTTAGAAGTGGAAACAGATACCTCACAAGTCTCATGGGCAGATGGCTGTCTCACTCAGTGTCTCATTCCCTATTTCACTACATATTGATTAACAGTGTCTCATTCCTATTTCACTACATATTGATTGATCAATCATGCACATAATTGTATAATTAAAATATTATTTTATGATCCTAAAACCAATCAAAATAATAGAATATAGTACAGGACACCATATGGGACAACTAATTTTACCCAATTCTCAATGTAATTTTTGTGCTCTTGTGTATATTTAATAGTATATTTTATGTATATATATATATATATATATATATATATATATATATATATATATATTTTAAATAGTTACATGAAAAAATTACATTCAAATTTCCTAGATATCATCACCAAACCCCTCACTATTAATTTATACCTTTCTTCAATATTAATTATTTATTAGTATAAAATTATAAATAAAAAAATAAAAAATAGAGATATGTAAAAAAAAATTAAAAAAATAGTGGAAAAATAGATATAAACAAAAAGAGGTATATATTACTCTTCCATATACACAAACAAGGGTGTATCTCCAGTTGGGTATATCAATGCTGGGATTGGGGTCAATAAGTTGGGGGAGGGTGAAGAGAAGGAATTCTATTTTTTTTTTTTTTGTTATTTTTTTTATGCAACAAGCTTAATTATACCAAATGAAACTCATTAATAATAAAGTAATAAGTTGCACTAAGTGTAAGATAAATGGAATTGATTATATAAACTTATCTAAAATAATGCAAAAACTAAACACGTATAAATATAAATGAATAAACTTAAACAATCGAAGCCTTAAAATGGAAAAATGAGAAAATGAATAATAGAGATGAGTGTGTGAACGTTTGAAGCTTCTGGGAAGATGAGCAAATGAGAATGGATAGTGAGAGGTGACAACAGAGAAGATGGAAAGAGGGAGTGGTCGTAAAAGGAGGCTGTGAACGAGGCCGAGGACCCTACCTTCGCTCCTGTACGCGGTGGAGAAACACAAACTCATTTACTTAAATAGTTTTGAATCAAACTCATTTTGTTAAATACATAACATTCAAAAATCTTACAATTTGAGAGCATTTTTGTGAGGTTGGGTTGCATGATAGAGGGAGGGCTCAGAGTGATAGAGCATAAGCGTTTACTTTTTCATCTAATCTTGTAAAAGAAAGGAAAGAAAAGCAGATTTCTATGGGCCAATGACATTCTTTACCACTTATTTTGGAATTACATGGTTGCGCAATCATTTTATCTTCTCCAAGAATGCCATCTTCATCTGGGGTAATCTTTGCTTACATTTCCACACTCAGATCTCAATAGAAAAACAAATACTTGTTGGAGCTGACCCACGTTTTTTTTTTTTTTGGCTCACGTTTGATGCATGTTTAATTTTAAGTCATAGTTTAACAGAATATGCAGTGGTGAATATTTTGATTGACCACCTTGGAGATAATCCTAATTCAACTCATGAGTTGAGTCTAAGGGAATCTGCTATAATTGTGAATATGATTGATGGTGGATCAGCTGCATTTGTGGTTATTGTTACACACATCTCAGAAGCCAAAACAGGTCATTTCAAAATGATAGGACTTTGCACAGTAGCCTACATTACGGTGAGCAAAATAGAAAGGATCATCAACAAAGATGACATCAAATTTGATATTAATTGCAAACTAAAGGCATTGAAATTCCTCTAAAAAGTGCATGCAATTTTTTTTTTTTTGTTTCAGGGATTAATCTTGTTATGGGTGACAGCAAAGTCTCCCTCCAAATTCTATCTATTCTATGCAGCTGCGGTACTGATAGCACTGGGCAAAGCAGTCAAGGATCCAATTTTAGAATTCTTTCTTGAATTTCAGTTGAGCGAGAAGGTGAAACAAAGTAAAAAAGCTCTAAAGGGGGAAGATGAGGAAGAAGAACAAAGAATTGAAATTAGCAGAGTGATTTGGTGGAAAACAGCTTGGATCCATTGACGAACTTCAAAGCTCTCTGGTGGTGCATGAACAGAAGTTCAAACAGGTTAGCCGAAATGATGAGCAAGCATTCAAGGTGGAAAGTAGCAGAGGAAGAGGACGAGGAACACCCCGAGGCAGGGGACGTGGAAGAGGAAGGCACTTCTTTTCAAAGGCTACAGTGGAGTGCTATAAGTGCCACAATTTAGGGCATTTTCAATATGAATGTCCTAAATGGAGCAAAAAGGCGAATTATGCATAATTGGATGAAGAAGAAGAGCTCCTGTTAATGGCTTTTGTTGAAGATAATGAAGCAAAAAGGAATGACGCATGGTTCTTGGACTCAGGATGTTCTAATCATATGTGCGGAGACAAAGGTATGTTCAGAGACATTGTAGAAGGACATGAGCGCCCTGTTAGGTGTGGAAATAACTCTCGAATGTCAGTAGCTAGAAAATTTACTATTAGATTGGTATTTAAAGGCACTACTTTTCTTATTCAAGATGTATATTATGTCTCAGAACTCCGAAACAATTTGTTGAGTATAGGGCAGTTGCAGGAAAAAGGTCTTGCCATTCTCATAAAAAATGGGATATGCAATGTCTATCATCCATACAGGGGCTTCATTGCACACACAAGCATGAGTGCCAACTGTATGTTCGTCCTTCTCAATGAAAGCTCCAACATCACTACTGCTGCTGAAGAATGTCTGCATACTTCCACTGATCTCACTTATCTGTGGCATCAAAGATATGGTCACCTAAGCTACAAGGGTCTAAAGAATCTACAGACAAAGAAAATGGTGCGTGGACTACCTCAACTGGAAGCTTCGAGTGTCACTTATGCAGATTGTTTCACCGGTAAGCAACACCGTAACCCAATCCCTAAGGAGAGCAAATGGCGTGCTAGCAAGGTGTTGGAACTCATTCATGCAGATATTTGCGGACCAATAGAGCCAATCTCAAACAGTGGAAAAAGGTACCTTTTATGCTTCATTGATGATTATAGTCGTAAGGGTTGGGTCCATTTGCTTAGTGAGAAATCAGAAGCTTTGGAGTGTTTCAAAACTTACAAGAAGCTGGTAGAAAAGGAAGCAGAGACATCCATTAAGTGCTTGCGAACTGATAGAGGAGGAGAATTCAATTCTTTGGATTTCAAATCATTCTGTGAAGAAGAAGGAATAAAAAGGCAGCTTACCACAACATATACACCACACCAGAATGGAGTAGCAGAACGCAAAAACAGAACTGTTATGAACATGGTGCGTTGCATGCTCTCTGCGAAAAGGTCCCCAAACCTTTTTGGGCAGAAGCTATGAATTGGACATTCTATCTTTTGAATAGATGTCCAACACTTGCTATGAAGAATATCACCCCTCAAGAAGCTTGGAGCAGAGTCAAGCCTTCAGTAGAACACTTTCGAGTTTGGGGCTACATAGCACACATGCATATACCAGAGGTAAAACAAAGTAAACTTAATGATAAGAGCTTTCCTTGTATTTTGTTGGGTGAGAGTGATGAGTCAAAGGGTTATCGGGTGTTTGACCTTAAGACAAAAAGGGTAGTAGTTAGTAAGGATGTAGTATTTGAGGAAGACAAAAGCTGGGATTGGGGTCCAAATTATAAAGAATAGATTCAGAACTGGTTTGGGGTGATGATGACTTTAGTAGTGATGAGAGTGAAACTGATGGTGATGGGTCAGAGGAAGAAAAGGAGTTCGATAGTGGGGAAGAGAATGATGATGTAAAGGGTAGTGGAGCTAGGACTGAAGTAGAGAGCTCACAAGAAAATGTTACTCAAGGGAGAGAGAGGAGGAAGCCTGCTTGGATGGACAGTTATGTAAGTGGTGAGGGGTTGAGTGAAGAAGAAGTAGAGGCCTACATGGTGCAAGACGTTATAGGAGATGACCCAATTCAGTTTGAGGAAGCTGTGAAGCATGAGAAATGGAGAAAGGCCACGAACAATGAAATCAACTCAATTAAAAAAAATCAGACCTGGGAACTCATTGACCTACCAACTGGAGCAAAAACAATTGGAGTCAAATGGATTTTCAAGACAAAATTGAATGAACTGGGTGAAGTGGACAAATACAAAGCTCAATTGGTGGCCAAAGGATACTCTCAACAGCATGGAATTGATTTTACTGAAGTCTTTGCCTCGGTTGCACGTATGGATACAGTGAGGATGATTGTGGCACTTGCAGCATGTAACGGATGGGACATCTTTCAATTGGATGTCAAAACAGCATTTCTTCATGGAGAATTAAGTGAGGACATGTATATAGAGAAACCAAAAGGATACATAAAGAAAGGGAAAGAGCACAAGGTCTACAAGCTACATAAAGCCTTGTATGGCTTAAGGCAAGCACCAAGAGCTTGGTTCAGTCGTATAGAGTCCCACTTTGTGAAGGAAGGATTTAAGAAGTGTCCAAATGGACAAACTCTATTCATCAAAAGAAGCACTGGAGGTAACATATTAATTGTTAGCATTTATGTTGACGATTTGATTTATACTGGTGATGACAAGAGCATGATAATTGAGTTCAAGAAGTCTATGATGCGAGCTTTCGACATGACAGACCTAGGAAAGATGAGATTCTTCCTTGGCATTGAAGTCTTGCAAAAACCAGAAGGGATTTTCGTGTGTCAAAGAAAATATGCCACTGACATCTTGAAAAAGTTTGCCATGTCTGAAAGCAAACCAATAAAAAGTCCAATTGTTCCAGGTTTCAAGATTAACAGAGATAGTGATGGTGCTGCTGCAGATGACACTTATTTCAAGCAAATTGTTAGAAGCTTAATGTATCTCACAGTTACAAGGCCGGATATCATGTTTAGTGTGAGCTTAATCAGCAGATATATGTCAAAACCAACTGAATTGCATTTACAAGCTGCTAAAAGAATATTAAGGTATTTAAGGGGAACTACTGGCTATGGAATTTTCTACAGGAAGGGAAGGGAAAAAAGACTTGCTTGCTTTCACATATTCTGATTATGCAGGAGATGAAGAAGATTCTAAAAGTACATCTGGTTATGTTTTCTTGTTAAGTTCGGGAGCAGTGTCATGGATGTCCAAGAAGCAACCTATCGTCACTCTTTCAACTACTGAAGTAGAGTTAGTTGCTGCTGCTGCCAGTGCCTGCCAAGCAGTTTGGATGAGAAGGGTTTTGAGAAACTTGAACCAAGTTCCAAAAGGTAGCACTGTTATCATGTGTGATAATAGCTCAACAATTAAACTTTCGAAAAATCTAGTAATGCATGGAAGGAGCAAGCATATCAGAGTTCGTTTTCATTTTTTAAGAGATCTTACAAAGGATGGAGAAGTCGAGTTGGTGCACTGCAGAACTCAGGATCAAGTTGCAGATTTAATGACTAAAGCCTTGAAGCTTGAAGAGTTTAAGGGAATGATTGATCTTACCGAATTAAACTAACTGCATACTGCAGCTAGTTTAAGGGAGGGAATGAAGAGTTTATTTGCTGTTACAGTTACTGGAAGTTAGGAAATTAATTCTGTTTTACTTTTAATAAATCCTAGTCTCTAGGAGTGTGTCAGTTCTTGTTAACCACGTAGCTGTACGTGGGTTGTGTTCTTGACCATGTAGCTGTACGTGGGTTGTTTTCTTGCTTTCTATTAGGACTTGTAAAGGCTATATAATCAGCCTCTTTAATTCAACAAGAGAAGCATCAGCTTTCCAGGAGCATTGGAGCAGTGTATACGTTCCATTCCAGACAGGCAGCTCTATTGAAATTGAACTTCGTGTACGCTGATTCATCGGAAAAGTACTACTGGAAAGATCACAGAGCAAATCATTTCTACTCACTGAAACCGGGTGAACTTAACTTGTTGCTCGTGTTCCATTTCCCTTTAGGATCTTAGACAAGGCTGCCATAATTAGGGAAGCATCCAATTTAAGTCCAGAAAGGCAGGAGGAGAAAGGCGAACTTTGTGGCGTTAAAGAAGTAAAAGAGGTTAAGAGCCTTATTCCAGTTATATACATGGGATTGACTTTTCTTGCACACAGTTTGGTTGTGGCTTCAGGGAATACTTACTTTGTTGAACAACAAAGCAACTTGAATCCGAAGATTGGCGAATTCACAATTTCTGCCTCCATTTTCTTTGTTCTCAGATCTTCTATACGTGACATTGTTATATTCTCCATTTGGCTGTTTGGGTTTACACAACGGCTAAAAACAACATGGAGGATTGGTACTGGGATGTTTTATGCAGTCCTCTGTTTCATTGCAGCTTGGCTGGTGGAGCTTCATAGATTGCGTTTGATCGAAAGAGAAGGAGTCCTTCAATACTCAAAGAAAATTCTGCCCATGAGCGTTCTGTGGTTGATTCCGCAATACTTCCTTTTGGGACTAATGGAAGCACTTGCATTGAATGGGTTGGGAAATTTCTTCTATGATCATGTGCCCAAATCAATGAGAAAATTTGAGCAACCTTTCAGTGAAATTGTGTTAAGTATTGGGACATTCTTCAGCGTACCTTTTGTGTTGATTTTTGGAAGCTCTTTCAAGGAAACGATTAACACTAGTCATCTGAATAAGTACTTTCTTGTGTTAGCAATACTTAGCTTTGTGTTCTTTTGCATTTATTTGTACTATTCTTCAGGATATAACTTCAAAGAAGTGTATTCAGTACATGAAGAATCTGATCTGATGAAGCAAACTTCGGAAGAAATTCAAGATGCTGCCCGAGAAGAATTAAGCTCAGTGCATGTGTTCTCAGATATAGAAGCGGGAATAGGTACACCGCAAGGAGTTGAAGATGAAGACAATCATGCTAATATAGGAACTTGACCAGAGAACTTTGACAACAATCACATAGATTATGAAGTTGTCTGTATTTATCTTTTTGCCTTAATTTTTATATTCGATTTTACATTGTTGGAAATTAAAAGGATGGGAGAATATGCTTACCTGTAAATTATTATGGTTCTTGCTTTGATTTGTACTTCACACAATACAAGCAGTGATGGATTATGGTCTTGCTCCGCAACAATCACACCAGACTTGAGAGAAGATTAATTAAATTTTTATAATTGATCAACCAAAGATTAATTAAGAAATGGTATTTCTGTAATCAAAATGTCATGTAAGCAATATAGTTAGCTTTACACCATCTTTTGGTTGATGGTTTACCACTTAATAAGTGTACTAATATACAAGTTTTTTATTGCAAAAAATCCAAGTATCCGGAGACAATTACCCTAACTAGTCAATTTTTTTTTTTAATGAGGATATTATAAAATTACATATTGCCCCCTTAATAGTGGTTGATGAGACCAAAATAAAATACAATATGATCTCACAGAAAAAGAAAAAGAAATAGAACAATATGATACTTGTTGCGGCATAGTACATAGCAAAACAAGGTTTTACTCTAGATAAAATTGATCCAACTCTTAATGAAGTTTGTTTGTGTTCCCCTTATTTATTCATTTTGTCTTCTTCTTTGTTTCTTTTTTTTTTTTTCCCTGCGGGAGGGGGGAGGGGTTGGAAATGAATGGAAAATCAGATCTGTATATATTGGAGGCAGTTGTACAATGTTTAAAGTATTAGGCAAAGAATAGAAGATAATCCTAAGGAGCAGTCTCCTTTTGGAATTGTATCAACTCCTGTTGACTTGTCTCTATAGCCCAAAATTTCAAGGAATTTTCTTTTAGGTTCTCTTATTCCAGTGCTAAATCATGTTAACAATGCTGATATCTTTATCAACAAGAATCAAGATCTTGTGGCAATATTTATTGGATCGGTTCCAAATTTGTTGTGTCTTCTCCAAGGCTCTCATCTTCATCTTGGGTAATCTCTGCATATATATCATCACTCAAATCTCAATATTATAAACAAATATTTGTTGGAGCTCACCCAAATTTTATCTTGTTCGTTCTCATTTGATGAATTTCAGGTTTAGTTCTAAGTCAGAGTTTAGCGGAATATGCAGTGGTGAATCTTTTGATTTACTACTTTGAAGATCATTGGACACGTGAGCTGAGTCTAAGGGAAGCTACTATAATTGGGAATTTGATAGATGGTGCATCAGCTATATTTGTGTTTATTGTTACTTACATCTCAGAATGATTATCTTTTGCACAAGAACCTAATAAAATGGTTCATCAAGAAAAATAACATCAAATTCCACTAAAACATGAATGAATTTTTCTTTCAGGGATTATGGTTTTCAAGTAGGCCTCACTGCTCATTCAGTCTCTTCTATGTGGCTGTTGTGCTAATAGCAATAGGTAAAGCAGCGTACAATCCTTTCTTGAATTTCAATTGCAGTACTAATGGAAGAATCATAGGCCAAACCATTGTTATTCGAAAAAACCTTTATTTCCTTTTTACAGTTAAAGAAGTGAGATAGTATACTTGGGATTTTGCTTTATTGCATACAGTTTAGTTGTGGCATCTGGGGATACTTACTTTGTTTTTCAATCAAGCAACTTGAACAAAGAGATTGGTAGTTTTAAATTGAGAAAAAGTTATTTTTGCCCTTCATATTATCATTAATTTCAGAAAAAATCTTAACATTTTAAACTACAAATTAAATCTTCACATTTCAAGTTAAGAACAAAAATAAATTTTATTAGAATATTTTTTGTTTATACGAAAGTTTTACTTTTGTTTTAGGCTTAAAATATGAGGGTTCATTTTATCAAATTTAAAACTTTAAAATCTTTTTCTGAAATTGGCAATAGTGTAAGAAAAAAAAAAAACTTTCTCTTTTAAATTATTGTGTCTCCCTCTTATTTGCTATCAAATCCTTTGTTCACAGCGCAATTATATTCTCCTTTTGGTGATTCAAACTTAACAAAACATCATATCACACTTTGGAGAATTGGTGCAGGAATGTTTTGTGCAGTACCCTGCTGCATTAGTGCTTGGCAGGTGGAGCAACATAGATTACATTTGATCAAAAACGAAGGAGGGAAGATTCTACTCTAAGCATTTTGGTGTTGATCCCGCAGTACTGCCTTTTAGGGCTAATGGAAGGACTTGCAGAGAGTGCTACCATTTTTTACCTGAATCTTTGAGGAACTTTGAGCAATCTTTCACTGAATTTTTGTTAAGTATTGGGATATTCCTCAGCATACCGTGTGTATTGATTTGTCGTAGCTGGTTCAAGGAAGATATAAACACTAGTCGACTGGATAAGTATTTTAAGATGTTAGCAATATTAAGTTTTGTGTTCTTATGCATTTATTTGATTTATTTGTATTGTTCTTTCAGGTATAACTTCGTAGAAAAAATATCCAGCAGATGAAGAACTAGTTCCAATGGAGGAAGCCATTCATGATGCACCTGTCCAAGTAGAATTAGGTTCAGTTCAAGTATCCTCAATGAATAATTAGTTTCCTTTTCATGTTTGGATTAGTTGTAATTTTCATTTGATGTTTAGATTTAATTAGTATAACATGTAATGTAATCCTATTATGTATACTGAGAAAAACATTTAAAATGCTCCTTTGTGTTATGTAATTATTCTTTATATATATAATTTTTTTATGACCCAAAAAGTATCATCAAGAGAATCTATTCTTTCAAATAAAAAAACATAAGTCTTTATTGGTGACGTGATGGTGATAACTGGTGGCAGTGGCTCATATTGATAGTTTGTTAAACCTCTAACTAATACATGATATGAGAACGACTTACATGCATTTGTGACTTAAAAAAAAAAAAAAAAAGATTTACTAATAAGAGATCAAACTCATTTTTAAGCTTTTTCACTATTTGTAAAGTTGTAAGTTTCAATAAACAAAACCTTAAATGAACGATTGTTTATTTGGATGAAAGGGATTATTCTTCCGTTTCAGTTAAGTTCGTTTCAAAAGAGCTTGTCTAGTGAAGTAGAGGACTACTTTGTTAAGAAAATGGTCCTTGTACCTTGTGATTGGTTCCTCTGTCGAAGTTGAAAGTATATGCCCTACCTAATAGGAAATATATTTCTCATAGTTTTTTTTCTAGGCAAAACTAATTATTGGTCATATTGACTTTTAAACTCTATCTTGGATAAGATTTCTCTTTCATAACCAACCATTGCATTCTCTTTCCCTACATATGTTTGATTAGGTTTGTTTTGTCCATGTCTCTTTCTCCAATGAGGATAAATTGGTTGTTAAGGCAAAACAATGTTTAGTCACAATTTAAATATTTTTTTATTTGACACAATTTAATTATTTTGATTTAAATTAATTCGTTCATAATGATTTTTTTGTTTATTTATAATGATGAGAAAGTTTCAGGGGCATAATGTTACATATCTTCTACTTAAAACAAGGTCTTTTATTTTGGATTTGGATTTCTTTTGTGACAGAGGAACTCACCGATTTTGGATGAAAATGAAATATTAATTTTAAATTTAATAATTTAAATTTTATCGTATATTTAAAATAATTTTTTTGAGATTCTCTTAATAGTGCCTTTTAGGTCTAAAAAATTATGTAAAAATCTATCCAAAAACTAAAATTAATATAATTAAAAAAAGAAAAATAAAAAATGTCTCACTTTACAGATGCAACTGCAAGCAATAATAAAAATTATCCTTCTTTTTACCAATTAAAAAAAAAAATTTATCCTTCGTTCCTTTTCAAAATCCAACTCCACCTTCCGTAAAAATTATAAAGAAAAATAACTCCACCTAATATTAATAAATTTTTAATGATAAATATTCCATGTTTTGAGTTGTCCCTTTGTAGTTTGTCTTACAAATTTATTAATTTAAAATTTATATAGAGAACCTGATTCTTTTTTACTTGGACACCAGTTTTCTGTGGCTTATTTGATTTTTTCTTTTTTCCTCAATGTTTGAACTCTGAACTCGTTGAACCAGTGTCGGCATGTGAAGTTTTCTGTGTTAAGTCTGTTTGGCTGGTTAGTTTGTCTAACTATATATATATATATATATATCCCTTTCCTTCCTTGTACAAATTTAGTCATCTCGATAACAAAATTCTCTCTTTGAAATTTTCTCTACCTTCTCCAATATCTGATACCTTACATGGTATCAGAGCAGGATCTGATCCTGCTTTGAACCCTAGCTTGCTGATTCTTTAGATTCCGTTTGAAAGGATGGCTTCCAAAGCGCTCAATAATAACTCGAATTCCTCCAATGGAGTCAATCCTTCCTGTCCTTTCTTCTTGCATTTGTCTGATCATCCTGGTTCGCAGCTTGTCTATGAGAAATTCAATGGAAGCAAGCAGTTGTGATTGCTTTGTTGGCAAAAAAACAAATTCAGGCTATCCACCTCATTTCAAATTTACAAAGAGCAAGAAGTTCTCAGGCTCAGTACAAACAAATGCTTCTGAAGCTAATACATCTGTTCCTGCTACTACTTCAATCACACCTGAGCAATACAATCAGCTATTGGATCTTCTGAGCAATCTAAAACCAGTTGATCCAGTTAGCCCAGCATCTGCCCTACCTGCTTCTGCAAATTTTGTAGGCAATGTCTCTCATGGAACCACTTTCTTGACAGTTCAAATATTTGGATCATAGATACAGGAGCCTCTCACCAATGAAGGTGAAGAATTGAAGAACTAGTTCCAATGGAGGAAGCCATTCATGATGCACCAGTCCAAGTAGAATTAGGCTCAGTTCAAGTATCCTCAATGAAGAAATAGTTTTGATGTTTAGATTTAATTAGTATAACTTGCAATCTAATCCATTATATATACCGAGTAAAACATTCAAAATAC
Source organism: Bauhinia variegata (assembly GCA_022379115.2). Classification (NCBI taxonomy): domain Eukaryota; kingdom Viridiplantae; phylum Streptophyta; class Magnoliopsida; order Fabales; family Fabaceae; genus Bauhinia; species Bauhinia variegata. The sequence goes on along the minus strand of CM039427.1, from coordinate 3,551,184 downwards.
TCTTTTGTGCTAGGTAATTATTCTTTACATATATACTATTTTCTCTTTATTGTTACCATTATTATATATAAATAGAATATCATCAAAGTATTGTTAGTAAGAATACACATTGAAGTTTAGTTTAGCTGTTTAGTTAGTTAGTGGTTTATATGAGATCAAAAGAATTGTAACCATTTGTTTTGTATTCATAATTACCAAATTTGTGATATATTTTGGCACATGATGTGAGAACAGCTGACATTGTAAAATTCCACTCTCAACGGTGAATAGAACCAGTCAATTAAATACATTTGAGGCATGTTTGTCATTCTTGATATTTTTGTGTTATCAATGATGCGATGTGTTTAGAGATTAACTTTATTCAGGTGAAGTTGTTGAGTTTTCAGAAGTTCAAAGTTCACTGTCACATGCTTTGCTGCTTAATTATTTGATTCTCTCTCACACTCTAATAGATTCTGCATTCTCATCTAATCTTCTAATTTAATTTAATTGAGTAAAGTTTTTGTTAGTATATACCTCATAGTCTACGTTCTCTTTTCTTGACATGTATTTAATTTTATTTTTTTAAGAACTTAAGGCAATATTAATATGAGTTTTTTTGTCTTATTTTATCTCTTGTTAAATTTAAAAATATTATATTTAGACGAGTAAAATAAGTTGTGGGGGAAACAAGTTTACAGCTAGTTAAAAGAAATCCCCTTCAATACTGGGTGAGGAGAACGATGCCTGATTGCATGTCTTATTAAAACCTACAAACGAACTAATCTCAACAGTTGGGAACAAAAAAGGCCGAGAGTGTGAGAAGAATATTTGGGGTGTGCGAGAAGAAATCCCAATGAGGTATCTAAGTGTGCCTCTAGGAAATATAAATCCCACTATCTGATCTGAACTCTACCTCCGTCTCTACTGAGGTAGCTCTTGCTTCCTGTTGATCCAGCAGCAAGATTCCCGTATATCTCTTTTGAAGAATGATCTAGGTTTCCAAATATAGTGTATTATATGCACATCAGTCTGTGTTAGTATTTTTTTTATATTTTTTATTTTTATAAATTATAAAATTTAAGTATAATAAAATGTGTATACGTATAATTTTTCCTCCAAATAATACTTGGAAGATTCAAGTCACACCTTCAAATTAAGGGCTTAATCATTTCCCCAGACGCGGCCTACAAAAGATTAAATTTTATATATAAAAAATTACTCATCAATTCAATTTTTTTATTTTTTATTTTGAGAAACAGATTAAATCATTTTAATATCTCCATATTACCATGAAAAATTATTGTTGTACATTGCCAAGTAATGCTTTGCACTTGCTCAAATTTAATATCTTAACAAGACATGCTTTCAAAAGTTTTAACAAGCAATCTTACGGAAGTCCAAACACTTTACTTCAGATAAGAATTTTAAAACTTGAAAATGTTTTAATCTATCACTATTGTTGACCTCATTATCATCTAAATTTTAAAACATAAATCATAAATTAAAAATTTATACTTTCTCCTTTCAGAATTATAAGGACATATTTGTAAAGTATTATATTTAAAAATATAAAGTTATTTTTTATTTTAAAAAAATAGTTAATGATATTTTTTTTATTTAAATTTTTTTAATAATTTCTCATACATTTAATTCAAGAAATAAAATATTAAATAAGAATACTATAAAAATATATATTATTTTTAATCACCAAACTATATTTTTTAAGAGATATAAAATAGATGATATAACTTTATAGTTTTAAACAAAGAGAGTATAATAGTTTTTTAAACTCTAATTATAAATCTTAAAATTTAAACTTTAACACAATAAATTTTAAATCATAAAATGTTAATAAAACTTTAAACTTTAAAATTTAAAATCATATCCAATAAAAACAAAATCTTAAATCATAAACATTAACTACACTCTAGAACTCAATCCTTAAAATCCAAAGGAACCCTTAAATTAATTGAGTCATAATAAATGATACTATATTTATTAAAATTTATAATTTCTAAGGAAATTATTAATGATACCAATTTTTTGGTGCACCCCATTTTTTTTTTTTAGTGAAACACGCCGTACCCTATGAAATGTCTAAACTGAAATACTCTTTAACAACTTAAAAAAATCAACCATCTCCTCCCTCCCTCACACCTCAACGACAGTACACTCATCACCGGTGCACCCCAATACCAATGCGGTGTGTGACTCTCGGTAGTGTAAAACTTTTGGGGTGTGTGTTATAGTTATGGGTATATTGGGAAGGAAAGTTTTAAAAAATAAAGATAGGTGTATGGCTAGAAATTACGGAGTGTGACAAGATATGACCTTTGGATGCTTCCTTTTCTCAAGTTGAGCAAGTGTATTTTCTCTCAATCCTCAACTTGCCTAATTGGATCTTGTGATTTGTTCTTTTTTTTTTTTTTTATTAAGTTGAGTTTATGCTGAACACATCTTAATTTTTTATTTTAAAACATTTAAAAATAATATATTTAACATATATTTCTTAAATTTAATTTAAATTATTCATTTACTATTTAATAAACATGTTGGATACTATATATATTGACTTTGGAATAAAAAAAAAAAAAACGTATAAATGAGCTTATGACCCAAACAATTCAGACTCTACATACATTGTTATTGTCTATTGGGCCTGCAAGTTCCAAGCCTGCCAGCCCTTGACCTATTAGGACCACCACCAGGCTATCTTGGTAGAAAAAATACATCCTTTATTATAGTACAAAATTTTGTCTTTAATCTTATCTCAAATTTTATTCAGCTATCCCTATTGCAAAATTGGTTATTTTCTTTTGTTGCATGTTTTAGAGATATCCCTGAAATCTAGGAGTTAGTTATGATATGTACAGCAGCAACCTTTGGGCACAGGACAAGGTTTCCAGATCTAGTGATTTAATTAATTAATGAATGAATGCATTTAGCCAAGTTACCAATTTAGTTTTCTTCCTTCTGGAGTTTTGATAGAGATTCAACTAGCTAACTTAAAGATCTCCTGCAAGGAATTGGAGGTCCCACGACTAGAGCCAAGACAAAGAGGATGAAGTAAGCATTACAAGGCCTAATTTTGGATTTTCAAGAGAAAGAAGTCCAGCGTGGAATAGAGGGTACATCAAAATAGGTCAATTCTTATAACTTAAAGAAGAGGATTTGAGCCCAAACAAATGAGCAATTTGGAAGAGCCCAATCAACATGTCCAAGATGCATTCATGGGCTACACTTGTTCAGATCAAAAACCCATTGTAATTAGACTAAATTAACTAGTAAATAAAGTTTAACTTTCTTATTTTTCATCTATTTTCGTTGGTATTTTTTGGCTTAATTTTTGGATGACTTTTTTAATTGCTCAAGTCATGTTTACAATGTTTTTTAGTTCCCCAAGTAGTGATAATTGCTTGTGGGTTATTTCTTTCAAGTGTCTATCTTATTTCTAGGGAAATAATGCGTTTATTAGCTCATTGTAACTGCATTACAGTAGAAGTCTTTTTAGAGTATAAGTCTTATTATGGTAGAAGTCTATTAGGGTATCAAGGGGATGTTTTAGCCCTAATATTATAAATAGGACCATTATAATTTAGAAACAACAAGATTTTATGAATTATAATTTGAGTTTTCTCATTGTGAGAGCATCCCTTTGTTCTTGGGTAAAGAACTACACCTTATAGTGTTAGTTATACTGGCAGGTCGCGGTTAGGGTCACACTTCTTTGATAGCTTTGGTTCCAACGGCAGGTCACGTTTGGGGTCAAGCTCCTTTAATCATTAACTTGTTTCAATACGATCCGAGTATTGGATTAAGTGTGGTTTCTCCCAATTAGGGAAACCTACCAAAAATCCATCACTTGGTATCAGAGCTTAGGCTCTTGAAACTAGATGTTATTTATCCATTACTTCTTTATCTTCCATTGTGTTTAAATTTCAAAAAACCAAAAAAATTCTAGTTCATCATCTTGTTCTTGTTATTCCGTTGTGCTTGCTTATTTTTGTTTAATCGTTGTCTTGTGTCTTTTCCTTTATTAAAGTCCAAATTAGGTTTCCTTTTTCTTTTGATTCCTATCACATCTTGATCATTTGTGCTTGTTTCTTTTATTCCTTTGCGTGTCCTTTCAATTTCCTTTGTGAATGTTCTTCTTCCATTCTCATATTTGTGTGTTTTCTAAGTATCTTGTTCAATTTGAGTGCTGGTCATACATATATATAAAATTAGCATAAAAAAAAAAAAACAGAGAGAGTACACCAAAAAGAAAAAGAGTGCTTCAGCATAGAAAAGAAAGCACAAAAAAAAAAAGATTGGGCAGAATTGAGTTTGTGCTTCAAAATACATATTTCACAACTTAGAAAAAAAAAAAAGGTGTGTGAATTTAGCACTTACAATTTCAGCACTATTATCTTCTATCTTGTTTTAGTTCGATAATTCCCTTTCCTTTGTATTTGTTCTTGTCTCATATCCCTTGTGGAATTTCTTCTTTGTTTTATTTCTAATCCATCTTCTTGTTGTCAAGTTATCATTGTTGGCTATCTTGTTGCTTCTTGTTGAATATAATCATCAAAAGTTCTTTTCTTAAGAGCTCATAAGGTGAAGCTTGAGTGGTAAAAGGCAAGAGTGACTATCATTAGAGAAAAAGCCAAAATTGAGTGAAAACATGAGTGGTTAAATCATCAATTGAGTATAAACACGTGAAGAAGTGCGTGAGGATTTTTTTTATTCTCTTCTAACATATTTCTTGCAGAACCAATCATGAGTAATGGTGCAGGTAATGTTGGAAGTGATTTTAAATTGTTAATGAAGGAGTTTCAAGATGGATTCAAGGCCATAAACAAGAAGTTGGAGACATTAGGATCCCCATCCAAAACCTATAGTCATTATGCATTCAAGAAGAAAGAAGAGGAAGAATCTTTTTGGGGAGTAATCAAATCTAGGAAAAGTAGTGATCTCACAAAAGATGAAGATAAAATATCAGCATTGAAGGGCTATAATAGCAGAGGCTTTGGAGAACCCATTCATGGAGATGCCCTACCCATTAGGCAGCTTGAGGGAGTTGGTGGTGAGAGGCAACTTAAACATTTCCAAACAAGATGCAATGTGAGTGAAAAAGTATGTAGAATGATCATTGATGGTGAGAAGAATGCTAACATTGCTAGTACTTTGATGGTTGAGAAGCTAAGATTACCCACCTTAAAGCATCATAAACCTTACAGGTTGAAGTGGCTGGAAGACAATGGAGACATATGGGTAACAAAGTAAGTGTTAGTTGCATTTTCCATTGGCAACTATAAGGAACAAGTGCTTTGTGACATGACACCAATGTATGATTATCACTTACTCTTGGGGCATCCTTGGGAGGTTGGAAGAAAGGTTACTCATGATAAGAAGAATAGATACATTCTTTTCATGAATAATCGAAAGATTATGTTAACTTCTCTCAAACCAAAAGAGGCACTTGAAGATCAAAAGAGGATTCAAAAGCAAAATTTTGAAAGAATAGTGACTGAGAGTCTAAAAGAAAATGAGATAGTTTTTGAAAAAGAAAATAGTGATAAAAATGAAAGTGAGAGTCCAAAAGAAAAGAATAGAGTGATTGAATGTGAGATTGGTGATTAAAGTGAGGAGAAAAAGAATGACGAGAAAAAAAGAAAATGAGATAAAATTTGAGAGAAAAGAAATTGAATATGAGTGTGAAAAAGAAGTGAGTGTAGTTAAGAAAAATAAGAGTGAAGAATGTGGACAAAAATGCAAAAATGAGAGAGTGCTTGAGATAAAAGAAAAATTCTTGCATGAGTGCACAAGAAAAAGTAAGGATAAAAGTGTGAGTTTTTTTCATGATTTCATGATTACATCTCCTAACTCTTGTTCTAGTGATGTTTCTTTCTTAAAGAATTTTCATAGAGATTTCTCAAAGGAATTGCCTAGTAGATCATCATGTGTTATAAAGGAGAAAACTCCAATGGATCCTAGAGGTAAATCTAAATTGATTGAGAAATTTGAATATTTGTTTGAGTATGATCCTAATATTATCATTATGATTAATGTTTGTGGTGCATTAGCTCATAAAAACTACGACATAGGTGATTTTATTCTACTCTCTAGTAGTAAAGCAAAATCTTTAGGACTTCAGCATGTTAATACATTGTATGAGGATCATGTTACTTGTTTTAACATACTAAATGCAATTGCATTTGCTGAACATAAATCTGTCAATAAGCATGCTAATTCCTTGATTTGGGAGCCTAAAACACATAAGTATGAAGGTCACATATGTAAATCATATTGTCATGATCCTACTATCATAAAAATGAGTGATGAATTTTTCTTGTCTTGTGCTATTGATTCCTTGCGGCACTTTAAAGATAATATGGTTCTTGATTCTTCATGTCAAAGGAAAGTATCAATCTTTAATGCAAAGATGTTGAAATTTGACTACTATGCTTCTGTGTCTTTCTTGCATGATTTTAAAAGTAATTTTATTCTTGATTCAGTATCACCAAGGAATGTACTTGTCTTTGCACTTGATTTGAATTCATTGGAATTTGATTTCATTAAAGTTTCAAGTATTGCTAAGCTGAATTGTTTTCATGTCTTCAATGGATGTGGAATTACATTGGACAAGCTTGATAGACATGACGGTCTTTTCTTAAAAGGAAATTAATTGTGTGTGATTCATAGTTTCTTTTGTGCATTTTTGTGTAATTTTGCTATTGAATATTTTGGAGATGCTTTGGTCTATAATGGGAATTTCATTGAACATCTTGAGCATTTGCAAAATGTGTTAATTGATTTGAGAAAAAGAAATTTGGAGAAATGGCATGAGAAGTGGCTTGAATTCATGGAGGCCTTGTTATATGTGATCAAATGCAAGTATGAAAAAGAACATGCAGGTGTTGAAACTCTTCCTTTAAGGTACATTCTTATTTCTATTTTATGTGAAGTGTCATTGGGATGTAAGTCCAATAGAAGATTACATATTGCTAATCTTGATAAATTTGTTCATTCTAAAACTTCATATTCTCTTTCTGCAAGTTTGTGTGGTGATGCAAGTATTCATAAGAGTGCTCATGTTTATGACACTATGAATCCTAATTTGGTTTATATTCCTTTAATAAAGGGTACTTCTGATCCAATTTGGGATGAAGAGTTGTTAGAATATAAGTACTTTGGAGAGTCTCGTGTTCTTAGCAATCCTTGCAACATGTTTAGTACTTGCTTGGAAATTGAGTTTTCAAATTTCTTTGAGCATTTTACTTCCTTACTTGAAGAAAACAACAAGTTTGTGCTTGAAAATTCTGTGTGATTGGGAAGAACATATCATAGGATCAATATATTTTATCATCCTATGGCATATGCAATGAAATTGAAATGGCCCATAAATGGAAAAGTATTTGTGTTGGATACTAATATGTTGTTATTTCACTTTTGTTATAATTCATTAACTCACATGAATCAATTACTATCGTATAATGATAAGTATACTAGCTTAAGTGGGAAAGTGAAAGTTTTCCTTGTGGAGAAATTGCATAAGAAAAATCAACATAATGCTATCCAAAGACTAATATTTGACCCTGGAGGATTATTACATAAGAGAAAGAAGAAACATGTGTCCAACAAAATTTCAGTTGAAAACAACAGAAGAAGATTTGATCCAAGTTTTTGAATATATCAATACTAAATTTGATATATTAGAGCTTCAAGGTAAGTATAATTTGGGTAATGTAACTCTTGTTTCTAATATCTTCCTTTTTTGTTATGCAGACCTTGAAGATTCGAGGATGAATCCTTTCAAAGAGGGAGGGAATGATAGAAATCCAGCTAGCCAACTTAAAGATCCCCTATAAGGAATTGGAGGTCCCATGACTAGAGCCGAGATAAAGAAGGTGAAGCAAGCATTACAAGGCCTAATTATGGTGATCCAAGAGAAAAAAAGTCTAGCATGGAGTAGAGGCTGCACCAAAATGGGTCAATTTCTTGCAACTTGAAGAAGATGATTTGAGCCTAAACAAAGGAGCAATTTGGAAGAGCCCAATCAACATGTCCAAGATGTATTCATGGACTACACTTGTTCAAATCAAAAGCCCATTGTAGTTGGACTAAATTAGCTAGTAAATAAAGTCCAACTTTCTTATTTTTCATCTATTTTTGTAGATATTTTTGGGCTTAATTTTCAGATAACTTTTTTAATTGCCCAAGTCATGTTTACAATGTCTTTTAGTTCCCCAAGTAGTGATAATTGCTTGTGGGTTATTTCTTTCTAAGTGTCTATCTTATTTCTAGGGAAATAATGCATTTATCAACTTATTGTAACTGCATTATAGTATAAGTCTTATTATGGTAGAAGTCTATTAGGGTTTCAAGAGGATGTTTCAGCCCTAGTATTATAAATAGGACCATTATAATTCAGAAACAACAAGACTTTATGAATGATAATTTGAGTTTTCTCATTGTGAGAGCTTCCCTTTGTTCTTGGGTAAATAACCACACCTTAAAGTGTTGAGTCTACCGGCAAATCGCGATTAGGGTCACGCTTCTTTAATTGCTTTGGTTCTAAAAGCATATCAAGTTTGGGGTCAAGCTCCTTTAATCATTAACATGTTTCAAGACGATCCGAGTATTGGATTAAATGTGATTTCTCCCAATTAAGGAAACCTACCAAAAATCCATCGAGTTTTCTCTCTGGCATCCAATTACATGGACTTGCATCACATTTCATAGCAAATCAATTAATACATGAGGGAACATGTTTAAACAAAAACATGTTATATCAAAATCTTGTCTCCCCTATGAAATTAATTGACAACCATTGCTTCTTAAATCTATTCCATGAACATCTCTTTCTTGCCTTTATCCAAAACTTTTTCTTCAACTCCCGTTAAGATACTCAATCTATATCCTTCACATAATCTTGATTCATTAATAGAAAAATCTAAATTTTTAAATTCCTTTTAATGTGCTCAAAACTTTGGAAATAAATAAGGTGCAATCATTTGTATCACTTAATTAGCTTGCCAGTTATTGAATCTATTTGTAACTATACAACCAACATAATTGTAAGCAAATCTAACAACCATTAAGTTGAACCATTCTGATATTGTGAAATATTACATGCGAATCCATTCATGATTCATCACAAAAAACTACAAATATGATAACTATAGTGAAGAATGTACTTAGAGATAACAATGTACTATAAATGAAAATGTTATATGTACATTTAAAAAGTGTACAACAATGGTACATCTCCTATAGTTAAGAAATTAAAAGAAATAAAAAATAAAAATGCACAAAGATAAAAAATATATATATAAAAGTGAATATATACAAATAAATATATACTAACATGTCTCTTATAGTAAGGGTGGAAATATGTAAGCCTATTTAGGTCTAATAAAATATAGTCTTATTAGCTTATTAGGTCTCCGAAGTCTTCTGATTTATTTAGTCTTCCAAAACCTAATAACTTATTTATTTAGTCATAATTATTTACTAATAGGCCTATTAATGTTTATAACTTCTATTTAAACATAACTATTTTAAAAAAATACGGCAAAATAACATATTTTAAATTTTTTGATATGAATCTAAAAAGAAGGAGCATAATATCATTCAATCATTACAGATTCAAATAGAAATTAGAAATCACAAAAAAAAAATTAAATATAAGTAATCCAAGTCTAAACAAAGTTGCATATATAATTTTTTGGGAATTGTTAAATATTTTAATTTTCATTTCAAAAGTATATAAAAAAAAATTAATATATTAAAAATATGCTAAGTTTTTTAATTAATTTTATATGATTAAAATTATGTAATCATATGCAATAAAGTTTACATGGAATTTAGACTTCAATTAAAAAATAAAATAAAATTAGACTATTTAAAACTTGAGATAGGACCAATAGATAAAATTGTGTCTCAAGTGAGATAAAACTAAAACAAGTAAAATTTTATTTAAATTTGTATTAAGTCCCATCCAGAATCTTCTAGAGATATATCCCATCTATCCCAAAATTATCTCGCAGGCATATGCATTTGTATTGTCCTGGCAGGTGCACTGTCTTACTTAAAATTTTACATGAAAATATTGTTTTTTTACACCATTCCTTGTGTGAGGAAAAGGTTGAAGTTTTAAATAAAAATATTGCTTTATACACCTCCACTGCTGCTTTTTACACTCATTCCTCCTTTATTTTTTTTTTTCCCAATTAGATGAGATGAGAATCAAGACGTAAAAAGGGTGGAACAAGAATAGCACTTCATAAAATCAGAGTAAGAAAAATAGGACAAAAAGTGACTTCAAGATGAGACTGAAAAGATTTTTGTTACAATAAATCTTTAAAACAATCAAATTCTAAACAGATAAATTTCCGACCCGCTCAAACCGGTGCCCATCTCTCACAAACAAATTCGTTTAACGTCATCTTCTTCCATTATTTTATATCAATTTCATTTTTATTCTGGTTGCCATTTTATTTCCTTTCCTTGTTTTACTCCATTGGCATAACTCTTCTGCAGAATGCATTCTACGCTACTGAGCAAAGGGTGGGTTTGTGTTCTTTCACTCTCAAAGAATATAAAGAATATTCGATTACAAGGAGCTATCTATTGCATGCAAGTTTCATTTCTTGTTCCATTTTTGTCTTCTCATCTGATCATCTACCTTTTATTTTAATCTTTTGAATGGAGTAAGCAGTGTTCATTAATAGTCAAATTAAAATAAGCCACGAGGAATAAAATTGCTCTAAGAATGATCTAGGTTTCTAGATACTTATTACCAACAAGATTCAAGTCACATCCTCCTTCTTGACTAAGCTCTCAAGTGAATAATTTACGAAAATGCAGCCATAAAGGAAGAATACATGGTATGCTTTGAAAAGTTTTAACGAGCAGACTCGTAGAAGTCCACACACTTGGCAGAGTCAAATAAGAATTTGGGTGTTGTTAATTCATATAAAATATATCCCTATTACTATTGTTGTTCTTCATTATCATCTAAACTTTAGTGTCTTTATCCTGAAAGTTTCCACAAAATCATGCACCTTTCCATCAACAAGGGAAAAAAAGTAAAGTTCCATGTAACATTTGTCAATAGGTAGTTGGAGTGTCATGATCATCTGTCATTCCATGTAGAAAAATGCTAAGATATTTGGAGTTTAATGAAAAATAATTAATGATCATCTTTCATTTCATGCAGGAAAATGCTAAGGTAAACACATTCTATGTTAATTTTTTTTTTAATTACAAGAAAAGATTGAATCTAAATCTCTTAGATATTATCTAAACCCCTCGTTACTAACTTACACCTAATAGTTTCAATGTTAATTATTTATTGGTGTAAAATTATATATTAAAAATAAGAAATAAAAAATAAAGATATATAAAAAATTATAAAAAAATAGGTATAAACAAAAAAATATATGTATTACTCTTCTATATACACAAACAAAGATGTATCTACATTGTAGGTTGTGGAGGTAAGAAATAACATTTCTATAGTCTAAATGTCATTTAGGCAATATAATTAGCTTTACACCATCTAATAGTTGATGGTATATACTAACCCTGCAAGTTTTTTATTGCAGAAAATTCAAGTACGCGTAGACAATTAGGAAGTAAAGATAATCCTAAGGAGCATTCTCCTTTTGGAGTTATATAAACTTCTGCTGACATGCTTCTGTAACCCAGATTTTAAAGGATTTTTCTCGTTGGCTTTGCTATTCCAGTGCAGAATCAATTTAACAAAGAGATCTATATCAACAAAAACGAAGAACATGAAGAAATTATTGGATTGGTTCCGAAATTATATCATCACCAACAAGGCTGTCTTTTTTATGTGGGGTAATGTCTTATTACATTTCATCTCTAAGTTTTCTAGAGAAATAAATAATTATTTGAGCTCAACTACTTTTATTTTTTCATTTGATAAATGTCAGGTTTAGTTCTAAGCCATAATTTAGCAGAATATGCAGTGGTATATATTTTGGTTGACTTCCTGGACGCAAAAAAAAAACTTTTCGCTGAGTCTAAGAGAAGCAGCTATGGTTGTGAATCTGATATTTGGTGGATCAGCTATATGTGTTGTTATTGTTACTCACATCTCAGAAGCCTAGACAGGTCGTCTCATAATGATTTGCGCATGCACAGCAGCCTATGTTGTGGTAAGCTAAATAAAAGAATTTCATAGAAAATGATAACATCAGATCAGATATTGCAGACTGCGGGCACTGAAATTCCACTAAAATGTGCACGAATTTTTCTTCTTCTTTCAGGGATTATTGATATTATATGTTACACAAAAATTTCCCTCCTTATTCAATCCGTTCTATTTGGCTGTGGGGATAATAGCATTTGGTAGAGCAAGAAGGGATCCACCTTTACAATCCTTTATTGAATTTCAATTGAGGGAAAATATGAAACAAAGCACAGGATCATTCGACGGAAAAATCCACCCAATTGTTTGGTGGAAAACAGCTTGGATTAGTGGAGCTGCCATAGCTATGTTTGCCCTTGGGAAAGCAGATTGGTCCAATGTCTTCTTGGTTTGTGGTACAGTCATGGGAGTTAGTTATCTATTTTTCCTCATTGGTTTCAAATATTATCACAAGGAAACACCAAAGGGTAGCCCCCTTCCTACCATTTATAGAGTCTTCAAGGCAGGACTGTTAAAATTGAACTTGAAGTACCCCACTTCTGCAGAAAAGTATTACTGGAAGGATGAGAGACCAAACGATTTGTACCCAAATAAAGCAGGTGAACTTCACTTGTTACATCATGCTCCATTTCCCTTTAGGTCTTTAGACAAGGCTGCAATAATTAGTGAGGCATCCAATATAAGTCCAGAGATGCAGGAGAGGAAAGGCAAGCTTTGTGCAGTTAAAGAAGTAAAAGAGGTTAAGCGTCTTATGCCAGTAGTATACTTGGGCTTATGCTTTTTTGCATATAGTTTAGTTTGGGCGTTAGGGATTACTTACTTTCTTGCACAAACAAGCAACTTAAATGGAAAGGTTGGAAGTTTCGACATTCCTGTCTCCTTTTTATTTATTCTCAAATCCTTTGTACGCGATGTGGTTATGCTCTCCTTTTGGTGGTTTGGATTAACACAGCAGCGAATCACAACGCGGAGGATTGGTGCTAGGATGTTTTGTGCAGTGCTTTGCTGCATTACTGCTTGGCAGGTGGAGCTTCATAGATTGTTTTTGATAAAAAGAGAAGGAGTCCTCCTTCTAAAGCCAGATGATCAGGAGCATCATATTCTGCACATGAGCATTCTGGTGTTGATCCCACAGTACTTTCTTTTGGGGCTAATGGAAGGACTTGCAGATAGAGGGCTTGGAGAATTCTTCTACAATTATGTACCTGAATCATTGAGAAACTTTGAGCAGCCGTTCGTTGAAGTTGTGTTAAGTATCGGGAAATTCCTCAGCATACCATATGCGTTGATTTTTGGCAGCTGGTTCAAGAAAACGATAAACACTAGTCAGCTGGACAAGTATTTTCTGGTTCTAGCGATACTAAATTTTGTGTTCTTATGTATTTATTTGATTTTTTTGCGCTGTTCTTCTAGATATAAGTTCAATGAAAAATATCAAGAAGATGAGCCTACAATGGAGCAAACTCAGCAAGCCATTCATAAAGCTACTCAAGAAGAATGAGGTGCTATTCAAGAAGAATCAGGCTCGTCCCAGGTACCCCAATGTTAGAAGTGTGAGTAGATATCCCACATAGCCAAACTTTGTTATCCCATTTAGTGTCTCATCCCTTATTCCATTACATATTAATTGATCAATCATGTACATGATTGTAGAATTAAAATATTATTTTATAATTTTTAATCAATCAAAATTTATAAAATATGATATAAGATATCATATGGGACAACTAATTTTACCTAAACTTTCGTGTCAATGTAATTTTTGTCCTCTTATATATATTTTATAAAATAATACTGTTGAAACATTCAAGTATTTCTCCCTTAAGGGGCATTATTATATGATATTCTATTTAATAGAGTTAAGCTTGTCTGAAGTGTTTTTTTCTTGGCTTTACAACCATATATATATATATATATATATATATATATATATATATATATATAAAAGACTAATTCTTGTTCAACATGAAACATAATAAATAATAAATCCTTCCAAACTAAATTTATGATTTTAGCCTGAATCACAACTCAACTATTTTCTTTTAATGCTTGTACAAGTGTACAATTATGAAAGTTGACAGTTGAGAGATTTTGAGAATCTTAAATGTCTGATACACTAGATAGCGTCAATATAGCCCATTGCCAAGTTAAAGGTGTTCAATTAAAATCCAAGGCTATTTATTATATGAGCAAGAGTAGAAACGACCAGTAGAAAGGGGTGAGAAGATATTAACTATATTGAATGATATGTAAACCTACATTTGTTCATGAAAGGTGGGGAATTTAAAAGAGAAAACAAAAACGATTGTTTTGTATTTATAGTTACCAAATTTGTAATATATTTTAGTATATGATGCGAGAACAACTGACATTGTAGAGTTTCATCTTTTGCAGTGAATGGAACCAGTCATTTAGATACATTTGGGGCATGTTTGTCATTCTTGATATTTTTGTGTTATCTATGATGCGATGTGTTTAGAGGTTAACTTTATTTAGGTGAAGTTCAATGCTCCATGCTTTGCTGCTTAATTATTTGATTATCTCTCTCTAATGGATTCTGCATTCTCATCTAATCTAATCGTCTAATTTAATTGGGTAAAGTTTTGGTAGTATGCACTTTACGGTCCACATTCTCTTCTTTTAACGTGTGTTTAATTTTATTCTCTTAAAAGCTTAACACTATGTTAATGTGAGCTTGTTTTTTTATTTTATCTCCTTTTAAATTTAAAAATATTATATTTAAATAAATAAAATAAATTTACATAAAATAAATATTTAGCTGAAAGCAAGTTTATAGAGTATATATTATACTTCATGCATATCATAAGTTTAAAACTCCAGTGTATTCTAAGAATAAGGACATGACTTCAGATCCATTAACGGATGGTTAAGGAGAATGATGCCTGATTGCATGTCTTAACCAAAAAAGTCGACGGTGTGAAAAGAAAATTTGGGTGTGCGAAAAGTAATCCCAACGAGTTCGCTAAGTGTGCCCCTGAAATATAAACCCCACTGTCTAATCTGAACACTACCTCCGTCTCTAATGAGGTTGCTACGGAAGTCCAAACACTTCACTTCAGATAAGAATTTTGAAACTGGGAAATGTTTTAATTTCTCACTATTGTTAACCCTCATTTTTATTTGAATCTTAAAATCTAAATCACAAATTAAAACCTTACATTTTTTTTTTCCAAAATGATAAAGATATATTTATAAAATTTTAATTTTAAAAATAATTAATAATATTTTTTAAAAATACTCTTACCTAAAATTTAGTTTGATGATGCTTTATTCATTTGATTTAAGAAATAAAATATTAAATAAGAGTCCCATAAAAAAATGTATTATCTTTAACCACTAAATTATATTATTTAAAAAGTATAAATGAATAAATTAATAATATAACTTTATAATTTTAAACAAAAGGATATAATGATTTTTTAAACTCTAATTATAAATTTTAAAATTTAAATGGTAACCTTAAATAATAATTTTAAATCATAAAGTCTTATATCATAAATCCTAAAACCAAAAACCTTAAAATCTTAAATTATATCCAATCAAAAAAAAAAATCTTAAATCATAAACATTAACTACAATCTAAAACTCAATCCTTAAAATCCAAATGAACCCTTTATTTAATTGAGTCATAACAAATGATACCATATTTATTAAAATTTATAATTTCTAAGGAAATTATTAATGATGCCATTTTTTTTTTTGGTGCACCCTATTTTTTAGTGAAACACGCCATACCCTACGAAATGTCTAAACTTAAATACGCTTTAACAACTTAAAAAAATCAACCATCTCCTCCCTCCCTCACGCCTCATCGACAGTGCACTCATCACCGGTGCACACGAATACCAATGCGATGTGTGACTCTCGGTAGTGTAAAACTTTTGGGGTGTGTGTTATAGTTATGGGTATATTGGGAAGAAAAGTTTTAAAAAATAAAGATAGGTGTATGGCTAGAAAATATGGAGTGTGACAAGATATGACCTTTGGATGCTTCCTTTTCTCAAGTTGAGCAAGTGTATTTTCTCTCAATCCTCAACTTCACTAATTGGACCTTGTGATTTATCGGATACATCAAGTTGAGTTTATGTTAAACACATCTTAATTTTTTATTTTAAAGTAATTAAAAATGATATACTTAACACATTTCTTAAATTTAATTTAAATTATTCAGGATATTATGATATTAACTTTGGAATAAAAAAAAAAGAGCATAAATGAGCTTATGACCCAAACAATTCAGACCCTACACACATTGTTATTGTCTATTGGGCCTGCAAGTTCCAAGCCTGCTAGCCCTTGACCTATTAGGACCATCACTGGGCTATGTTAGTGAAAAAAATATATCTTTTATTACAGTATAAAATTTTTTGTCTTTAATATTGTCTTAAATTTTATTCAGAGCTATCGCTATTACAAAATTGGTTATTTCCTTTTGTTGCATGTTTTAGAAATATCCCTGAAATCTAGGAGTTAGTTATGATGTGTACAGCAGCAACCTTTGGGCACAGGACAAGGTTGCCATATTTAGTGATTTAATGAATGAATGAATGCATTTAGCCAAGTTACCAATTTAGTTTTCTTCCTTCTGGAGTTTTCTCTCTGGCTTCCAATTACATGGACTTGCGTCACATTTCATAGCAAATCAATTGATACACGAGGGAACATGTTTAAACAAAAACATGTTATATCAAAATCTTGTCTGCCCTATGAAATTAATTGACAACCATTGCTTCTTAAATCTATTCCATGAATATCTCTTTCTTGCCTTTATCCAAAACTTTATCTTCAACTTATCCCAAGAAACTCAATCTATATCCTTCACATAATCTTTATTCATTAATTAAAAAAAAAATCTAAATTTTTAAATTCCTTTTAGTATGCTCAAAACTTTAGAAATAAATTAGGTACAACCGTTTATATCACTCAATTAGCTTACTAGTTATTAAATCTGTTTATAACTATACAACCAACGTAATTGTAAGCAAATTTAACAACCAATAAGTTAATTACAGTAGGTCTAAATCCCAACACTCTTCTTCATTATTACTATCATAACATTGATTTTTTATTTATGCCAAAAGTATTCTTGTACCTTTTGGTATAAAAATAATTATTATTTAAAATTATAATATTTTGGATTCTAACAATAATTTTATTAGATAAAAAAAAATTAAAACTTTTTAACGTCAACTAATTCAATTATAGTGACATAACTTTATCTATTAAATTTTATATAATTATGTTCTTAGGACTTCAACCCAATTATAGTGACATAACTTTACTTATTAAATTTTAATATAATTATGTTCTTAGGACTCCAACCAAGAGAATGTGACACTTCAACCTACACTTCGATTTTCCAAAATAAAGATATTAAATTAATTATGTGGTATAACCTAATATGTTCAATTTATTATGACAGGTAACATGCTTTTAAATTATGAAAATTAGGGAGAAAAATAGTAGTATTTCCCGAAGAATAACAAAATAAGAAAACATCTCTTTGCATTGAATCAATATTCATCACGTGGAAAGTGAAAGCTGCACGTAAATTATCAAATTACTTGCAGGATAGTACGGTCATACTTCATCTTGGCTAAGCAGCCAGGCACGACCATCGTCAACCACTTGACCCCACCATCAGGAACATTTGACTACCATGAAACGACACAACACCTTCCACACTCCACGTCGTATTTTTTACCCCCGCGGTCGTTTCAGACTTTCAGGAGTCAATTCCAACCATTTCCCCATCCCAAACGACAAAAACAACCGACTCCCATAACTTACTATCGTTTAATTCTCATTCCAGAATTTCCTATTACACAAATTGTTACATTATGTAACTATTGGGGTTACGTACTGCATAAACTCCATGTCGTTTTCAAGCCCTGCCATTGTTTCAGGAGCCAAAACGACCTCCAGATCAACGCTGCCGTTTCCTTCTCTACCTGGAAAGGCCGAGATCTTACCATCAAATTTGTTGGCTATTCCGCTACGAACAGCTAACGGCTTTCCCCAACCGAAATCATTGTCGTACATGGGAAACCTTGGAGAACTACCCATGGTCACTGATGCACCGTCGAAGTTTCCTAGCGGGAACAACCTCGGTGCCTTTTCCCAATCCTCTATGCCGCGGCGCACCTTAGCATCGTCGTGAGCGACGACGTTTTGATGGAGCAAATCAGCGCACCAGCGCTGATCCCGAGAGAGGATGTCACCGACTTGAGCAACGGTCGGGATGCTCTGTATCGCGTTGCCGAAGTAGTAAGCATCCATCTTCGGGGTCAACCGGTGGCGGCAATTAACGGCCATACGGAAGGTCGACGTTTTCGAAGAGTCCAACTTCCTTGCACGTGTCACGGAACGCCACAGCTGAGCACACAGCGATTGGAACGATGAAATTTCGTCCGTCCGATTAGCGAACCCGTTAGCGATGCCGTTAACGGTTTCCCAATTGTCGTTTCCTTGCTTCCCCATTATCTCCTTAGACTCTGGGAAACCGTTATGTACTCCACCGCCATTGGTTTTCTGTTTCAAGCTTAGTATAGCTTCTCTACTAAAGTGGAACACTCTCTCCCGCAACGGCTCATCGTCGGCAAACGTCACTTTAGGGCCGCCGGAGGGGACTCGCAGAACAGCGGTGGAGTTGAAAACGGTGTCGCGGGTGAAGTCCGGCGACTTCGATATCTTCTTCACACCTTTATTGATCTCTGCAAAAGTGTTAAAAAAGTGCCAGAACGAAGTCCCATCAGTGACCGCATGATTCACGGTACAGCCAATGAAAACGCCGTCGACGAGCTCTGTCACCTGAACGGCGGCGAGTGGGTTGTAGTGGCCAGAGTAGCTAATTGTCTTGTCATAAGTAAAAAATTCCTTGAAGGAATTGGGGACATCAAGAATAGAAGGAGAGTAGATATTGCTAATGGCAAGGTGTTTGGCTTTGGCGTGAACGAATTCTACGCCGGCGTCGTTGCACAAGATATGAACATAACCGTCATCGTCAGTGATGAGACGGCCGGCGAGGGCAGGAAAATGGGTAAGGGCAACAGAGAGAGAGTGCTTGAGAGACACAAGAAGATCATCAATTGAGTAAGGTGGGGATATGAGTAAAACACCCTTTTGAATGTAATGGCACGAGAGCATAGGAAGATCTGAAACAGAGAGCTTGAGAGTTTGAATGGCGGATTTTTGATCTGGGTAGATGGTGCATTTGGAGATCAAGGTTGTAGCAGAAGCAGGCATTTTGCTGCTCAATTTTCAAATTTCACTTTTGTTCTTGTGATTGCAAGTGAAGAAGAAGAGCAGAGCAAATGTCGTTAGCTTGGTTTGCGAAGGGAGAGAAGGACGAGGTATATATAGAGAGGAAGAGGAGAAGCGGTTGGGGCTGGATTCATGCATTTAGGAGGTGATGTTCATTCAAGGCTGGTAATTGTTCCCAGCAATTTTCTTCAATTTTCAAATTTTTTTTTATAATTTTAAAATGAGAAGAGATAAAATATAAATGGTGGTGTGACGTGGTAACAATATGCCCTGGAAGGTCGACACCTGGAATTAAATTAACATTCGGAATCGTTTTCTTGGAAAACAGTACTGCAACTGCCTTTAAATATCATTATTCAGACCTAGATGACCTGTAGTCATTCTGTAATTATTTTATACAATTTTTTATTTAATGACTGTGCTCAATCCTCAACTATTTTTTTTATCATAGCCGTCAAATTTGTTTAATGAACGTAACCGTTAGATGATTGAAGATTAATCACAGTTGTTGGATGAGTAACTGTAGAATGTGATTGTAGAGGATGACTGCAGGGCATCCAGATCTTCATTCTTCTATGTTGACATTGTTTGTTATTTCGACCACTTATGGTTTCATATCTTAATTATTTATTTTATTTTTATAAATTTTACAATGATACATCACTCAATACAATTTATATAATTTTTTTTTACTCATATAACTTTTAAAAAAATTAAATTAAGTCCCACAAACTATTATCAATCTATTTCTTATAAATCTCTTCTTTTTTTTTTATAAAATATAAAGTGAGACTCATTATTTTTTGATACAACTATTTTAAATTTTAACAATTCTCAAATTTCTCTCTTTTCTACCTTATCACTCTACTCATGATACTCTCTCTTCTTTTTTTTTTTTTTAATTATATAGCCCTGTGCAACACCAAATAACCACAGTTAGAGAGTTAAATAATTTTTTTTTTTTTTATTGTGCACCATATATATATATATATATATATATATATATATATATATATATCCGTATTGAATAGCTAAAGATTTAACTATTGGAGCTGGAGAGGCTGTTAGTGGGTAGCCGCCCTTTCTCAACCAAATCTTTTTTATATTTAGCTATTTGTCAATTATATGAAACTTTCTTGAGTACTTTTAATTATTTACAAATTATCCTTTTAACCCCTAATTTAGTTTTAGAGATTTTATAACCATTGGAATATGAATATTTCATGTTTAGCATACACTTTTCTATTTTATTAGATGTAAAATATAATTTATTTATTGTCTGAACTAGCTTGAGAACAGTGAATTTCTATATATGTCATTTATACATCGAATATTTATATGTAGTATGATATTATATCACATAAATACTAAAAATATTTAAAAACCTTCTTTTATTTTAATTATCACTTTCATTCTTGAATAATTACCTCGAGTGTATTTGGCATGTTATTTAAATTAATTTATAGTATATTTAATTCATTTATAAATTTGTTTGACTAAAATTTAATAATTAATTTTATTAAATATTTTTAATTTAATAAAATATCTTAACAACTTTTGGCCTTAAACTAAATATTAATATTTTAATTTTCAGCTAGCTTATCAGTTATATTTGTTTTCCTAATTTATAAGTGATTATCAAGTTGTTGTACTTCTAAAGGATTGCTTAAGTGAGGGGAATGGTTATTCATGAACTGAAGGGACACAAATTAAAATTAAATTAGTGAAGTAATATTTAAAAATAATTTAAGAATACAAAATTATATATATTTTTTAATTATGGGATGTACTAGATTTTCTGTTTATCTAGGATATGAGGGAATGAATATTCAAACTTGTAACATTAATTATTTTTTTTTAAAAGATTCCTGAATTAATTGTGCTGAGTGAACTTATATGAGATTATAATTATACCATTAAATCACTACTATTTACTTAAACTCGTAAGATAAAATCAAATATGGTTATATTTGTCCAATTAAAATTATAAGTAATTAAGTTCACTTGAACTAGTACGATAATTATAACGATTCAATTCAGTTCCAAAAAATAAATTATAACGATGCAACAAAAGAAAAAAAAAATTAGTGTTTTATGACGATTTTGTCTTTTTTTGATCGAATGTTTTATGACTAATTTAACATGTATGAAACATGTTTTTATATAGATATAATATATGAAACATGTTTTTAAATATAAAAATTTTTTTTTTTTAAAATAGAACGAATTTCAGATAGCTAAATATTAAAATCTAAGTTAATATAAAGAGTTTCACACGAAATTTTTACATAAGTTTTCAAAATAATTTTTTTTTCTTCAAAATAGATACCATGAATATGAGGGTATTGGTAGATAAAAGAAATATATGACATATTAGAAAGATCATGATCATTTTAATAAGCTTGGTGTATATTAATTGATAATATATAGGAAGACATGGGTTGTGTCTAATTCATTACAGCCAGAACCTTCTATCATAGCCATCAAATATTGATCCAGCTAGTAAAAACTCAAACTGTATTTAATAAAGATATAAGTTAAAGTCTCGTTGTTCATATAAAGATATTTTCGATGAATAATCTTTTAATATTATAAAATTCTTTAATTTTCGAGACTTAGTATATAACCTTGTTAAACTTTTAAGATTGCATAGTTGTTGGGCATGATTGGTGAGAGAAAAAAAAATTTCATCTTAAATATTACCTTAAATTTTATTTTATGAAATAATAATTAATCAAATTATATTATTTTATTACAACTTATTTAATTCTTATCTTATAGAATAAAATTTAAGACAGAGTCGTGAATATGTGATTTTGTCCTTTTTATAAAATATTTCTAAGATAAATACAAAACGGCAGTCGTTTCACCAGCCATGTTTATATATGATGATATGAATATGGATATGACATTGAGCATACATGTGTCAACAAAAAAAAATCCTCAAATCTTATAATTTTTTTTTTTTAAACAATTTCATTTTCAATCTGGGAGATTTAGACTTGAGGAACGGTTGTGGGGACTAACCTTATCTTTGAGATCATGTTCCACTGAGTGAGAGTTCTTCCTCAATTATCCAGTGAGCTCTTGTAATTTCTTTTATAAAATCTATACATATTTTTCTACAACCTCCACCTCTTTGACATTGGATTAAGATTTTCTATATTGTTTTTCTATCCATATCTAATTCTGATATGGATCAAGAGTAAAAGGCTTAACTCATAGTTATATAAAGGAAAGCCACGGTCTAGCTCAATACCCACGAAGGCATGACACAATTATGATAAAATCTCTATTATCAAAACACTATAAATAAATAATGTCATTAATAAAACGAGTATTTGAAAAATATTAAAAGAGTTAATGATATTTAATTGTTATTTCATAAAAATTTATATATTAATTTGAGCGTAAGAGTTTTGTACCCAATCAACCCTTTTTATTTTTGTAAAAAATCTACAATTTACTCAGAAGCCTAGGATTCAACTGACCTCATTTGAGGCCCAATCCATTGTTCCTTTATTGACCTACCAACATATTTCATTTTTTTATTTTTTTCTTTTTTATGGAACCCATTTCAATTTTGTTGATTGGTTAAAAAAAAAAAGTTGTAATATTATTTTATTATTTTCAATATGAGAGAGTAAAATGGAATATAAAACACAATGTAGTATAAAGGATGGTGCAAATTGTGGTTGGTTGAAAATTATGTAAACAGTAGTATCATTTGCACATATATTATTATCAATATAATACATACAAACACACCGCACAATCAATATAATCACCTCTTCAATACCAAAAAAAAAACAGAAAAGAAGAGGAAAATTGAGCTTTTAAATGTAAATCTCTGTTTACTTTTTTTATAATAAAATAATTAATAGAGTCCCAATTTACTTCACACTTACATAATTACCATAAGTAGAATCTAAATAAAAGATTATTACAGATAAAACTATTTTCAAACCATAATCTAAAAATTTAAGTTTTTGAGCTGAATTAGTTATTAACAAGACACTCGAGTTTCTTGGACCATATAGTTACGAGATCAAATCATGTTAGTCTAGCCTCATCTTCTCAATTAAATTGAAATTTTAACAAAAAAAAAAGTATAATTGAGGTTGTGCTTTGTCTTTTCTCCAAGTTGACATAGTTTGTATGTATTGGAGATGCGGGAAGGGCATCAGATGTAAAACAACTGTAATTAATTCTTGATATAATATTAAAGTTTTTTTTTGACAAAGTAGTTAAAAAGTCAAATTTTTTATTATTTATTTTTTAATTAAATTAAAATTTTAGTAAAGGCTACAAATAGACTTATATTTTATTCATAAATCAAGTCTGAAAGACTTTTGTGTAGGTAGAGTATTAAATATAAAATTATTCCCAACCCCTTACTTAATTAGATTTTTTGTTGTGATGATTTCATATTAGGGTTAATGGCATGATTTGCATATTTTACCCGTTTTCCTAATAGTACGAGTTTAGAAGAAGTGTATAAAATGCTTCAATCTATTTCACATTGATATAAGACACGTGATGCTTTACGATACTTCTTAGAAAGCATCTTATTTGCACGTGACAATTTATACGCATTTTCTAGGAAGCACAGTTAACATTCATGCTAATGGATTTCACCCAAACGTCCTAGCTGCCTCTTGTCACTAATCTAACCAAACAGCTGATTCCTTTTGACCAAGAAGAATACAGTATACTGATTTGCTAAACGAGAAAGAAATGTCAATACTTGAAGGGAGCAGTTTGGTGTAATAATACAATCTTATAAATAAAGTTTTATTATTTTTATATTCTAAAATCAAATCTGATTCTCTTTTTACATGTTTAAACTAATATTATAAAATTTGTGTAATTGTTTTATCTATGACAAAAAGAAAATATCAATACTATATTTGGATTGGGAAAGAAAGAAAAAAAAAAAAATAGAAAGTGCAACATAAGTAATGAATTAATTAATTCAATACCAAATTCTACAAACTCTCTTTTGTCCCCCTTTGTAAAAGTAGCAAGCAACCTTTTAATTCAAACTTTGCAGCCTGCTGCGAGGGTCACTTTCTGCTTATAGTTGCAGCCCCATGACTATATTCATTGGATTGAATTTAATAGAGAAAACTGAAGTTATTATGAATACAGAATTAAATTTTTAGGGCAAGGATACTTATATATCCATTAGAATTAATCTGACATCAAGAACATGTCTAAGAATCAAATAAGAGGGTCAAAAAGAAAACAAAGGAACGAAATCTAATTATTAAAAAGTTATTTATGAAACCCAATTATGAAAAAATTTACACATAAAATTTGAACAATTTTGGAAGGGGGTGGGGAGGGTTGACAAAATATGAAATAAGATGTTAACATGAATTGATTTAGTTAATAAGAATTGAATTGTTTTGTTTGTAAGACTAATTTTGAATTCAAATTTCACTAGCAGGTCTTCATTAATAGGCAACTATTAAGTACCATTTTAAGTGAATTTGTTGAGGCATGTAGGATATCCTAACTTTAGAATGGAACAACCTTTACTTAGCCTAAACTTTTTCTTTCAAAAAATATATGAAATGTCATATCTTTCACTTTTATGAAGATTTTGCAATTAAGTAATTCACAAAACAAGTAAGAATAATTTTTCCAAGTTAATACAAAGTTCATGATAGAGGCCTTGGGCAATTTTTAAATGAGAAAGGAAAGTTCACAAAATTTTATTAGATTTCATGAAAAATTAAAAATATATTAGTTGTAAAAATCAGTTAGGCAGTCAGAGTTCACATGTGCAATCTTGGCCTCATGGCTTGATCGTCATGCATTCA
Source organism: Bauhinia variegata (assembly GCA_022379115.2). Classification (NCBI taxonomy): domain Eukaryota; kingdom Viridiplantae; phylum Streptophyta; class Magnoliopsida; order Fabales; family Fabaceae; genus Bauhinia; species Bauhinia variegata. Next base: position 3,525,930 of record CM039427.1, on the reverse strand, counting down.
TTTTTTATCAACTCACCATCAATTAAGGTTCTCCTTGGTAGTTACGACTAAGAGCTCATATATACTTTGCTTGAAATCTTGAAATCTCTATTAATAAGAAGCCTCTAACATTGTCATCTTTGTGTAGATCGAACTATTTCCCTATTATTAATAAGGGCATTACCATTGGCACTTCATAAGTTACAAAGCATTCCTTTAGGTAATTCAACCATAATCTAAATCTGACAACATGGAAAAGCAAAGTAGAAACTTTCAGTTGTCAGGTGAAAGTGGTTTTATATGAACACCACGCTTGTTTGTGTATGAATAAGATTTGATGCCTCATTTAATGTTTGACTCTGGTCTTATTATATTTAATTAGTTTTGAGATTATAAAATAATATTTAAATTCCACAATATAGTATATAATTGATCCATCAAAATATAACGAATATATAAACAAAAATAACTACAAAATATAGAGTATAAAAAGAAAGTGTACACGTATCATTAATTTCCCATTAAGTAAAAGTCTAAGAGTAGTTTCATATTTTTACTTGGAGGATGTTAGTGACAAAGAATGAATGGCTATGCCTATTCCCTAAAGTCATGAAGAACATTAATATTCATCCTAGATTCTAGATTCGAACCTAGAGTGAATTGTTATATTTGTCCTGCCAACCCTAAAGGGTGGTGCCAACCACCATTCACACTAACTGATTGGAGGATGGATTATTTTTATTCAAGATGTGGAATAATTACACTTAGATTTTTTTTTTTATTAACACATTTTTTTTTTTTTTGAATTTAGACTATTGACATTACGTAGATTTTTCAACCGAATTTATCGATTAGTATTAAATAAGTCTCTCAACTTTATTAAATTCAGTTTACTTACTAACCCTAAACCCCACTTGTTCTGGCCTCCCTACTTCTAGTCACCAATTGCTTTCATCCCTAAACAAGCAAATGCAAGGTAAAAGTCTTCTCGTGCATGCACCATCGCAGGTCTAAATCTTATCAAGAAAAGTTTAAGAAAAACTTTAGATAGGTTTAGTTGGATATAAATATTGCTATGTATGCACAATGTAAAATAATTAATATAAGTCTAATTACTACTCTATTTGTAGATAGCATTACTCAAAAGAAAGTATGTCCTAGCTTGCTAAAACTTTGTTGTTCTACACATATTTAATTCACGCTGACGGTGTTTAGAGTTTGCACAAGTGATTAGATTTACACTTAGTTTTTGTGATTATAGTCTTAAATTTGATCCATATATGTTCATGAGATTTGAAGAAGTTTTACTTTAGTTGTTAAAGGATTAACGAAACCCTTCCTTTTTACCTAGGCTTGTGATGGTTATAAAAAGAACAAGTAGAAATTTTCCCCGTATAGCCATTTTTGTTCTATTGTAGTGAATGTTAGACTTGAAATGAGTGAAATTTGACTTAGTGATTATCACCTCCTTATTCAAGTTCAAATCCCCTAAAGCCGTGTGTAGTCACACAAGAAATGATAAGATTCAAAATAATTGCTCACAAGATGATATTGGTGTGGTACCATCAAGGAGAAAATGACATAAAATAGGTTAGAATAGCTTGAACATGTGTAAAGAAGACCATTAGAGACATAGAGAAGAGAGTTGAATATATGGTGTTTGGCATTGTGAAAAGTGTAAAGAGAGACAAAATAAAAACACTTAAAGAAGTTTATAAAAAGAATCGAATGATAAATAATATTTTTAAAAGTCTAGTATTTGATAGAGACAACTTTATTTAGTGGAATAATATTTATTGTTATTACTTTAAATTTGACTTATTATATAAATAAAATAATAACTCCATCCAAATCATATCTAGAAATAACTTTTTAAGAATATTCTACTTCCTTTTTAGTCTAACCGATGGACTCAGCAAGTACACTAAATCACATACGTAAGTAAGTGAAGAGTTCGAGCATAGTCACTGGCTCAACTAAATGGATACTCTTACAATTGAGAATAAAGACAACAAATAAGATAAATAATATGACCAAAATTAAAATATCTAAATTACTTGAAACCATTAAAGCTAGAATTACAAATATAAAAGTGTTTGGGTTTTGATTTCACTTGATTATTATGAATCCGAACACTTTATAGACAAAAACATTCTTTGAGTTTCCTTAGACTTTGTTATTCTAATTCCAATTTTTCTGTTCATGGTCAAATTTTTTTAATTTAATTGAAACCCAAATTCTTTGATGAATCAACCATATGTAGTTGAAGAAATAATTTGGTACAGTGTGTGCAATCTCTAAAAGTAAGGCTCTGGTATCCTCATATTTCAGAATCAAACACAGTTCTCTTCTCGTATATTTGAGTTAATATTAAAAAACTTACATCTCTATCTTATCTAATGACATATAAAAAAAAAAAATCATATCTAATAACTTGCCTAATTCTTTAATACAAGGAAATGAAATCTAATGACTATGCTCTATGAAATTTCTCTAAGTCCACAAGCAATAAGCATAACAATAACTTCTTATAATATCAAAATCAAAGTCCAAGCTTCGCTGTAAATGAATTACATCAAACCCTAACTAGAAAAACTATTATTTATTTACATTAGAAGAAAAAAGAAGTAAGAAAGCAAACCCTTTAATCATCTTGAAGAGCATAGAGAAGAATATAAGAAAATTTTCTGACCTATGCTTTGGGGGTCTGTGAGAAGCAGGGGTGTGAGATTAGAAATTATGGGTGTGTCAAAAAATGGCCTTAACCCATACCACTAACTTGCTTTGCTTTACCCCCCCCCTCTCTCTCTTTTATTTTTTTTTAATTTTTTTTATTTTTTTTATTTTTACCATTTCAGCATGTTACAAGCCCAAGAAAGCTTTGCAACATGCAGGCCTAATCCAAACAATGGCTTGCCTCTTTGTCTCATTATATGAAGCCCATAAAATAAATATAATTATGCAGATATAAGCGAATGAAGGCAACCCATAAATTATTTCATGCTTTCTAATTTTGCTTCTTCATTTCTTCACCTTCCATTTTCCAAGGCTCAACTTCCTTAACTTCTATTCCAACTTTCTAACTCTATCCTAGACAAGCCAAAACTAAAATGCAATAATATATATTTTTTTGAATTAAACGCTAAAAATGTTAACAAAACTAGCTTAAAAAAACTAAACAACTGAATTAATTAAATTTATTCAAAAGTAATACTAAAAATAAACAAATCTTTAAAAAATATGAAAAATAATATACTTCATAACCTCAAAATAGCATGTTTGGCACAAATATCAATCTCATTTATCTCCCCAACCACTCAATAGAGTCCTTTCAAAGTTTTCAAGGAAAAGTCTCACATACTAATAACTATATATCAACTTTGCATGTTTTAGCAAAGTTCAAATTTCTCTCTGAAAATTAATTAAGATAAGATGTATGAGAAGAGGTTAGGTTTCTAAATCGTTGTTTTGTCTCTCAAATTACAATATATAATCAAGAAAGCGGAAACAATAAATAAAAGCAATAAGAGCCCCTAAGATCTCTACTTTTATTATGAAGTAATGCAAATTGTGTCACTAAATAAATCAAAATATTACACAATTGATTATGAAGAGCCAGAGCCGTAATGTAAGCCAAATTTCCAATGGCATAAAGGTGTATAAGAACCAATGTTAATTCAATTGATAAATAAATTGGGTTTAATAGTTTATTTGCAATATTAGAATTTAAAGACAGTAAAAAAGCACGTGTTAACAAAAAAGATAATTAGAATTGCTTCAGTTATTTAACGAAATTTATCTTACCAGCTTCATTGCAAGGTGAAGATGTTGGTTGATAAAAAAAAAAAAAAAAAGTCGGAAGATTTCTTCAAAATGCATGATAGATTCGACCTTTACACCATTCCTTTAATTATGCTTCAATATGTCACAGTATATGGATAATGATGAAAGCATTCACATGAGCTGTAACAAGTATTCGTAGAAATCTTTCCCAATAGTAACTTTTGATACTTTTTAGCCATTCTAAAATTAATGTTGTTAGTTGGAGATTATCTATTCTCGCATGCATGCGTGCTTAAGTTAACATCCTGTTATCATACAAAAAGCTATTTTTAGCTTATTTTATGAAGCCCCATTAGAGCTTCTAAGAAAAAGCTTTTACAGCTTAACCGATAACTCTTCTTAAAAAATTGATCTTCGTATCAAAATATCTCAAATGATGATAAAAATTGTGTTGTGGTTTTAGAAGCTTTTCTCCTATTGTTTATTTAAACACAATTCATAAAACATTTTTTATAAGCATAAAAGTGCTTCTTGCCAAAATGAAGCCTAAAACATTTTTCTATAAGCACTTAAGAGTGCTGCTTACCAAAATGAAGCCTAAATTCACCTTATGAAGTAAGGTCTCTATGCAATCGAGTGAGATTCAGTTTCAAAACCTCCTTTGAACAACTCAAATCTCCATTATCTTCAAATACAAAGTATAATTGTCTTATTCCCTAGTTTTCTATGCAAATAAAACATATACTCCGTAACCAACTATGTGTTGGATGGGAGTAAGCCAAGTCCATAACGTCTTGAACTAAAGATTTTAAATTTAAAATCTTAGAGTTATTTTTATTGAAACAGATTTACTAGTTATTAACTCGGTTTCAAATAAATATTATTCTCGTATTCAAAAAGAGTAAGGATACCTTAAGTATAAAAAATAAAAAAGAAAAATAAAAATAAAAAGAAAAGCTCCTTATCACCTTAACCTAATGGTGGTACCCTGAAGAATATTCATACAGAAATTCATTATCGTATCACATGCATAATAACATCATTATTTACCAAAAAAAATAACGTTATTATAATCATCTTCACAATTATCCACCTACTATAATGTACCGTTATAATGTAAAAACTCAACTTATTTAATTAAAGTTAAATTTAGTTGTTAAATCCATTAAATATTATATCTACAAGTTGGTATAAATGCATGTACTGGTTCCTCAAGATACTGCTGAATGTTCATGTATCTGGAAAAGTTTAATTTCCCGTTGATAATGTTTTTAAAAGAGATGGGCCATGGCATGCATATATTTGGATTTTAGGGTCACCCATTACTTACGTCATGCACTGATATTATTGTTCATCAACTACTTCCTACCATAGTCATATTATTTTATAGTCGCATTATGAGGTTTTAGACAACAAGGCTTAGCGAATCTATTCATTGTCTATTAGCAGAAGAGAATCTATTCATTCTTAACAAACGAAGGTCATTTTCTTGGGACAAAGAAAGGACAAAAATATTTGCCATTTAATTTTTTATTTAACTTAATCCCCAATTATGTGTTAGTCTCTATTTCTCTCTCATCTATTGAATTTAATTATCTTTTGACGAATGATGAGATTAGATATGAGTATGTCCAAAAGAGTATAATCTAATAATTGAACATTATGTACCATATAACGTCCCTAATTTAAATTTAATTGGAATCAAATGAAATATAGTTAAAATATTTCTTTTAGTTTTGCATTTAGAGTATTCATATAACTTTTCGAGCATGAGAGTAATCCTTGTAAGAATGAAAAGTAATCAAAGATAAATTCCTCACAAGAAGAATCATTTCAAGCTTTTGAACTAAGAATTTTTGTCTTAAAATAATTTTGGGTTCAATTTATTTTCTATGAGCCAACACTTTGGTATAATTAAAGCAATTACATTTTGACAATGAGAAAACAGTACCTAGAAAAAGAATATAAAACAAATTATAAAAGCACAAAATATGACAGCCGCCAATATTATATGCTAGGGCTTCGTAGTTGGTTCTAACTTGGTTTCATGGTCAGACGCGTAAGGCCTAATTGTTCCATAATGGTTGGAGAATATACCTATAAAATTTCCTGATTAATTGTTATGCTTTTATATTGTAAATTACACATATAGATTTATGCGACTTTGAAGGGACATTTTATTCTTAATCTTCCATATAAGAGCCAATCATTAAGATATGTTATCACTTTTATTCTGAGTCACATCTTATTCTTGATTTTCCACCAAGAATATGCATGATGAGAAATGAAGTTTTGGCTGTAAACTGAGAACGTCCTTTCTTCAACTGTCTAAAGCCTGATTCCCGAAGAATAATCCTATCTTAGCCATTGGATTGGTATGTAACTGTATAGTTGATTGCTCATAGTGGAGAAAAAGGGGCATAATTCTAGTTACTGATTTTGAATATTCTGGCTTATGTTGAATAGCTTTCACAATGATTATCCTTACGAATATGCTTCTTATTTTCCAAAAGATAAGAAGATATGGTGGCAAACAAGCATTAGTTGAGAAGGAAAGCATTATGTTTGAATGGGCAAAATGGAGTGGGACAAAAGAATATGGTCCTTACAAGCAAAAGCGAAAATGCTTTCTGAATGTGAAAACGTGGGCATTAGGAACTTGCTAAAACCCCACTAACCATAGTCTAAGTTGTTGCTTTCTTTAGTTAATGACAGCTTAATAATTGAAAAGCCATGATGATGAACTTGCCCCACGGTACATGAATGTAATTATTTACCAAGAGAGTTAGTAAATGCGAATCTGATAGCTGGGATGTTGTTCTCACTAATACTAGATTTGATGGACTACAGAAATGGATGATTACTTCTTCAAACAATGGTGGGTTGCTTTTGTTGTTGGATGAACTTCTTTGACCTCACCCCTTTTTGTTGTCATTTTGTTGCTTTGGAACTTAAAGTGTGTTAACTTGTCATTTGCACCTACGGATGAGACTTAGAATCTTAGATGGAAATCAAGACCTCTAACTTTGTCAAGGAATAAAAGTCAGTTGGTCGAAAAATCCTTAGCAAAAAGTAGCCGTACCACCATTTTTGACAAATAAAACTTCATGCTTTTTTGGGATTAAAATATTCCCTCTAAGTCACCATCTTCTAGAGAGTCAATATTGGTAGATCGTGATTAGCACGTTTAGGGTTTCATAGCGAATGTCAATATCACATTGTAATATGATATATCTAGATAATTACAAATTAGGTAAACATCAAACTCTAGGAAACCCAATCATACAATAATTCGCAAAAATTAGAGGGTGTGGCAAGAGAGAGTCTTGAGAGAGCTTTAAGTTGATATTCTACCATTTAGCGGTAGTGAAGTTTTGATATGCCACTAGATGTGGATGTAGCCTAATTGCTCTGGGATAACCATGTAAATTATAGATGTGCTTTATTTACACGTCTATTTTATTTTACTCATAATTTCCTCCTCAACTGGTACTATAGCATCTTTTAGGATCTTAGAGTAAGATGACAACCAGATTGAAGATGGTGAAATTCATAAGGAAGAACAATTTCAGTTGTGGTGCTTGAGGATGCGTGCACTATTGTTGTATTAAGGGCTTTGAGGACCTTTATCTAGTTGTATTATTGAAAGCATTGACTAGACTATGCAGATCTAGATTTGAGAGGTTAATCCAAGATATTATTCAGATTGCCAGATGTGGTAAATTTAAGGTGGTTCAGGAAACAGTTGCAACTGGCCTTTGGTCTAAATTAGAGAGCGTTTACATGACCAAATCAGTCTACAACGAGCTGTTGTTGAATAAGAGGTTGTTTAGACTGCATATGAAAAAATGTATGACATTATTTCATCATCTAGATGAATTTAAGCCTATATTGATTGATATAAAAATAAAAATGTTAAAGTTGATAAAGAAGATGTTGCTATGATTTTATAAGTCTCTCTACCTTCATCCTAGATATTTTGGTAAGTTCCCTAAGTATGGGAAGCGAAAATCTAACATTGGAGGAGGTGATGATGAGAATTTAAGGCAGAGTACTTGGACAAATGGCAGTGAAGGTGAGGGAGATGCCCCTACGTTTGGGAAGGTGGTTCTGAATTCTAGGAATAGGAAAGGACAAAAGAAGAAAATAGGCAAGAAGAAGGAAAGGAAGGGGCTTAATAGCCTGTCATGTTTTAAAGAACATATCCTTTGAAAGAAGGATTATCCTAAGGCAAAGAAGCACTCAATTGCTACAGTTGCTAGAGGAAATGGATCTTCAACTGATGATAAATTGATACTAGCAATTACAAGACTGCAAGATCCATGAAAACAAATGGATACTAGATTCTGGGTGTTCTAATCATATTGCCAAAATAGTAGTTAGTTCTTGACATAGGAAAGGAGAGATTGAGGTAATGTTCTGTGTGGATGATGATGCATCTTGCAAGATAGTGGTTGTGGGATCAATATAGATTATGATGCATGATGGCATCTTTCACACCCTAACAAATGTTCTAGATGGAGTAAAACCCTATTTTTGTTCTTTACATTTGGGAGTCTAGATAATTTAGTTTCTCGCTTTTCAATTGTCTCAAATCGATCTCTAACATTATATCAAAAAAGATTTTTGACAATGGTTAAAAAGCACTTTTGACAGCGGTTAGAACAGCTGTTAAGTGCTATAATAAATGTCATAGTTTTGGACAATGATCTTAGAACCACTGTCAATACTAGATTAACAACAGTAGTTTCATTGCTTTAGGAGTGCCTCTTATACGCTGAGTTCTCTTTGTAGGTCAAACACTCTTTTATGAAGGTATGCCTATTTGTTATTGATAACCTATTCGGCCATGTTTTTCTTGTTTCAATTAAATCTCCCACTAATAATCAATTTACAAACAAAATTTTAAATAAGAACGACCTAGGATGTATACCTTCTATAGATGTGTAAAACAACATTCTTTTGGACTTTGAAAATTCTACCATATTCAACTTTGTTTTCTTTTGCTTTCTGCATATATTCTCATCATTGATATTTCTCAATCCTTTAGGCTTTAAAGCACAAAACCCATAGTTCTATACAATCTAACTATTCAATGCAATTCAGACAAACTTTCCAAAACTGGACATAGAAGCCATAGAAATCAAAACAAGTTCATTTTCCACCAATATATAGGTCGTGCATGTCCTATCAAATGAGTTTATATTAGCTGAGCAAGTTCTTTAATTGTAAGGATATGACTAATTACAATAAGTGGAATGAACATTAAAAAACATGTAATATGCAGGGCAACCATGGCTGCATATTGTAGGCCTGTATACCTCTCTCCACTTGTTCAGTCAGTTATGCCTTTACAACTAAAATATTTTTTCAATATAAACTTTGTAAATGATCAGCTATGACGAATAAATATGAATGTATCAATTTTCAACATATAAATATCCAAAACAACAACAACAAAAACTATTAACCCTAAACCATAAACAACAACAAATATCCACAACAACAAACACACATAACTAAAATTTCATAGCATATCCAAAGCACCCACACTAAAATATATGCCCAAAGCACACAAAAATGCATATAATTAAAACCTAAAATGGCCAAAAACACAAAATATTTACTGAATGGCTCAAGAGAAGTTTCTTAAACACAAAAAGCATTAAAGATTATAGATAGGATATAATTAGTTAAAGATTATCAAGGGGATGAGAGAATAACGATGACACAATCTAAAACAAATAAACGACCACCATGCAACTCAAATGGACAAATGACATTGGCGACTTTGAAGTAATTATAATATATGGAATACAAGACAAATTTGAGTTGTATATAAAGGCAGAAAAGTATTGGAAAGTGGTTCTGCATATAACTGCTATCTATGAGTTTCTGAACAAATACAGATAACGGTTGCAATAAAAACTGCTGTCTATTGTCCTTTAATAAACCACTATGCCTTCCCGCCTCACCTACTACAGTGCATTTCTCCAAGCACTGTAAAAAATGTCTTATTAGAAGTCTTTTATGGCATAGTGTAATGCTAAATTGGTCCTTTTGTTACCCTCTGTGACTGTTGGTTGACGAATAACATTTTAAAATGGTACCAAATTGGTCCTTTTGTAGTGATGGATTCCAAAGGTTTTGAGTGCTTAATTTGTTCAGGGCAGGGTGATGCTGATAAAGGAATGTGCTTTTATTCTAATGAGACTATAAAAGAAGGGAACTTGAGGGATGCATTGTGGTTGGTAGAGTTTTAATGGAATCTACAGAAAAATGTTAGTGGAATTTCACTAGAAATTGAGGTATACATAAGAGGATACAGGGAGTTCTGAGTAAGAAGCGACTTTTGGATGGGCATAAAATAGGAGGGCAGGATGTTTGTTAGCATGATGTGTTAAGAAGCAACACAAAGTTAAATACAAAAAAAGTTGTGCAAACCACACAGGCTATGTTAGGCTATATTCATGTAGATTGTTAAGGTTTGTCTTGAGTTCCTTCATTCAGAAGTGCTTGGTATTTTCTCTCTATCATTGGTGATCACTTCAAAACGAATTGTGTTTTCATGATGAATCACAAGGATGTGGCCTTTGAAAAATTAAAGCATTGTAAGATTTTGATAGAGAATTAGATTAACACACAGGAGAAATGCTTGAGAATGTTCAATGATTTGGAATTTTCTCTAGAGAATTTAATTATTTCTGTAAGGATGAATGGATTGTCAGACACCAAACATTTAAGCATATTCTATAGCAAAATGGTGTCACAGAGAGGGTGTAACTGAGTTCTATTTTTGAGATCTAGGTGCATGCTCTCTAATGTTGAATTGGGTAGGACTTTTTAAACTGAGTTAAGCAACATTGCTTGCTATATGAAAGATGTCTCCTTCTATTGCCATAGACTATAAAACTCCTATTATCAAGGTACGATAAACTAGCCAATTTTACTATCCTGAGGTTTCTGGATGTCTTGCTTATTATCATGTAAATGAGGATAAATTGGAATCTTGGCCTAGAAAGGGGTTGTTTGTGGGCTATGAGCATAGGATGAAGGGCTATAAAACATGATCCCTAATTGAAAAGAAAGTTATAGCAAGAAGGGACATTTCACTTGATGAAAATTTTATGCTTCACCATGTATTGAAGAGGTGATTTCTAAATTTGAGTATGCTTAGCGGGTTGCTACTACAAGAGAGGAGATAGTCTATTTACAAAGTGGATCATGGAAACAGAATGCAAATGGATTGTCAAGAAAAAAAAAATTGGTGTCTTTGATGATCAAGGATTATGATTCAAATCCTACCTTGTTGCTAAGCGTTACAGTCAAAAGAAAGGTGTAGACTACAAAAGATTTTCTTGGTGTTATTGGCCCTAATAGGCCCATTGTACTGGTGTTGAAGCAATTGGATGTGAAAATAGCTTTTTCCATGGGGATTTAGAGGAAGACATCTTGATGAGATAGCCAGAGGATTTGTGGTTCAAGGAAATGTGAAGAACCTAATATGTCGCCTCAGAAATCATTTGTGGTCTAAAATGATAGAGCCTTTATGAATATTGTCTTTACCATAATATGGTGGAGGATGTGTTCGTCATTGATATGTTATTGTATATGGATGATATACTTATTGCAGCTATAGACAAGTATTAGTCGTCTAGCGGGTTAAGTCTTTATTGGGTACAAATTCTAACATGAAGGATTTGGGAGCAATTATAAGAAATGCTACAAAGCTTTTTGTTGCAATACAGTTATATTCAAAAAAAAGTGTTGTCGGAGTTTAGGATGACCATTATAAAGCCCCTGAGCACCCCCTTAATTCTAAGAATCTTTCAGTGGATTTTTCAGCAAAGACAAAGGCTGAGGTGGAGTATTGTTTATGGTTTAATATTCAAGTATTGTGGGAGATTAATATATGCTATAGCATATACTGTCAATGGTTATAGCACAATGCTCGTGTTATTAGATGAGTTTTCTATGTGTATTACTGTATCTGAACATAGCTTGCATTAATTAATTGAGGGTTCCGTTACTTTCTTACTAGACTATAGTGAGTTGACCAATTTAGTTTATTATTGGTTTTGTTAGTCTCTCTCTATTATAGGGCTTCATGCATATAAGCTACACTCTTTGTATTCTTTGATATTTTTTTCAATAATACCAGAAATCCTCAGTTCATATCTTATTATGCTAGAGACTGGGATAGTAGATGTTTCGTAACATGCTATATGTTCTCAATAGGGAGTTCAATGGTGAGTTTAAAGGCTAGATTGTATCCTTCAATTGCCTTGTCCACTATGAAGGCTAAGTATACGGCACTTACAGGGGTTGCTAAAGAGCATATGGTTGAAAGGCTTAGAGATTTGGAGTTCCTTTAAGAGTATGGTGCAATTTTTTTTGATAACATAAAGTGCCATTTGTCAGGAAACAGATTAGGCGAATCATGAAAGGACCAAGGATATTGATGTGAGGTACCATCTCTTGTGAACTGAGTCTAGAATCAAAATGTTGAAAATTAGCACAAACAATGATCCAACAGACATGTTAATAAAACTTGTACCTAAGAGGTAGTTCATGCATTGTTTGGGTTTGCACATTGTTCACCGATGAAACAAGCCATGAGGCATGGCAATGACAGAGTATGAAGCTAATCTAAGTGAACAGGATAGAGTCCAAGGTAGAGATTTGTTAGGATGTGGCCTAACCTCTTTTTGGGTGAGTTTTCAAAGAGTTGTAATACTTGCATGGAGCATTGTGACTCTTGGGGCAAGACAAAATAGGACTTTTGCGTCACTCTTAGAGAGGTGCGACGCGTAGACCTTATGCTGGTGTGTAGTAGGCCAAACATCTCATATGTAGTTAGTGTTGTAAGCAAGTTCCCGAGTCAATAGAGGAAAGAGCATTAGCAAGTAGTGCGGGGATTTTTAGGTATATAAGGGCTACAATTAATGTTGGATTGATCTATGGGTGAAAGTAGTTGTTTGTTTGGTTCATTCAGAATTTGATTATGCTAGAGATCGGGATGGTAGGTGTTCTATAACAAGGTATGTGTTCATAGCAAGGAGTTTAGTGGTGAATTGGAAGGCTACATTGAAGCCTTCAATTGCCTTGTCTGTTATGGAGGCTAAGTTCATGGCAATTACTGAGGCTCTTAAAGCGGGCATATGGTTGAAAGGATTAAATAGAAATTTGGAATTCCCACAAGAGTATGCTATAATTTTCTATGACAACTTAAGTCTCGTCTGTTTGACAACTGATTAAGTGCATCTGAAAGGACCAAACATATTCATGGGAGATACCTTTTTTTGCGGACTGAGTCTACAACCATTGTGCAAAAAATTGACATAAAAGGATAAACAATAGATACATTCATAAAGCCAGTGCATAAGAGCAAGTTCATGTGTTGTTTAGACATGCTCAATGTTGACATATGGAACTAGCCATGAGGCATGGTAGCAGCAGAGATGATGCTCTAAGTGAAAATGGGAAGTGGGTTGAGTTCAAGGTGGAGATTTGTGAGAATGTAGCCCAAATCATCCTTTTGGGTGAGTTTTAGAGAGCTGCTACGCTTGCATGGAGCCCTGTGATGTTTAGGACGAGATGGAAGGGTTTTGCATTACTATTGGAGAGGCATGACACTTAGTTTCCTGCTTTTGGTGTCTATGTTGGAGCTTCCGGACATCATGACGCTTTATAGTGTGCTGTCAAGATTTTAGGGTTTGTATAGGTTAAAAGACATGTAGTCCTATTCATATAAGCTTTCTATATATACTTAATGTAATATGGGGCTGTATATATAGAGTAGAAAAGCTATAGCTTTGTTTAGTTGACAAGGACTGAATGACTTTGTGTAAGATTGAGTTCGAATTTAACTACAAGCGTCCCCCCATATTGATAGGCAACTCATAAGTATTATGGTAAACACTCATTGAAGCTTATGACATGTCAGTCTTAAAATGACAAACTTTCATTTTTGTGGAGAATATTTGTGTTAGTGATTCACATAACAAGTAAGAATAATTTTTTAGGTTAATATAAATTTCATGATTGAGGGACTTATGCAATTTTTAAATGAAAAAGAAAAATTTACATTTTTTTTTTACATTTTAAAAAAAAAATATTACAAATATTAGTCGTAAAAATCAATTAGCACTCGCAGCTCAAATACGCAATCTTGGCTTGGCTTCATGGCTTCGTTTTGTTTATCAACTCCGAAATTAATAGCATTTGGTGAAATTGCATGCTAACCATCAATGGAGGTTCTCTTTGGTAGTTATGATTAAAAGCACAAATGTATATTTGCTTAGAAATCTCTATTAATAAGAAGTCTCTAACATTATCTTCTTTGTCTAGATTGGACCATTCCGTATTATTGTTAAGCTTCTTCTTTTTTTTTTAAATTTTTTTTTGTAAGCTTCTTGTAAAACACTTAATGAAAGTATCTTTTTTAACATAAATTTAAAACTTGATTCATCTATTTAGTTAATAGAGACTAATTCTTTTTATTAGATTCAACTGTTAGGTATTATTGTTGAGACTTTTTTACGAGCATTCCTTCTGGGTGATTCGACCATAAGACAAATCTCAAAAACATTGAAAGCAAATTCTCCCCTAAAATTATTTTACTTGAAGATGATAGTGACAAAGAATTAATTAAAGGCCATGCCTATTCCCTAAAGTCTTTAAGAAAATCAATCATCCTAACTTCTAGGTTTGAACCTAGAGCAAATTAATAGATCTGTCCTGCCAACCCGAAAGGACGGTGCCAACTACCTCTCACACCTAGGGAGTGTGTGTTGACACCTTCAACAGGCTAGCCTATTGGGATTCTGCCAAGATGCTCTATCACCGGCCTCCCTACTTCTAGTAACCAAATGCTTTTCATCCCTAAACCTGCAAAAGCAAGGTAAAAGTCTTCTCGTGCATGCACTATCATAGGTCTAATCTTATCAAGAAAAGCTTAAGTATGAAATTATATATAGGTTTAGTTAAATTCAAATATTGCTATATGTGCACAATGTCATAATTTGTATAATTATTAATTAGCTTGTACTAGCACTACTCAAAAATAAAGTAAATGTCCTAGCTAGCCAACACTTGGTTGTTCTACAATTATTTAATTCACGTTGATGTTTTTAATAAGAGTAGAACTGATCTCATCTTACTATTAAATATGTAGATTAATTGACAGACTCAAATCTTGACTGACCAATGATACCAAATTTGAGATGATTTTCACAAAAACAAAAGTAAAACTCATTCACTCCTCGTCTCTCTACTAAATGTCTCATTTAGTCTTTGTGGTATACGGTTTTGGTCTCAACCAACAAGAGGACTCTTCATTGGCAAATGTCTCTCTACTTTTATTATTAAGTAATGCAAATTGTCCCATTAAATAAATCAAAATACAATTGATTATGAAGAGCCAGAGCCCTAAACGTATAATGCCAAAAAGGGGAAGCCAAGCTTTCGAAGGCATAAAAGCATAACAGATTTCTTCAAAATGCATAATAGACCGATCTTTTTTTTTTTGTTAGTTGATAGATTCGATCTTTGCATGAGTCCATTAAGTAGGTACCAACAAGTCACAGTATATGGATAATGATAAAAGGCATCCACTTGAGCTGTAACAGTTATCCATAGAAATCAATCCCAATAGTAACTTTTGATACTTTTTAGCATTTCTAAAATTAAAGTTGTTGATTGGAGATTTTTTTTCTATTCTCGTAAGTGCTTACGTGTTAACATTTTGTTATCATCCGAAATGCTTTTTTTAGCTTATTTTATGAAGCCCTTTTAAAGCTTCTAGGAAAAACTTTTACTGTAACAGCTTAATCGTCAACTCTTCCAAAAAAATCTTGGAATCAAAATATCCAAATGATCATAAAAATTGTTTTATACTTTTAGAAGCTTTTCTCCAATTGTTTATTAAACATAAAATAACTTAATGTATAAAAGTTTATATATAAGCACTTAAAAAAGCTGTCTGCCCTCATATATATATATATATATATATAATAAAGAATGTCTACACAAATGAAGCCTAAGTTCACCTTATGAAGTAAGGTCTCTATAAGTAATCGACATTCAGTTTCAAAACCTCTTTTAAAGAACTCAAATCTCCAATATCTTCAAATAAAAAGTATAATTGTCTTATTCCCTAGTTTTATATGCCAATGCCATCATAATAATGATAATAACAACAGAAATTTGCAAGCAAATAAAACATATGCTGCCGAACCAGTGCAAGTAAGTAGAGTCCAAGACACTCTAATCCAAAAATTCTAAATTAAAAATTTTAGAGTTATTTTTATCAAAAAAGATTTATTGGTTATCGATCTCATCTCAAATTAAAATTATTCTAATATATAAAAGATACGAAATAATTTTGAAGAATATTTATATAAAAATTCATTATCGTCTCACATGTATATATTTATCTTCAATATTGTCCACCAAACCACTAAGCGGATAGGTTTGTTGGCATGAACTATTCTAATTTAAATTAAAGATTTTAAGTTTTATGTTAAAATTTATTTTAAATTAAACTAATCAATACTTAAAGTAATGTTAGATACAAGTGATTTTCACAAAAAATTAACAATTATCCACCTACTAATGTACATTATCTTGTAAAAATTATACTTATTTAATTAAAGTTCAAATTTAGTTGTTAAACCATGAATATTAAATCTACAAGTTGGTATGAATGCATGTACTGTTTCCCTAAGATACAGTGGAATGTTCATGTATCTGGAAAAGTTTCATTTCCCGTTGACAAAGCTTTTAAAAGAGATGGGCCATGCAATGCATATATTTGGATTTTTGAGTCGTCCATTACTTACGTCACACGCTGATTTTATTGTTAATCAACCACTTCCTCATAGTCATATTTTATAGACGCATTATGAGATTTTAGACAACAAGCCTTACTGAATCTATTCATTGTCTATTAGCAGAAGAAAATCTATTCATTCTTGGCAAACGAAGGTCATTTTCTGGGGACAAAGAAAGGACAAAAATATTTGCCAATTTGTTATTTATTTAACTTAATCCCCAATTATGTGTTAGTCTCTCCTTCTCTCTCATCTACAGAATTTAATTATCTTATGATAAATGATGTGATCAGATATGAGTGTCCAAAAAGAGGATACTCTAATGATTGAACATTATATATGTACCATATAATGTCCCTGGTTTAAATTTCATTGGAATCAAATGAAATATAGTTAAAAGATTTCTTTTGGTTTATACTCATAATATTTTTACAACCTTTCAGGTATCAAAATATAATATTTGCTAAAATAAAAGGTAATAAATGATAAATTTCTTACAATAAGAATGATTTTAAACTTTGAAATTTAAGATTTTTGGCCTGAAATGCTTTGGGGCCCAAATTACTTTTTATTAAACTGATACTTTGGTATAATTAAAGTAATTACAGTATTGATAATGAGAAACAATACTCTAGACAAAAAAAAAGTATAAAATAAATTATTAAAAGCACAAAATATGACAACCGCCAAACTATATGCTAGGGCTTTGGAGTTAGTTCTAACTTGGTTTCATGGTAGGAAGCGTAAGGGCTAATTGTTTCATAATGATATGAGCATATACCTAATAAATTTCTTGATTAATTGTTAATATTCTTTTATATTGTAAATTACAAATATAGATTTATGTACTTTGAAGGGACATTTTATTCTTGATCTTCCATATAAGAGCCAATAATTAAGATATGCTATCACTTTATACTAAATCACATCTTATTCTTGATTTTCCACCAAGAATGTGCATGATGAGAAAGGAAGTTTTGACTGTAAATTGAGAACGTCCTTTCTTCAACTGTCTAAATCCTGCTCCCTGAAGAATAATCCTATCTTAGCCATTGGAGTGGTATGTATCTGTATAGTTGATTGCTCATAGTGGAGAAAAAGGGGAATATTTCTAGTTACTGGTTTTGAATATTCTGGTTGATAAATAGCTTTCTGTGATTATCCTCATGAATATGCTTCTTATTTTCCAAAAGAAAAGAAGATATGGTGGCAAACAATCATTAGTTGAGAAGAAATTCATTATGTTTGAAAGGGCAAAATGAAGTGCGACAAAAGAATACGGTCCTTATGCAAAAGCCAAAATGCTTTCTGAACGTGAGAACGTGGGCATTAGGAACTTGCTAAAACCCCACTAACCATAGTCTAAGTTGTTGCTTTCTTTAGTTAATAACACTTTAATAATTGAAAAGCCATGATGATGAACTTGCCCCACGGTGCATGAATGTAATTATTTACCAAGAGAGTTAGTAAATGCGAATCTGATAGCTGGGATGTTGTTCTCTCTAATACTAGATGTGATGGACTACATAAATGGATGATTACTTCTTCAAACAATGGTGGGTTGCTCTTGTTGTTGGATGAACTTGTTTGACCACATTCTTTTTTGTTGTCATTTTGTTGCTTTTGAACTTAAAGAGTGTTAGCTTGTCATTTCCACCTATTGATGAGACTTAGGATCTTAATTGGAAATCGAGATGTCTAACTTTGTCAAGGTATACATGTCACTTGGTAGAAAAATGGTTGTCGAAAAGTAGCTATACCACCATCTTGAACAAAAAAAACATCATGCTTTTTTGGATTAAAACATTATCTTTCTAAATCACCAAATCTTCTAGAGGGTCAACATTGGTAGGATCATTATTAGCACTCTTAGGCTTTCATAGTGAATGTCAATATCACATTGTAATACGATATATCTGGAGAATTACTATGCTACAATCATTTTAAAGTGAGAGATATTGCTATCGCTCGCTTAAAATCTTTATTTTGCACCGAATTCATTGTATTGAAAATTGTTAAGGCCAAACGTGATTAGGTGAGTAGGAAATAAAAATAATTATTTAAAAATAATAGAACATACAAGAATTAACGTGGTTCACTTAAAAAGCATGGAGCTACCTCTATGGGCAATTGCAAATTAATCCATTATACGAAGAAGAAAACAAAATATTATAACAAATGACTCTCAAAATTGAGAGACCGATGTGTTTTGGATGATCGCACTGATTTGATCTCTCCCCTATAAATGGGCTCTATTTTTAGATTGGGTCTAATACAAATTTCTTTGTAAACTAGAACTCTAATAGCTTAGGTAATTTTACTCAAAAATAATTTAGAATTATCCCCAAAATATACATGAAATATTTTTCAAAAAAATTATAACGATATCTCAAATAAAAAGTATTCTAATCTTACAAATAAATAGAAATCAACCTATAAACACTTATGAATTCTAATTCTGTAGAGATACCAAGAGAATTTAAGATGTATCCTCACAAATCTCCACATGGGATTGAACCATCTTCAACTAGACCTTCACCTTGAACCAGATCTTCTTCTAGAGCTTCCCCGGACTTTGCAGCCAAATATACCCAAAGGGCTAATCACATATTGTCATACAAAGGCAAACTTCCCCTATCGAAGAGCTTGCTAGCACTCCAAGAGAAAAGACATCGCACTGATTCCAACAACCTAACACTACTCTACAGAGGAGTGGTAATTTTACTAGTAGACATCATCACCCAAATATTTTGAAATTAAACCATCCTTTTCATCTTTTAATCATCAATTTTTTTTGATGAAAGCCATTTGGTATCAGACATCAGATTCGGTATGGCTAATTTAGATCTTTACTATTTGAAGTGTAAATTTCCTTCGTTTCATGATTTTGACTAGTTTTTGTAATTATACATTGCTGATCTTATTCACTTTTTTACTTCTATAAATAAAAGAGCGATATCTCATGTCAGAATTCCAAAAAATCAGGCTTTTAGAGGTGTGGAATCCTGCTTGAATGCCACTCCTAATGTTCACTCTCACCAATCTGATGTAACAAAGGTCCAACTTCACCTAAATGCATGCTACTAGCTCTTTCAGCTAAGGATATGATGGTGATGGGAGAAAGCGTAACATCTTTATGGTCTAGATCTCCAAATAAGGTTGCTCTCTGTTTAGCGGTCTATATGATGTAAAATTCTGTAAGTGATGTCTATTTGATTTACTTCCAGAAGAAAAGGACTCATAATCTCCAATGATACTTTTCCATCTTTGTGCTTGTGCGAGCCTTTCTTTTCATTTCTTTTCTGTGCAGTGCAGTAAAAAATAATAATAATTAAAAACGAAAGAAGACCTTAGAGACAATTATTATTAGGTCACACAAATTTAAAATAATTTATTGTAAATGAATGATTGAAACAAACGACTTTTTTTTATTGGAACTAATTTTAATAACTTCTAACAGTTAAATTGTTGAAAAAATTATTCAAAACATGTACGATATTAAAAGAATCAACTTAAATTTTAAATAGACTCATATAAAAAAATTTCTTGTATCATTTTAGATTATAAACAATATGTGTAGAGAGAGAACTTCTTGATAGCTTTATTCCATAAAGAATACGATGTTTTCAAGAACTGAGATCATTTAAAGCGCAACAATGCATCTTGCACTTTGGAAAATATGTTCTAAAAGGATAAGTAATGATAGAATAAAAATATTTAGATTTTAATAAACCACACTGACATGAGTGATGATTATTATTATTATTATTATTATTTTTGGTGAAACATGTATGATGATTATGAACTATCAAAAGTCAATTCCTTTTCTGTGAAAGAAATATATTCCCATAATAATTATCAAATATACTTTTTTTTTTCTTTAAAATCCATCACACTTTTTAAAGAATCCAAATCTTTTCAAAACACATATGATGAATTGGAGCAATAACTACAAGATTATCCTTACACGTGTTTTTGGCATTAAAATAATAGAGTCATAATAATTCCTGCAATAATAGTCGTCCAATATAATAATCTTCCTTGTGATTTGGTTAGGGAGCAATAGGGCCCTTTTGATTTGTGTTTCATTGGGAAAAATATTTGTTAATTGCACCTTTCAGTTAGGTTTTGTCGCATTTTATTATCATTTTTGAGCAAAGCAATCATGTATTATTCATTCATTTTTGGATTAAATTTCCCAGGGAATCCAAAATTAATGTATCATTTTTACAATTCAAATTCTTTATATATGGCAGTTTGTATACAATTATATATGCAGGCCAAGCATAGATGCACTTCTTTATCACCTAAGAGCTGGCATTTTAGGTTCATTTATAGCTTCTCACTGGCCAAACCTATCGATGAGTGCATGCACGAAGATTGCAATGACAGCAAATTTCTCTGGTTTATTCCCGTTAGGTTCAATGACTTGGAAGTTTCTGTGAAGAATATTATATTATTGTGGTAGCGGTAGCACAACTCAGTGGTTGCCATGGTTTGGAGAAAGACAAGCAGACACAAGCTCATGGTGATCTTTCCCCCATTGGTGAATTGGGACAAGTTGGACAATCCCATTTCTGTCCCTTGATGTGCCTCGTTGATGAAGAATTGATGCTATTTGACAAGCTGATTCTTTAATGCCTTTTGTAATCTTATAGATCTTTCAAACAGCTGTTACAGGCCCTTGATCTAATCCAGCTAAATTAGTGCTACTAATAAAGAGGAAAACTATGTACGCCTGTTTTATTTAGCTGGTTAGTTTGGTTAATTAGGTTAAATTTGGGAAGATTCCCAAATGTTTAACAAAACTATCCTTGAAAAAGTTAATTAGAACTGAAATTGAACCAATGGAGAAAATCAATGCCAAGCAGCTAATTTGGTTTTATATTAGTTCCATGAATTTTGAGGAAATCCAAAGCGCAATTTCATTACAGTTTATTGTCATAAATATGTGTACATGTCAATAACACAAGGGTAAAAAAACAAAAGAAAAAGCTTTGCATATATATATATATATATATATATATATATATATTCTAAATGAGAGGTTTAGTCCACACCGGCAAGATGTTGGGTCATTAGAAACCAGTTTAAGTGCTTTAATTAAGGTATTTTAGGTAAAAAAAAAAAAAAGTGTATTAAGTTTAAAACACTGAAGTTGTTTTTACTAAGAGAGATTTAATGTATAGTTCTCCTCGGCTCAAAAAGGGACTAGCTAACCAAAGTGTACTGTTAGGATATTCTTGGTACTCCTGAGATTTTTAATAAGGACCATTCAATCTAGGACCCCATATGAATGCTTTTAATTCATGATTGTTATGTATCAACTTCGATTCACATGTCCATTGTTTTACAATGTTTCAAACACATTCTCTGGACCGACAATGAATGGTATGGGTGTAAGAAAAAGTTGCATAGCATTGGCCTAGCCAAAAACCACTCACAGCCACTGCTTTTGTTGCATATGCGCTATCAAACAATATGTCCAATCCCTTTTAATTTTCATGCATTTTCCACTTTGTCCTGTTTAATTTGAAGCCATCCATTTTTCCCTCAACTATGGTTTCTAGCTGTGGCGGAGTCCCGTTAAGTAGGGGGTTCAAATCTAAACCAAACCGAATTTAATTGAACTAATTCAATTTAAACTGATTATTTAATCGAATTAATTGGATTGGGTTTTCAAAAAAAAAAAATCATCAAATCAATTCAAATGTTGGATGGTCATCCAAAAAAATTGATAACAATAGTAACAATAGGCTACATCAATATATATTAACAAATTGTGACTTTAATATATTACATAGTGTAATAGTAATAATTATTAAATGAAATTTAATATTATATATTGTATTGATTTTAATTGAATTGTGTTAGTTAAATTTATTGATGAACAATGTATGTTGTATCAAATTAGACTAGACGTGGTTCATGGAATATTGCATGTTAAAGAACAACTAATTTTTTTTTTTTTTTTTAAGGCAAAACTGATCGAATCGGTCCAATTCAAAGCAAATCAATAAGGATTGAATTGGTTCGATTAATGCATGTATAATCAGATTAATTGGATGAATTTCTTTTTTGTAAATCGATCTAATCAGATCAATTGATAAAACGGAGAAAACCAATCCAATTAAATTGGTTTTCACCCTTACTATTAAGAAAAGAATTAGGGTTATGATATTTTCTATATTTAAACCATATGTGATAGTTCCAAATTGAATTTAAGTTTTCAATTTTGTCATAGTTAAAAGGGAGAGAATGATATATGCAATCATTTCAACTCGCAACTTTAAAAAGATTTGAATATGAGTAAAAAAACTTACAAAGTATTTACTAAGAGGCAGAGACCACTAAACCAATCCCTCTTCTCATTCCAAATTGAATTTGTTGCAAAGGACAAGTACTTTTGTCCTTTCTCCATCTTTTAATTTGTTGGGTTGGGATATTTAGGTCGGAAAAGGTCTAATTATACTGCCTTTCACGTTGGCAGAACTTTGTTGGGGACAAAGCACCTGTTTTTCTCTTTTGGCATGTTTACCTTGTTTATAGGAAAATTTAGTCAATGATTAGTTGCGTCAACTTACAACGAGAAAAAAGTTGAAGTGAGCGTTTAACATATGCAAGGCTGCTAATGGTTTGTATGTGGGTGCAATCATGTCCAATCTCCTCTAACAATACTCATAGTCGCTCATTGATTAGACCCCCATTAGAGCAAGTAGTTAATATACAGAATCTGATCTCAATAATAAAAGTTGATTAAGTATGAGAGATCTCAAATGATTAGCTATGGAGTAATTATCTATTAAAACCTAACAGTTTATAAATTATATGAGATTAAAAATAGATATGATTATTTGATTTGATTTCCCTAGTTTGGTAGCTTGCGGGATTAAATATGAAACATGATAATTAGTTTGAAAGGTAATAATACTTTTAATTAAAAAAGGTAAATTAAGGAAAAAAAAATTAAAGTTCTAATTCTAAATTGCTTTAGTTACAAGGAATGAGATATTTCACCTCTTAATGTGGGAATACTAATTCCTCCTTTGTTGGAATCAGACTTGGAATGGAATCAAATTACTAGCACGATAGTACGGTCATATATTCCATTTGGGCTAAGCAGCCAGACACGACCTTCGTCAACCACTTGACCCCCACCATCCAAAACAATTTGACCACCACGAAACGACACAACACCTTCCACACTCCAACGTCGTATCTTCTCTTCCATCACTAACTTGTCCATGTCGTTTCAGTCTCATGAAGAGTAAATACCAACCATTTTACCATCCCAAACAGCAAAAACAACCGAGTCCCATAACTTACTATGGTTTAATTCTCTTTCCAGAATTGCTATTACACAAATTGTTACATTATGTCTGATTAATATTGACATATTCACACTATTGGGGTTACGTACTGCATAAACTCCATGTCGTTTTCAAGCCCTGCCATTGTTTCAGGAGCCAAAACGACCTCCAGATCAACGCTGCCGTTTCCTTCTCTACCTGGAAATGCCGAGATCTTACCATCAAATTTGTTGGCTTTTCCGCTACGAACAGCCAACGGCTTTCCCCAACCGAAATCATTGTCGTACATGGGAAACCTTGGAGAGCTACCCATGGTGACTGATGCACCGTCGAAGTTCCCTAGAGGGAACAACCTCGGCGCCTTTTCCCAATCCTCTATGCCGCGATGTACCTTAGCGTCGCCGTGAGCGACGACGTTTTGATGCAGCAAATTGGCGCACCAGCGCAGATCCTGAGAGAGGATGTCACCGACTTGAGCAACGGTGGGGATGCTCTGAATCGCATTGCCGAAGTAGTAAGCATCCATCTTCGGGATCAGCCTATGGCGGCAGTTCACCGCCATACGGAACGTTGACTTTTTGGATGACTCCAACTTCCTCGCACGTGTCACGGAACGCCACAATTGAGCACATAGTGATTGGAATGATGAAATCTCATCCGTCCGATTAGCGAACCCATTAGTGATGCCGTTTACGGTTTTCCAATTGTCGTTTACTTGCTTCCCCATTATCTCCTTAGACTCCGTAAAGCTATGACGCACTCCCCCGCCATTGGTTCTCTGCTTCAACCTTTGTATAGCTTCTCTACTAAAGTGGAACACTCTTTCCCTCAACGGCTCATCGTCGGCAAACGTCACCTTAGGGCCGCAGGCCGGGACTTTCAGCACAGCGGCCGAGTTGAAAACGGTGTCACGGGTGAACTCCGGTGTCTTCGATATCTTCTTCACACCTTTACATATCTCCGCGAAAGTGTTAAAGAAGTGCCAGAACGAGGTCCCATCAGTGACAGCATGATTCACAGTACAGCCGATGAAAACACCATCGGCTAGCTCGGTCACCTGAACGGCGGCGAGTGGGTTGTAGTGACCGGAGTAGCTAATTGTCTTGTCATAAGTAAAAAATTCCTTGAAGGAATTGGGGACATCAACAATAGAAGGAGAGTAAATATTGCTAATTGCAAGGTGTTTGGCTTTAGCGTGAACGAATTCTACGCCGGCATCGTTGCACAAGATATGAACATAACCATCATCGTCGGTCATGAGACGGCCGGCGAGGGCGGGAAAATGGGTAAGGGCAACAGAGAGAGAGTGCTTGAGAAACACAAGAAGATCATCAATTGAGTAAGGTGGGGAAGTGAGTAAAACACCCTTTTGAATGTAATGGCACGAGAGCATAGGAAGATCTGAAACAGAGAGCTTGAGAGTTTTAATGGCGGATTTTTGATCTGGGTAGATGGTGCATTTGGAGATCAAGGTTGCAGCAGAAGCAGGCATTTTGCTGCTCAATTTTCAAGTTTCACTGTTGTTGAAGAGCTGTGCAATGTTGTTAGCTTGATTTGCGAAGGGAGAGAAGGATCATGAGGTATATATAGAGACGAAGAGGTGAAGAGGTTGTGGTTGGATTCATGCATTTGGGAGGATATGTTCATGTCTGTTAATTGTTCCCTGCTATTTTCTTTCATTTTCAAATTCTTTTTTTTTTTATTTTATAATTTTAAATTAACATTTGAATCGTTTTCTATAGCATCCGACTGAAACTAATTAAATTTAACAAGTTAAATTTAACATATCCTCCACACCCCTAAAAGTGAGAGTGTATTATTTTTCAGAAAGATATGGTCCACAGACCCTTTCTGCTACAACTTTCAATATACAACTGTTCCCACCATGCACCTTTTAGAGCTTCTTTTATGTATATTCTGCGAAGGAGTGGTAAATTTTCTAGTAGACATCATCACCTGCAACTTTAAGCCATTCTTATAATCTCTTAATCATCACTCTTTTTTTTGATAAAAACTATCTGGTATTTAATATTATATTAGTCACCGACTAATTCAAATTTGTACTCTTTGAATTATAAACATCTAAATCTTATTTATTTTGTTACTTCAATAAATAAAATAGCAATATATTCAAAAAAATAGGCTTTTAGATGTGTGGAATCCTGCTTGATTGCCACTCTTAATGTTCACTCCCACCAATCTGATGCAATGGAAGGTCCAGCTTTACCTAAATGCATGCTGCTAGCTCTATCAGTGTGATGGTCTAGACCAGATAAAGGTTTCTCTGTTTAGGGGTCTATATGATGTGAAAATTTGTAAAGTGCCTTTTATTTAATTTATTTCCCAAAGAAAATGACTTAAAATCACTGGTGATACTTTTTTCCATCTTTGTGTTTGTAAGAACCTTGTTTCAGTAAAGTTTTTGTTTTTGTTTTTTTTTTTTAAAAAAAGAAAAGACTATAGAGAACCAATAAAAAACCAATAAGCATGTGAGTTGAAGTAATAAAGAGTTAAGTCCACTTAAGTATAATATGTTAATTTGAGTTTAAATTCACATATACATATACATATATATATATATATATAATGTGTGTGTGGAAAATATTTTTGAAAGGCTCTATCTCCATTTGAGTAATTTAATAAGCCTCAATCAAATTAGTTTGTGAATTGTAAGATTTGGTAAAAGACAATTATTATTAAATGACACAAATTAAAAATAATTAGTTTTAAATGGATGATTAAAGCAAACTAATTTTTAGATGAATATAACTTCTAATGGTTCCAATAAAAAAAAAAAAAGAGAAAAAAACTCATAACAGTAAGCTTTTCAAAACATGGGATAACTATTGATCAATAAGTGACTACTGTTAAACAGAAAACTATTATTGAGTTGTACCAAATGAAAAAGTTACTATTGAATGTTTATCTAACATCTTAGGAGAAATGGTTCCTATGGTATTATAACCTCATTGACCAAAATTCTTAGCAATGTTATTTATGTAGTCATTATCCTACATTGATTTACATTTTTCACATATACTAACATTTACACACTTTTTTTTTTTTTTTATCTGAACTTTTAAGTGATCCTTAAAGTCTGCAGGTTTCACATTCAAACTTAAATTTCTTGAACAAATATTAAAAACAAATATTGGAATCATCAACTTAAATTTACTAACTTACAGAAAATGTTTTTCTGTGCCATTTAGAAGATAAACATTATTTGTAGAGACAGAACTTCTTGATAGCTTTATTCCATAAAGCATACAATCTTTCCAAGAAGAACTGAGATCATTTAAAGTGCTACAATGCATCTTGCACTTTAGAAAATAAGGTCTAAAAGGATAAGTATTGATAAAAGAAAAATTGTTTAGATTTTAATAAACTACAATTACTTGAAGGATGATTATTTTTTTGGTGCAACTTGTACGATGATTATGAACTTTCAAAAATCAATTCCTTTTCTGTGGAAGAAATATATTCCCATAATAATTATTTAGATTTTAATAAACTACACTTACATGAATGATCATTATAAATATTCAAAAATCAATTCCCATAATGAAATAAATATATTCCCATAATAATTATCTAAATATACTTTATTCTTTAAAATCCATCACACTTTATAACGAATCCAAATCGTTTCAAATAACATATGATAATTTTGGACTATAAGTAGAAGATTATCCTTACACGTGTTTTTAGCATTAAAATATAAGAAACATAATAATTCCTGCAATAATACTCATCCAATATAATATTCTTCCTTGTGATTTGGTTAGAGAGCAGTAGGGTCCTTCTGATTTGTGTTTCATTTGGAAAAAATATTTATTAATTGCAACTTTCAGTTAGGTTTTGTCGCATTTAATTGATTATCGATTTTGAGCAAAGACAAACTTGTACCATTCATTATATTTGGATTAAATTTTCAAGGGAATCTGAAATTAATTCATCCCTTTCAATTAATATTCAAATTCGTTATAAGGTAGTCTGTATATAATTATAAATGCAGACCAAGTCTAGAATGCATATCTTTATCACCGGGGGTCTAGAACTGGTTTAGATGATTTTGCAACAAGAATATATCTAATAGCATAGTCTGTGGATTACTGTGTGTAGCTGTAGGTATAGAGTTGGCATTTTGGGCTCATTTATAGCTTCTCACTTGCCAAACCTATCGATGAGTGCATGCATGAAGATTGTAATGACAGCCAATTTCTCTCGTTTATTCCTAGTTAGGTTTAATGGCTTGGAAGTTTCTGTGAAGAATAATATTATTGTGGTAGCAGTAGCACAGCTCAGTGGTTCCCATGGTTTGGAGAAAGACAAGCAGACACAAGCTCATGGTGATCTTCCCCCTATTGGGTAATAGGTCGAGTTGGACAACCCCATTTCTGTCCCCTGATGTGCCTCCTTGATGAAGAATTGAAGCTATCTGGCAAGAAAATTCTTAATACCTTTCCTAATATTTAGGATATTTATGAGCTGGCCTTCTACAATAAAATGGGTTTTCATGGACTAATTTTTGGTGAGACGACCTTTCAAAACAGCTGTTATAGGCACTTGACCTAACCCATATTTATTAGTTGTAACAATGAATGGAACTTATGGAACCATCTAAAGTAGTGCTTCCAAGAAAGAGGAAAACTACATATCTGTGCTATTTAGCTGGTTAGTTTCGTTGGGTTAAATTTGAGAAGATTCTCAAATATTGAACAAAACTAACCTGGAAATTTTAATTAGCACTGAAATTAAACCACTGGACCCAAGAGGTTGTCAAATGAAGCAAGGCAAAGTCTCTTATTTAATAAGCCGCTAGTTCAAACTCTTAATCTTCTCCTTGGAGTGAGGTGAATGTAAGTCTTTTTTAAATACTTTTTGAGCATAAAGGCTTTCCCTGCCTTGAACTTGAGTACCATCCTCTCACCCTAAATTGAACCAATGGAAATATAGAAGCTACTTTGGTTTTAGATTAGTTCCAAGAACACCTTTACATTAGAGTACTCCCATAATATTGAGGAAATCCATAGCATTTTCATGACAGTTTATTATGATAAACATGCCTACATGTCAAAACGCCAGGGGAAAAAAAAAAAAAAAACTTTGTACTATATGTTATATCTTTAATGAGAGATTTAATCGATACTAATAAGATGTTGGCTCAATATATAAAAACCAATTTAAACCTTAATTAAGGCATTCCAAGAAAAAAAAATTTAAAAAAAATTTAAAACACTGGAGTTGTTTTTATAGAGAGATTCTATGCAATGCTCATGATCTGGAATAATGACTACTATCAAAGAAGTAACTCAAGAATTATTAATTTGGGCATTTTTATTTTATCTCTACAACGTATTTTAGTCACTTAATATTCTTTTTTTTTTTTATGCATGCAAGGTAGAGTTCATTTTGATAATATGTTATTTAATCTTAAAATTGAAAGATCTACTGAAGAGCCCAGGAGGCAAGCTAGACTTAAAAGCACAAAAATAGAAGCTAGAATTTATGGCGGAGTAGCCTAATCCAGATCCTAACAATTTGCTACAGCCACCTAATAATTATGTACTACCACTTCCTCTAAGGCGCATGAGGGGAGATCATGCAATGCCTCCATTTGAAGGTTGTGGCCTTGGCATTCATAGGCCAACAATTGCTGCAAATAATTTTGAGATCAAAGCTTCATTAATTCAATTAGTGCACCAATAACAGTTCAAAGAGAATAAGGGTGAAAATCCATATACTCACATCAATGTGTTCTCCCAAACCTACAATACTCTCAAAATAAATGGTACTTTTGAAGAAGCTATCAAGCTATTGGTTTTCCCATTCTCTTTTGGCAGACAAGGCTTTGATATGGACTTATTCTATTTAACATGATAGCATTACTAACAGGGACAACATGGTGGGGAGATTCATTAATATATACCTCCCCACCTTCACTAGGAAATAAACTCTTGGGGCAAATCATTTCATTTCAATGAGCTCCTGGGGAATCATTATATATAGTACTGCAAGGGAAAGGTATCAAGAGTTGCTGAGGAAGTGCCCGGGACAATCTAGTAACATATTCGGACTTTCTATTAAGGATGCACACTTGACACTCAAACAATTATTGATGCAACATGTGGGAGTTCCATAAATTTCAAAAGCACAGAGGAAATTCAAGAGTTGCTTGCTGTGATGTCCTTCAATTACCAAGAGACGGCAGGAGAAGTAAAGATGCCAAGAAAATATGTGTATGAGATAGGGGCAATGGAGGCATTGGTTGCTTAGTAAATTATTGACCCAACAAATTGCTATGTTGAACAAGAGACTAGAGGTGTTGTCACTAGATCCACATTTATCTGAAGCTTCACCTACTTATCTATATGTCCTGGACCCTCCTTATCCCACTTGTATTCTCTGTTTAGTTGTTCATAATATGAAGATATGTCCTAACTTTCACCCAGAGGAACATACACAGATTAACTATGTAGTTCAACCTAAATATTAGAGAAAGCACTTCCCCAACACATAATCCCAACTATAAGAACCGTCCAAATTTCTCCTAGAAAAATCCCAACAATGCTTTAAATCCTCGATATATCTAGCAGCAGAACCTACCTTATTAGCCTCCTGACATGAGATAGAACACATAACCTGAACCACTTAAATCAAACCTTACATTGGAATCACTTGGATAAGCAAATAGAATCTCTCAAAATATGAAATCCTTCATGGAGAAGATATAAGCCAATTTTAGAAATCAGGGAATTTCAATTCAAATATTGGAAGCACGTGTTGGGCAGACTGCACTATTGGTAGAGATACTTCCTAGCACATTACGTAGTTCTACTATTCCCTATCCTAATAATACAATAGAATTGAAGGATATCACCACTAGGAGTGGAACAATGGTGGAACCTAAACCATTAGGAAAGATTAAAAAAAAAAAAAAAAGGAAAAGCACAATGAAGAGAAGGTTGAAGAACAGTTGGGTCAGAAAATTGAAAAATGAAAATTCTGTTAGTACACCTAAATAGGAAGAAAAAAAAAATAAGGAAGAGAATCTCAGGAGGAGAAAGATGAAAGATGGCATTGAGAAATATAACAATCTTAGGCTTGAAGCTAGAATCCTTATTCCTAGAGGTTTAAGAAGAAGTCATATGAGGACAAAGACTTTGCTAAATTTCTAGAAATATTTAAAAAGTTACATTAATATCCCTTTCCTAAAAGCTTTAGCAAAGAGGCTTACTTATGCAAAATTTATGAAAGATCTTCTCACAAGAAAAAAAGAAGCTAAAGAAACTAATAATGTGATGTTTAATGAAGAGTGCAATGCTATTGTACAGAATAAGCTTCCTTTTAAAATGAAAGACCTAGGCAATTTTACAGTGCCATTGAATATTGGCAACATGGATGTATTCAATACGGATGTAGGAAGAGTATTTCGTGATTTGGGGGTTAGCATCAACTTAATGCCTCTTTCCTTGCTTGAGAAACTAGGGATTGGAGAAGTTAAACTAACCATGATGACTTTGCGGCACAAAATTATAGTCTGCCTCTTGAATTTTCCTTCTCTACATGTTGAGGCATGCCTTATCTCTGTCCTAGGGACAAGAATGTTAATATTCAAGACCCAATTTTCTTCACTCCAAAAGCCGAGGCAAATCCCAAAACTCTCTCAAATTGCTTCAAAGCCCTTAAACTCTTCTAAAACAGCTAGTTTTGCTCAAATAGCCAAAATACACTAAATAAGGGCCAAATTCTTCACAACTTTAACAAAACATCATGAAATTAGAGAGTAAACTATATATATTTATTAAAATGAACATTGGCTCAATGGAAACCAATTTCAGTCTTAAATAAGGTATTTCAAGCTAAAAGTTTTAAGTTTTCAGTTTGAAATACTGAAGTTGCTTTTATTGAGAGAGATTTACACGTAATACTCCTAAGATAAAACAGGGAGGAAAAAAAAAATTGTTCCTCAAAGAACCCTTGGTACTCCTGAGATTTTTAATAAGGACCATTCATTCTAGGACCCCATCAAAATGCTTTTCATTCATGATTGTTATGTATCAACTTTGATTCACATGTCCATTGTACAATGTTTAACACACATTCTCTGGACCGACAATGGACGGTATGGGTGCAAGAAAAAGTTGCATAATATTGGACTAGCCAAAAACCACTCACACCCATAGCTTTTGTCGCTTATATGCTGTCAAACAAGATGTCTCATCCCTTTTAATTCTCATGCATTTTCCACTTTGTCCTGTTTAATTTGAAGCCACCCATCCCATTTTCCCCTTAGATATGTTTTCTAGCTGTGGTGGAAAAGTCACGTACACCTAGCCAATTCCACAAGCACAGTCCTATTAAGGAAAGAATTAGGGTTATGATCTTATCTGTACTTTTAAACCATGTGTAATAATTCCAAATAGAATTTGTTGCAAAGGACAAGTCCTTGTCCTTTCTCTATCTCTTAATTTGTTGGGTTGGGATATTTAGGTCGGAAAAGATCTAATTATACTGTCTTTCACGTTGGAAGAACTTGGTTAGGGACAAAGCACCTGTTTTTCTCTTTTGGCATTTTTACCTTGTTTATAGGAAAATTTAGTCAATGATTAGTTGCGTCAACGTACAATGAGAAAAAAGTTGAAGTGAGCGTTTAACGTAAGCAAGGCTGCTAATGGTTGGTATATGGGTGCAATCATGTCCAATCTCATCTAACAATACTCATAGTCGCACATTGATTAGACCCCTATTAGAGCATATATAGAATCTGATCTCAATAATAAAAGTTGATTAGGTATGACAGAACTCAAATGAT
Organism: Bauhinia variegata; assembly: GCA_022379115.2. Classification (NCBI taxonomy): domain Eukaryota; kingdom Viridiplantae; phylum Streptophyta; class Magnoliopsida; order Fabales; family Fabaceae; genus Bauhinia; species Bauhinia variegata. The sequence goes on along the minus strand of CM039427.1, from coordinate 3,493,210 downwards.
TAGCTATGAAGTAATTATCTATTCAAACCTAATAACTTGTCTATTAGCTTCGTTTGGTGCGCACAAGAAAAAATAATATAAAATTTAAATGAGAATAAGAATAGAAATGAGCATTTTTGATAGTTTGAAATATGAAATAGAATGATAATTAGTTTAACATACTAATACTTTTTGTTAAAAATACAATAAAGCATAATTAAAGGAGGTAAATTAGGAAAAAAATAATAAAGTACTAATTCTTAGGTGCATCAGTTATGAGGAATGGGAAATTTCACCTCTTAATGTGGGAATATTGATTCCTACTTTGGTGGACTTGGAATGGAATGTCTATTTTGTGCCTTTCTTTTTTTACTAAACACAAGCATGTAATGGTATAGAACGGAATTACGATTTAATCTATCAAATAGACTAACAGAGTCTCTTTGACTAATAATGTTTTGTTTGGCTTTAAAAGATACTTTAAATTTATAAAAGTGGAAGTAAAAATCAAAAGTTATTTTTTTTTCTTTAGCTTTTAGAAGTGTTTTCTTAGTAACTTTTTTTTGATTATTTTTTTTGCTATTATAAGTGTTTATACTTTTTAAAAAAAAAATGAATTCATATAACCTAAAATTACATAAAAATACCTTCTTCTTTTTTTTTTGTCAAAATTGCCTTCTCATAAGAATTAATATAAAAATCCAAGTAAACTCTAAATAGTGCAAATGTTAGTCACTCTTGAGTATAAGAGTTAGCCTTTTGTCAACAGAATAACATCTTTTATGCTACACTCTATATTTCAAAAGTTTTTGATTAATTATTTTATTTAAATATAAAATTAAGTAATTAATCAAGATTTTAAATTTATTTTCTTAATTGATCAAAAACTTTAGGTAAAATGTAGAACAAAAGATATTATCCCTATCTTAATACTTCAACCTCAAAAGATTTTTACATATAAAGGCATGCTAAATGTAAAATCATTCTTTTCGTCCTTCACTTAATTAGCCTACCATTTGATATGAACTGATTGTTGAGAGTGTAAGAGTATGCAATGAACTTGACTAATACATAAATGGAATAACTCATTCCATGAAAAAGTGCAATAACTACGAAGTCTTTGGGTCACCTCAGCATGTCTAGTGGCTGTGATCAGGAAAAAGCTACACACATTCCTTGAACCTAAGAAATAAAAGGGAGAAGTATTTGGTATTAAATGATCAATTATTGTCATCAAGTTGTCTAGATGCGTGTTATGCTAACTTTGAGAAATGATATTTACACAATAGGTTGAAAACAAATTAAAGAAAAAATTATTTAACCACCTTTTTAGGTTTCTTACTTGGGCTATATATCATCATATGAACAATGCCTTTCGTTATGGCATAAGCTAGCCAAATTCTAATTTGATTCTGAGTAAGGTAGAATTATAATCAACACTTTTTTCCTTTCTCAATCTATACCTTTAAGTATAGTTTGTTTTATTTTTAATAAAGTGCATTATTATTTTTAAAAACTAATTATAATTTTATTCCATATTAATTTTGTATGCAAGTCAATAGAATAGCTTGAAAGTCATTCAATTTTTGTGAGCGGCCAAATTATGGAATGAAATAGCTATTTTATGTCAAGTTCTTATTCTTATTTCCATTCTGATTCCATGATTATCATCCTAGGTACTGATTGATTATTAGGGGGAAAAATACATTTCAGAAGGGTAATAAGAGGGGTTTAAGCATATGAAAATGGATAGGAGATAAAAAAGATGATAGATTTAGGAGGCATCCCAGTAGTCTCCACAACTTGGATTATTATGTCACTTTTGGTAGAAAGTATGATTTTTGCTTAGTTTTATGGGTAAATAATGACGGGGTAAGTTTATTATTATGTTTGTTATTAGCTAAATTTTTTTAATAACATAGGTAATTTTTTTAATAAGATAAGAGTAATTTTATTATAAATTATATTTACTTTATAAAAAATTTTAATGAAATTTATACACTTTACCTATTAAATTGGGAATTCAAAAAATTAAAATATTTTAATTTCCAATAAACTTCAAATACTCGGTAAAAATTGTTCACAACTTAAAACAAACATAAGTAATTCATTTGATAAGTTCAAAAAAGCTTCCCTTTTCTTAAACACCCTATTTGAGGGGTAATGGTTAAAATGCTAAGAGATTCTATGAAATCTTTATCCAAAATGTCTTATGAACTAGATGTGACATTTGTTTATGCGTCGTGGCCTTCAAGTTGTTTCTCTGTATATGTTACCATGATTTTTCACGCTGCATTTTCTTTTTTATTTTTGATAAACGCTGCGTTTTCTATACTTCAGTAAAATGAATCATTTGTCTAAACAAACATTAATGTTTAATTCACATAATTGATTATAAATTGAAATAAAAATGGACTATTCAAAAAATCCTATGTGAACACTCTAGAACTCCTTTGTTGTTGGGTAGCAACAACTCTCAATTTTTTGAAATTGATATATACTAGAACCAAAGACTCAACCTAAATAACAAGTAAAATGGGTTGAGATCAAAGGCCTAGCTCAAATAGTAAAAATATGACAAAATTACAGAAAAACTTTATGCACAAAAGTAATATAAATAAACCACAAACGACATTAATGAGGTAAGTAGTCAAATACGAATCTGAAAAATCTTATTTAATCTAAAATACTAACTTAAGCGCTGAATACATTGTATCCAACCAATGTTTCTCTCACTTGCAGGTACACTTGAGGTTTCCCTAACCAAGAATTCTCCCTTATCTAAAAACCTAACTTGCCCCATCCTTGACCTAAACTTGTAAAGTTGCAAATAGAAACAAAACTTTTCTTTGACTTAATTTTTTTCTAAAGAAATTACTAGCTTAACCCCTCTAAAATTACAAAAAAAAATTTCATATACACCCTTGGTAATTATATTTTTGCCATTCCAACAAAACTCATGCTAGCTCTACCACAAATTAAATGATTTTCTTCATTAAATTTCGTATTGTATTTTCTCTCTCTATAGGATAGTATGGAATTGCAACATCCCATTTATTTTGAGAGAAGAAAGCTTAAGAATGAACAGAAACTATTCTCTTTTTTTTCCCCTTGTTTTTTTGGGGAAGGGGGATTCTTGATTGTCTTTACAAATTAATAATTTTGGTTTTAAGAGGCATTAAAAAAAAAAAATTATCCTTCCATGCCAGTTACACTTTCTAAGTTAGACTAACTATAAAATTAAAGATAAAAAAAAAAAATTGAATATGGACATTTGAAAATGAGAGCCATAGCATGGTCCTAAGCCCGCTCTAATTTGCCGAACCGTCTCAGATTCTCAAAACGGTCTTCAATAGAGCTGGTAGTCCATTTACGACAGATCAATTGATGATCATAAAAAGATACCGACTTTCTTTCAGCAAGGGCTTGATAATGGCAATACTGCTATTTCTTTTTCCACATCCCATTTTTCTAAGCAAACACCTTATTCTCATTTTCAAACATCTCTTCCCAAATTACACTACCAGTGCTAGAAAAAAAAAAAAAAAAAAAAAAATTAGTAGGGTTAACACTATTAGGAAAAAATCGACCTACCTGGCATGGAGTTCGACCAAAACTGATTAAGAATAATTTGAATCAATTTTAAATATATTTGAAGTATTAATTTGATCAATTCAGTTTTGTTGGTTTGAAATTTTAAGCCATTTAAAATTAAATTAATTGTGTATATGTATCATAAATTGTTTTCAATTGCTTCAAATTATTTTGAATTAATTCAAAATTACCTTAAATTATTTCTAAACCACAAAATAAAAAAAAATTATAAATTTTAACAAACTGACAAATTTAAATTACTTTTAAATTGAAATGAATTGCACTAAATTGATTAAAAAAATTAGTTTTAAACTAGCCAAGTCAATTCTATATTATTTGAAAGTCAAATCGTACTAAACTGAATCGATTAACACCCCAGAATAATATTCTTCACTAAATAATATATATATATATATATATATATATTGCTAAATTTGTCATTAATAAAGGCCTCATTAATTTCCTACCACCGGCACACACTAGAAGAAAAAAAAAAAAAAATACTACGGGTATAGTGGCAAAGAAATCAATTTTGGCGGAATTTTGGGGTGTGATGTATTTGGCTTGGATGGGGGTGTGCCATGGCAAAGCGATTTTGCCAATTTGGGGTGTGTGAGTGGGGAGGGGGGAGAGTTAATATTTTTTTTATAAGTTGTTAAGGGTATTTTAAACTTTATAATAGAGTATAGGGTGTGCCACTAGAAAAAAAAAATAGTGTGCCCAAAAAAATTGGCCTAGGGATGAAATTAAAATTGAGGCCATTCTGACAGTCCAAATACTGGCTCTCAAATCTCAATCCATATGAAAAATCAACCCCAATAGACATTTAGATCTACCCTTAAACTTATGATATTGTTTTGGAACACCCCATAATTTCTAGCCACACCCCTCCATTGTGGTGTGTGGTTAGACATATGGAGAGTGTCAAAAGAATTCCGTTACTTGTAGGAGCGCAAGCACCGGCCTTAAGTGCCAAGTCTATATTTGATTAGAAAATATATTTAGTTAGAAAACCTTTGTAAGAAGCAAAATTTATAAGAGCATAAGCAGCGGCCTAAGTGCCTAAAGCCTATATTTTTGTGCATGTTTTCTCTTTAATATGATATCTGGTTGTGCCAAATTAAAGTAGTACTTGCACAATTTGACAAGATTTTTTATTTTTTATGGGGAAAAGATAACTTTTTTAAGCCTTTAAGTACAATGTAATCTTGAAAGGTTTGGATAGTATTTAGTATGTTTAGAATTTAATTTTTTGGCATAATTAAAAATTTATTTTTGCACAAAAAATTATTTTTTTAAAAAAATAAAAGTATGCCTCTTTTTCTTTTTTTTTTTTTTTTTTTTTCTTTTTTACTCAATTTAGGTACATTGAAGCATAACCTCTATGTTAATTATAGGTTGTATTGGTAAATTTAGCAAGTCTAAGGCACTATGTACTCTAAAAAATAAAATAAGGAAATATCTTTTGTTTTTGATTTAAAATGTAAAATTTTATTTTGTCAAATTTAAAATATAAAATTTTTTTTAGGGTTGGCAATAATATAAGAGGTAAAAAATGATTTTTCTCAAATAAAAAATATGATTTACAAATAAGCATGTTGGTAATGTAAAAACATATTAAATTTTAAGGTGTTTTAGATTGAGTCTTAAATTTAAACTTTGAAGTCATTTAAAAGAAATTTACAATATATTATTCTTGATCCTATGTAGAGATTAATCTTATACTCAAAAATTAAAAATATTATAGATGTAAATAAAAAATTAATAGATAGATATGATTCCAAAAAACAAAACATTATTGCGAACACTATTAGATAGTTAGATACATGGTTTAGTACTTACGAGAAACTCATTCTTTGATCAATTATTTTTATTCAAGGCAATGAAAGTTTATCAATAAGTCATCTCAGGTAAACCCTAATATTAATATTAACTTATTTTATAAGTTATAAATGATTGCTTAATTTTTATCTCAATTTATGAAAAAAAGGCATTAGAGTTGGAATTAACCAATCAAAATTGAATTTCTTGTAATAAAAATTATTTAATCAATATAATTATTAATATAATACATTATAATTTGTTAAATATAAATTAATCTAGATACGTTGTGTAGTGTAGTGTGATCTAGTAATTCAGTGTTATATTAATAATTATATTGATTAAACTATATTTTGATTATATAAAATTTGGGTCCCACCCTCTCAAAACTGCTTTTTGTTTGGTTGATTAGAATTTAACTTCCAAACACATTGGCGTTGGTTAATTAATCATTTTCTCATGCCCTTATGAAATTTTCACACTATTAATTAGAGGATAGAATCTTCTATCATATTTCATGTTCGAATAATTTTATGATTGGTTAAAATTTACATTTATTAATTAGTTTAATTATTAACGAATTTATTTTTAACAAATTTATTAATAAATATTGAGTGATGTTATAAGACACTCAGTAAAATAAAAAAAATTAAATTCCATTAATTAACTGACAATTTTTTTTTAAAAAAAATTATATTCAAAATAACCTCATACTTTTTGAATTGAATATGATGCTAATCCATGGTTGATATAAAGAATAATAAATGTTCATTCGTTCGGACAAGTACAACTCGATGATTTTGAAGGAAACCATGCCATTTACCATATGCTTGGACACAAAAGTCAAAACCATTTTGCCATTGCAAATATAAAATTTCCTATCCATATGACTAAGTGATCATCTTCCCCGAGGTATCATGATTCATGGACTGTAAAGACACGTACAACTCACAATGTGATGATAATTAATTAGTTTAATTGCTAATGTTACACGTATAGTTATACATTATAAAAATGTCATAATATTTTATGTTAACTTTGATCATTTAATATAGTTATGCATTATAAAAAATTCATAGTGTGTTAGTAATTGTATTAATTATAACATTTCTTAGTTATATGAAATTCAAATCCTAATCAATCTGATGTCACACCATCACAAAGCTCTTACTTTTTGTTTGTTTGATCAAAATCCAACTTCCAATCACATTGATGTCAGTTAATTAACCATATGCTTCTCCCTTGATGAAATTTTTAGACCATTAAATTAGATGACAAAAAAACAAAGAAACTTCACTAGTATAAAAATTAGATTTAACTTTGAGTGTTTACACTAATTTTATGAATTAAGGGTATTTTTGTTTTTTATACTGAAAATATTTTTACTTCCTTTAAATATGACATTAATGTATATTTAAAATCAAATATAATAAATGATAATCTCTTCTCATGAGTAGAAATTAATGATTTGGATGGAAACATGTCATTTGCTGTATATTTCTTAGAAACAAAAGTCAAAACCATTTTGACATTGCTAATATAAAATTTCATATCCAAAGCGAAGTGATCATCTTTCCATGGTATCATGATTGATGCACTATAGAGACATGTACAACTTGCAATGTGATGACAATTTGCCTAGTGCTGGATACTCAATAACTCGTGTTGGGCTTCTTTTCTAATAATTATTGTTAATTAGGTCAAACCCAAGAAGGGTTGCCATCGTTGGTGTCTTGATGAAACACTCCAACCCCACAAACAAGAACCAACAATAATTACACTGCTCATGTATGATTCTAGCCATGTTTAAAGCCTCTTTGGCTGAATTTTTGGTAAGGTGTTTATTTTTTAATTTGAAAAAAAAAATATTTTTATATATTATTTAAATTAATTTTATGTAAAAGTATAAGTACATATAGAAGCCAAAAATATTAATTTTTTTTAAAAAGAGAAGTATTGTTTTTTTTTTTTTCTAGTTAGGTTTTTAAATTTTACAAATATTTCTCTTTTTATTAAAAAAAATAAAAATAATAAAATTTGTATAAAAGTATTTTTTTAAAATTAAAAAAATAAAAAATCTATCTAAACGAAGTCTTAATCTAATGTCTTGCCATATTTGCTTCATATGTGGTGTAAGTTAAACGATAAACAATTTTGTGAAGTTAAAGTTAAAAGGTGGAAGAATAAGACTAGCAATAAGATAATTCAACCATGGACTTCCCCTATCCTATGAAAAGTTAGTCTCGTGGGGTAATAATGACGACATTTTATTGATGAAATTTTTTGCACGTATAAAAATAAATAATCCATATCAATAAAAAATAATCTTTTTTACATTGAAAAAAAAATAATGTAAGATAAACCAAAGATGCTTTTAGGATTTATAAGATTCTTATTGCTAATTGTGAAATGGTATTAGCTCAACTATAAGATTTGAATCTCACTGGTAATAATTTCTGGATATTTGTTTTATGAAATTATTTCACTAACTTAAAAATTTAAACTATTATGTAAAATTTAAAAAGCTTAATTTATTATATAAAGTTGGTTTTGAAACTATGACATATTCTAACTTAGAATAGAGTAACATCTTCCTATTTTAAACTTTAAATTAAAATTTTTTTATTCATTTTCTTATGTGAAATACTTTCTTTTTTCCTTATATGTGCAGACTTTTAATGTAAAATTTTTCTATATCTTTTTCTTCATTCCCAACATACTGTTATTGGGCATGAGTCCAAGATCCAATCGCCTACTTGAAAGGATAATCAAAGCTCAAACTCATTATATCTATGCCACCAATAACCTATTTGTCAACGCAGAAACATTGCTGGGTGCGCACAAGGCAGCCTAGAAAGGCAACAAATTGGCATGCGTGGACAATGGGCGTTGGTGTTACAACTGTGTCAAGTCTTTCACTTCATTTCTTGAGAAAATATTAATGATTAATGATTCTAGTTCTAGAAATCCTCGTTTTGATAAGTCTCTTAGCAAAGGAATTCCAATTATTGTTTCCATCATCGCATGTAGAATTGAGAGAGATACCTGCATTACTGGCTATTGAGTAGGAAATCTCTTTAAAAGTCAATCAATATTTATTGAACCAACAGAATATGTTGATTTTATTGCGAAGTGGTAGGTTTTCCATATGCCATCATACGTAGTCTCAACTTCAATAATGAAGATTTGGACATGCACATCTACAATAAACGAAATCATTGAAGCCTTAGCAAATATAGACTGATTTTCCTGAATGACAATATCCCAAAACACTTTACAACAAATTGGAATATTGCATAAAATACAAGCCAACGAACCCTAGCTTTTATGGTACCTTAAAGCTCTGCTAACAAAAATAAGTTTGAGACTATAAATGACTAAAGGTTAAAGACTGATTTTAAGACCTGTAAGCTTATGTTTGAATGCAGATTCGTAGCTAAATATATTTTTTGAAAAATAAGTTTGGGTAATTTCTTTGAATCCTTTAGGCTAAATGACTATTGATAATAAATCATATACTTTTTTACTTGAGTTGATTAGAAGATAATTTGAGTTTTTTTTTTTTTTATTTAAGTTATTTAACGGATAATTTTTAAAATTATTTAAAAAATAGTCATACTTAAAAACTTGTGATATGATGCTCTCCAATGTTTATCTCTAAATCATTTTTATTTAGTCTTTTGCTAAATTTACAATGCATATACTTTGTATTGTTTCAACTTAAACAAAAACCTTTTGATTCCAAATCTATATCCAAAGCTCAAATTTAGAGTTAACGTTTTCTCTTAGACTTTTCAATCAAAACTATATCATCCACAAATAGTATGCATTTAGGAGAAATCTCTTATATATCCCTACTAAGTACAACGAAGACTAGATTAAACAAGTTAAAACTTAAGAGATCTATCTCTATAGAAAAGTCTTTTATCTCACCTTTAAGAGATCTCACACTTGTAGTTAATTATTCCATCAAACATATCTTGTATGGAATAAAAGTAACATGAAAAATTTGTCTCATAATTTTTTAATGTATCTCATAGGCTTTATCCTTTGTATTTATTCCCTTGGTTCTTATATATATAGGCCACCAAAACGCTGCTCTCCACTTCTCATCTAACATTTTCTTAGACCATAAAATCTCATTAAAAGCTTAGTGAGCCAAATTAAGGATGTACCCTACTCTCCTTAACATTTCCAAACTTCAATATGAATACCGTCAAGACCAACAACTTTGCTATTATCCATTCTTTACCTCTCCTACTTGAATCCTGTGACAATAAACTCTATTTTGTTTGTTCTCTTGGATTTTTAATCCTTTCATATTTCCTTGCCAATCATTGAAGAACTTATAAAAATAGTTCATCCTTCTCTCTTTAAAATCTTTATATGTAATCAAAACTCTTTAATCATTCTTAATAATACACCTTACTTTCTCACCCCCTTGTTTATTTTTCTTATTTTTGGGAAGTTCATATATCTTTAATTCTTTATTCTGTGTCCCAAGATTTCGGTAAAACTCCTCAAAGCTTTAGATTATACCTAACTTGATGATTTCCTAGTCTCATTTCTAAATATCTGATACCCTTCTCAATTTTTGGCATCGTTACACACATGTGAGGCCTTAAAACAATCCCTTTTGTTTGACATTTCCGATACACGTGTTTTATTACTAAGATTCTATCACTCAATCAAATTCTTTTTGGTTTTATAGATATAAAAGAGAACAATAATTAATAAATTTCTATCTACAAAATTAAATTTAAAACTAGAGGGAAAAAAAAGTGTCTTCAACAATTTAAATTTAAAACGTTAGGCCTATTTTTAACATATTTTCTGTTGAATGTATGTCTTATTAGGCTTTCAAAGCTAGCAAACTCTGACAAGTCATTGTAACAAACAAAAAAAATATATATTAAGCCAGAAAGTAGGGCATGATAGGAATTACAGGGGTCACAATGCCTACGCAAATCAAACAGATCACAGCTCAGAGTCTGCTTTATTAGCATGTCATGGTATTCCCCAACCACCTCTTTGTTAATAGAAAATTTAGTTATTGATGCATCAACCTAAGGCTTTATTTCCTTTTTTTAATCACACTTTATGTTTCCTTCCCATACTTCTTCATATTTTTATACATATTTCTTTAAACACATTAAAAAAAGGTCTATTTGTTAGAATGGCGGCATAATATATTTGGGATGGTGACAAACTTTCAAGACCCACAAGAAAAAATTTGTAGTTAATTAATTCAACAAGTGATTGACGTTTCATTTATACCACTTTATAGCTCCCTCTAATTCTTCTATGCAATATCTATGAATTAAGGGGACCCAAAATTTGTGTCAGATTCCATAGTGACCGCTTATTTGATTAAATTGTCAAGTGACTAAAGCTGCTACTTTTGCAACTGAGAAATTATCTTTAAAATTATAAATTATTTCAGCATAAAAAACCTAAGTTTTTAAGACTTGTAAATGGTTATACATTAATATAGTATATAAAAATTATTTGAGCTTAAAGTATAAACAAAATATATATTTATCTAATATTATGTCATGAGTTATTTCATCTAAAAACTTATGTTGTTATACGAGAACTTATGAAAATCTTTTAAATTTATGCTAATGTAAATAATAATACCTTTTAAGAAAATATAACTTTAAGATTTTAAACTTTAAGAATATTGACCTAAAATGTATTAGAGCTCAAAAAACTGTTTATTTAGCAGTCACCTTGTTGCCGCCCATGGATAATTTTTCATCTAATTCACAGCAGATCACTCAATAATTTACTTTTCTAACTTGGCATTTTCCTATCTTCTCTTTCTTTCATGTGATGAGTAGCCAATTTTTCATCCACCAAGGAGTTGAACAGAAGAATCAGAATCTTGTTAGACAATGTTTGGAGTGAAAAAGAAAGGAGGAACAAAAAAGCCATAATCTAATGGATGTGAGAACTAGGTAAGTGGTCACAAATCACCCTATGAGATACATATAATATAGAATAAAGTAGAATAAGTGCTTTCCAATGCAACTTGCAGAAAAAAGTTGCTTCTTTACCAAAAGGAAGTGGGGATTTTGTCATTTATCATGCAGAAACTTTATGGGTACCATTGCTGCCTTGTCTTTTTCTGGTTCAGTGGGTGTGGGGCCAAAAGCTGTGGGTGCAAGTAGAATTATGGGAGCTATGCTTTTCTTCTTCAAGCTTGCAAAAGCACCAACATATTTAGTGGCAGCAACAGAAAACTTTGGCAGAGAAAAAGGAAGAGATGTAAAGAGAAAGCCATTAGTTTTAAGCCTCCAATGTATCTATATAGGCTTGGACTGCTATATTCTAGCATTTCATGAAATATGTACCGCCCTAACTGGTGAATAAGTCAATCTCATAAGCAAAGGAGCAAAGGAATATTTTTATATTTGAAAAATTATTTCTATTAAGCAATTATTATCTTTCTTTCACACTCCATAAAAAGTCTTATGCTTTATAAAATATTTTCCTAGAAAGATGTTTGATTTTTTTTTTCTAATTTCTAAAAATAAAATAATCATCACTACACAATACTTTAGAACTTTTTAGTTTAAAAATATATTGTATATTTATTTAATAGATTTCAAATTTAATATACAATATATTTATTTTATGATTTAACAAAAAATGTTGACATAAATTTTTTTTTATCCACGTGCATAATTAAGTGTTTAATAATATCAATATATTTTAAAATCGTGATAAATTAATTTTTTTGTCTATCTCTATTAACAGAATAAAAAATTTCTATGTCAAAAAAATTTATTAATAATTTGTTATAAAGATAAAAAAAAAAAAAAACCAATTTATTATTATTTTAAAGTATTAAAGATTAAAATAACAAAATTAAAATATCAAAAATTAATTTGTTATGATTTTAAAATATTAAAGACTAAATTAACAAAATTAAAACATAAAAAATTAGTTTATTATGTTTTTAAAGTATTAAAGATTAAATTAATAAAATTAAAATATAAAAAATTAATTTATCCTAATAAATAAGAACCAAAACGGAGTTTTTTCAAATACTTTACAGAGCACTTACCCTTATTTCTCATATCTACTTTTACCGTTAGGCCAAACTAAAAGGGAAAGTTATCTCCTCAGCATAAATGCCCTTTGAGTTATGCGGAACACTGCCAAAAATCTAAATTGCCACACAATCCCAATTGAGAGATCAGTAACTCAAGCTGACAGCTCAATAATGTTAGATTAATGTAAATGCAACACTTCCTTGATACCAAAAGAAGTAAATGAACCATTAATAACTAGTAAGAATGTCTTAAAGAGTTTTAGATAAGATTATATGCTGAAAATAGTCGTACTAAGAGATATTTATTGATTCCCACATCAAATAGGGATTGATTTCGTATTTCAAAAATATAAAGACACTGGATATAAATTTTTTTTTTTTTAAAAAAAAAAGGTAAATGAAACACTAACATGTAAAATTACCTTTATAGACTTGTTTATTTAATTAAAAAGTACAAAGATACCCACAAAGAAGAGGAGAGAGAAATACTTTCATGGTGTATGGAGAGAACAAAGTGAAGAAAGATGACAAGACTAGAGCACGAGATGCTTAAATTGGTGTCCCTTAGTTTGAGCAATGGTCAAGATTCGATACCAAGCTTACTCAGTCAATTAATGTCCATTACTGCCTTTACCTATTTTAGTGACAAATAGTTTTTGGAATGCTATGAAGTAAACCTTGAAGAAAGAAATGCAATGTGACTCGGCAACTATGGAACCAAGCATATGATGACATGGCCTAGTGTCCAAATCAACTGCTTCCACTTGCCTAATAGGCACGTCAATGATTCCTTTCTTTGATCATTCCCCAAATTAGGATTCTACTTCACCATCAATATTCATTCTCCACTTAAGGTCATTAACTCATTGGAGGCTAACTGAGCATATACAAAACAAAAATAACCCATGGACTTATAATGGGCAGGACATAAAAACAATCATTTATTGCAGAATCATGAACTTTCAACTAGGATCTCAATGTCCACCAAGTCATACATCTAATAGTTTCAAGTATGGGTGGAGCCGGGATTTATGTCAGAGGGAAATCGAGATTAAAAAGTCAATATTTGAGGTAGATAAATGTAAATTTTACATATACTTTTTAGGATAGATGAATAAATATGACTATATAATACTAAGATAAAATTGAAAATTCGGGTCCCCTCCCTCCACCCTTGCAAAAGCTGCATGATAAATCACAACCAACAATTGTGTTAAAAGTACTCTGAAAATTCTTTCCAGTCTGATTATGCTTTAAAGATTATATTGACTACTGCTTGTGTTCCATTTATTATGATTATTACAAGGAACTCCATAATTTATTTCAAGCAGCACATAATAAATAAAGATATATAACTCTTCTCTTCTTCCTCTGGACATTCTGCAGATAACTCATGTCTAGACAAGACGATACATGACTACAACCAAATTACCATACATGGAATCAGAAAATCACACTACATAAGCTCAAGCTCCATATGTTAACTTACCATGGTTGATTAGTTCCTGAATTATAACATCAGAACACAATATGAATATGAACTAATCTCTTTGGAGTCTAACTCAAGCCCTCCTCAACATATTCACATAAACCACCATAAAGCATCTATAAAGCAATCCAACATCACTGAAGATGGATTAGCAATTTAGTACCTTCAGAACTGTCAACCCTCCACTATGTGCATAATTCATTGATGATGCATCGGCTGCATTTGAAAAATGGAATCATAAGTTCCAAATTGATGTCCATGGAGAGCCCCTCTGAGTAGAAATTGATCCTGTGCTTTGGATCCAAATGAAGAAATCCCACGAAATGGTGCCATTACCATGTTTCCATTTGTAGAATTGGTAAACATTGGCACACCCTCATATGGGAATTTCCAGTCATTTTCCTGCTTAACCATGGCAGAAAATTTCTGATTTTGCTGTGGATTCACAACCATGACTCCGAGGTCTGGAGAAGCCGGTCCGTTACTGTCTAAAGAAGGAGATTTCGTGTCCGGGAGATTGACCATTGTGATATCATGGATACTGGATCTCCTTTTATCTTTCCCTCCTGTAAGTTGTCTAATGAAATATTTCTGAGCATGACTGGCAACCTGAGTTGGTGTCCTTGTGGTGACGAAATTACGAGAGATGTTTCTCCAATCCCCTTTACCATACTTCTTGAGACCCATCAGAAATTGCCTGGAGTATTTCAAATTTGCAGTGATTTCACGTTAATATAAGCAATAGAGATAAAAACACACAACTTCATGCAAATATGCAACTGCAAGGCACCAACAAATGAAGGAAGCTTCATAGAAACTGCACATATCAATTAAACTTCGTTTATAAACACTCAAGCTAACTTGTCAGAGTAAATAGCTAAAGTTCAACACAAGTAAACAAGAACCTTGAGTTCAAATTGGTAACTAGTTTCAAGTTTCAACATTCTAGCTAAGAAGCATGGACAGTCTAGAATCTTACTCTCAATAATTCAAATGACAAACCAATGAAACTGAATTTTTGATACAAACATGGGTTTCTTCTGGATTTTTACAATCTAATGAAGAAACCATATAAGGTTTCAAGATGTACAATTAATTACCTGTGCTCCTCTTCTGTCCATGGCACTCCTTTCTTCCTTTCCTGATCAGATGGCCTAGTGAAAGCTCCCCTTTTACAACCAACTGTACAAAATTGCTTGAAGCCATCATAGCCTTGATTATTCACCCACTCCAATGTGAAAGAACTACTTTGGTACCCAGGAACTGGGATCATGCCTGCCTCAATTACACTGACATCTTCTTCAAGCTCTCTGTACTGTTTCATCACATCACCTACAGTTTTTCCAGGAAGCATGGCTGCTACTCTCTCCCAACGATCTGGGGTATCCTTGTCAAACAAAGCAAGAGCATTCTCGAACCTTTTATTCTCCTCCTGAGTCCATTTGGCTCCCTTGGTTTCCTGGAATAGCCAATTAGAATTATGGAGATAGGAAGCTGGAGAGAGAACTTCAATTCCCCTGTTCATAGTTCTAGACTTGATAATTGCACAAACAAACTATGTCCCAGCCAAAGGGTATTATAGATAGGCACTCTCTCTCTCTTGCTCTCTCACTCTCTCTTTGAAGAAAGTTCAAAGAGAGAGATGAGACCCAGAAAGGAAATGCAGAGAAGTGGAGCTTATTAAGGCCAAAGAGGCATTTAATCAAATAGCATTTGGGAGGAATATGCTGCCCCTTTGACGTACCCACAACCTGTGGAATCTACAAAAAAAGCTTTCCTTTCCAAAACCCAAGGAAAATTCCAAGTTCAACAGATTATTGGGGAAGCATAAACCCTAAAACCTAATCAGATCTAAAAGGAGCAGTAAACCAAGAAAGTAAAGCAGAACCCAGATCAAAATTGGGATGATAAACCCCAAACGTGCTGTCAGAACTACAATTGCTGAAGCTTGTGAAGTGGCACTCAGTAATTTGCTCCAAGGGAATAGAAGACACTAAAAGAAAGAAACCATATAAATAGAAGAAAACAAGTAAAGAAAAGAACTGAGAAAGCAATCAACTTTAAGAATTGAAAAATGGTACGGTAGAAAAAAAAAAGGCTTATAGGGGAGTGCAGAGGAGTACAAATAGTGAACAGAAATGTGTCAGCTCTTCCTTTGTACTGCTTGTGAGATAGCGATCTATGGAACAGGGACGAGAGAGAAGGGAGAGAAGAGAGAGGTCAAAGGGGCTGAGTTGTGATTGGTGGATAGGATGTTTGTGGGCTCTGTCCTTCTGGGGAAGAAGGTAAAGAAAAGAGAGAGAGAAAGAGATACTAGTAATTGAATTGAAAGGGACAAGCTTTCATTGCCTCTTCTCGGCTGAGATTGTGAATTGCGTGGACTGTTGTGGGCAAATTGGTAAATGCAACAAGGAGGAATACTATTTATTGTTATGACATAAATAAAATCACTTTTTTTTTTTTTTTTTTTAATTACAATCAAAATGTCCGTTATTTAAAATTTATAAATTTTATATTTAAATCTAAAATTACAGTGAAAATATTTAAAATAATTTTTAATTGTTACAGGGAAGAATGAAACTTCTAATATTAGATTTCAAAATTTTATTCAATAATTATCTTGTGTTTATTTTTGTTAATCTTTATATTTTCTTCTTGGTTGTTAATACAATTGCCCATTTATTTTTCTTACAATTATTTTTATGCTATGAATGACACTTATCCAATTAGAAAAATCTTTATGAAATTCAACTGTTGACCATGACTTTATGTAATTCTAAATAAGAATGTCCTTTCCACCTCAATTCATTTTATACTATTTGACATTTAATTGAGTCCATTTAAAATATATGCACCCTATTAAAAATTATTTTGACAACTTCAATTCAAGACATGTGTTAACATTTTTCTTTAGATATAGCTACTTGTTCAAATTATAAGTTTATGTTTATCAATAAAAATATGATGTTGATAACAATTGATTATATGTCCAATGTTGATTATTATAATAAAAAATTTAATCTGTTTAAATACGTGAACTCAAATTTAAATTTATATATATCTAAAAATATATATTTAAATTTTTTTTATTTTCGTTTAAGTATTTTTAACATTTAAGGTGTTCTTACACCATTTAAAGTATGCAATCAATTAACATTTTCATTTGATCATAAAACACTCCCATAAAATGAATGTTAATCACATGACACCCTCCATCCAACTTCATCGCTACCTTTTAACGGAAAGAGCTGATGTATACAGTTAAATGTTGTTCTGGACATAACGGCAGATTGCATACTCAAAACGTTGTTGTTTTGTGCCTCTGAAACATATATATATATATATACACACACATAAACAAAGTTGAAACACCAGAAGGGTTGTCATTTCAATGGAAGTTTCCTTAAAACAGAATAACCCAAGCTTGGTGGGCTGTTTTGTGCCTTTGAATTTTTTTTAAAGGGTTGCCATTTTAATGGAGGTCTCCTTAAAATAGAATCACCCAAGCTAGATGGGTAGTGTTCTGAATTGTTGATACCCAGGATCGCTATCTTCTTCTTCCCGCTTCTGATCCCACATGCGTTGCACAGCGATTGCAAATCAAAATGGGTTTAATCAGAATTAAATGATAGATCAACATGCATTGTTCATTCTTAATCAGAAAAAAGAAAACACAGTGGAGGTAAAGTTTGAGTCCTTACTCTGGTGGCGGCGAAGGCCCGGCGGTGAAACCTAGTGCCAGCAACCTTGCTCATCTTAGAGAGTGGGGTCTGTTGGTTCCGTTGAATGTCTCAGAGGTTGGCACAGAGCTTTCTTGTATGTACTGTGGAAGAGGCAAAGTTTAGAAATTCCCTAACTGGGTCAACTTTCATTTTATTAGGGGGTTATATGGTCTATTTAAATGGTAAGGGTGTGATATGATTTTTTAGCATTCTTTAGGGGCAAAAGTATATTTTACTCTAACTTTTAACTATTCATAAACCATTACATACTCTGTTCACAAAATTTTAATCAATGTTTCTCTCGCATATGATTTGAAGTTTCAACACAAAATTAATAATTCATTATGAGAACCGCAGTGCCAACTAATAAGTTTTGTTCAATAATAAGAAACTGATGAGTTTTCTCCTTTAATTGCTTGGGTTTGAGACCATAGAAATCCATTGTTAAGACATCATTCAAAAGTTCCATCTTTAATTTTAGCAAAACCTAGTACATTCCTAAATTTTATCACTAGAAGAGAAATCTACAAAAATAGGAGGGAGCAAAATCCAAATCAAATGCCAAATCAAACCAATTCGCATGGTATTTAATTTGGTTTGAATTAGATTGAAAATTTCTCAAACTACTTATTATGGTTTAATTTGTGGTTTGAACAATTTTTAATTTGCTAAAATCGAACTAAATTGCATATGTAATATATATGTGTATATTTTAAATTTTTATACATGCATTACTTATTTATTGTAACTAAAAATATATGATTTATGTAAATACTCACTTAAATGACAATTAATATATAAAGACTACACATAACATAATTAAAAGTATATATTATAACATGAGTATAATTTTTCTCATGATTTTTCGTTAGTTTATTATCAATAATGTGTGATAACTACATTTTAAGTTTTCTAATCTTAGTTTTAATTTCTTATAGAGTAAAAGCTAAGTTTTACACACAAGATTGAGAGAGCTACAAACGATGTAAAAATAACTACTAAAAATATTTTTTATTTGAGTTAACATGTCAATTTTTAACTTTTTTATCGAACCATTAAACCGCTCAAATCAACTGAACTAAATTGAAATTTAGTAGTTTAGTTATTTTTTAAAAAATTTTAAAATCTGAACCAAACTGCACTATAAATGTTTGAGTAATTTAATTTCAGATATTATTAAAAACCGCATTAATTCGCTTCATACTCGCCCATACACAAAAGGAGGCCAAGTCATTCGTAGAATTCTGGTCCGAGTTCGTTTGGAATATTACAAGAGATTTCGTAATCCCTCAAGTTTTAATTTTTTTTTTCTTATATAGTTATTATTAATATAAATTTAGTCCTAGAAATGTGGTTAGACAAGGAATAAATAGAGATAAACAACCAAAAATAATAGAGCACATAAAGAATTAACTTGTTTAACTCAAAAACTCTAGGCTACTTCTATGGGCAATTACAAATTCACTATATTAAAAAAAGTATAAAACATTAACCAAAGACTCTCTTACAAATAGAAGCAGAATCTTTCAAAAAGAAACATCTCACAACCCTCAAATTGAAGGTTTTTTTTTTTTTTAATTATTATTTTCTCAATACTTTTTACATTGGTTATTACAAACATTTTACACCGGTATAGAAACAGCTAGTATAATAACTAAAGCTTTTTACACTAAACTTATAACCGATTTAAAATAATTTGTTATATTAGTTGTATAACCGGTTTAATAAATATTTTTTATTTTTAATTAAAATAACTTATTAAACCTATTTTTTTCAAGATGCTTTCATCTCATGAATAGTTAGGCTAGTTTTTTGGGTTTGATTCTTCTTTTAGGTTTTGAGACTAACTTTGATAAGTGCTTGATTAACTCTACAATAGGACCATCCAAAATAAGGGAAAAGGGTTAGCTTATGTTGAAAAGAGTACAAAGTGAGAGCCATCCGTTGGCAGCTTCTCAATGGGTGGGGATGTGTTACGAGTCTTGCATTAATTATATAGAGGTATGTGGAAATGATACAAAAATACGAGAGGTTCTCCGACCAAAATAAGTAAGTGTTTTAAGTTGGGATCCCCTCTTGGGTTTGAGACCTATAACATATACTACCATAAGGATAAGATTAGTTGAGTGAGAGCATGGGACGAGGGAATCATTTAATGAATGCTGGTTTTGAGTTCTCCCTTCTGACCATATATATATATATATATATATATATATGTATATGTATATATATGTATATGTATATTTACCATTTTCTTGTAGTGTTGTCCTGTAATGCCTAGGTTTATGATTTTTGCTGTTAATTAGAGGTTTCTATCAATAGTTAATCTATAAGTTTCATTATAAGTTGATGCTTTCGTCTTTTGGAACTATGTAGTCTCCCTTTTAACAATTTTTTTAAAGGATTTTACTCCCCGATGAATTGGGCTCCATTCTCTGAAAAGAATACATATAAATACAGTATATATCTATGGCAGGTCGAAAAAAAAAGTCTTATATGTCATTTTATACAATAATAATAAAAAAAAAATTATTTCACGAAGTAAGTTTGACTATATAAATTGTACGGCATCTAATTTTTATTGTAAACTAGATTTTTTTTGAACATTATTCAACATGAGATCTCTTTTCATATAATTTCCCCTAGCATCATTTTTAGTCTTCTTATATACCGTTCCACATGGTTAGAACCATGTAATAAATTCTCCTCACTAATATCTCTAACAGCCTTATTTATATATATTCAAATCATCTAAACAAGTTTAATTTTATCATTTTCTCCTTAATAAGTACCACCATGTGTTCCTCTTCTCGTGTACAATCATTTTGTATCTTATTTTTCCTTATATAGCCACACACTCATTTTACATTTTCATTTTTATGGCGTACACTTTTATTCTCTTTTCAAAGTCGAAGATTCACTATTTTCCATATTCCAAATGAGTTAATTAGCCATGGCATTTAGTTTTACTGCAATAAAATTCAAGAGTCCTTTCTTTAACCTTTATCGATTAACAAGCGCAGAACTCAGGATCCTTTGATACTTAACCAATTTACAAGATCATAAATTTACTTATGCATATGTCATAACTCATATAATCATATGTACTTCACATAAATGCCAATTTAATATGGTGAACAATGGAAGCTATGCATGTATGTGATCAATGTCATCATGCCTCATCTAATCATCAAAGAATCACATATGCTTTGATGGTGATACGAAGGAGAGAATCCTGGGCAACTTGGTTCATGAAGCAAAAGTATATATAATTTGACACAAAAACAAGAAAGGGAAGGTGGGGTGGGGTGGGATTGTCAGAGTTCCCTTGATTCTGCGTTGGATTGAGGCCATCTCAGTATCAATTCTAGGAATTTCATTGGCAGTTTAGGATCTACGAATCTTAGAAATTAATACAAAGCCAAAGTTTCAAATGTTACTCTAGACCCACCAATTGTCATTTCATCTCCCTTTCTCTTTGTGCTTGATAAAAAAAAATCCCTTTAATTGATCAAACACTTTACTTTGGAAATTATTACTATTTCCTTAGTTTTCTATTTTTAGTATTTTAGATACAGTGTTTGGATCACCTTTTCTATAGTTGGATTATTCTTTTGGTCTAATCAAAGATTTAGATCATCCATATATACCAAAATCTTAGAAGATTCACAATGAAATTGTTTACAGTTTATTATTACATTTGCCACACACAAAAAGGAGAAAATAATGGCTAAAGGAAAGCTATAAAACTGGCCAAATAATATATCAATGATATTTCAACAAATTTAAAGTTAAAGTTAATATAATTGTATAGACAACATAAAGCCATTTGGTTTACCAAACACTGCTCCATAAGAGATCATAACGTACTCCTTCCCTATCTTAACCCATATTAATTATATCAATAAAATTTATACACAAAACTTTTACAATGAATACATTACCAACACTTAATGAAAAGTGGATAGCAACTGAAGGCATACCGGACCAAAGCTCGAGTTTGAAAATGTGGAGGTTTTTTCTTATCAGAAGAGATATATTATTTATTGCCCTTCTTGTTTAAAATAAGGCCAATTATTTATCAAAAAAAAATATGAAATACCCTAAGTGTGAATGAATATATATATATATATATATATATATCAAGTACACAATTATTGAAGTGTCACTTGGTGACAACAGTAGAACTGAAGGTCAAGTAATTCCAAATATTTTTCTAATCAATCTTAAATTATTGTATGTATTTTTAATCAAGTTGGAAATTAATTTGACAGTATCATTATTATATGCACTGTTGAGAAGCTTGCCGACAGCAATTTCTAGAAATGGAGCTCTACTTGTGGTTCATATAAATGATAGAGGAGAAAAACAGAAAACAGAGGTAGTGGGGGAAAGCTGCTTTCTTTTCTTTTGTTTTCTTTTCTATTGTTCGGTTCATGAAACAGACAAATTATATGCTTTATTTTGCTTTATATGCTTTACTGTTAGCACCAATGTCAAGCACTTTGCTAGGCCACCAAACTTTGTAATGAAAACTTTGAAGGGGAGTTTTTGTTGCTTTTGTGATTCTATCGTATTTAAATCAAATTAGTTAATATTTAATATAATATTTAATTTTAATGATTTACGTTAAAAAAAAATTGTAATTAAAGTATAAAAATATCACAACCATTTTTTTTTTTAATTGTCAATGCAATTTGTTGTTGTCATTTCAATGGAATCAATATAAATATATGGCTCCAGATCAAATTGGAATAGCTGCTTTGTGTCTTTTTCTGGTTTAAGTGTCTTTGCTTTCATCTGATATTGAGATATAAGAAAAGAATTCCAGAGTATGCAAGAGACATAAAGACCCACTTAGGGCTGTCACCTTTATATCAAATTAGTCTTTTTTTTTTTCTTTTTTTTTTTTTGGGGGGGGGGGGGGTGTTTGCTGATTGCATTATTTTCAGCATCGTCTGCTACTGCAGCAAAAACTTGACAGACAAATAATAAATGTGGGAATTAATATGGTGGGTAGGGTATATTGTTGCTGAAGGGAATCTTTATTGTCTTATTTGTCAAGAATTATCTAACTTAAAAATTTAAATTTTTAAGTAAAAACTTAAATTAATTTACATTTATTATGTAAATTCTTAAATCAAAAAGCATTTAAGGTTGAAGCACAAACAAAGCAAAGATGTATTTTATTTTTGGTACACACTTTGATATTCTTATACTCTTTAGTATGAGACTATTGTTGTTTAAGATAAGAATAATAATCAATAAGTCTCTTGTAACAATAACTCTAAAGTTTTAATCTTAAGATTACTTTATCTCAAAATATAACATACTTCTATACAAAGCCAATACCTAAGTTAGGTCTATTTATTCTATTGAACTGGCTTGGCATGAGTACTAGCTAGTTCATTGTTTCTATTAGGCCAGTAGCCAGTTTTGAATGCTTATGGTGTTTAACTTCTCCTCAGACCAAGGGAACTCCCAGTAACAGCATTACCTGTGGAATATTGAACTCAATAAGATTTGCTTAACAGTATTGTACACAACCCGAGATTCGCCCTAGGTTTCAGCATAGGTTTTGATCTTTTGGTTAGGTTAATTTAATTTCTATAATTTTAATGGATGCGAATATCTTTTCTTTTGGTTATCAACTAGGGTTTCCTAATTACGTGCTAGTATAATGGTGAATTGGCTTTAAAAGTAAGTATATTTAAGGTGCATAAGAGGTGAAAAGTAATATTTTTGCTTATAGAGATGCTTTTTAATAAATATTGATTTACTTTAGTTTTTACTTTTTTTAAGAAATATTTTTACACATGTGTACATTAAAAATAACTTTTTTAATTACATGAAAGCACTTATTTTTTAGCCAAAAACGTTTCTAATAAAAAAATTAATCCAAACAAACTATAAATAAGTTTACTTAAATTAAACCTAAGAAATTTTAGGGATTTTCTTCCCCTAGTGTCCCTCAATATGAATTTAACACTAGATAACAAGAAAATGAACACATGCTCTAACCATTTGAGGCAACATCAATTAATGGATCTGAAACTGAAAGTGCAAAACTTCACTTAAAGTAATTATTTTATAATACATGATTCCATTAATAATGCAATTCCTTTTTTATTCTTTTTATAAAGTTCTTTCAATGAAAGAAAAATAGACAAAAAATAATTAAATAGATAAATGGCTAAAATGCAAGCCATCGCAAACAAATGACTGATATTGCGCATCATGAGAGGTGTATCTGTACACTTGACCTAACTGAGTGCATTTGTGAGTACAATTTTCTCTCAATTTTAATAATAATAAACTAAGTTTTGGTTGACAATTAGCTGAGTCCTAATGGTTTCTTTTTCCTAGAAAATGACAAAAAACCAACTAAGCCAAAAAAGGTTCATTTCCATACGAGGAAAGATACCCCATTTCCATTTCTGTATATTTAATAAATTTAAGTTCCTGTCTGTCTGAAGTTGATTCGAACAAATATTGCAATGTCTTCTTCTTCATCTTCTTGTGAGTGAAAATGCTTTCCACACTCTTCCAATCTACACAACCAGCAATGAACTGCCACGATAAAGTATATATTAAAGATAATTTAAAATACAGTAAAGGGAGATAAAAAGGGAAAGATGATAATAATGACTAAGCCATATTCTCATAAGAATCAAGCAACACCTATTGAGTATATAAAAATGTTGAAGTATTACATTGAAATAATCTAAGAAATATAAAAAAAGGTTTACCCATCTGGTTACGAGTTAAAAATAATATCATAAAATATGTTCTTTCCTTAGTATGGTTTCCATGGACTTCTTTCTAGTGTGCTCGATTTGACTACACATGAAGGTGAACCAAACTTAATTAGTTGTTTGATAAATGACTTCCATAATTGCCTTTCCTAGATTTCATACTTTAGGAAAGCTCTTATTGATACTAAATTACTTTCTCCGGTGTAATAATTCATATAAATCAACATCGGGGTTGATTTGATGTTTGTCATTTTGTAACAAAATTTTTGCTAGCATTTTTACTTAAGACCAAGATCAAATTCTCACAAGACCATATTCTTAAGGAAATATATTCCTTTCCTTTTTATTTATGGTAAAAAAAATTCATTATAAAATCTTTATTTTATTATCTTATCTTCTTTAAACTTGCCATAACTTTCATCATGGTTTTTTTTTTTTTTTCCAAAGGTTTAGGGTTGATTTAGAGTCCTTTTGAATTATACTTTGTTAATTTGGTTTTGCTTTTTATTTGAAAAAAAATATTTTATGCAAAAAAAAATTATTATTTGAATTAACTTTTTGCACCAAAATTCTTTTTTAGAATTAAGTAGTGAAATGCCTCTCATTTCAGCTTCTCCTTTATTTATAAGCCAGAACTTTTAGTGATTTCATATGAAAAAAGGTAGCGAGTGTGGTTTGAAATTATAGGGTGTTCCAATAGAAATGGTTAATCTGCTATTGGCTTGCAATCTTATGGGCTCATTCTTATTTTCCAGTGTTCTTTCTTTTCAAGAATGGTATTTCTTTAGTCACACACCATATATTTGAAAAGTCTAAAATACCCTTAAGTATTCAAAAACATAACATATCTCTTCCTTTTCACACACCTTGTATTCCGCCCACCCACCGTCCACGTCGCATCTCCACTATCACTGTATTATGGATTTATAAATCCATAAGAGTGCTTAAGGACATTCATAACCTACCAGCGATGGGTTTTTGGGGAGTGCACCGGTGGTGGGAATGTGTCGATAGTGGGGATGTGATGGGGGTGGATGGATCGGGTGTGTGTTCTAGATATGATTATTGGAGAAGAAAATTTTGAAAAAAAAAATTAGGAATAGGTGTATTGGTAGAAAATGGGGTGTGCTAAAAGAAATGGCCCATTTATTTGCAAATCCTCTGCATTGGGCCTGAATTAGACTGCATTTTTTTAAAAAATAAAATATTATGTCTACTATTCTATCCATGTGGTCAAAAATTTATTTTCTCTGAAAAATAGTTAATTCAAATTAGGGAATGACAAGGATCAGTAAAACTTATCAAACAGGTGAATTAGGAGAATACTTTTTCAATTTTAGTGAACAAGAAGAGCATCCATTTGTGGATCACAGTTCACATATACAGTATATTAAGAAAAAAATTGTATTTGTACAACAAGAAGAAAATGCTTGCTCAATTTATTATCTATGCCTTGAACATGTTCTCCCATTTGCTCAAAAAAAAAAAAAAAAAAAAGGAACCAAACGAGTTGTTTATTTAATTAATAATAATCCTTCTCTTTCAATTATCTTCTTCACTTAATTGCCTGGCTTCTCTGTATCTCTCCAATCTCTCTTTTCCAAATGGAGAGCCCTTCTGTTATAATTTATTGATGGGGTGATCATGAATCAGCATTTGGGAAGATCCTTTGGTGGTGGTATCAATGATTCATTAGGGCCTTTGCCATTGTCCACCAAAAATGCCATTTTAAGCCCCCATGTGGTGTGCACCTCAAAATGACAATGCAAGAACCAAACACCTTCATGCAAAGCACAAAAGAAAAATTAACAAGAGATTGAAGAACAATGCTTTTACAGCTTGAAAACTTTACTTGAGAGAATGTTAAAGTTTAAAATTTTACCAGGATTATCTGCTCGAAATCGAATGGCAACCCACCCTCCTGTTGGCACTGCAATTGTGTTCCTCTCAACAGGATCAACTAGGTTGAAGTTGCTTTGATCCGTTGTTGCATTGTAGTTTCCAATCCCCTTACCAACCACAAAGAAATTGAAGCCATGAAGATGAACAGGATGGCTCTCCGGGGCGATAACCCCAGTATCTTGCAACACAACTTGAACTGTGGCATTGTAGGGAAGCCTATAAACCTTTGTGCCAGATGTGGTGTTCAAATTTGATGGACTCCCAGTGTAGTTATACACATGAGATGGCTTGCTGGGGAAATCTGTTGTGAAAACCCCCTTGATGTTGAAGTAATGAGCTTGAAGCAAAGCAGTGGTTGGCATCACAAAAGTGACATTGTTGATAGCAGCAACTGCCCTGCTTCCATTTCCAGCCTTGCAAGATGGGCAAGGGTTAATTCCCAAACCAATAGTGAAGAAAAGTGAATGGTCAATTGTTTGTGGAACATTAGCTGGGTATTGTTTGGAATTTAGGGCTTTGAGAGAGTTAGCGAACTTGTTGGCAATCTGGGTAGCATTTTTCGGAGGTGGGTTTGTGAGAATTGTTGGGGAATTGGCAAGGGTGCCTGTGTAGTGCAATGTGGCTGTGGCAGTTAAATTGTCAACAGTCACTGGTGCATCATTGAAAGGAGAGGCTGCAACTAAGTATTTGCCAGATTTTTGGTCAGCACTTAAAAGGACATTAGTGGTTTGGCCTGGGGCTATCACTATTGTGTCAATCTTAAAGGGCTTTACATAGGTTGCATCAACTTCTACTACAGTGAGTTTGTGGCCAGCAATCTTAAAGAAGAGCTCTTCATTGAGTGCAGCATTGATAATTCTTAATAGGTAAGTCTTGCCACTATCCACTGGTAGGTTGTAAGCATCTGCATGTGCAAAACAGAAAAACCATGTTGATTAGTTAGGACAAAGTGAAAATCTCAAAAGGGCCAGCAAGTTTGTTGTATTGTCATTTTCATGCTATAGTGTGACATGATCATGTACCTTAATGCCTACTTTTAGAATGTGAAATTTTCATGAAAAGGAAAAATACTTGAAAATATAAGATAATTGCATTATTTCACGTCGTGTACATGAACGTGAATTTTATTGCATCTCACATGAGATAACATCTGTCATCTTATTATTTATGTTAACATATTTTAATTAATTGCAAAATTAGAAAATAAATATAGTAAATTATTGAGTCGATGAATATTTGAATCAAGCAGCCAATTCTAGTCTATTGGCATAGATAATGGGACAACAGATATACTTTCATCTTGCGTACCAATGTATCAAATACCTTCTTGATATTAGGAGGATAAATGAGAGTCAGGCAGCTTAAAATGGTTGTGTGAATTACCCTGTATGGAACAATTGGCCACTGACCCTGGATGGCCATTGATAGTATGAGCATCTGAGACATTTGGTGCCAATCCTGATTTAAGAGCTTCATTGATAACAGCTTCAGTATCAGATATCCACCATTCTCCTACAATTCAACACCAATTAATACACTTTGATCATATTCTTATTTTCTCTATTGAGTGCCAATTTGAACATTGAGGAGTAGAAGGGTTCTTTGGTCTCACCTAAGATCACAACCAATTCATCATCTGGTTTTGGGAAAGGATAAGGTACCCCACGCTTGGGCAGAATAACTAGGGCACCATGGACAGTGGACCTAAGCCAATTAACATGGGCATGCCAAAGAAGTGTGCCTCTTTGCCCTGTAAGGGTGAAGTTGTAAATATAGGTCTGCCCTGGCAAGATTGGGCATTGTGTGATATATGCTGGTCCATCCGACCAGCCAGTTCTAAGTTGCCGGACGCCATGCCTGCAGAAATGATAATCACTTCAATTAGTCTCTGCATATATAGGCTCTTATATGTTTGTTTCCATAGAAATTGTTCTAGAAATTTTTTTTACAGGGCTGTTAACCTAAAAGCTAAACGCTTCTCTAGACAATAAACATGAAAAATATTTTATTGAAAGATAATTCAAAACTTTAAGAACTGATTTCTTGAACTTGAAGCAATGAAATTGATCATAAAAGTGTTTGACAACATATTGATTACCAGTGGATGGTGACGTTATGATTGACTTGGTTGACAACTTTGACAAGCACTGTATCATCTTCCCTGGCGTAGAGAGTTGGTCCCGGGAACTTCCCATTAATAGTGACAATGGATTTAGATGAACATAGCCTAGTATAATTCTTCGCCACCACCTGCATTCATTACCAAAAATTCGCACATCTCTGCCATTATTCTCCCCAAGAAAATTTTACATTGTGCATGCATTTGGTTGGAAGAACTAACTAATAATTAAACCGTTATTGGGTAGTAATCGCAGAAGGTATACCTTCCATGCAATCATAGTGTTAAAGATATTAACTATGCGCTGCTTTGAATTTGAACAAAATGAGTACAAGTATGCGTGAATTAAAGAACCAATTTCTTAATTAAGATTATGGTAATGATTAACCTAAAAATAACTAATAGTAGTTCATCTGAGCTTTTGATATTGTTACATGTTAAAACTGCATTCGCCATTGTAATTAATGTGCAAAAACTAGTTCAAGATGATTGTAGAAAAGATACGGGACAATATTTTTTTGTTTTATTCCCTATCTCCTAGCTTTTTATCAGTAAAAAAAATTAAAATAAAATTTTAAATGACTTGATTTTATATTTAAATAATTTAACTAATTAAAAATATGTAAGACCAACGTGATTCCAAAAGATATTTTAATATTTTATAATTGCGGATGATTCAATTCAATTTGTATTCTTCACTTAATAAAACTTAATGTCATTGCTCAATTTTCTTTCACAAGTTTAATAGAATTGATCTTAACATCTCTACTCAAATCTTACCCCTATCATACAAAGACATTAGAAAATTATTTGATGGAAAAAGATAGAAGAATAAAGCATAAAATGAAAGCTCTAGCATTTTGAATATGCAGTACTTAAGCTCCAAACTCTTTGAAAAGGCCACAAAATGGAGCCAATTTAATGAATGGCTAGTTGACTTACATGGAACTTGTAGTGTCTCACCCTGCACTCGACCAAAGCTGGTAAAATGCATGAAATAAGAATTAGGATTCTAACCCAAGAAGCCATTTTTTACTTTAATTTGAAAGAAGAGAGGTGGAAGAATGCAAGCAAGCAATGGTTCACTCTATCAGCTCCAACGTTAATTATTTTTCGTACACTTCTTGGGTTGATTTGCATTCATGAATGACTGGCCAACGCGCCGTTTTATAGGAGCCAAAGCATCAATTGCTACCACGTCGTTTTACTTTGGTTAGGTGAGTAGAAGAAGGAAGTCTGATGTTAAGACTTAGTGGGAAAGGGAAACATGTGGATACCGGTATCTTGCATGTCACATAAAGTTGCAGAGACTAGGAGATTCTTCTAAGTATATTTTGGAAGTTAAGTTATTGACATTTTCAATTAGCCGTACAATTTTGTTTGATAATATGACTAGAGAGATAATTAAGCTCACTGGTTATGTTCTTAGAGGTTTACAAATTTCTTAATTTCTTTCCCCAACTATCTAAGCAATTGATCTAGAAAGTGGAGTGACCTAACTAGTTGCTGTTGCTAAACTAGATCCATCATTATGGGGAAGAAACAAATGCCCTTTTAACTGCATTTGCAAGCAATTTGGTGATGTTGATTAGCAATTAATTAACTAGATATTTTTGCCTCTCTAATTAAAAATAATGATTGAAACATAATAGCAGTAATAATGATTACTTTTTCTTGTACCTTGCCTTTTTTATTCTTCAGTCATTTCATCTTGCTTTTCTCTTTTCATTTACATATAAGGTATTATTACACCATTTAAGTGTGAGATTAATTTTTGTTTGAGATAAAGAATCCAACAAGATAGATTCAAACTTTTCAAAATTATGACTTTTGGCCAAGAATGTTTTGGAACTTAACATGCTTTTCATATATATATATAGACACACACACACACACATACGTGCACCCAATTTATTTTAAAAAATTCATTCTTAATCTTATAAGTGCAATATAAAGAGTAGAGTTTCTCTTGTTTAGCATTTATGCAAAACCTTCTGCTTAATTATTGTTTTCTACATAAATGGTCTAGCTAAATGACAATCACTATTGAATTAAATTCTGGGTAATTAGATACTCAATCTTAACCTTTTGGATGATTAAGAACCAATAATTTGAACCATTTGGTTCCTCATGATAAGTGAGGTGATTAATGTCTTGATCACCCTTAATTATTAGTAACTAGTATGAAATATATATATATATATATATATATATATATATATATATATATAGATCTTTTTCTTTTAGATCTTTTCTTTCATTTTCTGGTTCTAGCATATTCACCCTTAATTAACTAGATATTTTTGCCTCTCTAATTAGAAATAATGATTGAAACATAATAACAGTAATAATGATTACTTTTTCTTGTACTTGCCTCTTTTATTCTTCTGTCACTTCATTTTGCTTTTCTCTTTTCATTTACATATAAGGCATTATCATAAATTCAAATGCGAGATTAATTTTTGTTTGAGATAGAGAGCTCAACAAGATAGACTCAAACTTCTCAAGATTATGACTTTCGGCCATGAATGTTTTGAAATTTAACATATTTTCATATATATATATACACATATACCTGCACACAAATTATTTTAGAATATTCATTCTTAATCTTACAAGTGCAATATAAAGAGTAGAGTTTCTCTTGTTTAGCATTTATGCAAAACCTTCTGCTTAATTATTGCTTTTTACATAAATGGTCTAGCTAAATGACAATCACTGGTTGCGAATTAAATTCTGTCAAATTAGGCACTCAATCTCAACCTTTTGGATGATTAAGAACCAATAATTTGAACCATTTGGCCCCTCATGATAAGTGAGGGGATTAATGTCTTGATCGCCCTTAATTATTAGTTAGTAACTAGTATGAAATATATATATATATATATATATATATATATATATATCTTTTCTTCCATTTTCTCTTTCTGGCATATTCACAAAAGGAAATCTAGAAGCACAAATAGGAAATGCTGAGGGAGAATAAGATGCCTAGGGGGGATCCTTATCTCATAAAATAAAGAATGGTTGAAAAATGGCTTTCAGGTCAATTATCAGATAGAAGCACATGGTTTAGACATGATGGTTTGTTTGAAAGCCAAGATTAAACCAACGTTGGGTGAGTAAACCACTTTGTCACCCTCCGATTAGCCCTAATTTTTTTTACCCTCCTTTTCTCTTTGTCTTTCTAGACTTGTGACACACTGCAGTTTATTAGTTAAAACTCTCTTTAGAAGAATATTAAGCAATTAAGATAATTATGAGTTTTAGGTTTACGGTCAATATGGGTAGAGATGAGTCTACATCATGCAATTTGTTGATGATGGTTGATGCTATGAAGGTGGTACTTTGTAATCTTTGCACGTCTCTTAGCTGAGAATTTAAAAAGGTGTTACCTCATAGATGGCTTCAAGATTTTGGTCAAAGACTTTATGTAATAAAAAGCTGATTCAATCTTCTTACCAAAAAAAAAAATAAAATCTGTTTAATGTATATAATAATTGCACATAACTCATTAGACTTTGTTAATTTGCATTTAAATTCAATTTGTTTTGGGACTTTTTATTGATAAAATTTAGGGATATACTCATTTCAAAGTTGGGGAAGGTTTTAACAGCTTTTACAACATTATTTACATATTGTTTATTGAAGGAAACTACTTGCGATGGGATTTAGATTTAAGCAATTTGATTTTTGATAATTGAACCTACACTGTCATAATTTGTTTAGAGCTTTTATACAACTGTGCATAAATAAAATTGTGCCCTTTTATGTCCAAAATATTTCCTTCAAGATTAGAGGTTAAATTTAAACCCAATAACATGAACAGATTGATTAAGACACATTTTCTTTTATTTCTCTTTTGTTCTTGTTTTGGTGGTCGTATACCCTTTTTGTTTAGGTAAGTTTACAAGAATACTCTAACTTATTTTATGGTTATGTATTATTATTATTATTATTATTATTATTATTATTATTATATTTGACCATTTTATTATCAAGTTTTTTTACTCATGATTAATTAGACTAAAGATCTCACATGAAAACAAAGCTTTTTTAAAAATATTTTTTTACATATATAAAAATTTTACACTCAAGTCAATATACTTAAACAACTATAGTTCCTTATCAATAAAATTAATGCCTTTTGATTATAGTCATTTTATAACTGAATAACAATAATTTACTGGATATATTGAATTCCTAAAATAATTAAAGCTTTTTCATAAATGAAATTAAAAATAGAATTTTTGAAGGTGTAAAATTGGGGCTTCATGAACGTGTACACCTTTATCTTCATCCTTTCTTCTATGCTAGAGAACCCATAATCATCAATTACCAAATGTATCTTAATCTATGACATAATATCCTAGTCAATTCAATTTGGGGAAAAAACGAAGAAATAGGAGAGAAAGAAAGAGAAGTTGAAAAGTTATATAAAAGCTTTTTTTTCCTCAAAAGATTGCTTCTTTTGACACCTGCATGATTTGTAACTAAAGTTAAGGATGATTAAGCTTTTACGAAGAAATTGTCCAATAAATGAAAAGAACCTTTTTAAGCTATTTGGTGTTATTTGGTGGTGCTTTTTAAGCTATTTTCAAGATGGTTCTGTTTTCCATGAGTAAATTGCACTATTATTTTACTTGAGGAAAAATTATGATAAAAATACTTGTTATTGATCTCTCTCTTTTAAAACCATTTAGTATTTAATATTATAATTAATATCAATTAGTTCAAATTCAAATCAAATAAAATTAAGTTGAATACTGACTAATTAACTAATCTTTAATATTATATTAAATATTAATTAATTTAAATTTAAAATAAATAAATTATAAAAATAATAAAATTTTATTTACTAAATTTTAATGTAAGATTTGAAATTGATGCATTTGATTATGTTAAAATAACTCTTATCAGTTTGATGGAGTGCTTGATTGATGTGACCAATTTTTACTTCCACTGATGATGTCATTTTCTTCATTGATGCCCAAGCAAAAGGAACATCATACTTCAGCACGTATTTAGCTTAACGGGGCTTAACAAATTACCATTTGTGCTTAGGCATCTTTAGGAAGTTGATTTTTGCACCACCTAAAATTACTACCCTCACCCCTTTTAAACTTCCGGAAGCGGAACTATATTTCCGTTAGAGAGAAGCTGGTGCAAACATTAATTAAGGGTGGTGCAAAAATTAAACCCCACGTCTTGAGCGCAAATTTAACTTGCCGAAGTGAAATAGGGTAATCTTTGTGCCTGGCATAGCTTGACAGTCTATTAGGCCTTGTTTTAGGGCAAGGGAATTGATTTTTGCACCCACATTTTTGAGTTCTGCACCCATAACATTTTTTTTTTAAAGATTTTTTGAACACTTAATTCCGAGTATATAAAAATTTTGAACATTAGAAAACTAGTTTCCGAGGGTTTATTCCGATTTTTGAACTCTCAGAAACTATTTTTCCGAGGGGTAAAAAAAATTGAATATCCGAAAACTAATTCTTGAGTGCCAGGATGCAAATAGAAATTCAGGGGGTACAAAAAGCTTACATGGCTGTATGTCTTATTGATGAGAGGAAAAAGAGCAAAAACATTATCTTTGCGCTTATGTGGAGGGTGGTTTCTCAATTCTTCTATATATAAGAGGGAAGAGATGTCATGTGTGGATGCTAATTCCTTGTGATCCCTTCAAGGTAGAGATGCCAATGGACAATGTGGATTATAAATATGAAGAAAAACTAAGAAGTCAAGGATTCTCTTGCTCTTTTTCTAATTGAAAACTGAAATTAAAACTAATGTTACAATTGTAATGCTTTTTTCTAATGATATATTTTTTGAGAATTTACTTAGGATGATGCTAAATGCTGAGTTTTATATTGTAAAATTTGTAGAGTGCAATATAATATTTTATGATTGAAAATATTTATTTGTGATAATAAATATGATGTAAAATGTAGTTCATAAATTTTTTTTAGAAGCTAAGTTACTCATTACTTTATAAATTAAATATAATTACTTTATATACAAGCTCCTTTTTATTTCTTTTATGTCATATATTTATTTAAAACATTTTAATTTTTTTAGTCTTGACCACAATAGGACTCATATAAGGTAGAGTTCTTTAAAAAAAATATATATATATATATATATATAGATTCAGAGCTGAATTAACATACTTAAACAATTATAACTTCTTACTATTCAGACTAATGTCTGTGGATAGACACTTCAATTTTACTCTATGTATAAAACTAAAAATCCTTGCATTGTAGGGGACATACACCAGTGTGCATATATATATACCAAACTAACCTCTGTCTAAGGGCATAGGATAAACATAATTATTGTAATTAATAATGTTTAAGTTAATTACATAATTATATGTCCTTAATTACATTATCTCTCTCACCTCACTCTTTTATTTCTTTCTCAATTAAATATAAAATTCTAAATCCTAAATCTTAAAATTAAAACCCTTAAACCTTAAAATATTAAACCTAAATCCTAAAACACAAAATCATAAAATCATAAAATACCAAATCATAAATATTAAACCCTAACCTAAACCTTAAAACATAAACATATTCTCTATAATATAAACCCTATCATATAACCCTAAATCATAAGTATAAACTCTAAATATAAGCCTCAAATTCTGAAAATAAACCTTAAATCCTAAAATATAAACTGTAAAATATAAATCCTAAATCTTAATATAAACCTTAAATCTTAACATATAAGTCCTAAATCTTAAAATCTAACCATAAACTTAAATTTTAAACTTTAAACCCTAAATTCTGTATCCTAAAATCTTGAACCTTAAATTTATTAATGGATAAGAGAGTGTGTAGTTTAATTGCTGCAAATAATTAGAGAAAGAAAAGTAATGAGGTATAAGTAAAGAAATAAATATGAAAAGAGATAATTAAATGACAGCATTAAGTTCTTTTCCTTTTATTATCACTGTTATCAATAATTTTTACTTAATTAATATAAGTATATATACTCCTCATCTAAAATTATAAGACATTATTTGTAAAGTTTTATGTTTAAAAATATAAATCAATTTTTTGAGTTTAGAATGTAGTTAATGATTTTTTTTTTAAAAAAAGTTTTACTTAAAATTTTATTTTAATGATTTTTCGTATATTTGACTAAAAAAATAAAATATTAAATAAATATTATGGAAAAAATTATTATTTTTAAATTACTTAAATATATTTTTTAAGGTGTAAAATAAATATAATACTTTATAATTTTAATATACATAATAATATTTCCTAAAGTATTACTTCTTCCTTTCTAGGAATGTGTGCCGACAAAGATAGCTTTTAACCTTGGATCTGGCATGCTAAGTTAGCGAGTATGTGAACCAATGAAGCAGTTGTAGTATTTTACTCTTATTTATGACTCCCATTTGCATATGACATGCTTCTAGAATTTAGCACCATTTGATCGCACTTGAAACATTACTCTCAACATATATGGATTTAAATTTTGGATGGAAAGGTGTGCCATGAGCAACTATGAATATGTTTGATTTCAATTTAATTTACTTTTCTGGAGTAGTTGGTTGGAGCAGTACTATACATGAGCAACTATGAATAAAATTGGATATATTTTGGTATAAATGGTTGGAAAAGAACTTTAGTGAAATTAAGATTTTATTAGAACCTATTTATAGTACTGCTCTAAAAATTTCTATTAAAAAAAATTAAAATGTACATCAAACTTCAACCAATGCAGCAATTAATGCAATTAGAACAATAACCAATGTATATTAATTGGACTGGTGTTGCTTACCTGTGAATACACTCATATGTATGGCATAATTTGAATTACTTTATTAATTGTTCTTCTCACTTATTACCATTTGCCTTCACTATTTAATTAGGGATTCCATCCTGTCAAAAGGGAAGGAAAGAACAATACCATATATCCTCAGCACAAGATATTGGAAGAGGCGTATCGACACCTCTTCTTAGTTCACACCACCTCCTACACTGAGAAGGGAATGGCAGAAGATGATATCTACACTAAGGATGGAACCACAGATTTCAAAAATAAGCCTGCAATTAAGAAGCAAACAGGAACCTGGAAAGCTTGTCCCTACATTCTAGGTAACCCATTTTCCAGTTATTCATTATGATTCCTATAACTCAACTCAGAAAGCAAATTTGGCATCCCAAATAAGTGATTATATTGACACCACTTGCTACTTTTGAACAGGAAATGAATGCTGTGAGAGATTGGCTTACTATGGGATTAACACAAATCTTGTTAATTATCTCAAATTTCAGCTAAACCAGCGCAACGTCGAGGCAGTGAATAATGTCACAAATTGGTCAGGAACTTGCTATGTCACACCATTGCTTGGAGCTTTTATGGCTGATGCATACTTAGGAAGATATTGGACAATTGCTTGCTTCTCAATCATCTATGTCTTTGTACGTACGGTTGTCTCCAAAATTTCAAATTCATATTGTTTCTAGGTTCTGATTTTTGATATGGAATTATATAAAACCATTATTGGTCTTTCCTTAAACTCAATAGGTTGAACCAGTTCTTAATATAATATTAGAATCTTTTGAATTTAATAGTTTGGAGATCAAATTCTTTTGTTGTCACTTTTCAATTAAATTAAAATTTTCACACATAATACAAGAAAACGAGTTCAAAGGAATGCTAAATATAATATAAAACCATTCTTGGACGTTTACCCTTCTAGCTTAAGTGTTTGTTGAACTAGTTCTTAACAAATGATACATTGGTAATAAGCTTCAACTAAGTTATGTGTTATCTTTAGGTGGGATCAATTAAACTCAGATGTTGCTGCAGCATGGCGTTTATAAAATTTATGTATAATTACATGGATGAATATTGATCAGAAACCTTTAACATTGTGCAGGGAATGACAATTTTGACATTATCACACCATCTATTGGTGGATTAAAACCACACTGTGATGGGAAAAATGGCTGTCATCCTACAGGGCTGCAAACCGCAGTTTTCTTCATAGGGCTTTACTTGATAGCGTTAGGCACAGGTGGGATAAAGCCTTGTGTTTCATCCTTTGGTGCTGACCAATTTGATGACTCAGATGAGGGTGAGAAGAAAAAGAAGAGTTCATTCTTCAACTGGTTTTATTTCTCAATCAACATTGGAGCTCTTGTTGCTTCTTCTGTGCTTGTTTGGATCCAAACAAATGTGGGTTGGGGTTGGGGATTTGGCATCCCAGCTGCAGCTATGGCAATTGCTGTTATGAGTTTCTTCACAGGTACTAGGTTGTATAGAAACCAGAAACCTGGTGGGAGTCCTCTAACAAGAATTTGCCAAGTACTAATTGCATCCTTCAGGAAATTCCAGGTTCAGGTGCCTAATGACAAGTCTCTTCTGTATGAGACTGTAGATGAGGTATCTGCAGTTAAAGGAAGCCGTAAGCTTGATCACACAGAACAGTTAAGGTAATTTGTGTACAATTAATCTAAGTATATATAGCATTAAAGTACTAGCTAGCTATGTGAAATTCACAATTTGGAGTTACATGTATTTTTTGGTGAAATTTACTTTATCCATTATTCATTTCCAAGATTTGGCTTTACCACTTAATAATCTTCTGTCTCTCATTGTCATAACTGTCCAAATTAATGGACAAGTTGACTTCTAAAGGAAAAAATCAACTTTGCTCCCTTTTAGATATGGTTTATCATTAGTCATTTGAGCAAAGAATAGTACTTGTTTGTCAATTGACTGACAAATCCGGATCACCTCAAATAGCTGAAGTGGCAATCTGATATTTGTTGGATGGGATTGTATGGTCCACCATCCAGCCTATCCAATGGCTAACAGATTGCCACACCAGTGGCTATAGACATTCCTCGGTGTTACTTGATTGACGTCTCTTAACCCTTTTCCGTAGTTAGACTTTGATGTATATGTGCATTAGTATTCATTATTGTGAGAGACATGAGGCCCCAAATGGCATTATTCTATGAATGATAAATTCAAGTAAATGAAACTATAGAGATTGTGCAAAAGTAGTTGAAATTAAGATATTTCCTATGACTAACTTTCTTCTTTGGCTTCCAATTTAGTTTCTTTGACAAGGCTGCAGTTGTGGCCCCATCAGATAGAATTAAAGGGTCAG
Source organism: Bauhinia variegata (assembly GCA_022379115.2). Taxonomy (NCBI): domain Eukaryota; kingdom Viridiplantae; phylum Streptophyta; class Magnoliopsida; order Fabales; family Fabaceae; genus Bauhinia; species Bauhinia variegata. The sequence goes on along the minus strand of CM039427.1, from coordinate 3,454,625 downwards.
TTAACGCTTGGAGACTCTGCACTGTGACACAAGTTGAAGAGCTCAAATCCATCATAAGATTGCTTCCAACATGGGCTACTGGCATTATCTTCGCGGCGGTATACAGCCAAATGGGCACTTTCTTTGTTCTCCAAGGCAACACAATGAACCTTCACATGAGCAAATCATTCCAAATCCCTTCTGCATCACTCTCACTCTTTGATACAATCAGTGTCATTTTCTGGGTGCCGGTTTATGACCGTGTAATCGCACCCTTTGCCAGAAAAATCACAGGCCACAAGAATGGCTTCACACAGCTTCAAAGAATAGCAATAGGTCTTGTAATCTCCATCTTCGCCATGCTTGTTGCCGGAGCTCTAGAGCTGTTGAGGCTAAGACAAGTGAAGAAGCACAACTACTATGACCTCAAGCACATTCCCATGTCAGTATTTTGGCAAGTGCCTCAATATTTCATTATAGGATGTGCTGAGGTTTTCACCTTTATTGGGCAATTGGAGTTTTTCTATGAACAAGCCCCTGATGCTATGAGAAGCCTTTGTTCTGCTTTGTCTCTTACAACTGCTGCACTTGGGAACTATCTGAGCACTATGCTTGTGAACATAGTGACTGATGTGAGCACTAGGCATGGAAGACCAGGTTGGATACCAGATAACTTGAATTATGGTCATCTTCACTATTTCTTTTGGCTGTTGGCTTTGCTAAGTGTGTTGAAGTTGGGGGCTTTTCTTTTGGTGGCTAGATGGTACACATACAAGAAAGCAGTGGGGACCTAGTCATTGGTTAGTATAGGAAGCATTGAGACAGCATTATAAGATAATCTTTTAAAATCTTCTATGACTTCAATTGAGGTCTATGTGCTTCACTGCTTCTTAAATTTGATAGTTAAAAATCAAATTATATGTGAAACGATTCTGCAATGTGATGTTTAAATTAAATTTTTGGGTTACTCTAGCAAAGCATATGTCTAATTCTCTTTTTTTTTTTAATTGCTTTAATTTAATAATGCAGACATAAAACTGACTTCAATATTGTCATAGTAGAGCTAAGCATGATTCTATCCATTACCCAAACTACATATTTTTACTGACATTTTTTCATTGCTGATATTCTCTGGTGATACTTCAAAACCTCCAAGTTTAGCTAGAATCACATATAACATATATATGGATTTCTTATAAAATTAGAGCACTAGGTTAGAATCTCTTTTATGAATTCTATCGACCTCTTGTGTTTTTAGACAAAAAGAAAAACAAAAATCTAATTTTGTCTATTTATGACAAAAAAGTTAAATTAAAATTGTTAAACCTTTTGCAAGACAACTATAATTTTGATTTGACAATCTAAATAAACTATATCCATTTTTTTTTTTTTTATTTGGCAATTCAAACTGACCCAAAACAAAGAGTTGGGCTGGATACAGATGTGGCATGTATTGTATAGAAAAAGGGTAAAAGCAGAACCATCAAAACATCTAAAACTCTTTCTGTTACCTTTTATATCAACTGAATTGTACTGAAAGTAATTAACCTACAACACTCCATTTGTTATATTTTTACTGCAAAACACATGTTCAATGGTCTACTGGTTTCCTGTTATGTCATAGATTATAATTTGTGCATTCTGGTACTCTATCTGTGAATCATCAAATGGTCTCATAAGCAGTAAAATCAAGATGAATTTGTTATGAAATGTTTTAGTGCCCCAAATTTCTTTAAATCAATGAATTGTTTCAAGAATCTAATTCAATGCAAAACCTAAGAGAGGCTGAGTAAGAGCCTTGGCCATTATGGCAGACTGGGGATGTTCAGTTCCTCATCAAGGATTTCAGGTACCAGTCTACGTTAGACTGAGGAATCAAGTTAAGTGCTACACTTGTGCAGCTTTGAGCTTCTTTCAAGATTAAAAACTGTTAGAAGATGAACCATAAATGGTTTTTATAGTACTTTAGGGTCAAAGGGTTTCTGATACTATATTAAGAACTGATTCAACCCAAAAACTTAAATGGTTAAAAAAAAAACACAAAAATGGGATTAACATTTAGAACTATTTTGCCTCGACCTTTAACTCATCATTAAAAAACTTGGCTTGGCCTAAAAAGGTTGAGCAAAATTTAATTAACCAAACTGAAAATAAATCGGTTTAATCTATTAGTTATGGTTTTGTAATTTAAAAGAATTGGTTTTAGTAAGTTGGTTTGGTTTTGTATTCTTTTTTAAAAAAAAAAAAAAAATCAGTTTTAGTTAGGATCTACAAACAGTTAACTATTAGCTGATTTAGTTTCATTTTTTCACACGTGCACTATTGCATTGATCATATGGACAAGTTGAGTCAGCTCCCTTTGCCCTTCCATCCTTCTCCAAAAGTCCAAAAATTGCTTCTCCAGAACACATGCGATGAGTTTCAGCTCATTTCTAAGCCTCTGACTCCAAAAATCTACTCTCTTTAGTGTAGAGAAAGGCATTCACGAATAATCAGTGGCAGCCTCCAACTAATTTCTGTTTCAGCTTAATCTGAAAAAAGGGGCTAACGAAAATATAATTTGTGTGAAGCAACAATGACAGAGAAGACGAAACAAAATTTGTCTTCAAACTAAAAAAACTAACTATAGAATGATGGGAACTTCAAACTTGGGAGATCTTTGAAGCAAGTAGAGACCAATTTCAAATCATATGATTTATCAATCCTTGATCTTTAATTGAACTAACTTTTGAAATAGCATAGTAAGAAAATAAACAGTCCAAGTGAAAATGTTAATAATGAGAGAGAGAATGAAAGGATGAAAGTCAAATCTGTTATTAAGTAGCAACTAATCAAGGTTTATGTACAGAATCAAGACTAATAGATATATTTTCCAACAAATTAAGCACTGAATGTTCAATCAATTAAATGGTTGAATTTGTTTTAGAGCTCAAATATAGACTTGCATAAAAATTAGAACGTCTACGCATGCGAAGTTCTTGCACTGTGACCCGAACAGAGATTCTCTACTCCATGATACCCTCAAAACATGTAGACAAGAATTTCCACTCAGAAAGCCTAATGGATCGTGTACTTGAACTTATATAAATATGACAAGAGAGATGGTTGAGCATTAATTAATATAATTAAATATATTTTATATCCATATAAGAAGCTCAGTTGGTTAGAGCATTGTGCTAATAATGCAAAAGTCACAGGTTTGAGACCTACATGGGTCATGTATCTATTTCAGCTTGGTTATTAAGCATTTTACAGAGTTAACAAGTAATTCCATTAATAGCTAAAAGTTTTGATCCTTTGGAACAACTTGGTGAATTTAGAGAGAGATAAGAATAAGTAGTCGTTTTGATCTTTTACAAGTGACAATTCAAGGTGAAGCTACATCTACCACTATTTATGTTGCCCATCAATCCATTGTAGAACAAATAAATCTCTAGCCATTCTTGAATACCATGGTGTGGCTGTTTTTGGACAATCTCTTTAAACCTCTATCATGCATCATAAAGAAACATTTTATCAAATAGCCTATTAGTTCAATTGGTTAGAGCGTTGTGCTAATAACATGAAGGTCTAAGGTTTGAGACTTAGCATGGACCAATTTTTCCATGAACATTTTCAAACACCTTTTATCATTCTTATGAATTACACAATTCTCTTAATTAGACAGGTAAGAAGTCTCAGCCTAGTTGGTAGGAATAAGAAGGAATTTTAATGTCCTCATTTTGTTACAAGTTTAGCTTAGTATGTGTTTGGAAGGCCTAACCAAACAAGCATTTTACAAAGAGCTAACAAGCAATTCCATTAATAACTAATAGTTTTTATCCTTTAGAACAACTTGGCGAAATTAAGGAGAGATAAGAATAATTAGTCGTTTTGATCTTTTTCAAAGTGAAAAGTCAAGGTGAAGCTACATCTACTACCATGAACATTTTCAAACATTTGTTATCATTCTTATGAATTACACAACTCTCTTAATTATGAAAGTCCAAGTGAAAATGTCCTAGAGGGGGTGAATAGGATAATTAAAAATTTTCGTAGAATAACTATTAGTTTCCAGAATCAAGCATAATGTAATAAGCTTGGTTTTAAACAGTATAAGCTTGATTATAAAAACTTCACAGTTTTTAAGCGTGATAAATCAGAGTTGAATATTAAGCGGAAATAATATACTAGCAATAAATATAAGCTGAGTATAAAGAGTGTAGGGAAGATTAATTGCTCAGCTATTTATAGTGGTTCGGGCATAACAAAACCTACGTACATATTCTCAAAATCCTTTGAGAGAGTTATCTCCACTATCTTCTATGGTTTATAAGATGCCAGCACCTTTTACAGTTAGACAGCATAACCACATATGCTTGGTTTTGCAGGCTCACCAAAAACCCTTATAATAGACTGTCTTTAAGAGACTATGTCTATGCTGGTTTACAGGATGCCAGCAAACTCTGCTTGGTTTTCCAGGCTAACCAAAAACTCTTACAGAAGAACTTTGAAGTTGAAGAAATCGAGCTTAAAATGTGCTGCTGGATTCAGCTAATATATCAGTAAGCTCAGTACACATAATGATATTCAAGTTGAGAGCATTTGTGTACGAAAGTTGAAGAGAAGATGATAGAAACTTGACTTTGAAAGTGTAAGCCAATGAACCTTTTGTAATCTCTCTTATTGTTTCTCTTCTCTTTTTCTATGTCTCTTCTCTTAGTTTGCTTTGAAGCTGCCCCTTGCTTATATAGCCTCAGAAATATAACAATTGGAGTACATTTAATTTGCTATAGGCTGAGGTTGACTGAATGCATGAATTCCCAAACCAAGCTTCTGAGCTTCTGCTACATGTCTCTCTTCCCAAAATGCACTTTGTTTTATGAGAATGCCTTTTATCCGTGAGCCAAAACAGGTTGCTATTATGATATTGTGATTCACATTGGTCTCCTCTTCTATGATTCAACAACCCTTCATAGCATACTAGAACAATGAAGATGGCAAAATGCAACTCTGAAGATATGCTTGATTTGCAGGTTACTATTGTTGCATGAATATGGAAGGTCTGAGCTAGTGAGGCAAAAAGGGCCCAAAGGACTTTTCATTTCCTTGTTCTCGTGAGGCCCAAAACAACAGAGAGGAGTCAACATGCATTGCTGACACAATGAAAGGCCCAAGGCAAAAAGTGCATGCCAAAAGATGTCATCCATATGAGGACAAAAGTCTCTTTTCCTTCTGCACACTAATGTTGTCATACTATCATACAAGGTTAACCTTGAGATAAAGCTAGTGCTGCACATTGTCCAAACTTCAAGCACCAAAAAATATGGATCCACACCAAGGAAGAAAAAGCCTTTTAAAAATATTGCATGAGAAAGGAAATAGTATTAGACTTTTTCAAATGGGTATGTTGAACAAAAAGAATAAAGACCATGCAATGCAAACCGTGTCCAACGGCAGGAAGATCAAACACAAATATTTGAGGTGCCACACAAATAAATAAATTTTTTTGGGGAGTAAAAATATTTTGACAAATAGTGGAATACCTTAAATAAAAATTATTGAGTGTAATCAAAAATTGTTTTTAACATCAAAATCAATAAAACTCAATTAATATTAGCCCTTGAGCTAACAAATTATATAGGTAAGAACTCTCATAGCCTGGTTAGTACAAAGAAGGAATGGGAATTGGAATAAGAAAGAATTTTAATGTCCTCATTTTGTTAGAAGTTTAGCTTACTATATGTTTGGAAGGCCTAACCAAACAAACACTTTACAAAGAGCTAATTTTAATGTCCTCATTTTGTTACAAGTTTAGCTTACTATGTGTTTGGAAGGCCAACAAGCACTTTACAAAGAGCTAACAAGCAATTCCATTAATAATTAAAATTTTTGATCCTTTGGAAAAACTCAATGAATTTAAGGAGAGATAAGAATAACTAGTCGTTTTGATCTTTTACAAAGTGACAAGTCAAGGTGAAGCTACATCTACTACTATTTGTGTTGTCCATCATTCCATTGTAGAACGAATAAATCTCTAGCCATTCTTGAATACCACAATGCTGTTGGTTTTTTGACCATCTCCTTAAACCTCTCACATGCATCATAAAGGAACTTTTTATCAGATGGCTATTAGCTTAGTTGGTTAGAGCGTCGTGCTAATAATGCGAAGGTCGTAGGTTCAAGACCTGCGTGGGCCTCTTTTTCCATGAACATTTTCTAACACTTTTTATCATTCTTATGAATTACACAAGTTTCTTAATTAGATCAGTAAGAACTCTCACAGTATAGTTGGTACAAAGAAGGAATGGGAATAGGAATAAGAAGGAATTTTAATGTCCTCATTTTGTTACAAGTTTAGTTTACCATGTGTTTGGAAGGCCTAACCAAACAAGCATTTTACAAGGAGCTAACAAGCAATTCCATTAATAACTAAAAGTTTTGATGCTTGGAACAACTTGGTGAATGTAGAGAGAGATAAGAATAACTAGTCGTTTTGATCTTTCACAAAGTGACAAGTCAAGGTAAAGCTACATCTACTACTATTTGTGTTGTCCATCAATCCATTGTAGAACTTATAAATCTCTAGCCATTCCTAAATACCACAGTGTGGCTGTTTTTGGACCTTCTTCTTGAACCTCCGTTATGCATTATAAAGAAACTTTTATTAAATGGCCTATTAGCTCAGTTGGTTAGAGCGTCGTGCTAATAACGCGAAGGTCGCAGGTTCGAGACCTGCATGGGCCACTTTTTCCATGAACATTTTCAAACGCTTTTTATCATTCTTATGAATTACACAACTTTCTTAATTAGACTGGTAAGAACTCTCACAACCTAGTTGTAACCAAACAAGCATTTTACAAGGAGCTAACAAGCAATTCCATTAACAACTAAAAGTTTTGATTCTTTGGAACATCTTGGTGAATTTAAACTATGACCAAGATTCAAACTATGTCAAAATATTTAGAAAAATTAACTATTTGTCAACTATATTAGAATTTGTTAATAAGATACATAATTTTTACTTTTTTATTGTTTTAGTTATATCTCTAATGAAGGGTTCTAATTTTTCTATTACTTAATAGCTTGAAATTTATTTAAAAATTGAGAAAATCACCCTAAATTTTAAAATTTATTATCCTCTTTTTACTAACAAAAATTGTTCAGATAATACCATTATAAACTCTTTACAATAGTTTCCTTGTAGTAAGAACTAAGTACATTCACTTGTGTGAAATACAATTATAATCTCTTTAAGCATATTTAGCTTTAAAATAAAATAAATTTTTCACATAAAAGAAGTAAAATCACTTTCTCTAACCCTAAATCTTTTGTTTTCTACTTATAAAAAGAAACTGAACTCACTACCTTTTTCCCAATTCATGTGAATGACTTAAATTGATGACTTTCACTTTCTAGCATTATTAACCTTATTATTTTTCTTTGGAATTCCCTTTGTTTCTCTAGATTTTATTCTTGTAATTAATTAGTATCCCTCTTAACTCGGAAAGAAGCTAATTGGTAACAAAATCCCTGAAAATATCTCTTTTGATTCTTTGATAGGAATTTGTGTTTATGATTGCAACAACCGCAGCACCTAACCTACAATCTCATTATAATTTCGGGTGCTCAATCTTTCCTATTCTTAAAAAGGAAAGCATATTTATTAGTTTTTTCTTCCATTTTTTTTTTTTTTAATCTTAGGTTCTTTCTTCCTATTTTGTTTTTGCCTGATTTCTTTCCAAATGGTGGAATTAAATATTTTAAAATGTTACTTCTAAAAGGACAAAGTCTCCTATCCCACCAATATGTCAAATCTTCTACTATAGCATTGAGATTGATTAACACATTAATTAATTTAACTTATAATATCATTTAATAAAATTTTATTAAATTTTAATGTTATGACACAAACTTTGACATATAAAGTGAGACACGGAATTCTATCTCACTTCTTAAACCTATTATTGTTGGAGAGAAAAGAAATGTGAAAGACACTTTAATAAAGAATACACAAGTGATAAATAATTAAGTTTTTGAAACATGCTAACAAGAGGTATAATCATGGTCATATATATGAAAAAATAAAAAATAAAAGAAAGTTATAGTCATTTTGGTGATCTCCTCATTTTAAAAGAAACTAATTTTACACTCTGCATTCGTGAGTGGGAAAAACTATGTTCAATAAAAAAAAAAAATTCAATGAATGAAGACGACTTTTATAATAACATAAAGAAAAATTTTATTTTATTTTTTTTATATTTAATCAATTTCTTCCATTAATTGTGAGATTCTCGAGCTTTTTAGCTCTCATAGGAATCTTAATTTGGAGCTCTCTGTGAAGGAATTGAGCAGAAATGAACAAATTGTTGGTTAGTAGATGTTTGGAGCCAAATTCCATAATGTACAGCTGACCCTTGTAAGCTTCGTACAATCCCACCTGTGAACCTCCTTCCTCAAGATATTGGAAATGGGCTCGGACTCCCTCCTTGCCACCATTGGGTTTCCATTAGTTATATGACTTCGTGAATATGTGTTATCCACTTGTAGATATGGAGAGTGGTTGGTGGTACATTTCTGCACCTTGAGTAAGTTGACCAATATTTTGTCAAAGCACCTGAAATTGATAGGATTGATAAGCTTTAACAAATAGTCAGTGCATAGAAGAATATTCCATATATATATATATATATATATATATATATATATATATATATATATATATATAAGTTATGCTACTTCCCATAAAATTTTATTCAATAAGGTCAAAAGTTAACTATTGACTAGGGATGTTTATGAATCGATCCAAATTATATTGCACTGGAACCAACAAACCAAAATTGATTAAATGTGGTTTGAATTAATTTCAAATATTTTTCAATTGTCAGTGTGGTTTGATTTTTCAATTTGAAAAGTTACAAATTGTTTTAAATCAAATTGAACTAATAAAATATATGTATTATAAAATTTTATTTTCAAACTGCACAAAATCACCCCAAACCGATTCAAATTGTCTCTAAACCATCCAAAAACAAGAAATTTTCAAATTTTGATATATTGACATAAACTAACAGTTTAAAAACTACCTCTAAACCAAATCGCACCATACCAAATCACATCAAATCCCAAATTGATAACAAAATTTCAGTTTCTAATTTTTTTAATTAGTTTGGTTCAGTTTTAAGGCTAAATCACATTAAACCAAACCCATATAAACCCCTTCTATTGCCTTATTCTCTCTTATGATTACATTTGCTTAATTAAAGATATCTAAAATTACTTTGACATCCTGCCCGAGTAGAGACATAAGAGATGTTTATAGTGCATCACACTCTAACGCAATCTAATGCAGGAACGCATCTAGCTTCACAAATTCCTCTAAAAGCATCGATCAAAAAGGTGAGAACTATAACAGATGCTCAAGTTCTCAAGAAGAACATAGAAACCTAAAACCTATCGATATATCCTTGGTTATCCTTGGAGAAAAGGGGTAGTCCTCTAATTGCTTGCACCCAAACCCATACAATAGGAGAAATAATATAAAAAAACAGAAAATAAATATTAAAAATAAACGTAAATCAATAATGATCAGGAAGGAGAAAAAAATCATCCAACAACCACATAATTTTTTTTTTATTTCATTATGTTATGAGTATGAGAGGACTAAACCAATATATTAAAAAAACTTAGTAAATTTTAATTACTCTTTTCCTTTTGCACAAACTTTCTTAGAAGTCAAATAAATAGCTATTCAGCTATAAATTGTGTTTATTGTGTAATACTGACCAGAAGAGAATATTCCTCGGCCAAATGAAGATGAGAATTTGCAGGAAAGGTTATGGAAGAGGTAAGACAATGTTTTTAGAGCGGGAAGTAAGGAAGTAATTTGACATAAGCCATCTTAATCTTTCCTTCTTGTTCTACATCTCTTCTCTCCTTCTGATTGTAAAATAAACTTATGTAGGAGTTAATGCAATTTTGAAGATTAAATTGATTGTAATAGAGTAATTTCAGGAGAGATTATTATAAGTGTCATTTGGAATAATAATTAAACCTATGATTATAGTCATTCCTTATTATTATGAGAGTAATTTTAGCAAATATTGGTTTGATAAAAGAAAAAGCTAAAAAAATCCATAATTATTATGAGTAATGGCATTTTAAATAAAGTTTTTTATTATTATGTTTTAATAAAAAAATCATTGAGCTATGTATGCTAATATAGATTTGACTTTTTATTTTTGATCTAATAGGTGTTAGCTCAAGAAAATTTTAATCAATCCCTTAATTGATTTTGATGAGAAAAATATTTTTTAAATTTGTTGAAAAAATTTCTATCATACGAAACTACATGATTTTATATCAAATAGAAATATCTCCCTAAATAAAAAGAGTATTTTATTTATCTCTTTGATTTCTAAATTTTTTGGTTCACTTTCTAAAAATATTTTTGGGATAATATCTTTTTACACAAAATTAGTATTTTTGTGTTTGCTTTTTAAAATTATTTTGTGGCAAAAGTGAACTATTATATTAATTGATTTTTGGTATATTACTTTTTCTCTTTTCTGAAAAATCTTCTCTACAATTACTGTAGATTTTCTTTTTCACGCCTCTCATCATTTCTAATCTTACTGGCTTGCAGAAAAATAAAAGATTTTTTTTCCTCTTTACCGTTGATGCCCATTTTACTTATGTTGGTGAACAAGTTTTTAAAAAGCTGCATCGAAAGGCATTTTTCACAAAGTCAACCATTCATGCTTTATGGGAAAAGCAAATGGCAGAGGCGCAAGTTGCCTCATCTGCCTAGCAAAGTCCAAGGCTATTAAATGCTTAATTGGTCTCTTATGTTTTAATTATGGATTAATAACCAAACCCATTGGACAATGCAATATTAGCCCACTTTATTAGGCCACGAAACTGTAGCAACATGGGCCTGAATAGGAAGCTGTCAAACAACTCTTTTACTGGCAGTAGCTCCAGTCCAACAGCAACTGTAGCTGGCTTCAGTCCAAAAACTTGATTCTGCAAAGTGTCCAGCCAGCCCATAATTTCTTGCAAAACAGAAAGACTGGTGAACAATAAACAAAAATCCCAACGTGCAACATGAAAATGACAGCAAATATTATTGTCACTTGGACAAAGTTTTGCACAAGCAACCAAGCTCACCTAAAGAAGAGAAACTTCCAGCAGCTCAATGATGATGTTTCTAATAGTCATATTTTCATATGGCTATATCTGAAAGGGGGAGCTTCATGAAAAAGGTTAGAATAAGAGTTTACAAAAATTTCATTTGGACTTTCTCTCAAGAGCTCTCAAGTTTTTATTTTCTTCTCTTCATTTTTGTACACCAATACTCTCATTTGGTATATGATTCTGGTGTACTAGGATTTATTGGGAAATCTGTTGAAGAAGCAACACACTTTGTGCTCCATTTCTTCATCTCCTTAAAACTCTATGTAAAGGTTGTTGTGCCTTATTTTCTGTTGTAACCCTAGGAAAGGGATAAACATAGTCTTTCAGAGACATAAGCTAAGTTGTAAAGGTTTTTAGTGCTCTTGGAAAACCAAGTGTAGGCACTGAACCACTGTAAGAGGTAATTGGAATCTTGTAAACTAGTGAAGATAACTCTCTCAAGGGATTTTGAGAGGAGTGGATGCAGGTCTTGTTATGATCAAACCACAATAAATAGCTGAGCAATTTCTCTTCCCTACACTCTTTATTTTCAGCATATATTTACTACCAGTACATTATTTCTGTTTAAAGTTTAACTCTGATTTATTAAGCTTTAAATTGTGAAATTTTTGTAATCAAGCTTAAACTGTTTGAAATCAAGTTTTATATATCGTGCTTGATTCTGAAAACTAATAGTTTATTCTGCGAAAATATTTATTTATTTTATTCACCCTCCTCTAGAACATATTTACTTGCACTTTCAATAGGTAGGAGAAAGAGCGGGATGGCTGTGAATTTTAACGTGGTTTAAAAGGGATTAAACTTGTGTCAGCCAATTTATGTTGGGAGTACTCACTAACCGAGCTAACCCCACTTAACATATAGATTTGGTTTAGTATATAAAATAGGAGAGAGATTCATATTTTCAACGTGGACATATATGAGAAATAAGAGAATGTTAGGAGAGGAAAATAATGGCATCATGTAGAGTAGGATTCGTAAGTATTGTGGAGATAGGATTTTTAATTTGAAATAGGTTGAAGATGAGCAATTAATTAATTCAAACAGGGGATGAATTAGAAAGTGGTTTTAGAAAGCTGTTATTTATAGTAATATGTGCAAAGGAGAAATTTTGGCAATGATATTTTTATACCTGAATAATTTTTTTTTTTTGTCATTATTCTAATTATCGTTATTTTGTTTAGTTACTTTAAAAAATTCAAAAATACCACATAAGATATATAGATAGATAGATTAGCATGTGAACATTGATTATGATTCTCTTGCTGTAAAACTCAACAACTTCACGTAATCATCAATATAAGACCATATAATGATATGGGTAGTATTTAAGGCACTTCCTTATTGTGTGTTAATTTTAACACACGTATTCTCTCAATGGGAAAGTGGTTTCAATAATTCTCTAATAATATTTGTTCAAGATAATATTTAAAGTATTTTTTACATCTTGTACAAGAGACAAAATACTTTATTCTATTTAGTTTATTAAATTTTATTAAAATATTATAAAATAAAATAATATTGAAGTTGTATTAATTTATTAAAATTAATTTTTTTTTTATTTATCATGCATTCTTGAAACAAAATTTATCAATAGGGAAAGAGAGGACGAAAAGCCTCTGCTTTTTGTTCCTCTCTGTTTCTTATGCTGTTTTAGGCCCTTTATATTACATTTCACCTAACATAAATACAATACCATCCCACCACTCGTCCACTTCCTAATTCGAATCACGCTACACTCTCTTTCGTCTTCTTCTTCTGCCTATAGGTACGCCTCTGACTTCCATGGCTTTTCTTACTCTTTCTGGGTCTTTTTCATTCGCATGCATTCTTATTAGATTCATCATCTTCTTTTCTTCTCACTATTTCCAAGTTTTTTCATATGGGTTCTTGATGATACGTTTAAAGTTTATTGCTTTTTGAATAATAATCTGGGATTTTTTAATATTCGTAATGGGTTTTGTCTCTCGTGGAAATTTCGTATGTTTGACGTTATTCTGAGATCAGTTTTTGCTTTGAATCGTGTTTGATTGGTATTTCTTTATTGAATAATCATGGGTCCCAAGAATCATAATAAACAATTGACCTTTCCTCCATTTTCACGCATGCGAAACAAACAAAAGGTTTGCACCTTTACGCCAAGTGCCTAAAAGTGCAGTGTTAAGATATTTAGTTGCTTTCAAGCTTATTCTCCCTTTCTATTTGGCTGGAAAGTGGTTGAGCTTTTGGGTTTCCTGAACGTGGGTATCTATTCTTTGTCATAGTTGCTGTCATGATGAGGATGGTTTGGTTTTTAGTTGCTTGGGCTATCATTAGACGCATTCTGCAGAAATATGTAAATATTATATATATATATATAGAGAGAGAGAGAGAGAGAGAGAGAGGAACACTTTGTATTTTTTACTGGGATGCCTCAAACCCAAGACCCACTTTTTGAGAGAAAAGCCTCGTGGCTGATTAGTCTATACCCCGCTTGCCTCGTGCAAGTTGAGGTCCAAGATTCCAAGGGACCACTCATACCTCATGTTCTTTTCAGCAGTCCAGTGATTGCAAATAATAACTTCATTGGCACTTCATTTTAAAATTGGTAGTCATTTTGAATTCCATTACTGGCTTTGATTATTTGAATACTTTTAGATTATATTTTTCGTTTTCAGTCAAAGAAGTATCAGTTTGATAGGTTTAGGAAGGCTAAACACTATTCTAATTCCATGAATCGCCATATCCATTAGGCAAGCATTCTTTTATACATGACTATTTCCTGTTTTTTGTTGCTACGCATAGCCAGTGTGATATTAACAACAACAATATTAAGCCTTATCCCACTAGTGAGATCAACTATGCTGATCGTATAGCACCATTGGGCTAAATGCTCTTCTTGTGCCATGCTAATGCTGTTATTATTTTCAATATATTGAATTCACCTGTTAGGTACTACAAATGGTAAAATCACACTTGTTAGCACCAAATGTGCTCTGTAAGAATTGGGACTTGGCTATAATATCAAATTCATTGTTTTGCTTCAAGCCCCTTCTTTTTTATCTTATTATAGCAAATTTAACAGTTTTCCTGTATGATTATCCATTTATTTGTCTTAGAAAATCTATAAAACTGATCTTTGTTGGTGACTGAGTCTTTCAGGAAGGACACAACAAAGAACTAGTTACAAGAACTGGCAAATAGAAAATCTATGGCAGAAGAAGACATATACACAAAAGATGGGACTGTGGACATCCACAAAAATCCTGCCAACAAGACAAAGACTGGAAATTGGAGAGCTTGCCGCTTTATTCTTGGTATTTGATTATTTTGTTATTTGTATCTTAGAGCTTTTCATTATGTAAACATTGTACAAATTTGATGTTCCTAAGATGCTTAATTGAGGAAACTTTGTCAGGAAATGAATGCTGTGAAAGATTGGCATACTATGGTATGAGTACGAATCTGGTGAACTATCTTCAGGAACGTTTCAATCAAGGAAATACAACTGCTTCAAATAATGTCACAAACTGGTCAGGGACATGCTACGTCACACCATTGATTGGAGCATTTTTAGCTGATGCATACTTGGGAAGATACTGGACAATTGCCAGTTTCTCAATCATCTATGTTATTGTAAGTTCAGTTACAATCTTTCGCCCTTGTTCAAACCCAATGTCCATTAATAAACAGTATTCTAAATCTGAGTTCAATTTTTCTATCAATGAGGAATTAATTTAGCAAACGATAAGTGTTTTAATCACCAAATAAACCAACTGAATTTATGCAGGTAATCACTATTAATTGTTTATATCTATGTACCTTACAGGGGATGGTACTTTTGACATTATCTGCCGCTCTCCCTGGGCTAAAACCGCCATGTGACGCCAGTGGTTGCCATCCGTCATCTGCACAAACTGCAGCTTGCTTCGTAGCTCTGTACATGATTGCGCTAGGTACTGGTGGAATCAAACCATGTGTCTCATCTTTTGGTGCTGACCAATTCGATGAAAACGATGAGACAGAGAGGAAAAAGAAGAGCTCATTCTTCAATTGGTTTTACTTCTCAATCAATATAGGTGCACTCGTTGCTTCCTCAGTGTTGGTTTGGATACAAACTAATGTAAGCTGGGGATGGGGTTTTGGGGTCCCAGCAGTTGCAATGATAATTGCAATTATATCTTTCTTCATCGGTAGCCGGCTGTACAGACTTCAAATACCCGGAGGTAGTCCCCTTACAAGGATTTGTCAAGTTCTTGTTGCATCCTTGAGGAAAATCAATGTGAAAGTGCCAGCTGACAAGTCTCTTCTTTACGAGACTGGTGACGAGGAATCTAATATCAAAGGAAGCCGCAAGCTTGATCACACAAACAAGTTGAAGTTAGTCGACAAACCCATGTTTGCATCCTAAGTTTTGATTCATTGTCATATGTTGTTCTGATAAAACTGTTGTTTCCAGGTTTTTCGACAAGGCATCAGTTGAGATTCAATCCGATGGCATTAAGGGTTCGCCAAATCCATGGAGTCTTTGCACTGTAACACAAGTAGAGGAACTCAAGTCCATAATTCATTTGCTCCCAGTGTGGGCAACGGGAATTGTCTTTGCAACTGTATACAGCCAAATGAGCACAATGTTTGTTTTACAAGGAAACACAATGGACCAGCACATCGGTCCCCACTTCAAAATCCCATCAGCATCACTCTCCTTGTTTGACACTCTGAGTGTTATCTTCTGGACTCCGGTATACGACTGCATCATCGTCCCGTTTGTGAGGAAATTCACCGGCAACGAAAGAGGATTCACGCAGCTCCAACGAATGGGGATCGGCCTCATCATCTCCGTTGTGGCCATGATTGTTGCTGGGATATTAGAGGTAATTCGTCTTGGCATAGTAAGGAAGAACAACTATTATGATCTCGAAACCATCCCCGTTTCAATCTTCTGGCAAGTTCCCCAGTATTTTCTGGTTGGATGTGCAGAAGTTTTCACATTCATCGGTCAGCTGGAGTTTTTCTATGATCAAGCACCTGATGCCATGAGAAGCCTGTGCTCAGCTCTCTCCCTCACAACTGTTGCATTGGGGAATTATCTAAGCACTCTTCTTGTTACTGTAGTTACTAAAATAACCACAAGGCATGGGAAACTTGGTTGGATTCCAGACAATCTCAACAGGGGCCATCTTGACTTTTTCTACTGGCTCTTGGCCATTCTCAGCTTCCTCAACTTCCTTGTCTATCTCTGGATTGCTATGAGGTATAAATACAAGAAAGTGATTGAACGTCCTCATTGAGAATTTAGTGTTAGATTCTGCAACTCTTGCATGATCAAGAATTGTAGTTTGTCTATTTTATGTTGATTTAGATATTGATATTTGCATCTTTGAATTTTAGTTATTATTTGTATAAATGTTATTTGGAGTGTTTTAGTGGATTATCAATCTTAGTGTCTTTGAATTTTCTTTACATTTATTTTTATGTTCATGTTTGAGACTTTATCCAGCCACATATATATATTTTTTTCAAATATAATGGGGGGAAGCTATCAAATTATTTTTATATGTATTTAATGATTATTTAATTTTCTTTTATCAAGTACAAAATTTTAATGGATTTGTAAGATATATATGAGTTTATTTTCTATTCCATATAACTTTAATTATAATTTTAACATAAAATGCATAAATTAAAAATGAATTAAAGAAAAAAAAAATATAAGTCACCCATGCTAGGTAGCTAGAGATAATTTATCCCAACTGATTTGTTTCCATAACAATATTGTATAATAGACACTCCATTAAAGACACTTCCTTGTGTTTGGATTTTTTTTTTTAAATGCAAATCAACTAAAATGACATCTTTTTTTTTTTTTTTTTTTGTGTTTAGAAGGTTAGTGTCTTTTTTTTTTTATTATTAAACTCAACCATCTCATTAAATTTGATTCACCACATCATTATTAGCATTTAAGAGTCCAAGTAAACAGAGGGTTGATTTTGGATATTTAAAAAGAGTTAAGATATATTTTAAGTCATTTAAAAGTGAGAGTCCATTTTATTTTTGACCCAATTATAAAGGACCAAATGAGGTTTTACTCTAATTTGACATGGTAATAAGGTTCATCTGTAAAATAGAAGCAAGACCAAAAAATACAAAAAAAAAAGTGAAGTAAAAGAAATTCATCTTATAAGCTGTGAAGACGATACTGAAAAAAGGTTAAAAAATGGCCCATGCAGGTTTCGAACCTGCGACCTTCGCGTTATTAGCACGACGCTCTAACCAGCTGAGCTAATGGGCCACGTATTATTCAATCTAATAAGTTGCTTATTTCACCTATATCTCATTTTGATCCATTATAAGGTTTTTTGAATATAAATTCTTATCCACATTGTCTGAGACTATGATGGAGTAGAAATTTAGATATTATTCTCTCAATACGAAGATATATCCTAGATTCATTAATTTAAATTGTATAGCATTTACTTTAATATTTAAACAACATTGTTTAGTTTAGAACAGGGAACTTGGTAAGGAGGAATAATTTAGTAGATAGTGATACTCTATCTTGCTAAGGACAGAGTTTTTCTCAGCAATTCCCCCTAATAGCTTTGCTTTGATTAGGGTTAGACGGGGGAACCTCCAAATGCATTTGTACAAGAAAGAGAAAGTACATATACAAATAAGCATACATATGCGAGAAGAAAATAAGGATATATGGTTACACTCGAAATACATTCATGTAAATCATTACTTGAGAGGAAGTGTTTTACTTATCACATGTTGCTGTTGAGTGCTCTTTATCGGAATTAGAGAGGGGTCATGGCATTTGAAAATCCATATTAGCAAACATTTAAGGTCATAAGAGTTATAACCAAACTGAGAAGTTGATAGGGTATGGGTTTGA
This sequence comes from Bauhinia variegata, assembly GCA_022379115.2. Taxonomy (NCBI): domain Eukaryota; kingdom Viridiplantae; phylum Streptophyta; class Magnoliopsida; order Fabales; family Fabaceae; genus Bauhinia; species Bauhinia variegata. Next base: position 3,436,594 of record CM039427.1, on the reverse strand, counting down.
AGAGACATCATTGCATTTATTTTTATTGTTTTTCTTATTCTTTGTGGAAAATCCATGACCAGGCTATTTTTCGATTGATTGATTGAATGCGCAAGATAGGTGATGGGATGATAATATTTTCGACCATTTTGGTGGAGGCGCTCCTCCCTCCTTTACTTAATCATGCCTTTCCACCGTCTCATTCGTCTTCCTTCTTCTTTGTCTCAAATATCATTGTTTTTTTGGCCATTCTAGCTGCTTACATCCTGCCTCAGTCTTTATTCTGATTTAGAGTAATATTCATGACTTCATCTCATGCTGCTTCCTCTTCTCATCTTCTCTTAGATCTGTGACTGGTTTCATACGATGAGGACAGTGAGTATATATACCATTTTTAATTTATTCATGGCATTCCTCTTCTTTCTTCTGTCTAAGGGTAATCTTTAGATACTTTATTATTGATAGGAAGATTCTCCTTAGAGGATCGTGAGCAGCTGCAATATTCATGGCCCTATATGTTCATCTCTTCGTCTTGAATTTCTTCCTTTTAATTTGAGTTTGTGTACATCATCTTGGGAAACACGTGCTATTCTACTGGAAAGTTGTAAGCCTTAATCTATTACTGTTGAGCTTCGCTAGGACCTTTTGTTCCACTTAAAGCTCCTATGAGCCTTTCCTTTTGACAAAGACTCCAATTCCACCATAAGATTAGTGAGTAGTACATGGCTCTTTTGCCCCATCTCAACTCAACTATAGTTGAAGCACACTTTTGGGGATTTCTTTTAACACCCCATAATTTCTATCTCACCCTTAACATTGTTTTGTCACGTCTTAATTTCCTTCACCTTTCTTCCACCCGTTCTTTGTGTTTCTTCACTGCAATCCTTTGTTGCCTTTCTCTCTTCTTCTCTCTCACCCCAACCTTCTCTCTCTATTTTTATTTTATCTCATTCCCATCATCCCCTAGTTAATTGACCCTCTTTTTGCAAGAGATTTCTTTGTGTTGATTTTTTCATGTAAAATCTTGCTTCAAGTAAATCACTTTTGTATCAACTTTCTCTTTGATTAGTTTTTATATTCAATAATCTTTTACATGCCTTTTTTTTTTTTTTTTTGAAGTTTTGTAGGCTTCTGAATTATTTAGATAATTAAAAATATTGTATTATAGTATTATGGATTATAATAGGTTTATGTTGTAAGCTTTCAAATTATATATAATTCGTAAGTCGTTATATAAAATCTAGAGCTTACAACATAGACCTATGAATTATAGAATATAGTTTACTTACTATTCTTAATACAACAAAATAACATTCCAAATAATTTGAATAATTCAAAAGTTTGTAAAAGCTAAAAAGGAAAATGCAGAAGATAAATGTGTATAAAAACCAATATAGAGCAAGTTGAGATTAGAGTAAATAATTTGAAACAATATATTACGAAAAAAAAAATCTAACATATAAAAACTCTTTTGAGAATAAAAATATATTAAATAGCGATAATATGATGTGGGTGAGATAAAATAAGAGCTAAATAAAGAGAGAAAGGTGGCTGGGGTTTGGGGGTGAAGGAAGTCATGATTCATGTGAGAAAAAACGTTAAGGATGCTAGAGTGTTCTAAGGAGTATGCGTGCAATTTTGTATACCGGAAAGAAGATATAGGGGTGAGAATAGAAATTTTTGTGTCGTTAAAAGAAATCTCCCACATTTTGAAGTTGAGAAGGCCTGCAAAACTTAGTTTAATAGGGAGGGATTTCAAGGCAAAGCAAAAGGCATTGAAAGAGAAGAGCTTCCAAATTCAAATCCTTGAACAACAGGTGTTGTATTTAGAGGGGGCAATAGCTATAGCAAGAGAGAAAATCGATTGTGCCACCAGTGTGATTATGCAAGGCATTAGTGCGAGAACGAGGAACCTACCAGTCTTCTCCATTTTATTTTTGTAATCTTGGCAAATCAATAAAAAGGATCCTCGTTTCTTATTACTAAGCACATACTGATACTACTTTGGTAATGTAAAGCAATTATTACAACGTTCATAACTTATTTGAAAAATTGTTATAGTCATCAACAACATTCATAGCTAGAGTATGGATAGCCTCATTAGAAGCTAAAGGGAGGGGGAAGTGAATCCAAATGGTCATTTCTAAAAATATAAAAATTTGTAGAGAATAATATAAACACACCATAATTGGTGAGCAAAGCAACTAGTAAAATAGTCAGATAGGCAATTACATACTCAATAATGTAAAAACTATAGGTTAGGAAACAATTCACTATGTAAATTACATACAAGGGGGCTCCCGTTCCATATACCATGCACTTTCTAGCAAAATTCGAGAATTTGACAACCTCGTTCAAGTTTCAACAAGTCAGAAAAATCATGCTTGCTACTATATTTAATTATTTATGTCTAAGGAAATTATAGATTGGTTTCACGCTTAAGTTAGTTAAATATGCAGTTTTCTACTAAATCTCACCATTAAACCTCAATAGCAGGTAGAAAGACATCAAGATTAACCCTTTGTTTAGATAGAGAGAAAACTGGGGAGGAAAGAAAACCAGAGAAAAATTGAAGGAAAGGTAAATTTTCTCTTGTTTGGATAAGAGAGAAAAGTAGGAAAAAAAGAAAATAAAGAGAAAAAACAAGTGAGTGTACATAAAAATTTTCTCTTCGAATATGAAAAGATTTTGAAGGGAAAACTCATTTTACTTTATGTCAATATTTATGTTTTAAAATTACTCTATAATCATAGTGAGTCTCACATGATAATAATGAATATTTTTATCATTTATCAAATAAGCTACTTTTTTTTCCCTCTCTATTTTCTCTTCTATCCAAACATCAAAAGAGAAAATATTTTTTCTTCACTTTTCTCTTCATTTTTTTCCTCTCATTTTCTCTCATCATCCAAACAAAGCATAAGTGTTCAAGATTGAGTGTTCATTGTTCGAACTTGCATCTGATTTCCCTAAGAAAGCACGTACAAAGACTGATGCCTGCATAGGCATGCTCATACACACGTTCTCAATGTTCAGTTTGCATCTAAGAGAAGGCTTAATATTTGAAATCAAAGGATCAATAGCTTGTATAATATCAATTAGTGCTCTAATAAAGAATGAGTCCTATCATTAGCAAGTAAAATAGTCACTGCCTGCACTAAATACAGGCAATCAAAAACAAACATAGAATTGAATTCATATCTCGCTAAGCGATCAAGAAACTACATTCTAAATCAGTTAGAATGAAACTGATGCAAAAAGTTTACACCATAATCACAAAAATGCCACCACGCTTAGATTCTAGATCGGTTAGGTATCACCTGATTAAGATTGTCGTTGTTAAAAATGTTGTTTTTTTTTTTTTTTTGTAGTGTTTTGGATACATTTCATGATAAACATGAAACTTTATAGGTAGCGGTAATTTGATAATTTCCGTATGTAGTTTGTAGTCCTTTTGTTAGGTGTTAATTTGTTGGTTTGTTTCCTCTCTCTCTCTCTCTCTATATATATATATATATATATATAGGTTTGCTAAATATGCTATGGTTGATGAAAATATGTTTTGGCAAGTAAACTTATTTCATAATTTTGAATTTATATTAACCAATGAACTTACATATTCCCCAACTATTTTGATTTTGTGTTTAAAGGGTGCAAATTAGGATAGCATGCTCCTTCACCTCCAGCCTCTGCTATGTCAATTCTTTGTCCTCCCTCTTACTCACCTCCTTCAACCCCCACGCCATCAACTACTCCGCCAGAATCTTCAACCTCTCATCCCCCTCCGTTGAGCTCAGGCTCACAGTTGACTCCTAGTCCACTTAGTCCTGCGTCTAGGAACTCCTTGCCGCCTATTTCAAGCTTGGGCTCGCCTTTAATTCTGAATCGAAGCCCTCGTCCTCCTTGTTCTTCATCAATATTGTCATCGTCTCCGTCGTCAAGTACGTCGGAATTGTTTTTGGGGCTAGGGAAATTCTTTTAGTGCTGAATTTGTTTCTGAAAAAAAATTATCTTTTGTTGGGCATCTTCAATCCAAAAGGATTGCTAGCTAGATAGCTAGAGATAATTTATCCCAACTGTTGTGAGGGTAGTTGAGGGTCCTCTGTGTGTGTGTGTCTGAAAAATGAGGAAACCTCTTTTCTGCCAAGTCTTATGTAAACTTGAGGTATGAGCTTTGTGGGTTTAGTCCATAACACTAATTGATTTATTTACAGAACAATATTATTGAAAACACTGAAATATTGTCTAAGGTAGTCGAAGATTCAAGATTTCATTTGTTTGTTTGTTGTGCAGCCAAACGTTTTTGTCCATAATTGATGGAGTTGCTGCTGCAATTTTGGGGTTCACATGCTTGAAAGGATTTGGCTTTTACTTCCTTCTCATGCTAGTTACTTCACATGGGCTCATAGCCAAATCATGCTTGTTGCTATCAACTTCTATAAGAATGAGTCCACAATCTTTAATAAAAAAAACAACTACAGAATAGGAACTCCATTAGACACTTCTTCCTTTTTTTTAATGTAAATCAACTAAAACAACATCATTTTTTGTGTTTAGAAGAAGTTTGATTTGTCACTTTATCATTTGACAGTCACCTCAGCATTTAACAGTTTAGGTAGGCAAGTAGGCAAAGTCTGCTTGCAAACAATAACAGTAGTGAAAGGATGACTGAAAAAATGGAAAAAAAAAAAATTGCTCCATGCAGGTCTCGAATCTGCGACCTTCGCATTATTAGCACGATGCTCTAACCAACTGAGCTAATAGGCCATTTGATGTAAAATATCATAATCTAATTTAAATCATATAAAATGCAACTAAACCCACGGCCATTTTTAAATAAGTTCAAGTACACCTCATTTTGATCCATTATAAGGTTTTTTGAATAGAAATTCTTATCCACATGGTCTGAACTATCATGGAGCAGAAATTTAGATGTTATTCTCTCAATACAGGGATATATCCTAGATTCATTAATTTAAATTGTATGGCATTCACTTTAATTTTATCAATGGGGGTAAAGTGATACTCATAAAAGCTGTAGTCATTGCCTTGCCTATATACACAATAAGTTATTTGAAACTTCTTGTAGGGCTCTGTGATGAATTGGGAAAGATGGTCTGAAGCTTTTGGTGGAATAAACAAGGGAGTGCAAGGAAAATTTATTTGGTTAAATGGGAGACAACATGCAAGTTAAAAGCTAATGGAGGGTTTAGATTTAAAAGACTTAAATGCATTCAATCTAGCATTACTGGCAAAAAAAGGCTAGAGATTGGACAAAGGTGATAACTCTCTTTTTTCTGGATTTTAAAGGAAAATATTTCCCCCATTCCTCATTCATGAGGACAAACCCTAACGGAAACATGTCTTGGGTATAGAGGAGCTTGATGGAAGGTGGAGAGGTCATATTGAAGCATAGAAGATAGGAGGTGGGGAAGAGATCATCTCTGAAGATTTTTGAAGACCCCTGGATTCCCTCCTCCTATCCCTTCCTTCCTAGGCCGAAAGATTAGCAGAATGACTCATGGCAATGGGTAAGCCAACTTAGAACCTATGACCTAGACAATTGGAATGAAAGTGTAGTAAAAGAAGTAATCAAATAAGAAGACATACATCTTATCATATGCATGAGGGTTTGAGGGGATGGAGACATGACTGTTTGTCATGAATCTAATTCTCCTTCCTGCCAAGTTTCTACTAGTTACATTGGAGCACTGCATCTGGTTTTCTTACAGCAGACCACGAGTTATCAAGACCATAAAAGAATTTGGAAGGGGATCTAGGACATAAAATCTCCAAGCAAGCTTAAAATTTTCCTTTGGAGTGCACTCCATGAAGCCATTCCAACTAATGCAACTATTTTCCAAAGAGTTGAAAGAGGCGAATCAACCTGTAGGCTATGTTCAAATGCAAGAGAAACTACCCTCCACACTCTAGCTCTTTGTCCACTAGCCCAAGAAGTTTGCTTCCTATAAAAGTTGGGTCTGAGAACAGACTCCCGATTCTTAATCATTCCGGGATTGGTGGAAGGCCATTTGGTATAAGCTGAAAGAAGAGCAAGACAACTCCCATCTTATTTCCTTAAAATGTTGATTAAAACAACCCTTGAGCCAACACTAGCTGCTTACATCCTGCCTCAGTCTTCATTTTGATTTAGAGTAATATTCATGACTTCATCTAATGCTGCTTCCTCTTCTCATCTTCTCTTAGATCTGTGACTGGTTTCATACGATGAGGACAGTGAGTCTGTATACCATTTTTAATTTATTCATGGCATTCCTCTTCTGTCTTCTGTCTAAGGGTAATCTTTAGATACTTTATTATTGATAGGAAGATTCTCCTTAGAGGATCGTGAGCAGCTGCAATATTCGTGGCCCTATATGTTCATCTCTTCGTCTTGAATTTCTTCCTTTTAATTTGAGTTGGTGTACATCATCTTGGGAAAACACGTGCTATTCTACTGGAAAGTTGTAAGCCTAATCTATTACTGTTGAGCTTCGCTAGGACCTTTTGTTCCACTTAAAGCTCCTACGAGCCTTTCCTTTTGACGAAGACTCCAATTCCACCATAAGATTAGTGAGTAGTACATGGCTCTTAAGCCCCATCTCAACTCAATTATAGTTGAAGCACGCTTTTGGGCATTTCTTTTAACACCCCATAATTTCTATCTCACCCTTAACATTGTTTTGTCACATCTTAATTTCCTTCGCCTTTCTTCCACCCGTTCTTTGTGTTTCTTCACTCCAATCTCTTGTTGCCTTTCTCTCTTTTTCTCTCTCATCCCAACCTTCTTTCTCTATCCATCTTTTATTTTATCTCATTCCCATCACCACCCTAGTTCATTGACGCTTTTTTTGCAAGATATTTCTTTGTGTTGATTTTTTCATGTAAAATCTTGCTTCGAGTAAATCACTTTTGTATCAACTTTCTCTTTGATTAGTTTTTATATTCAATAATCTTTTACATGCCTTTTTTTTTTTTTTTAAAGTTTTGTAGGCTTCTAAATTATTTAGATAATTAAAAATATTGTATTATAGTATTATGGATTATAATAGGTTTATGTTGTAAGCTTTCAAATTATATATAATTCGTAACTCGTTCCAAACATAAATGTTATGAATTATATAAAATCTAGAAGCTTACAACATATACCTATAAATTATAGAATATAGTTTACTTACTATTCTTAATACTACAAAATAACATTCCAAATAATTTGAATAATTCAAAAGTCTGTAAAATCTAAAAGGAAAATGCAGAAGATAAATGTGTATAAAAACCAATATAGAGCAATTGAGATTAGAGTAAATAATTTGAAACAATATTTTACAAAAAAAAAAAAAAAACTAACATATAAAAACTCTTTTGAGAATAAAAATATATTAAATAGCGATAATATGATGTGGGTGAGATAAAATAAGAGCTAAATAAAGAGAGAAAAGTGGCTGGGGTTTGGGGGTGAAGGAAGGCATGATTCATGTGTAAAAAAAAGGTTAAGGATGCTAGAGTGTTCTAAGGAGTATGTGTGCAATTTTGTATAACAAGAAAGAAGATATAGGGGTGAGAATAGAAATTTTTGTGGCGTTAAAAGAAATCTCCCACATTTTGAAGTTGAGAAGGCCTGCAAAACTTGGTTTAATAGAGAGGGAATGCAAGGCAAAGCAAAAGGCATTGGAAGAGAAGAGCTTCCAGATTCAAATCCTTGAACAACAGGTGTTGTATTTAGAGGGGGCAATAGCTATAGCAAGAGAGAAAATCGATTGTTCCACCAGTGTGATTATGTAAGGCATTAGTGCGAGAACGAGGAAGCTACCAGTCTTCTCCATTTTATTTTTGTAATCTTGGCAAATCAATAAAAAGGATCCTCGTTTCTTATTACTAGGCACATATTGATACTACTTTGGTAATGTAAAGCAATTATTGCAACGTTCATAACTTTGAAAAATTGTTAAAGTCATCAACAACATTCATAACTGAAGTATGGATAGCCTCATTAGAAGCTAGCTAAATATAAGAAGAAGAGCAAATGAAAAAGGGAGGGGGAAGTGAATCCAAATGGTCATTTCTAAATATATAAAAAATTGTAGAGAATAATATAAATACACCATAATTGGTGAGCAAAGCAACTAGTAAAATAGTCAGATAGGCAATTACATACTCAATAATATAAAAACTATAGGTTAGGAAACAATTCATGATGGAAATTACATATAAGGGGGCCCATTACATAGACCATGCACTTTCTAGCAAAATTCGAGAACTTGACAACCTCATTCAAGTTTCAACAAGTTAGAAAAATCATGCTTGCTACTATATTTAATTATTTATATCTAAGGAAATTATAGATTGGTTTCACACTTAAGTCAGTCAAATATACAGTTTTCTAGTAAACCTCACGATGAAACCTCAATAGCAAGTAGAAAGACATCAAGATTGACCTTGTGTTTGGATAGAGAAAACTAGGGAGGAAAGAAAATTAGAGAGAAAAATTGAAGGAAAAGTAGATTTTCTCTTGTTTGGATAAAAGAGAAGAGCAGGAAAGAAAGAAAATGGAGAGAAAAAACAAGTGTGGATCCTACATAAAAGTTTTCTCTCTAAATATAAAAAGATTTTAGAGAGAAAGTTCATTTTATTTTATATCAATTTTTATATTTTAAAATTATCTCATAATTATAGTGGGTCTTACGTAATAATAATAAATATTTTTATCATTTATCAAATAAGTTATTTTCTTTTCTCTCTGTTTTCTTCCTATCCAAACATCAAGAGAAAAAATATTTTTTTTCTTCATTTTTCTCTTCTCTCCATTTTCTTTCCTCTTATTTTCTCTCCTCGTCCAAACAAAATACAAGTGTTCAAGATTGAGTGTTCATTGTTCGAACTTGCATACGATTTCACTAAGAAAGCACATGCAAGGACTAATGCCTACGTAGGCATGCTAATACACACATTCTCAATGTTCAGTTTGCATCTAAGAGAAAGCTTAACATTAGAAATCAAAGCATAGCTTGTATAGTATCAATTTGTGCTGTAATAAAGAATGAGTCCTATCATTAGCAACTACAATAGTCACTGCCTGCACTAAATACAGGCAATCAAAAATAAACATAGAATTAAATTCATATCTCGCTAAATGATCTAGAAACTACATTCTAAATCAATTAGAATCAAACCGATGTAAAAAGTTTACACCATAATCACAAAAATGCCATCACGCTTAGATTCTACATCGGTTAGTTATCACTTGATTAATATTGTAGTTGTTAAAAGTGTTTTGTTGTAGTAGTGTTTTTAGGATACATTTCATGACAAACATGAATCTTTATAGGTAGCGGTATTTTGATTATTTCCGTATATAGTTTGTAGTCCTTTTGGTAGGTGTTAATTTGTTGGTTTGTTTCTCTCTCTCTCTCTCTCTATATATATATATATGCTATGGTTGATGAAAATATGTTTAGGCAAGTAAACTTATTTCATAATTTTGAATTTACATTAACCAATGAACTTACATATTCTCCAACTATTTTGATTTTGTTTGTGTTTAAAGGGTGCAAATTAGGATAGCATACTCCTCCACCGGCCTCTCCTTCACCTCCAGCCTCTACTATGCCAACTCTTTGTCCTCCCTCTCACTCACCTCCAGCCTCTACTATGCCAACTCTTTGTCCTCCCTCTCACTCACCTCCTTCAACCCCCACGCCATCAACTACTCCACCGCCAGCATGTTCAACCTCTCATCCCCCTATGTTGAGCTTGGGCTCACAGTTGACTCCTAGTCCACTTAGTCCCACGTCTAGGAACTCCTTGCCGCCTACTTCAAGCTTGGGCTCGCCTTTAATTCTGAATCGAAGCCCTCGTCCTCCTTGTTCTTCATCAATGTTGTCATCTTCAAGTACGTCGGAATTGTTTTTGGGGCTAGGGCAATTCTTTTAGTGCTGAATTTGTTTCTGAAAAATATTTATCTTTTGTTGGGCATCGTCAAGTACGTCGGAACATCATTTTTTGGTGTTTAGAAGCTGAGTGTTTTTTTTTTTTTTATAACACTCAACATCTCATTAAGTTTGATCTGTCACTTTATCATTTGACAGTCACCTCAGCATTTAACGGTTTAGGTGGGCAAGTAGGAAAATCTGCTAGTAAACAATAACAGTAGTGAACGGATGACTGAAAAAAATGCAAAAAAAATGGCCCATGCAGGTCTCGAACCTGCGACCTTCGCGTTATTAGCACGACGCTCTAACCAGCTGAGCTAATAGGCCGTTTGATGTAAAATGCAGCATTTAATTTAAGTGTATAAAATGCACCCACGCCCATATTTAAATAAGTTCAAGTACACCTCATTTTGATCCATTATAAGATTTTTTGAATAGAAATTCTTATCCACATGGTCTGAGACTATCATGGAGTAGAAATTTAGATATTATTCTCTTAATACAAGGATATATACTCGATTCATTAATTTAAATTGTATGGTATTCACTTTAATTTTATCTGTGAGGGTAAAGTGATACTCATAAAAGCTGTGGTCGTTGCCTTGCCTGTATATACAATAAGCTATTTCAAAATTCTTTTAGGGCTCTGTGATGAATTGGGAAAGATGATCTGAAGCTTTTGGTGGAATAAACAAGAGAGTGCAAGGAAAATTCATTTGGTTAAATGGGAGACAACATGCAATTTAAAAGCTAATGGAGGGCTTAGATTTAAAAGACTTTAATGCATTCAATCTAGCATTACTGGCAAAAAAAGGCTAGAGATTGGATAAAGGTGATAACTCTCTTTTTTCTGGATTTTAAAGGAAAATATTTCCCCCATTCCTCATTCATGAGGATAAACCCTAAAGGAAACATGTCTTGGGCATAGAGGAGCTTGATGGAAGGTGGAGAGGTCATATTGAAGCATAGAAGATAGGAGGTGGGGAAGAGATCTCTGAAGATTTTTGAAGACCCTTGGATTCCCTCCTCCTTTTCCCTTCCTTCCTAGGCCGAAAGATTAGCAGAATGACTCATGACCTATGACCTAGACAATTGGAATGAAAGTGTAGTAAAAGAAGTAATCAAATAAGAACACATCTTATCATATGCAAGAGGGTTCGAGGGGATGGAGACATAACTGTTTGGCATGAATCTATTTCTCCTTTCTACCAAGTTTCTACTAGTTACATTGGAGCATTTCATCTGGTTTTCTTACAGCAGACCTAGAGTTCTCAAGACCATGAAAGAATTTGAAGGGAATCTAGGACATAAAATCTCCAAGCAAGAGTAAAATTTTCCTTTGGAGTGCAATCCATGAAGCCATTCCAACTAATGCAACTATTTTCCAAAGAGTTGAAAAAGGCGAATCAACCTGTAGGCTATGTTCAAATGAAAGGGAAACTACCCTCCACACTCTAGCTCTTTGTCCACTAGCCCAAGAAGTTTGGTTCCTATAAAAGTTGGGTCTGAGAACAGACTCTCGATTCTTAATCATTCCGGGATTGGTGGAAGGCCATTTGGTATAACAACAAAAGCTTAAGCCTTTAATCAATAATTCTTAGTCATTGTTTGAATCTAGGCTGCTATTTTTGCCACTAACATCCTATACAGGATTAGTTTAGTTAGCCTTAATGTTGTATTCATTCTTTTGTACAAAGATGCTTATTATTTTATGTGTAAGGCATATCAATGAAACAGTCACCTTTTACCAAAAAAGGGAGGGGAGGTCTCAGCTTGAATGAAGATTTTGTCAGAACAAAAAATAAAATGAAATGGCCCATGCAGATCTTGAACCTGCAACTTTCACGTTATTAGCATAACATCTAACCAATTAAGCTAATAAGCTAATTAATATTTAATAAATATTCACAAAATATATTTAATGTTATGTTAACTAAAACAAGATTGAGATAGCAAGAAAACCTGAAGCCTTTCATCAGTAGTTCTTAATCATTCTTTGAACCTAGATTGTTGTTGTTTTTGTGACTAACATCATGTATAGGATTAGTCCAATTAACCATAATGTTGTATTGATTCTTTCGGATACTCCCATGACTCTTTTGTCAGACATGCCTAATTATTTTTCATGTTATTAGTACAACACTAATCAATTAATCTAATAGGCCAATTGATATTATAAAATCAATCACAACATATATTTAAGATCAAGTGAACTGGAACAGCGTGGTGATATCAACAAAAGATGAAATCTTTTATCAAGAATTCTTAGTCATTGTTTGAATGTAGATTATTGTTTTTGGGACTAACATCCTTTACGATAAGTTTAGTTAGGCTTAATTCTGTGTTGATTCTTTTGGTATACTCCCATGATTCTTTCTATTATTTCATATATAGAAAAGAGGCCTTGACTTGAATGAAGAACAAGAAAAACTCTCAATACAAGTGATCACTCGTACTTGTTTGAACTCTCTCCTATTTATAGAGTGCAAATGAAGCTTCCACTGTACTCTTAAATTTATTGAGCTTGACTCTTAAGTTCTCCAAGCTCATTAAACAATACACCATTTATTGTTTCTCAAATTTTCAATATCTTTGGAAAATATCATCTCCTTCTTCTAAAGTGGATGTGTCTCTCCCAGGATTCAATGGCAATTTCCCAAAACCATAGCAATTCACTATGCACGGGAACAACCAATTTAAATTTTTGGAAATTTAAATTGATTTTCCCAGATCGAAGGAATGTGGCAGTGATGGTATTTTATTGTGCAGCACTGTTAATGTATTATATAATTAGTATACTGGTGTTCGATTTGAACCAATGAGATATACAGACTTTTAGATTTTGATACAAATTCCAAATCACTCTTTTTTCCTGAATTCATATTTGTCTAGCTTCACAACATGAAATATACATGCATTCCATTAATCATGATGACTATATTTATATTTCAAGTGAAACCCACAAAATACTAACGGAGATAGTCTTTGATATTCAGTTTTTTATACGATGGAAGTTAAGAAGCAGAACACTGGGGCGAAAGCCACTTCGACAGCAAGATGCTTTTCATGTGATAAGGACATGTTAACCTGCAGCCTGGCTTCAAACCCTTTCACAGAGGATTCATATCAACTTTCAACTAGAGAGTTAAAGATTAAACAAATGAGGAAAGTTCGTGATTTTTTGAATGATCAAAAATATCCCCAGCCGGTAAGCTCATCCATCTTGTGTCTCATCTTACCACGATAGGTTGCAAAATTTTCTGTATGGCTTCAATGCATTTTTTATTGCCTACTTTGGTGAATTAATGTTAATGGAACCTTCTGAATTTTAGATCAAGATGAGGGATATTTTTGAAAGGAAAATAAAGAAATCTTACAATCAAAATAGAAAAAGAGTAAAAAGAGGTAATTTTCCTTTCACATTCACTCTATTCCAAATCCATGTTGGTATTAATGATGAGTGTATCTATATATGTTTCAAATGCAGAGATTGGATAAGTAGATGTACTAGAAAAACTGATCATTGAGGATTTGAACAGCCCAGCTATGAAAGAAGAGGACAAACTCAATGAAGCAATCGGTTTATTGGTTATTCAAGATGATACTCTCAAGCGCAAAAGCACTTATTACAAATCGGTTGACAGGCCAGCTGTCCCTGTAGGTCCAACATTTCAAGCTCAACAACTACCAGAATGGAGACCAAGGAACCACAGAATTAATGAAGACGGGGAATTAAAATGGTTAGGAACCAAAGTTTGGCCTCTGCCAGATGAAGATCTTGAAATCAATGCAACAGACATTGGAAAAGGCAGGGATGAAAGATGCTTATGTGAAAATGGAGGATCAGCTGAATGTGCTAGAATGCAAATTAGTGTAGGTAGGGCACGTTTGCAAATTGCAATCACAGATTGGCCCTGTTTTCTCCATCTGGAAATTTGATGAGATGGGGGAAACATTTTCAAAATCTTTTGAAAAGAAGGAAGTCAAGAGATTCAACTCTCTTGTGAAGGTGCACCCACTTTTTGATTACAGCACAGACTTTTGGAAGCTTGCCTGGAAGCGCCTGCGAAAATCTCCGAAGAGTTTGTTAATTATTATTACAATGAACATAACCCTAGATGGATTGCTAGTGAGACCAGATCAAAACTTTTTGAATTTCACGTTTGCCTAGTTTGATTACAATGAACATAATTGTAATCTTCAGTTTATTAGATGCACTTGAAGAACTGATTATTGAAGATTTGAACAATCCAATTATGTGAGAGGAAAATAAACTCTATGAAGCTTCGGATTATTGCTTATTCAAGATGGTCCTCTCAAGCCCAAAAGCGCTTATTACTTATTGGTTGAAAAGCGAGTTGTTCCTGAAGGACCAACATTTCAAGCTCAACGGCTATCAGAGTGGAGACCAAGGAACCACAGAAACCATGATGATGTTGAGGAATTAAAGTGGTTAGGAACCAAAGTTTGGGCTCTGCCAGATGAAGATCCTGAAGTCAATGCAGAAGACAGTGGAAAAGGCAGGAATGAAAGATGCATGGGTGAAAATGTAGGATCAGCTGAATGCCCTTGAATACACCTTAGTGAAGATAGGGTACGTTTGCAATCCCAAACTGGCTCAGCTTTCCCCATCGGGAAATTTGATGAAATGGGGGAAACATTTTCAAAAACTTTGGGAGAGAAAGAAGAAAAGAGATTCAACTCCCTAGTGAAAACACATCCACTTTTTTATCACAGCAGAGAGTTTTGGTAGCTTGCCTCAAAGCTTTTCAGAAAGTCTACACGCACTTTGATCAAGTATTATTACAATGTACGTACTCAAAACAAGTAATGGCTGAAGAAGAAGATGATGAAGAAACCAAGGATTTGGTAAATGCATGAAACGTTTACGTAGTCTAATCTCATCTATAACAATATTTAGCTAGGAAATATTTTGAATATAAATAATATATTGTTGTTATTACTGTCATGGTCCTTCAGCTTTATATGCTTTTAATTCTTCTAAAATAAGTCGTATATTAATTTGTTCCATTTTAAGTATAGTATATTTAATTATCTAATCAATTAATCAGCTTGCGACTCACTCTAATAATTTTATTTCTTTATGCTTTTCTCTTTTACCCAGAAAGAAGCGCAGTTCGACTCACAACACCTTCAATTTTAATTTGATTGGAGGAGTAAACGTGCTATCTTGTAAATTGTAATTCAATTCTTTGTTTGGAGCATGCAGGATCTTCTTTTGTGTGTTGGTTTTTTGTTTATTTGTTTGCTTTTCTCATCTGTTTTTCAATAGGTTTGCTTTAGTCTATGGTTCATATATGTGAGAATCATTGAACTTTTGTAAGATTTTATGCTGAACTAGTATGGATTTGTATTGCTCTTTTATCTTTATAGAATGATAACTAACTTCAACTCTTGGGTTTTGAGTTTGCCTAATTTGAAATCTATTCTATTGCATTTAATACTTTACATGTGGTAAGAAAAGTACAACTGTGGAGGGACGATTGAGTGCTGAGAGGCAAGAAAACAAAATAAACTGGGATTGGATGGAAGGAGTAACATTATAGACTGTAACTAGTTTTACTTTCTCTCATGAATCTTTGGTAATGCGTAATAATAAATTGAGTATTTCTTGCGGGAGCTACCATTATACTAATGATTCACACAAATTTACTAACAGTTAGGAATCTCCTGTTGAAATGACTCCACGTGAGTTATTAGATAGGTTTTTTAAACTATACCAATCAATATGTCTAATGGGCTAATGTAGAGTCACATCAACAAATGCAAGTTACTGACTACCAAAAATCTTAATCCTTCGAAGAGATGGGAATAGGTTACCTATAGAATATGACAAGATTTTTGATGCATTTCCTTGTCATTTTATCTTTTATCTTGTGTTTGCCTCATTCTATGGAATCAACCATCACCACTACTAGTCTCAGTTCATTATAAGATATAAAATCATTTTTTGAACTTAAATTATTGTTTAAACGGTTCTGTGAGAGTCCAAAAATAATTTTATAAGAAACATTCATTTTGTACAAGCTGTATTCTCAACCTTAGTTCTTCAACAAAATTCAAGTTTGACAAATCTGATCATTCAAATATTGAATCGAAAATCATGGCAAAGGAAGATTTGATAACCTTTATGAGGTTTGATTCAAACGATAAAGTGGCAAATTATGGGCAAACCAAGTTTCGTTTGATTGTAAAGGTATGTAATTTCTTATCTTTTCGTAATCAATGCAAGAAATGAAATATTAATATCTATTTTTTTCTCATACCTACCATAGGAATCTTAACATTGTTTTGATTTACAGGCTTCTACAAGCAAAACATTTAAAAGTATAAGATCAATCGTCTCTGTGAAGACAAAAGGCAACAGTGACTCCCATGACCACACCATTGAAGCCATTGTTATGCAAGCCCATTCGTTACTACTAAGTCATCGAAGTTAGGCTTTTTGTTGCCCATCAAGATCATATCTGTTCAACCATGGGATTTTTCTAAGTACTTTAGGCAAAAACAGTTTATGTTTTTGCATTAAATCTTATGTGATACCTTGATAGGTGCAGGAGTATGGTATTCCTTACTTTTTTGGGTAGAGGTTGAAAGGTTTGGTATGACCAGAATCACTCCACCTATTATAGACAAGTGCCTCTTTGTGTTCTATTTTGGGTTGCATTACTCTATTTTTCTTCTCTGATATTACAACACGATATTAGGGCCTTAAAGTTATTCTAGGATTGTGATTGAAAGAGTGAAAAAACTAGCAAGGCTTCCTTCCCTACATTAAAACCATTCAAATACCAGAGAGATAAACTCATAAACCCATGGCTTCAAGAAATTGCTCTACACCTTCTCCTCTAACTTTCTCACGTAAAAATTACCAAATCTGGGCTATGAAGATCAATGAAGCCATAACTCAGATTTGACTTCTGTGAAGTAGTTGCCGCTGAAAGACAACCAGCCCTCCTACCTCAAAACCCTATTCAAGCTCCAATAAACCAAAAAATACGAAGCTTTGGTTGCCATACAAAGCTCAACGGTGCATCAAAGATAAGGCAGAACATGCTCTGGGGCTTAAGGGAGACAACGCCCTGGTTGTGGTACTGGGCCATGATGATTGCTAATTCACAAATAGCCTTCCTGCTAAAGAGGCAAAGAGCTCCCCAGCTGGCCAACATGATGACTCTACTGCAACATCAGAACATTGAAACAGTGCTGCCGCCCCCACTAAGGAACACCCTGAGTGTACTAAGGAGCTTGCCCAACGAGGAAACTACAACCATGCTGAGTGTAGACACAGTCTGGCTCATGAACTCAACCTACAAGAGATTCTCAAACAGGGAGAACTACTACGTGAAGATTCTCAGCCTCCCAAATGTGAAGATAATAGGACTGAACATCCTTTGTAGTTTAGACCTTCTCACCAGCAGAATGATCTATAACCTCAAAGAGGAAATTAGAGTGCATTTTGCCCCAGAAGAAGATTTGGGAATCTTTACAACTCAAGATTCTGAGGCTTTATCTCTCCTACCTTCCTCTCTTTTACCCATGAAGCTTCTTACTTGGAATGCACGTGGAACAGGCCATGCAAATTTCAAAAGGGTTTTCAAAGACATGGTCACTCAACACAACCCTAATGTAGTTATTCTCACGGAAACTAAGTTGTTGGGTCCAAATGCAGACCAAGTAATCCATTCGCTAGCTTCGCTGGGTTTCAACGGACACGCCAAGGTAGATACAATGGGATTAGCTGGAGGAATGTGGCTGCTCTGGAACATGGAAGAGATTTCTATGGCCTTCATGGCATCCTCCTTCCAAGAGCGGCATTGTAGATTTAAGGTAAACAATACCAGCCTCATGACCTCTGGCATCTATTCTGGTCCTAACTTTTCCATCAGAAGAAATCTATGGGATAACCTTGTGGAGGTAGCTAATTCCCATACACTTCCTTGGGTAGTTTTAGGAGATTTTAATGAAGTTCTGAAAAGGTATTAGGGGTATCAACCTTTATAGAGCATCCTTTTTCAAGATTGCTTAGATAAATGCAATCTACTGAATCTGGGTTGTACCAGGGGTTTGTTCACTTGGACAGGTAAATCTAGTGGGGGTAGAATCATAAGAGCTAGATCAGACAGAGCTTATCCCTTTAATCTTCATCTTGGCCATCAACTACCTTTCAATGACCATAGAAAAAGAAGTAGGCGAGATTGGCAGGCCTTCAAATTCTCCAAGGGACATAGAATCTCTCATCTGCTATTTGCAGATGACATCCTTTTGTTTGAAAGGCTGAGACAAACATCATTGGATCCATGTTCAGGACAATGGACCACCTTAGTGCAACTTCCGTTTAAAGATCAACCCTCAAAAATCCAAATTGTGGTTCTCACCCAATATAGATACCCTCTCCTCTTAAACTCTCTCCATGACCTTGGGCATCCATAAAACCTCTAATCTGGGTAGATACCTAGGCGTTCCTCTAGGATCTAATGTCTCTTAGAGATCATACCGAAAGTACGAGTAAATGTGTCCTAGAGATGGGGTGATTAGGACACTTAAAAATTTTCGCAAAATAAAATCTTAAGTTTCAGAATCAAGCATAATCTATTAAGCTTGGTTTAAAATAGTTTAAGCTTATTTATGAAATTTTCACAATTTTAAGACTTGTTAAAATAGAGAGAAGCTTAAACACAAATAATATACTGAAAATATGTAAATACTGAAAATAATTTTGTATAAGGAAGAAGAATGACTCGGTGATTTATAGTGGTTCGGTCATAACAAGACCAACGTCCACTACTCTCAAAATCCTTTAAGAGAGTTATCTTCACTAGTTTATAGGATTTCAACTACCTTTTACAGCTACACAGTGGCTCTCTATAAGCTTGGTTTTCCATATACATCAAGAACCTTTATAGCTTCGATTATGTCCCGTATAGACTATGTCTACCCTCAACAAGGTTACAACAGAGAGTGTTTCGGCAAACTACCTTTATAAAAAAGAAATTTCATAGTGGAAATGGTTAAGCTTAAACACGTGTTGCTTGTTACAACTGATATCCCAATATGCCCAGTACACTAAAATGATGTTCAAGATGAGATTTTTGCAAATGAAGATGAAGACTTGAGAGGTTTTTTGCAAATTAGATTTTCTTGTATTCTCTCTCTAACCTCTTACTTTGATGCTCCTCCTTTCTTATATAGCTTTCAAAAAATTTATTGTTAGAGACATCATCATTTCAAATATTGTTGTTGGGAAATATCTCTTCTCTAGGTATACTTGTTACTTGTGCATTTCCTTTGTCTATATGATATTTCTTTTGGTTGGCCTTCTTTGAATGATGCACATTGGGCCCTTCTTCATTGTCCATCAGATTTTTCTATCATGTGTTGCAAAGTATGGGCTGGTTAGAGCTACTGTCTTGCTGGATTTCTAAATAGTGTTGTTGGATAGTTTGCAGTGTTGTGGGAAGTATTCCGAAGCCCATGTTTTACTGTTGTGTGGCTCAATAAAGTAGGTTACTTTTGTATTATCCAGAATATTACATATATAATCCATAGTTAATATATAATGGACCGGTGAAACATTTAATGATGTTGAGATTTGCTGCACACATAAGACAAACAAGAAGTAGTTTGCAGCTTCTGCAAATTGCTTTTCCAATAAAGTACAATTGGTTGACTTGTGAAAATAAAATTTTTGTTGCTGTTGTCAAAACTTGTACACCAAGTTTTGTAAAAAGAAACATCAACGGTAAAAAGAGAAAACTTAACCCAGAAATCATTTTCTTACATGCAAAATAAAATGATTAAGAACTGTAGGAGGCGAAGAATAGATCTGCAACATTTGTAGATTATCTCTTTACGGCAAAGAGGAAAAGTAACAAATTAATTTTAAAAAATGGTTGACTCAAAAAATCATCTTTTCTAAAGCAAAATAAAATGGTTGAAAATTTGTTTGGAAAATAGATCTGCAAGGCATGCAGATTTCATTTTCATGCCAAAGTGAAGAAAGAGTCAATTAAATTAATAGTTGACTTTTCAATAAAATATTGTTTTAGAACATGTTATCCCAAAAATAATTCTAGAAAGTAGACTAAGAAAACAAAAATACTTATTTTGTTTGGGGAGATATTCCATTTCAAAATTTTTTTATAAATTAAATAAATCTTTAAAAATATTTTTTTTCATCAAATTCATTTAAGGACTCGTCAAAAATCTCTTGAGCTAACACATACCATTTCATCGTAGACAAAGTTAGGGAGAGATTAGCAAGCTGGAAAGCGAATCTCCTTTCCTCAGCAGCCAGACTTCCGCTTATTCAGACTGTTGGAGCTTCCATCCCTCAGTACTACATGCAGTCAATCATCCTTCCAACTTCTATTTGTAAGGATCTTGACAAGATCAATACCAATTTCTTTTGGGGACACTTGGAGGGTTCTTATAAAACTCACCTCATTAGTAGAACGACCTTAAGTAAGCCTAAACAGTGAAAGAGAGAGCGGGGTTCCAAATTAAGCAACCTAGCCTTTCTTGCCAAACTGCACTGGAGACTCAAAACAGATAATACCTCCATCTGAAAGGAAGTGTTGCAGATTTCCACATCCATCAGGAAACCCAATTCTTTCACGAACCTCAAAGCTTTCCTGGCAGGACACCTAACATATCAAAGAGGAGAATGCATCAATCCTAGTAATGAAAATGGAGCCAACTGGGTATCCTTAGAGAATAGATACAAGGCCCTTTCAACAAGGGAGAGGAAGATATCTGGGATCAAGACCTAGGCTAGAACTGTGGAAGCTTATCCTTCAGCCTTCTAAAAGACTGGAAACTACAGATCAGGGCGATCATTCTAAAACCACACGCAGACAAATCTAACTCCATTTCATGGAGTTTTAGAAACAAATGGTATTTTCTCCACCAGATCAGCTTACATGGGTCTTCTACAGGAGGAAAAACCAAACCAACTCTTCAAATTCATCTGGCAGGTCAAGTGCCAAGAAAGAATACCCCATTTCCTCTGGAAATGTAGACATGACTCCTTCCCCTCAGCTAAGAAACTCCACGCCAGACACATCATACAGTCACCAACATGCAGCAACTGCGGGGAAGTGGAAACAACGGTCCACTGCCTTAGGGGCTACTTTAAAATCAGAAACATTTGGTAGGATATCACACAAGAGGATGATTTCTACCACACCCCATTGAAGATATGCTACTGATGCAATTGGCTAACAGGAAGAAATCTCACTGGGGTATCCCATGGAACACGTTGTTCGTGTATGTTTGCTGGAACATTTGGCAGAACATAAACAATTTTCTCTTAAAAAACAATGCATGCACTAGTCAACAACATTAGAGCAAGCGATCACCCAAGCAGTGGAATTCTTCTACCTCATAGCGAAACAGGGAGGGCGAGAAACAAATACCATCTGAATCTAATGGCAACTACCATAAACTCAATTGCGATGCATCTGGAGAGCAAACATCAAGACGCATATCCTTTGGAGGTCACTGAGGGCAATGGATAAAAGGTTACATAGGGTTACTCGGACCTAACACAGTCAATTTTTGGGAACTCTGGAGTGCGTATAGAGGAATGCAACAAGCACGGGGAATATGAATACAGAACATAATCATTGAAACCGACTCACTGAGTACTGTCAATTACTTGCATAATGAGGATCTACAGGTACATCACCCATGTAGTAATATCATTGAATTATGCAGGGTGCTAAATTAAAGGTCGAGTTGTGAGATCCACACCACATCAACAGGGAAGGCAACTAGCTAGGAGATGCTTTGGCGAAGAAGGCAATAAAAGTGGAGGAAGGAACAGTTATCTTGAATAATATTCCCAGTGATGTAAACATAAGCTATTTATCTGACTTACAGGGCATCTCCTTTTGCCGTGATATTTGGACTTGTACTTAAACTCATTTGAACTCCTTTTCACCATTTAATGCATTCCCTTTTAACGGAAAAAAAATAAAATTAAAAAAAAAAAAGATGATTTTTTTTCTAGGATCATGCATTATAAGACAGTAAAACTTGAGACAAATTCAAATAGGAGTTTCAATGCAGCGACAAAACAAGGCAGATGTGATGTTAAACCTAAGAAACACTATTCCAGGGGAGGCCTTAATGGCAATTTAATGAGATCTTTTATAGTGCTTTCGAGTGCTATATATTTGAGTGTTGTAATAGATATAGGCACCTCAGACAGCATTTAAAGTGGCGCCGTCTATATTCACTCATATATAGCTCTTCCAACTTAAAAGTTCTGTCTATATTTATACATTTTTTAATAAGACATCATATCTTTAACTCAAAGTGGCTGGGAACTAAAGTTTTGGCCTCTGCTAGATGAAGATCTTGAAGACGTCAGTGTAGAAGACATTGGAAAAGGCACGAATGAAAGATGCTTATGCCAAAATGCAGGATCATCCGAATGTGCATGAATACACATTAATGAAGCTAGGGCTCGTTCGCTATCAGAAATTCGCGCAGCTTTCTCCATCTTGATATTTGATGAAATGGGGGAAACGTTTTCAAAATCTTTGGGAGAGAGAGAAGAACAGAGATTCAACACTCTAGTAAAAACACACCCACTTTTTCATCATAACACAGATTTTTGGAAGCTTGTCTCGAAGTGCATCGGAAAGTCTTCAAAGACTTTGATTGAGTATTTCTACAACGTACATATCCCTTGATGGATGGGTAGTGAGACTAGATCAAAACTTAAGCAAACAAAGAATGACTGATGAAGGAGAAGAAATCAAAGATTTGGTAAGTACTAGAAACTTTTGGGTCATTTAATCTCTTATACAACAAGATTTAATGAGCTAGGAAATACCTTGAGTATAAATTTACATTATTGTTGCTACTGTTATAGTTCTGGAATTTTATAAGCTTGTTTTTCTTCTAAAAGAAGTAGTGTAATTTGTCCCATTTAATGTATAGTGTATTTAATTATTTATCAATTAGTCTGCATGTGACTCCCTCTAACAATTTTATTTTTCTATGCTTTTCTCTTCTTCCCATATACAAGTGAAGTTCAACTCTTAACACCTTCAATTTGATTTGATAGGAGTAGACATTTTATCTGTAATCTAATTCATTATTGGGAGCAGGATATTTTATGTTTTCTTATATTGTTGAATTGTTTGCATCTCCCTACATGTATGCAATTGGGTTGCTGTAGTCTATGGTTTATGTGTATATATATATATATATATATATGAAAACTGTCGAGTCTTTATAAAATATTATGTTTAATTAGTATGATTTTGTATTACTCTTATCATTGTAGAATTATAATGAACTTCTCTACTGTTTTCAATTTGGTAAGGAGTAACAACATGCATAGATTGAAAATTTTTACTTTATTTTATCATGTACTTTCTATAGGAGCAACCATTTTTCCAAAATTGGATGTGGATTACCTTCAGCTAGCAACCTCCCACAGTCACTGAGGTCGCACCATGTGAACCAATGGATAGATTTTAAGATATAGCAACCATTATTAGGATAAGGAGTAAGTCAAGTGGAATTACATCAATGATTGTAAAGGTCATTTACTGCAAAAACTCCCAATCCTCCAAAGGTATGGGTTTAGGTTACCGGTTGAAGATGAAAGAAGATTCTTGATGTTTTCTCCGCGTCTTTTTGTCTCCTATCTTCCACCCTCACTCTAAATGGGTCAACCATCACCACAATTCCTCTCACGTCAGTTCATTGTTGGATATAAATCGCTTTTACACCTTCACTTAGGTAGCTATGCGAAGAACTATCTCATATAAGAGTTTAAGGTCTTCAATGAAGGTCCAAAAATAATTTTGTAACTTTAACATTCACCTTGCCAGGCCCTAAAACCTCGATTCTTCAACAAAATTTTAAGTTTGACGATGCTGATCACTCAAATATTGAAGTGCAAATCAACTTGACGGAAGATCGGATAACCTTCATGAGATTCTTATAATCTTTTCACAATTAATTATCAAGTTTCGTTTAATTATCAAGGCATGGAATTGAGATTCTTATAATCTTTTCACGATTAATGCCAGAAATGAAATTATTAGTCTTTATTTTTTTTCTTACACTGAACAAAGGAATCTTAAGATTGTCTTGCTCAGAGGCTTCTCCTTTCAAACTGTTAAGCTAGTTAGATAGGGTATATTTTTAATTTCCTGTAACTATGTGCCCTGGTAATGACTTGGCTTTGTTTTCCCTACTGGTATATAAAGACCTGACTTGTACATTCTAAATAGATGATAAAAGAAGAGTATCCATTCCTTTTCTCCCGAGTTAGAAAACCATTAGAAAGTATAAGATAAAATCGTCTATGAATATCAGAAGCAAGAATGACTCCCTTGATCACACACCATTGAGGCCACTGTTATGCAGCTCGTTGGTCACTGATCATCAATACTTTTTGTCGCGGATATATCAACATTGAATCTAACTTGATTGCATTATGAGAGAACTGAAGATTCATACTTGCCTGTTACACTTTCACCTTAACATTATCTTTGTCTCTGTAAATAATAATTTGAATTTAAAAATTTAAGCTCTTAAATAAAAACCCCAAAAGTTTTATATATAACATGTGCCAATGTGACCTAAATCCTCTTAAATCAGTATTGTTCTCGGGCACTTGAATGCTAAGCAACCAAATCGCAACATTGGACACTTGAAGCAAAGAGGAAGGAGACTCGTCTCAAGCTACCCTGTACTAGGTGCTAAGACTCAACATTACGGGCCTTCGATCACCTACTATAATATCGTAGATAGCACATAAAAGCATTGTAAAAGGATGCTTCAAAGCTCTATAAAAGTCCCTTTTATGGCGTAGTGAATCAATCAGAATGAAAGTGTAGTTTCTCTTTTATGTTGAATTTTGAATTTCTTTTTACATGCTTGTACACTACATCATCAATTACGTTGGTGGAGTTGGCTAGTTGACTCCCAATTTGAGTACTCCCATACCAAAACTACTGTATTTTAATTTTTTTTTTTTAATACATGAACGAAGGAATCATTAGTTAATGCAGTACATACCTTGACTATAATTTAATCTCATTTATTTCATTTAATTTATTTTTAGAGAAAGAATGAGATTCAAGAGTGCTCTTGTCAATTTTTTTTTTTCATTTATACTCTCATTTAATTAAAAGTAATTCACTTATTCTCTCCCTTTACTACATATATATATATATATATATATATATATATATATATATATATAATGAAAATTAAATAAGTATATTATAATCAAAATATTACATCGATTAAAATTCTCTTAATCCATGCAAAAAAAAAGAAAAAAGACTGCAATAATTTTGTAATATAGAGATTAGTTTTTCATACATTGGACCAAATTATTCTCTCTTTCAAACAGATTAAATTGCTCTCTGCATTGAAAAAAAATGCGGTGCACTAAATAATTAGTGTTGGGAAAACACTGAATATGTCCATATATAATTGAACCACAAACATTTTCAGTATTAAAATTTGTTATTCTCTGTTTCTCCTTCTTGAGAGTGTTGTGAAACACTGCTCCCAACCTAGCTTCTACCCTTTGGCAGCAACAAGATCGGCTTATCTACAGTGCCCCTCATTGGTTCACTCAATGAGTACCTCATTGCCAGTCCTCTTAAGCCACCGCCAAATCTGCCACAGCCTGGTCCATTATTGCCACACTCTGCCAATCGTTCAAGAGCTTGGGTCATGTCCTCTGAAGACAAGTTTGTCTCATATTTCCGAAAGGATGAAACCTATCTCAGCCTATTTGCAAAAAAATCCATTCATTAGAAGGTCTCGACTTGCGGACTTGGTTATTCATGCTCTGAATGGTGTAGGCTCTAACTATAAAGGGATTACCACTGGACTCAAAGCCTGTGACCTGCCTATCACCTTTAAAGAATTGATTGAGAAACTCACTAATTATGAGAGACTTATCAAACATGAAGAATCATCACTTGTTGACTCCTGAAAATCTCATACAATTAAAAATTGTAACTATTCATAGGATAGTCGTTGGTAAGTTGCGTGAGTTGGTAATGCCTTGTCATTTGAAAGGTTATATCTCTTAAATGGGGAGTCATGTATATTGGAAAAATATATTTGTTTATAAAACAACACAACTTGTTTTTTTATAAAATAGTTATGATCATTCATGAAGTATCCCTTCATGTCTATAGATGACAATTCCCACCAACATTCAAAATGTGTTTTCCAAGATAAGATGGAGGGGAGAAAAAAGCAATAAACAATAAAAAGAAAGACAAAGTCTTGGCATCACTTACACCTTAAAATCTTAACTTGATTCAAAATAATAATAATAATAAAAGACAGTTTAATTATATAATTGAGACCCTCTTATATGAGATTTGGTAATTAGAAGAGCAATGAGACTATCATTTCTCTTTGACCATAATAGTGGGCCGAATTATGAGAGAAATGGACTATTGTAATTCATAAATAAAACTATATTACAATATTAATTGGTAGTATTCCATATCTTAAAAAAAAAAAAAAAAAGTTATTTCATGTAAAACTTATTCCCTTCACATATAAACAACCATTTCATTTCATTTATCCCTGTATTTTCAGCATTTGACTCATTTAGGGTTGCACCGACCATTGTGAGAGAGAAAGCTACGAGATTAGTGGAAAGCACATCGGAAATCTCTCCTCAAGTGATTGACCTCTTTCTTCACTGATCAATTGTAAGTACGAATCTAACAGTGGACATGATCAAATCTTACAAAATATCAATTCAATTTCTCAAAATTATTAGTTGGTTGCTAGATCTATGCATCAAATGTTGAAATGATAGATTTTTATCATTAATTTTATGATTGATTGTGTTCTAGATCGTATGCAAAATTAAAAATTAGTGAAGCATCTGTTTATTTTTCTTGCAAGGGCAAATGTATAGAAGGGAATGGGAAGGGATAAAACCTATCACGGGAAATGGAAAAAAAAAAAAAAAAAAAAAGTTATCCGAAACTTTTTGGTGGTTTGTACCAGGGTACTTTCACATCTTTTGATATGAAAATAATTCTTGATGGAACACAAAACTAATTCTTTGTTAGGTTGAAAGGTAGTGTTTATGTCTTATTGATTTGATTCTTCAGTGCATTAATGTTATACACATTATTTGCCTTTGTGATCAAATATGCCATTGACAGCCCAATTAAATCTTGACCTTTATAAATTTAATTAAATCTGTTCCAAAATTTTCTATTTGGATCTTGCCTAACTTGAGCCTATGGATATAAGGAAAAAGAAATTATGAGAAAAATAGTGGTGGGTTTACTTTTTTTCTTTTTCTTTTTTTTCCTTCCAAGGATACTTTGGCTCCACCTTGAATTTCAACACATAAAGCCCACCATTTCTTCTTTTAATTTGTGTGTTACCTGCCTGAGTTAATATTTTCTGTCTGTCCTTTAACCTTTTAATTTGTCAAAAATAATATAGTAATATTTGTTCAGTTAAAGGTTATGACACAAAAATTATAACCTTTAATTTTTGACAAATATTAAAGGAAAATGAGAGGTACCACATTTTGGAAAACTATTAAATTAACTTTAGGAGAATTTTAGAAGAATTATAAAAAAAATTTCAAAATCCTTACCCTCCTAGATTATACTTTACAAATAAGGGAAATATTTAGATATACCTTCCTTTCTTTCTTAAAAATAACTTGCAAATGTACCCCTAATAGAATCATAATCTATCCAAAATCACCATTACATATTATCTATCCAAACATGTTCCTTGACAGAAAACAGTGGTGGCTTGGGTTTTAGGGATCTTCAGGCTCTTAACCTGGCTTTGTCAGCAAAAAATGACTGGTGTCTTATCTCTAATCCTTCCTCAATGTTGAAGTGGCTATAAAATTTCTTGATCAAAAACTAATTCACTCAAATATGCTTAAACTAGTAGAAGAACACTCATAAATAATTTTATACCATATTCAAAAGAAAGTAATGCATGGGGAGGATGAGATATGAATTCGGATTCATTGTCGACTGTTCAACAAATTTACTACAGTGAATCCGGAATTCTTGAGACACTAGCCTTTGGGTTGCCAAAATGGGAGTGAAAGGCTATTTGGACAGAAAAGCTAGTTCTCTCTCTCTCTCTCACTGCCATTCCTATTTACCGCATCCCTTACCACAGATCAAACAAGTTTACTCATGTTGAGCCTGAATCATCCACTTAACCACATTCTTGTTATATTTAAAATGAAACCCACATCCACTTTCTAATAGAGAGCATATTTCTTTCAGTTAATAAGAAAATGGCAGATCAACCTCATACTACTGAGAAGCACTTCATAGAGGAGAAAGGTATTTCTCCCAATGCAGACTCAAATAGTCAACAAAAAAATGCTTTCAGCCAGTTCGCTGATGAAAAGGATATGCTAGATTGCTGGAAATGCTTAGCCTTGATGGAACCATCGCACTACCTGTCAACTGATAGACTCAAAGTTCTCCAAATACTTAAAGTTCTAAAAATAAGGAGAAATCTTAAATATCCTGAGCTGGTATGTTCTTCTATCCTGTGTCTCATAGTAACATATATACCTGAGTTCCAAGAAAACCTAGCTTTTATCCCCTTTGTAATTTGATTGAAGTATATATGACTTAAGGGTATCAAAACTCTGTTTCAGGCCAATGAATCTGACAATCAAAAGGGAAAAAGAATAAAAAGAGGTCAGTTATCCTCAATTTCATGCCAACTCTTCCATATACGAAAGTGGAACTTTTCTTAAGACATGTATAAATCAGTTACACTGATTTGTAGGACAAGCTATTATTCTGCTACATCTTAGATTAAACAATGTTCAATATATTCTCTTATTTTCATGCAACCTTCTATCTGTTAGTAAATTGAATGCTTCTAGTTCACATTTTGTCCTTTTTACTCGTGATAGTTGATTCATTCAAGACCTGTCTACAGGGATGATGATTGGTATGGCTAGACTTTCAGCTGGCTTATATTGACTTCAGTAATTGAATTTCAAGCCTGCTAGTTCACTTACAATTGATAATTTTCTTCATTGAAATTTTGTTTTTAATAAATCACAATTTGTAATTCTGCTTCTCATAATCATGTACATATGAAGTATAGCATCAAAGACTAGGACATCCCTCTCATAACCAATTGATGCTCATTGATTTTGTTCTTATATCTTCTGTTAAACCTGAATTTTGTATCATTTGTCCTCGTGCTAAGCAAAAACGTAGTCCATTTCTTTTACATGGTCAATCTACCACTACTCTTTTCGAACTTATACATGTTGACACTTGGGGTCCATATGCAATTTTTTTCCAATAGTTGATAATTTCAGTCATTGCACATGAGTTTTCTTGCTTAAGTCAAAATCCCAAACTTCTTCTCATTTGCAAAACTTTTGTCATATGATTCAAAAACAATTTTCACCTTCTATCAAAATTGTCCATTCAGACAATGGTTTTGAGTTTCATATGCCTAACTTTTTGCTTCATTGGGAATTATTCATCAATGAACTTGTCCTTATACTCCCCAACATAATGGTGTTGTTGAACAAAAGTATCAACACATCATTTCCACCGCTAAGAACTTTTCTGATAATCATATGTTAGAAATCTTTCTCCATATTCAATTTTCTTACAATCAATGGTATTGCAATTGTTGACGTGACTTCATAAGTTATTGAATAGATTAACCAATGCACCATTCAATCCATCTAACATAACTTATGAAATCACATCAGCTACAACAATGCAGTTGGCTATAGTTAATTTCTGTTTGTTTTACTCCCATTGATGCTAATAACCATGTCTATATGTCAAATACAGTGGTTGGTCTACAAGAAGCAATGAAGGAACTGCTACTCGAAGATTTGAATGATCCAAATGAGAGGGAAGATGTGAAGTTCTTTGAAGCACTGAGTTTAATCTTCATCCCTAAAGATCACTATCTCAGACCTAGAACAGCTTATTTCTGTTCAGTTGATAAAAGAGTTGTTCCTGTGGCACCAAAGTTGCAACCTCAAACTCCAGACTGCAAACGAGAAAACAACAGAAATGGTGGAGAAGATGCTAAGGAATTAAAGTGGTTGGGAATACAAGTTTGGCCTCCACCACAAGAAGGCTTAGAAGTCATTGAAGAAGACATTGGAAAAGGCAGATCAGAAGGATGCTCTTGCAAGAATACAGGATCTATTAAATGTAGAAGACTTCACATTAGTGAAGCTAGGGCACGCTTGCAATCACAACTTGGCCAAGCTTTCTTCACGTGGAGATTTTATGAGACGGCCAAAACCTTTTCAGAAATTTTGAAAGAGGAAGAATAAGAGATATTTAAATCTCTAGTAAAATGACACCCAATGTTTGATCATGGAACAAAATCAAGGAAGCTCGTCTTGAAGCACATCGCAACTTATATTGGAAACTTAGTTTTTTAATATGTACTATTCATCCTATGTAATTACTCCCCGGCGTTCATTTTCTGATTATGTCCCTAACTTATATTAATCATTATTACAATTTTAAATGTACAGAATTCGTACCTCATTACTTTAAACTCTTGAGAAGTGTAATCTGGTTAAAAACTAAACCTAGTTATCTTGGAAAAGTTTGGCAAATTAATAAACTTGGTTTTCTATTGAAAAATCTTGTGTCAACTTTTCGCATTTGG
Source organism: Bauhinia variegata (assembly GCA_022379115.2). Lineage (NCBI taxonomy): Eukaryota > Viridiplantae > Streptophyta > Magnoliopsida > Fabales > Fabaceae > Bauhinia > Bauhinia variegata. The sequence goes on along the minus strand of CM039427.1, from coordinate 3,405,983 downwards.
AGACCAATAAATGATATCTAACAGTCTTGTTTTCCTCTAATTGTCTAATAAATGTTATGTTGAACTAGTATGGCTTTGAATGACTCTCTTATATATCTTTCTTTAGTGATGACTGGTTTCTCTTCTGGTATTTCCTATTAGCATGATGTGGAGTCTACTCCATTCCATTTATTACTTAGATGTGCTATATAGAGAATTATAGTTGCCAGCGAATGATGAGAAACAAGAAAGCAAAATAAATTAAACAGGAGTAACATTTTAGGCAGCAAATTTTTCTCTCTTTTTTGTATGTATGTTTGGTTACACAAAAAATATTGGATGTCTTTTAAGGGAGTAACCATGAAACAGCCCTCGAGGCCATGAAAAAGCATAACCTGGTATGTGGCTCAGGAAGGCGGGGGAATAAAGAGAGAAAAGCCTCTAACAAGAAACATAAAATGATATTCAAATCAATCGTGCTTCAACTACAATGGAAAGAGGAATTTATAGTCACATAAAAGTGTAAGCTCGTTCTAAATTATTCAAAAATATCTACCCTAGTAAAACTTTCTATGCAATCTTCAAATTCTCTCATGCAAGCTTAATTAATAAGTGCTTCGCTCATCTCCATGCATGTTTAGAAATATCTCCTTTGTATCCCTGAAGCATATGGGTTGGGTCAATCACAATGGGGTTGGATTCTCATGCCGGTATGTCTCTTATCATAGACTAATTTCTTTTTTCCTCTATCAAACGAACTAGCTCCTATGCAACTTTATTAACTTAAACATTGGAGTATATTTTATCCCATGTGCTGCTTCACTTGGAGACAATAAGTTCCATGAAACTGTTTAATTATTTAATTATTAAGTTGAAAACTCTCGCTAAAAATAAATGAAGAGAATTTTCACATCCTGGGCTAAACTGAAGCATGCAACAACGAAGATAGAACTAGAAACACTTTTGTAAACTGAGGTAAAGGAAGACAATGATTAATGCAACCCACTTACCTCCAATCTTAATTACACGAGAACGTTCTGTTGATTGTCTGGGGTCAGATTTGCTTATAATTAATAAGTTTAACATCAAAGATGTGCTCACTAAATGGAATCTAAGGACCAGCTTGCCTTCTAAGGTAGTTTCATTGAGGAATGGGTTGAGAGCGTCGGCTTAATGTCAATAAACCAAACATAATGAAATGAAGTTTACAAGGAATTTGAATATTTCAACACTCTTCCTATCTCATATCGTTAGCCAAAACTCTTTTGCAATCCTTTAATTATTATACCATAGAATATTAGAAGTCCACTCTTTAGCAGATTGAAAGAGATTGAAATAAATAGAATACAGAATTGTAGTGTATATATAGTGCGAATTTTTCAATGTTCCCAATGCAGTGAGTCCAAGAAATTGGACCTGAATTATTATTAGAAGGGTGAAAAGGGACCAAATTTTCTGCCTCACTAACATGGACCACTAGGTTCCGCACGGACCAAATCTTCTGATAGCTCTTGAGGGCATTGAAAAATGTGGAACTTGAAGAGGCACTAAGACATGTGTGTAACCTTGACTACTAGCACCACAATAGTATCATTATGGTAGAGAGAATATCTCAACTTCGAGGCTGATACGTATACCAAGCAAAGGAAACTTGGGTTAGTTAAACCTGTGTCAAATGATTCTAACAGTATATGAATCTTAAATGGAGCAAGAGCTAGACCAATTAGGTTGAATTGTTTTATGGTTGGGCCTTGGAGTCTCATACAGTAAGCCCTTGACAAAAAAGGATTTAGCTGGGAATTAATCGAGGAATACTATTAAAATCAAAGGAGCATTTCTCCTATATAAAGGATGAACACTTACAATAACACCTAGGAAAACCTCTTCTCCCCTTAATGTACAATCCTAGTGTACTTTTTCCTTTTCTTCTCCCTAAATATATAAGATTGGTGAAAAAAGAAAATCAAATTGGCTGAAAAAATCTGTATTTGTAGACGTTTACTACCTAAAACAGTTTCCAAGATTTTGAAAAGTTCATAAGCAACTACATATTCTTTTCTTAGGAATAATTTTATTTATAAATTTATAAATGGTATAATTTAAATTTAACAAGGTAACTTGCACTTTTTTTTGGGGGGAGAGTTTTTTTAATTTACACCCAAGATATTGCAACACTCTTCAAAGTATTTGCAAATAATCCATATTTGAGATGAAAATAATAATTACCAAATCTCTCACAAGAAGTAGAGTTTTTGTGTTTTGAATTTAGAACTTTCGATCATAAACGCCTTGAAATTCATCCAGCTTGGGTTTAAGGCTCTTAACCTAGCTTTGCCAACAAAGAATGGGTAGTGTAAATCTTTGCTCCTTCCTCAATTTTAAAGTTTGTTATAAAATTTCTTAGTTGAAAACTAATTCAACCAAAAGACTTAAGTTATTTGAAGAAAGCCCAATAGTAGTTTTATATCATATTCAATGGACTATACATGGGGAGGGTGAGACGTGAATTCGCATTCTTTGTTGACTAAATCAACAAATTGACTGCAATAAATCTAAATTCATGAGACAGTAGCCTTTGGGTTGCCAAAAGAAGGTTATTTGGAAAGTCCCTGTGCCTCCAAAACTGAAGCTTTTTATATGGTGAACTTTTCATGATAACACAGTAGTTAAGGTGAAGATCTTGCTTCCCTTTCAGCAGATATTCCTCAGAAACAAGCTAGTTTTCTCTTCTTCTTTTTTTTTTTTCCATATTCAATGTCATTCCTCTTCCCTTTATAATAAACCTCTTTCCCTTCCACAATCAAATTAATTTACTCATGTTGAGCCTGAATCATCCGCTTAACCACATTCTCTTTATATTTTAAATGAAACTCACATCCACTTTCTAATAGAGATAATATTTTCTTTCAGTTAATAAGAAAATGGTAGGTCAATCTTATACAAGTGAGAAGCACTTCATAGAGGTGAAAGCTACTTCTTCCAATGTAGACACAAATAGTCAACAAAAAAATGCTTTAAGCCGTCTGCTGATGAAAAGGATCATGTTAGATTATTGGAAATGCTTAGCCTTGATGGAATCATCACACTACCTGTCAACTAATAGACTCAAAACTCTTCAAATGCTTAAATTTTAAAAACATGGAGAAATATTAAGTATCCTGAACTGGTATGTTCTTCTATCTCGTATCTCATAAAAGCAGACTTGAGTTTCAAGAAAACCTAGCTTTTCTCCCCTTTGTAATTTGACTGAAGTATATATGACTTAAGGGTATCAAAACTCTGTTTCAGGCCAATGAATTTAACAATCGAAAGGGAAAAACAGTAAAGAGAGGTCAGTTATCTTCAATCTCATGCCTACTCTTCCATATACGAAAGTGAACTCTTTCTATAATCATACATTATATATGTTCTTTTTTTTGGATCCAAATTTCTCATAATTAATTACATTGTTACCACTATTGTGATTTCACATGATTTGTTGGATGAATTAACCTAGTGCATTATACAATCCATTTAACTCCCACTTATGAAGTCACATCAACCACCCTAATACAATTGACTACAGGTAATTTGTGTTCATTTTTCACCTACTGATGCTAATAACCTTGTCTATAAGTCAGAGAGTGATTGGTCTACAGGAAGCAATGAAGGAACTGCGACTTGAAGATCTGAACGATGCAAATGAGAGGAAAGACATGAAACTCTTTGAAGCACTCAGTTTAATATTCTTCCTAAAGATCACTATCTCAGAGAAGCTTATTTATGTGATCAGTTGATAAAAGAGTTGTTTCTGTGGCGCCAAAGTTGCAACTTCAAACTCGAGACTACAAACCAGAAAACAACAGAGATGATAATGAAGATGCTGAGGAATTTAAGTGGTTCGGCACACAAGAATGGTCTCCACCAGAAGAAGGTTTAGAACTCAATCAAGAAGACATTGGAAAAGGCAGACAAGAAGGATGCCATGCAAGAATGCAGAATCAGTTGAATGTAGAAGACTACACATAAGTGAAGTTAAGGCACGCTTGCAATCACAACTTGGCCAAGCTTTCTTCACCTGGAAATTTAATGAGACGGCCGAAACCTTTTCAAAAATTCTGAAAGAGGAAGAATAAGAGATATTCAAATCTCTAGTGAAATGAAACTCAATTTTTTATCATGGAACAGAGTTTTGGAAGCTCATCCTGAAGCACATCCCCAATTTATCATTTATCATTATTACAAATTTACGATGTACATAACCCTAGATGGACGCCCAGCAAGACCAGAGCAAAACTTAAAGCAAGAATTCGTACCTCATTACTTTAAACTTTTGAGAAGTGTAATCTGGTTAAAAGCTAAACTTAGCTTGGAAAAAATTAGGTAAATTAATAATATACTATTCTTGTTGTTACTGTTATGGTTGTTCACTGTTGCAAACTTGTTTTTCTATTGAAAAGTCTTGTGTCAACTTGTCCCATTTAAAGCCTAATAAATGATATTTAACCGTCTCGTTTTCCTCTAATTGTCTCTTTCACTCTCATCTTCGTTCTTCCTTTCATTGTACCTCAACCGCCACATCAGGGCATCAAAGATCACCGTGCCACCAGCACTCTCACCTCACTTCATCTTGTTAGGGGACCTAACTTAAACCACAGTTCTCTAACCGAATGAATTCTGTGGCTACATGGCCTGAACAACACACAATTTGGTCAAAGAATGCTACCAAAGGATGAAACGGCCACCTGGTCTGTGGTTCAGAAAGCCGAAGGAATAAAAAGAGAAAACTTTCTAACAAGAAACTAAATGATATTCAAATCAATGATGCTTCAACTATAATGGAAAGAGGTATTTAAAGTTACGTACAAGGGCAAATTCTTTCTAAATTATTCAGAAATATCTGCTCTAGTGAAACTTTCTATGCAATCTTCAAGTTCTCCTATGCATGCTTAACTAATAAGTGCTTTGCTCATTTCCATACATGCCTAGAAATATCTCCTTCATTTCCATGAAGCATATGGGCTGGGTCAATCGCAATTGGGTTGAATTTCCATATCAGTATGTCTCCATCAGAGATTAATTACTCTTTCTCTCTCTTGCACGACTAGCTTTTTAGCAGCTTCTCTAACTTGAACGTTAGAGTGTACCCTATCCCATGTGCAGGCTTTGCTTGGAAACGACAAGTTCTATGAAACTAACTAATTATTAAGTTGGAAACTCTAGCCAAGAATTAAGGAAGTGAACAATTGAAAATCAGCCCAAATCAACTCAGAATTTTCACGTCCTGGGCAAAACTGAAGCAAGCATCAAGGAATACAGAACTAGGAACACTTTTGTAAACTGAGGTAAAGGAAAACAATGATTGAACAATGCAACCCACTTACCACTAATCTGAATTACACATGAACATTCTGTTGATAGGTTTAACATCAAAGATGTGCTCACCAAATGGAATCTAAGGACCAGCTTGCCTTCTAAGGTAGTTTCATTGAGGAATGGGGTTGAGAGAGTTGGCTTAATGTCAATAAACCAAACATAATGAAATGAAGTTTACAAGGAATTTGAATATTTCAACACTCTTCCAATCTCATATCGTAAGCCAAAACTCTTTTGCAATCCTTTAATTACTATTTCATAGATTAGAAGTTCACTCTTTAGCATATTGAAAGGAGATTGAAACAAATATAATCCAATACTGAAGTGTATATATAGTGCGAATTTTTCTATGTTCCCAATGCTAGAAATGTAATGAGTCCGAGAAATTGTACCTAAATTAGTATTAGAAGGTGTGAAGAGATCAAATCTTCTGTCCCACTAACAAGGACCACTAGGGTGTCACACAGATGAAATCTTCTAAAAACTCTGAGGGCATTGAACAGTGTGGAACTTGAAGAGGCACTAAGAAATGTGTATAACCACTCATTGGCACCAATATATAGCATCATTAGAGGTGAAGGTTGTAACTTAGTAGCTAAGGTTCAACTCAGGATTTATGGTGGAGAGATAACAACTTTGAGGCTGATACTATAGCAAGCAAGGAAACTTGGGTTAGTTAAACCTGTATCAAACGATTCTAACAGTATATGAATCTTAAATGGAGCAAGAGTTAGACTAAGGTTGAAATGTTTTGAGGTTGGGCCTAGAATACAGTAAGCCCCTAACAAAAGAAAGGATTTAGCTGGGAAAGCTATCAAGCTACAATCAGAATCTTAGTAGCATTTCCCCTATAAAGCTGAAATAGTGTCCAAGTTTTTGACGTTTTAGGGAAGTACGTATTATTTTCTTAGGAACAATGTTCTTTTAAATGGTACATTTGGGAGAAAGTGATATTTTTCCTTTTTTTATTTATTTATGCTAAGATATGTTACATTTTTTAATATAAAACTAATAATTCATGTTTTAAATATGAATAATAATTAATAAATTTAAAAAAAAATAAAATTTTAATGTTTTAAATTTAAAACTTTTAATTAAAAATGTCTTACAAATTCATTCTGCTTAACATTAAACTAAGACCCTAGTTGGTACATTTCTCTTTTTTCTAACTTGACTTTACTCACTAATTATTCGTATTTAAAATGGGAAGAAGGGAGAAGGCATCCTCGAGTTAAGAAAAGTGTAAAACTGCTGAAAATTAGGCTTCAATTACCTTAAACAAATAATGACCTCTCCACTTATCAATAGTCAAGCTAGACATGCCATTGGGTTATGAGCCTCTTTGTTTTTCCATCATTAACTTGCCTTTTCTTTATCTCTTATCTTCTTCATTGGAGCAACATGCTGGGCGTTTTCTCCCCTCACTTTTTGACTTTTGTGGCAAACTTAGTGATAATGGAGCTTTTATAAATAAAATTGTATGTATTGAAAAGGGAGAAAGCACAAATCTCAGACTTGGTAATTGAAATGGGGCTAGCTAGGTTTGATTCCCCCAATATCCCTGTGGGACATAAATTGATCTTATTTGTTGAGGAATAATCATTAGGTTCTAATTCCTGTCCTGCTGATGGGATTTGAGCTCTATGGAGTTCAAAGAGCTTCTTTTTTGGACTTCTTTGTCACTTTGCTTTGTTCACATAGCTAGGTTCCCTTAACCAGGACTTCATCTCATAGGTTTCCAAGGCAAAAACCCTTTCTTTCTTCACCCCTTTTGTCCATTTTCACTTACCTAATCTTTGCAAAAATGTACCGTAATATTTATAAATTACCTACCAAGATAGTAATGTGCAATTACGAAGTGCCAAGATAGATAATAAGCACATAACAATTACAATTCGAAGTAACTGCTTTTCATGAGAGCTCCCAAACACTCCTAGCCTTAACGTTTTGTTCTTTGTTTTTCTGCTTTTCTTAGGGTTTCTTTCCCTGTTGCTTTATGTTTGCTTTAATATAATGTGGCACAGTCAATACAAGTTGGGCACTTACTAATTTATAACCCAAAGATGGAAAAAGTCAATTTATCCATCTAACTTTCTTTTTTCTCTATATCTATCCGTCTAAATAAGAGTAATACCCAATAAATTTTCTCAACAAAAACTGACTCGATGATTTCAAAATTAAGATTTTTAACCTAAAATGGTGGAAGCTGGACCTGTCACCACTTAGCTTAATTGGATGGTGGTAGAGTCTACCAATTCACACTCTTTTTTCTTTATTAACTAATGATCATATAGAAATAAATAGCTTTTCTTTCCCAAAGTGCAGGATAATCAAAGTATTATTGTAGATTATGAGTTAAATATTTTTTGTATATTAACTCAATATTTAAGAGGATGCTTCTGGAGAAAAGAACTTAATGAATAATAATGACAATTTATCACAAATAATACAATAAGTCACTCCTCTACACTATTTCCATCCCTAAGTGAAGGAATAAGGTGAGATTTAAATTTTGATTTAGGTGTTATCATAAAAATATCAAAAAAAGGAAGAAACTTGTGTGACGTGAAATTTACTTTTAAAACTTTTAAAATAAACATTTTAATTCTGATAAACTTTTAAAATGTATAACTCACTTCTGAAATCTAAATTCTATTAAAAATTTAATAGAAAAAATCATCTACATCAAACTAATTTCTTTATTTTCATTTATTATTTATATTTATCTATCATAAAGAAAAAAGATTAATAGAGAAATAATGACATATAAATCACTTTGCTATCAAAAAATTTAATAGAAATTCTAATTTAGTGATGAAGTACACATTTTAATAAGTTAAAGTTAAATATATATAATTTAAAAGTTTTAAAAATGAAAAACATATTACTCAATTTTTTAAAAAAATTCTTAATATTTTTTCTAAAAAATAGTTCTAATTAGTTATTTTTTATTTGAGTTCTAATTAGTTTTGATTCATGTAAAAGTTAACATAAGTATTTTGATCTTTATATAACATAATATGATACAATGAATAAATAAATAAAAATTATTCAATCATATAAGAATGTAAATCTTGCTCTTCCCCACCCATAACCAATACCTAATAATTTTTCTTAAAAAAAAAATGCTTACAATAATGTCAAAATTAGTATACATGTCCCTCCTAAAGGTGCGAGGAGTAGACTCAGCAGACCCCAGAGAAGAAGAGTAGCGTTTACGCATTAAAGAATGAGATGTACTTATTTTCACTTCACTTCCTCTCATCCAACGCGCCCCAAGGGATAAAAATGATGACGTATTCATTCATATTCTCAGTTTTCCTAACCAAACACACCCCGCTGTCTTCTTTCTTTTGATTAAACATGCTCTGGTCTGGCACCCTGCAAAAGTTCATTTTTCATTGCAGAAGAAAATCCAGAAATTAAAAAGGAAAAAAAAAACACTTCTCATCTGCCAAATGAACTGTGGTAAATCTGAATTGTCAGACCTAAACCATAGCACATGGGAGAATTATTAAACCAATTATGAGCAAGGTAGATTATTAGAAGAAGAGAATGATAAATTAATTATAAAATTAATTTAAAAATAGAGAATAAAGGGTCATAAGCGCCTACTGCTATGCTTTCTAATGCTAGATAATTATTTTGTTTTTGGTACATAATATTAATCACTGATTAATTTAATTTAAATTAAATTAAATATTATATTTAATTTGAGTCTAGGAGAATAAAAAAAAAAATTACCAAATTTATAAATCTTTAAATTAAGGAAAAAACAAATCAAAAATTTCAGACGATGTTGACTTAACATGCCAAATTGGAATAATATTCCTCTAGTTTCAAGTCAATATCACACAGAATCTGCAAAATTGTTCTTCTTTTACAAACATGAAGGCCCAACTCTTCTGCAATCTTATGTCTATGTGTTCTCTTACACTTTGTCTTGTTCTCTTTTCTTTTCTCTGTTAACACCCAGCTTGTGTCTACAGGCACTGTGTAGAGTGTTGGTAACCAAATGGAACTGTCTTTAGGCTCCATCATTTTCCTTGATCACACACTGCAGATCCTTATAACTTGCAGATCAGTGATATCAGTTCAACTTTTCAGTAGAGTTTCAGTGTCACAAGTGGGAATTTGCCAAAATATAAGGGTCAAGAAAATACCTCTGAAAAACAGAAAAATTATCACTGCCCAAGTAATATGGAATGAAATCATACTCCACAACGATATAAGATTGAGTTTCAATAAAAAGAACTTTAGTGATAAATAATCTATAAATAACGAAATTCACCTTGACTTTTGAAAAATAACCCTAGATGTCACACTATGACCACTGCTCAATCTTTTTTATTTCTGTTTCTGACATTTTCCTCTTCCCTTTCTTTTTCCATCATTCTTCATCAAGAGCCATTTTGCATCCGGAAAATAATGTGCACTTCTACAGACCCTTTCGTAAACTCTAAACTTGTGGAAACAGTAAAGAAAAAATTAAGATGTAGAAAGAAAAAAATGGTGAGTGTGCATATAGCACCACTCCATCCTTGGTTTCAATGCTAGTTCAACTTTTCAGTGGAGTTTCCATGTCACAAGAGAGAATTAGCAAAATCCCACTATGACCACCGAGCCATTTTGCAAACTTGGCTTCAATGCCACTAATACAAAGATATCTCAGGGATAACCTTAACATTACAAAGTAGAATGCTAGAGTTGCTGGAATTTGAAGCTCTGCAAGCATTAAGCTAGTAATGAGACCAGGCTGGAAAGGACATAGATTATATTGACATTGATATGACAAAGCTAAGGATGATGTTCCTGTTGGGGACCATAGGTCTGGTGTAAGTCACATGTAATAAAGTTTTGATTAATTGATGCTGCCGAGGGTAAAAAGGACTCGACAGCGGCTATAGTGTTGTGGTACTCAAACAAACAACTTATGACAAGAAGGAACCAGGTGGGCATGAGCCCACCATTGTTCCCACTTCTGCAGAAACTATATAACATGCCAAAAACTCAATCAAAATTGCTCTGAAATTACAAGTCTCTTTACCTTATACCAATCAAGCTAACCTTTTGCAGCATAAAGACAGAAAAAGAAACTATATCAAGTCCAAAGGCAAAGCATATTTTTCAATAAAGCACCATGAATGAAGCACTATGTCCCAGCCTTTTCTGGCAATAAGAGAAAATAACACAAGTGGGTGGAGGTAAAGATTGAAGCCACTAAGAGTAGTAGAGTTATAAGAAATTAAAAGAAACAGAAAATTCTTGTTATTAAGAGTAAAATTGAAGAAGCATGCTACTAACTGTAAAAGGAAAATTAATGCAGGGTGTTTTATCCAACCAACCAACCATCGAGAATACTACATAGGCATATGTGGTTTTACACAAGAAATGCAGCAAAATTAACAACATCAAACCAAAGAACACCTTATGGACCCTTCAATTTTAGTACAATCGAAGTACGCTTCTTGCAATAGAATGTGCCTGGTTCGACCTAGTTTTACCGGAGCCGCCGTTTCTCCTGCTACCGCGCAACGGTGTCAAGTAAAACCTGAGAAGGCCATTGTCTATGTTGTTTGGAGAATATCTTGCACTCCTATTCCTTTCCAAAACAAACTCATCTCTGCTACTCTTCTTTCCATTTCCATTAGCCTGAATAGTACCGTTCTTCCTCACACTCCCAAATGATCCACCTATGCTTGGAGCATTCCTCCAACTCACACTGCTATTGCTCCTGAACACTTTCCTATTGAATGCTGCACTTCTAGCATCACCATTGCGTTCCCCTCTTAATTCATTCCAAGACTCTGAAAATGAACGCTCAACCCCATTAGCTCTACTATACCTATCTTCATCTTCATCTTTGTTTCCCCCTCGCCTGTGTATTAACCCCCATATGTTCCATGCTTTCCACCGGCTGGACTTTTTCGCCCCCTTCCGGTCACCATTGCCAATCACAGAAGCAGTATCTCTAAAACCAACTTCAAATGTCTCAGAACAATCATCCCTCAAGGAATTTGAGTAAGAATCACGCAAATCTCTATCAGGGAAAACCATTTTCTGTCCATGGCTGCAATCAACAGTAGTGGCAGCAGGGGAAACCTTTGCATTTGAACCTGACTTTAACTCATCCATTTCAGCAACCACTGCTGCTGCAGTTTTTCTGATAGAACTGGACCTATCAAGGCTCTTCCTTCTTCTAGATGATGAATCCGAATAGTATTCTCGGGTCTGGGTTGACCCACCAGGAACTGTCTCATCACCTTCATTGATTGCATTCATCGGTTCCTCAACTGGAATTTGAGTATCAGACCTCAAAACCTGAACTGGAGCATCTTCAACCACAGAAAGCATCGTGGGCATTCTTGGAAATGTTCTTCCCATCAAGTACCCATCCCAGGAAGCTCGAGGTTCATCAAAGGAGTATCTCGGGTCATCAAACGACATCCGGCCCGCATCAAGTGATATTCGACCCGCATCCAGCGAGAACCTCGGATCGGTGTCGCACGATCGCCTTTCGAACCCGTAATCGGCGATCTCAGACTGGGTTTCCCGAAATTGTCTCCCAATAGGCTTCTCCACCGGCAATGTAGCTGAGCCACCGCCATTTCTGCGCTTCTTCATCTTCTGCTTTTGCCTCCATTTCTGCAATTTCTTGCTGAACACCGAAGCCGCAGACCAGAAGCTTCCTGCGATTTCTTTGAAATCTCTCCCAGAAGTCTTCTTGGCTTGCGAATCGAGATCTATGTGGTCTTTCATGGGCTTCAAGTCTTCTTCTGCTTCAAGTTCTGGTTCCTCTTCCTCCACAATTTCCTGTACCCTCTCCTCAATCACATTCCCCACATCGGGTTCCTCCAAAACCCTAATTTCGTCGTCGTCTTCCTCAACGCTCTCCTCGTCGTTATCGACCTCTTCCTCTTCTTTTGACTCCAAAACCGGGCCTCGAACAGTTGAAGATGAGGCCAAATTTCTGCTTTCAACCTCAACCTCAGCACTGGTACCACCAACGCGGGGAGCTTCCTTCTTAAAAGGGTTGCGCTCGTCGTCTTGAGTGAAGAGGTTCCAGAGAGTGCTTCGAACCCTAACGTCACAAGATTTCCTCTGGGGCTCGAAAACCCCAGAAAAGCCCTCGTTTTTTGAAGCAGAAAACGACTTGGTCCGCCGGAGCTCAGGGAAGAATGAAGATGAAGAAGTGGGTGGCCGGTTGTTCCTTCCGCTAGCACCGTTTCCCCCACCTCCCCCGCCGGGTCGGAAAATAGCCTTAAGAGCGGCAGCAGCAGTCGACGAAGTGGGGGGTTTGCGGGTAGATGAAGATGAACCTGCAGCAGAAGAGTTGGGATCGAGTACGGCGAGGCGCTCGCAGAGGCATAAGGGGCAGAAACCGGTGAAATGCTCTTCTGGGTGACGGTCGCAAGAAGTTGAAGGTCTGTGAGGTTGCAACAATGGGGGTTGTGGAGGTAACAATGGCGGTGCTAATGTTGCTGCTGTGGTGGATTCGGTGGTGGGATTCATCACCAGAAATGGAGATTGAAGCTCCTTTGGACACTGCTCATGATACAGCTGAGAAAAAAGGAAGGAAGAAGAAACTGTGAGCGTATGAGTGATAGAGAGAGAAATGAGTGCGAGTGTGAGAGCTTGTCTCTCTGTGAATGACAGGGAAAGGGCAGAAGTAGAAAGAGAAAAGGAAAGAGAGAGAGAGGGTTTGGCACTGTTTGGTTCCAACGGACAGCGAGACAGTAAATAGGATTTTCCCAAACAAGCTACAAATAAAATAAAATGTCTCATATCAATTTAAAAAATATATATGATGTGCGTTATAAAAAAAAATATAATATATATATATACATATACGATGGGTTCATTGAATATATCATATTATATTATATTAATATTAATATATCTTAATAAAAATATAAAAGAGTTAAGTTTTAAAAGCTGAAATGAGATTTGATTGAGTTGGTATTTTATTATTATAATTTTGACATTTAAATTTAATTTTTTATTATTATAATTTAGTTTTATTTGAAATTTTTAAGTTTTTTATTTATTTTTGACAAAAAAATGTTTTGTAATTATTACCTAAATTAAATAAAATTATAATTATAATTATAAATTCATTCGAATAATTGAAAGATAACTATTATTAAATAATAATTATATAAAATTTAAATTTAAATTTTATTTATTATCAGTTAAGTTAACATTTATTAGTATATAGGGTTAAGATTTGTGAAATGAATTAATTTTTTATAATTTTTTTATAAAAGAAATATTCACATTTAATATTCGATTGCACTTTAAATAAGATTGCTTAAGATTACTTTCAATTAAAAAATATATCTAAAAATAAAAAAATAACAGTAACCCACCAACATTTCTAAAATTTTAATATTTTAAAATTAATATAGAACCAAAACACAAACTTTTTTTATCACAATTTTTTAAAGAATTGATAAATTTAAACTCGAGATAAAAAAAGTTACAGATTCCTTGCAAGAAACTAAAACTCTCTCCTCAAATATTAGTCTATTATTACTAAACTAATATATTATTAATATAAAAATGTTATTCACATGTTAATTTTATTTTTATATTGTCACGTATTAATTATTTTTATTTGTATGCAATATAGTAATGTAAAATAAAAATATATATTAATAAAACTCTGATGAAAAAAAGATTACTAATAAAGCTCTCATTCCCTCTGCTTTGCTCTGCCTGTTTGGTTCCTTTCCGTTGTGCTTTACTCTGTTTTACAGAGTGTGGGGTTTCTACGGAAACTCGCTCGTGAAAGGACTTTTATGTGCTCGAAAACTGCCAAAATTTACTGGAAATAACACTGACGCAGTAGTCATTTTCTTTTGGGATAGGGACTGTTTGGCAAAGCAAATTTTATACGTTCATTTCTCGTCTTTTTTTCTAAAAAATATTGTAGCATGTAAGATTTTCACCCGACAAGGATTCACATTTTCTATGTTTTATTATTATTTTCTCAAAAATAATAAAAATAATAATTTCAAGAATAATCATCAACCCAAATTATATAACTTTACAAAAAATATTTTTTGGTAAAAAATAGCAAAAGGGCCATTATTAAAAATATGAAAATCATTTTTATTTACATAAAATGTAAAATGTTGTGAAAAAAGGAAATACCAAATATGTATAGGCTAACTTTCCTAAATTAAAATTGCTAATGTCTTTTTTAAATTTTATTTATATATATTTTTTATTATTATTGAAATAAATTATTTATTTTCTTCATAATTTTTTTTTTTTTTTGGCTTTCATCGGGATGCTTCCGATTTTCAAAGATTCCTGTCGAGAGAAAAAGTGAAAGTCAATCACGCCACCGCACAATGAGGTTTCGAGAGAGAGAGAGAGAGAGAGAGGAGGTTAAGAGATTCTGCCCAGTTTTCTCCTCCTTTCTCACATTTCGCTTTCTTTGCTTTCTTTATCTTTCTTTCTTTTATTTAATTTTTTAATTTTTTTTTCTCTTTTACTTTCTTGGTTCTCTTTTTCTTTTTGCTGTTCCCCCTTTCTTTTTGTTTTTCGGCTTTCTTTTCCTCCAAACAGCTCCACAGGCACAAATCCCTTGTGGCTTTCGTAATTGGCTCCATTTCCTAATCAAACAGACCGATGCTTCATTGGTGTCCCAAACACAAGGTATCATCATCAACCCCACCTCAAAAATAATTTTTACACGTGAAATTGTATAGTATTTCATAATTAAACAAAATTGTGTAAATATAATTATATTTATATATTATTTATGTAAATGCTACAAGTATAATTAGTGTGTAAATAACAATATTTGGAGTTTTGGTGGAGCCCTCAGAATATAATCTATCTAAAAGAGTAACATAATGATTAAGAAAGATAATTAATATGTTTAATTATAGTAAAATTAGTTTTTGATTTTCTAATATACCCTTTATCTTCTCTCTTTTTTTTTTATCTATATCTCTTCTCTTTTTAAAGTAAGGTTACAAATGAAAAAATAGCATTTAATGTTATCTTAAATTTATCTAAAAGAATAGATTTTAAAAAAAATAAGACGTGATGATAAATAAACTAAACTTAATAGTTGAAAGCCTCTATAATGTCAAGTGTTTAAATCTACCAAAAAAATTAATATTAAAAGTAAAAGTAATCATAATTACTCTTTATTCCTAAATAATATTAATTTTACTTATAATAAGTAACTCGCTTGATTCAAAATATTAGAGAGGATTAAAGAGAAATTTTGAGTTAAAAATCTCTCCTTCTATTATTCTTCCCCTCCAAAAAGAATATATAACATGTGAAATGATTAAATATTACCTCTATTTCGTACTATAATATTATAATAATAAATTTATAGTTCTTCTCCAATTATAAACTAAACAACAAAAGCTTTTCTTTTTCTTTTGTTAAAACCTCTCTCTTCTTCTTCCCTACTATGAATCAAAAAGTCTCTTTGAAATCATTTAGTTAATTTTGTTAAGAGAGATTTACATGCTAATAGTCCCATAATGAATAAGAACTAATCTTATTGTTAAAAAGATGATAATAAGTAAACAAAAAAAAAATGAGGATTAATTTAACAAAGTAGGTAACAAACTTTAAAAGAAAAAAAGAATGGGAAGCTAGAGCAAGATGATGAAAACGACGTCGTTGTATTGCTTTTTTGTGAAAAATATTTTGCCTTGTGTAGATGGGGAATAAATGGGACATAAGGTGAAAGGATTGGCTTTAGTTTGGCGTGCTTGCCTTTATGCATTTGGTATGAAAGGGGTACGTATGAGGGACAATAAAGACTTGACCAATTAATGAACAAGTCCCATCTAAAAGACAAAAATGGTATCACTCAAAGCATATTGTGAAAAGCCACAACTCCCTCCATCTATCAACTTCAAAAGGGAAACCTACTTTTGTCCTTAAAAATAAAACTCAAGCTTCCCAAATGACATACCCATCCTTGTCAAGGTTTGGCATATCCAAATTCCCCACCTAATTGTTCCAAGTCACATTCCAATATATTCCAAATCTCTCTTATGCCACTAAGTTGATAAGTCAATCAATAATTTGATGCAAACAATTATATTTTAAAAAAAATCCAAAAATAAAATAAGTTTTCATATACACACAATTTTTAAATACCAAAAAAAAAAAGTATGAACTAGTAAAAATAGTAATCACCTTGGAAGAAAAAAAAATAATGAAAACAGAAGTTATGAGTAACTAAGAGAGATGTCCATGATCTCTTCTCCTTCCAAGTCACTAGATTTAGATATCAAGTTTGATTTGATTTTTTATCCATTAATAAAATCTTATTTACTCAATTCACTTTCCAATCCATATAATATTTCATTTGTAAATGGTATTTTTGGTACAACCAAAGCTAAAATAAGAAGGAAAAAAAAAAACTACAGTCCCAAGAATTGGACTTTAGCCCTGTCTACTTTTAGCAATATATCCAACCCTAAAAGAGGAACTAAAAGATTTTCTAATAGAAATTCCATGCTTGCACCAAGCTTGGCCCTTTGCACAAGCATTCCCTCTCTAGGGGTGGGCACAAGACGGGACATTCTGGTGTTCCGTCTCAGCCCGAAGATTCAGGATAATTCAGGATTCAGGACAAGACCAGGGCGTAATTTTGTGTCCCGATTAATTTTTGAGACGGGACCGGGACAAGCAAAATCCCATCTCGGTCTCGTCTCGAATTTTATATAAATATGTCTTGTCCTATCCCATCCCAAAATTATCCCGATAAGTATTTATATTTGTCTCGATTATTACTTTTTACACCCTATTTTTGCTGTTTACACATCATCTTTCTTTTTTTTGCATGTTTTCAAAACCCCTCTTATTACTTTATACACCCACTCCCAAATTTTTTTTTTTCTAAATTTAACCAGGGCGGGACGGGACTTTTATCTTAAATAAATTTTTTGAGACAAGACCAGGACTGCCAAATTCTCAGCCCGTCTTAGCCCGTGCCCACCCCTAGCTCTCTCTAAGTGTATGCACCATATGCACATCTACATCTGCTTCTATTTGGGCTCAAAATCGCACCAAATCGACTTAGATGTTTTGAAAAATTTTCAAAGCAAAAATTGAGTTGTTATTTTACAAACTGATAGTTTTCAAACCGACCATATGTGGTTTAGGTTGATTTGGTACCATCAATTCAAGTCAGTTTCAACAATAAAACACATTCTATACAAAAAAAAAAAAAATTAAATAATGAAGGCACATTCTATCAAAATTTTCTTATTCTTTCAAATCCTACTGAGAGAAGTTGAAGCAAAATCCCAAAATCCATACAAAACCATTAAGAGCAAAATTATAACTTACCTTAAGAAATAGATTTGCCATCTTCTTCAACTCAAGGTTTCCAAGTGTTGTACGACTGCAAATTGTGAGTGTGAGAAGTTGTGCAATGGTGCGATGCCCACCGACTCCACCTCCTTGCTCGGTTGCTTGGTGCATGCTTGATGGAATGATTCCTATGCCGTCTACAACTGAGATAGTCCATGAGATGTTGAGAATCTATGATGCACAAAAAGAAGAAAAGAACAAGGGTTAGGGATTTCAAATCTCCAATTTGGAAACAAAGGGGGATAATGATGTGCGACTTTGAAATGCGACTGTGAGCCTTCAATTTATGCAAATAACTAGATATTAAACAAATAGCATCGTAGACTTTTTTTTTTGTTATATACACATAAAAACACACACATAATATAAAAAGTACAAATATATACATATATCGCTACGGTTCAATTCTTAATGGTTTGAAAATTTTTGAAGCTGACAAATTGAATCAAGCCAACGGTTCGGTCATTTTTTAAACCGATTCAAATTGACTTTAGTCAGTTTCGGTCGGTTTTGGTGTGGTGCAACTTCATTGGTTCAATTATTAACACCGCTATTCAATAACACATTAAGCCCCTCAACACAAATAAGGAATAAATATGGGAATAAAAGATCTCTTTGTCTCAAGCCCCTCTCAAGAATAATTAAACCTTATGAAAACCCATTAATCACCACAAAGTACCATAAGGAAGAAACTCATTCCATAATGACCTTAATCCACTTATACGTCTCACACCAAAAGATGCAAAAAACAACTAATTAAGTCTTTGGTAGATAAGTTCCATTTTGAATATCAAAAACCTTAGCTTGAGATTCTTTGTTTCTTGTGTTTGGTGTGAACCTTTTTTTTTAAAAAAAAAAAAAAAAATCTTGAAAACATGTTTTCTAAGAATATTTTTTAATGAAGTTTCTCTCAAAAGATTTCAATAAGATTTTAGTTTCTTAACCTTGTAAGAGGGATTTTGATAGATGGATCATTTTTTAATCGTAAGATTCATGAATCATAAGAAATATGAATCATAGGATTCTTAAAATGTGTGTTGACAAGAGTTTGATTCGTAACAGTATAAAAAGACTTTGTTAAGAAAGGTATGCTCACTTTTGTGATCTTAGAGTTTCAAAAAAATTAGTCTTTGGTTGTCAGCCGAAAAATAACCTTGATGTAACAAAAAAAATGTGTTTGATTAACTTTAAACATTCATGAAAAACTTTTTTTTATATAATATTCTGAGGGGTCATAGAACTAAAATCCTACCCCTTTCATAGGATTTTTTTTTTAAAAGAAAAATTCATTTAAAAAGAATCATAAAAACATTATTGTTAGTTTTCTTTCTTTAAAAAAAAAAATTCATATCAAACACAAAATAAAAATAAAAATAAAAATTTATAGGATTGAAAATTTTTTGATGATTGAGCATTTTTTTATAATAAATGCTACAGTATTTCAAATTAAAGTTATTTCATATCAATAAACAAAGAAACTCAAGTAGATAATATTTTTTATATGACAAATAGATAGCATTGTTAAAATTTAAGATTTCTATTTTTTGTATGACAACACAAAAGTGAAGCCTTATCTCTTTTGAATTATTGAGATTGCTTATAAATTATCGGTAAACTACGTTAGTGACTCAGTTATATAACAGTAAATTTAGGTGATTTTATAAGACATGCATGCCAAAGATACAAATTCTTATATATCTAAAAAAAAAAAAAATCACAATCTAAATAAAGACACTTAAAACTTTTTCTGAGTTACATTTGTGGGGTGCAAGAAATTGGTATGAAAAACCAAATTGTGCTAAAAATAGTGCTTTCAAGAAGAGATATACTATTTGTACACATGTTTACGTAGATATAAAAAAAAAAAAATCAATGAGATATAAATAATTTTATTAAATTTTTAATAAAAGTTGGAGTTTGGGATGATGTAGATATTTTAAACTTTTAAGAAAGTTAAGTACATATTTTAAAACTTTGAGAACAAAATAATTATATTACAAAGTTTAGAAATTTTTTTAAAAGTTTTCCCTAATTGTTATTACACAGAACAATAAAAAGAAGCAAACTAATAAGTTCTCATAATTATTATCTAAACTCCTCTTTCCTATATTACACCTCATTTTTAATTACTTTTAATTTTATGATAAATACCAAATTAAAAATTTCACTCTTCTTACGATTATCTAAAAAATTAAAATAATTCTTTTAATAATTTACCCGTCTTTCTTTATATTTTATTTTTATATATAACTTTTTTTCAAGGCCTAAGAACTCTTAAACAATGTGTTTGGTTGGAGGGATTTGAAAAGGAGAGGAGGAATTTTTAATATTTTTTCTGTTTGTTTAGTCACATAGAAGGGAAGGAAAGAGATTTTAATCACTCATTTTCTCTCTTTTTCCCTTCAAATTTAATTTTTTTATTGAGCTTCTTTTGTTGTCTCTTTGTTGGGCAATATATAAAAGCCTTAACTTTAATAAAAAAAAATGTATTGAGTGATATACTATGTAATAAACAAAAATAAATAATTAAAATTTATTCGATAAAACTTAGTTTAGTAAAAAAATTAAACATTTTTCGCTCTATTTCTTTACTCCAAAATTGAAGAATTTTATAGAAGGAGAAAAATTGTAACTTTTAAACAAAAATATTTTATATTTTATTTTTTCCTCATTTATAAAATTATGATAATAAATTTTCACATTTCCTTATCTCTTCTCTTCTTCTATACATTTATAAACCAAATAAAAAAGACTCTTCTTCCCACTTCTCCTTCCCACTCTTTTGAAACAAACACTCCGTGAAAACAAAAATAAAATAAAATAAAAAGAGTTTCTCGTTGACTTTTAAGCAACATGCGTCCACAGAGCTCTTTAGTGATGACATCGACAGCTATTGAATGGGGCGACAGTTTCCATTAAAGCAGTACAGGAAATTGATTTTTTTTTTTTTCTTTTTTCCCGATGTGAATGTAACTGATATTAATTTGTCCGTACATATATTATATTATTTTTTTAAATAATTTTTTCCTAATATTGCCTTAATTTTTATATTTAAATAAAAAAAGTTACATTTTTCGTAACTTGTTCTATTATCACAATTTACAAATTAACAAGATGCCACCGTCCTTGTTTATGAAATTGCAAAAATGTGATGTAATCAACAATTAAGTAATATTTTAAATTTTCAGTTAAAGCTTTTAAGTAGCTCTTTCCTCAATTTTGACTCATAAAAGTAAGAGTCTTAATAAATCCAATATTTTTTTATGGGAAAATTCAATTCAATGTTTTTTTCCTTTTGGCTGTTATGAAATTGCTAAAGTGTGAGGTAATCAACAAATATTTAAAATTTTCAGTTATATTGTACTGAAATATATTTAAAAAATAATTTAATTTAACCATATTTCTTAAATTTCAACAATAATAAGATAATTATGCTAAAATTTGATAATAAAAAAAAATTATCGTCTTTATACAAATTTTACTAAATACATTATCATTTTATCAAATGGTTTTTATAAAAATATAAGGATTTATTTTTATAAAACTACTTTATATTTCCAAAATAAAAATGTTCTATTTATTTAATTATAACATCCAAACTTTTCTATTAGATAAAGTGACAATTTTCTTAACTTGGTCAACAACCATCACCACTAATTGAGCAAAACGACAGCGTCCTCCTTCATCCCCATAAAAATCCTCAAGCTACTGCAGAAGACCAGGGAGTTCAATTTCAGTTAAAGGTCATAAGATGTTACTACTCATTATATAATATGGCCACATGAAAGTGAGAGTCTTAAATGACCGTTTCTTCTTCTGAGTTAACAAATTGAGTGACTGAATAATTTTAAAATTCCATTAATGTTATGTTGTCTGTATATCAAAGTCTAAAACCAGAAAAAAAGGGTACAAGCATTTAGATCCATTTGTAGTGGAAGAGTTTTATCATATTATTATATTAAATCTCATACTTTTATGCATGGAGACAAACATTTTTTTATATATATATAGTTTTTTTGGGTGATGTAATGTGTTTCTGTTTGGTAATATTATATTTGCATCAATTTTTAACTCATGTGAAGTAACTGAAACAATTTTTATTCACACCTAAGGTATTTTGATAACTTAGATCAATCTTTGATTGAGACTTGAAGGAATAAATAATAATTGCTCTTATTAAATGTGAATTAAAGGTTTTAAATTTTTAATTCTTTTACTTAGATCTTATTCTAATTGAAGACAAAAAATTTTATGCAAAAGTAATAAAATGATGTTACAAGTGAGACTAATTTTTTGTTTTGAAGTAATTCCAAATTCATTACATAATATATGAGATAAGAAGTGAGATAAAAAATTTTGTTCGGTTAAACTTAATCTGTAACATAAAAGTAATTTCTTAAGTGATGATTGTGAGTTACTACTCATAATTTCCTTAGATTAACCAAAAATTACATTCAAGTGTCAAAAAGCTTAGCTCTTACAAATTATAAATAATGAATACATAAATTTAAATCATTTTATCATTATGGATATGTCTTTCAAGTTCTAAATGCCAAACAAATGAGGAAGTGATTTTACATAGTGGCACAACTCCATATATAAAGTTTTGATATTTTTATATCTTAGGATCAAATCTAGTTACTTATCAAATACTTAAACTAATATAAAAAAAATTCACATATCCATAACAAAAAAAAAAAGTGCCAAATAAATTGCCCTAGGTTATAAGTTTAATGGATTTGTTGTCCTTGTACTTAATTTTTTGCCATGAATTTTCAAGTATTGAACACAGTCCTTAGTTATTCTTGAGGCTCTTGAAAACTGCTTCATCATCACTGGATCACAATCAGTTAGATTCTTTGGCATAAGTGGAATGTGTTTATTAATAGTATAATACTATCATCTTTTTCTTCTCTTACACTTTACAATTAAAATTACATGGATGTCCTGCTATTTTCAACAAAAAATTTTATAATCAAATGGAGTTTCTACAGTGCAATTGTAGTACAATGGAAGATAGGGGTGAAAACCAATTGGGTTGCATTGGTGGCCATATTTGGTCAATTGAATTGATCTGATTGGTTGATGAAAAAACACATCAAATCCAATCAATTATATAAACATCAACCAAACTAATTTAATCTATATCGAATTAGTTTTTATCAGTTTTAGCTTTTTTTTTAAAAAAAAAAATTCAAATAAAATATTTGTGTAGTTAAAAGTAATAGCAATTGACGAAAGCACAAATCCAACTAAACTTAATACAATAATATACATTGTTTTTCATTAAATTCAACAAAACAACAATAATAAATCAATTATAATCAAACATTTATTATTAATAGTATTATTATAAAGTCCATGCATTTTGGTTTTGATCAATAGTCATTTGACAATCAAACCGAAGCAGTTAGTTTTGTAAAAATCTCATCCAATTGATCTAATTAAATGATCAGTTTTGATTGATTTATATTGAATTAGTTTGGTTGGGTTTGGATATGAATATCACATTATTATATTGCGATATTTGAAATATTGCATTACGTTAATACAATATTAATAAATTATTAACTTTTTGGTCAGATATTATATTACGGTAATAAGATATTATTCAAATATCATATTATTATAATGTAATATCTAAAAAAATAATATATATTAATAAATATTTTTAAAAATAATATTTATTAGTAATATTTTATTTTTTTTGGTATATGCCTGTAAATTTCTCAAGGGAAATAGGAGTAGACAAGAGGCACACTTTCTCTCACTTCCCTCTCTTCTTGTCTTTCTGTTATTGTAATGCAGTTGCACTGCACAAGGTCTATCTCATTCTACAATTGGCAACGTTTAAAATCCTGTTATGAGCCCCTGAAAATAAATTAAATAAGACAAAATTACATCAATCACTTCTCTAATTACTTTATTTTTTGCTTACCTCTATTTTATTTTCAAAATTTACACGTATCCTTACATAATTTAGAAAAGTCATATACTTAAGTTAAATTTCTAATGATTAACTAACAAAAGAATTAATCAATAATTAATATGATTAAAATGCCCTAAACACCCTTACTAGGTCATATATTTGGCCTCTCTTTTAATTACTTTACTTTTTACTTGTTTCCCTCCTCCATTTTAAATTTTACATATACCTCCTCTTTGATTTGAATAATAATAAAAAAAAAACTTAAATCCAATACATAATAATTATACTAACTAAACTATTAACTAATAATAAATATTTTATGTAAAATCCTTGAAACTTTTGTCACAATTTTAAAGTATGTACATATATATTGGCATGAGTGTTACATTGATTTTATTTTATTTTTGTAATATTTTAAAATACAGTGAAAAGTTTATTTTTTGCATAAGTGATAATTATAGAAAAGAAAGAAGAAAAATAAGAATAAATAAACCATGTAATAAGGGACTTGGTTTTAACTATGAAATTTTTTTGTTACAATAAAGTTTAAATGATCTAAAAATAAAATAATTAAGGCATAGAATTTCTTCTAAAAAAGTTTAAGCTATTTTTTTTTAAAAAAATATCTTATTGCTACTTTGACAATAATTTATTTGGAACAAATCATTTTACTCATTATTTTAGTTTAAACTAACTGACTAAAGCATTAAAAATATAAGCTAGTTTAAATGAAAAATAATAATATATTTCTTTTCAATCTAAATAATGTAATATTTACACAAATATTTAGTTTATAAGGTTTTATGTGAAATGTGGATAAAAGTAATTTACAGATAAATAAATAAATATGTTTATTAGGGTAGGTAAGTGAAAAAAAAGAAGGTGAGATCATATTTTTTAAGAAAAAAGTAATATTCTTAGCTACAAAAGAAAAATGGTTTATTTACTCATTAAATAACCAACAAATATGTATGTTACTTTAAATTTGTTCATGCATGTTTGGTAAAATACGAAGGAGGGCGTGTAGTACAGTTGAGGTGAAAAAAAAAAAGGCCTTGATTGATGAGGCACGGGGTTCGTGTACAAAGATCAGACTCGCCGCTGAGTCACGAGAAGAACCCGCTTAAAGTGTAATGTAATCATTATATATTACTTTATATTTATATATATACATAAATTAAGATATGTAAATTAGTAAATAGAAAATTTATTTTTTTCTCTATCTTATTATTATTAATTTTAAAAAAAAATTTATATTTTAACTAGATAAAATAAATTTTTATATTTTAAGCTTATAATAAAAATAAATTTTTGTATAAACAAAAAATATTTTAATAAAATTTATTTTATTTTTAGTTTAAAATATGAGAGTTCATTTTGTTCAGTTTAAAATATTAAAATTCTTTTTAAAATTAGTGATAGTGTGAATAAGTAAAAAGAAATTTTTTATTATAAAATTATTATGTTATTTACTAAATAAATAAATTAAATTTAGTAATTAAATAACCTTTTCAATGTTATAAATTTGAATTCAAAAAAATATATAATAAAAAAAATTATAATTGTCTTTTATCTTCAAACGAAATTAGTTTTACATCTAACTTGAGATGTAAATACTTGTAGATAAATGACAAAAAAATATTGTTATTATTTCAATAAAATTTGATATAATTTGTCACATAAATTAATTAATTAGTAAGAATCAAATTACTTTATTTATTAGGTTTATATTTAATTTTTATTATAATTTTTTTTATTAATAAATAATTATAAATATTATTGTAAGTTGTTATGGATGCACGTGGCATAAATATACCCTATCTTTGAAATGAGTAATAATCTGACCTCACAACAACTTAAATCACTTTTTTAAGTGGACATAACAACATCTTAAACTAGCTTATTCCACTTAAATTTTGGTTATATCTACATTGATTTCACCAATATACCTTCTTTTTATACAACCTAGATTCCTACAACTTTATAGCTAAATGTGCTAAAATCACATGTATAATGATATAATCTGGTATTAGACTAGAATTATGTCACACAATATTATGTAAATATGATAGGGAAAATTATTATGAAGTGTGTGTTGATAGAGTAAATTCTCTTTTATGTTATGTGATGGAAGATTTTTTTTTTCTTTTATTCAATTAATGAATTAAATTATTATATTTAAAATTATAAAAAATCTAAATACATTTAAAATAATAAAAAATGATTATTTTATTTATATAATTAGTTTTTTTTTGTATTTGATATATTTTAAATATAATAACACAGTCCAATAAAAAAAAATTAATTGACAAAAAAATTAAAGTAAAGTTGTAAAGAATTTACTTGAAGAACTCGCGGCGCAGAAGACTTTAGCGCAGCTGCGTTGCGTTGGTTGCACATCACGGAGTGGCATTTAATTAATAATGTCTGCTCAAAGTGATTTCTCACACAGAGACAGAGTCACGCACATGGCCCATGATTCATTCAATGAATATACCAAGAAAGTTTGCCAAACTACGCAGTATAGTGATTTGTGAGAGAGTATATGGATGTGTGTGGAATGAGACGTAAAGTGTTCACCTGTCTTCTCTCCTCACATTTCTCTGTCTTTCCCACTAACCAAACAATTCTTGAACAAAAATGGGTTTGAAACTTTCTTTCTCTCTCTCTCTCTCTATATATACATATGTTTCTATATATGTAGGAATTTATTTTTTTTTTCAATTAATTAGGTTATTGATATTTTTAAATCATTGACACATATAATAGTTCGTACCAATATGATAGAAGATGTGATCAGGCAAAAATATCTTAGTTTGAAACAAAATTATTTTTTTTATAAATTGTGTCAAATCTTATTATATTGTGTTATTATCCATAACAAAATTATATTTTAAATGACTATTTATAATACTTATAATATTATTTTAATTTTTTGTCAAAGAAAAAAATAATGAGACAGGATTTGATGTAACTTATAGAAAAGAGAATATCATCCCTTATGTTTAATATAAAATTTAAAATTTGAATTGATTACTTAATTTTATATTTAAATAAATTAATTAATCAAAAAATTTTAAAATAAGAAATAAGACGAGATATAAGAGAGAAGATATTATCCGTATAGACACGAGGGTAATTAATTAGTTTGGCTTTGTGTTTGTCAAATCTTTAAGCTTGCTTGATTGAGATTCTAATGATTCCTATATCAAAAGTGGATAGAGTATGCAATGCATGTGTTGTTAGATATGGTGGAGGAAAAAACATGATATATATATTGGGACAAAAATTCTTCACCTATGGGCAGTGGACCAAGCTTGCTTGCTTTGACATATCCACTTTTTGATCACATTCCACTATCAAACACATAGCCATTGTTTTCAACATATCACTTTCTCAATGGGGTGCATATTTGTGTTTTCTTGTCTCCATCATATTTGAACCCTAATATTCCAATTCAATGTCCAAAACCATAGGGATCCACTGTATTCATGCATAATCAATTATTGTGAAGCTGTGTTCAAGCGTGTGGATTTCTCAATTTTTTCTCCTTTTCATTTTATGGTATTATGGTAAAAAAATAATTTTTTTTTTTTTTTGTGTGAATTTTGTGTGAACTACACATAATCTTGTACTCATTATATTTCAATTCATGAAAAGTTTTTAAATAGAGTCACATGAATCAGATGGGTACACTTATACAATGAACTATAATTAGGAGAGTAAAACTATGCCAATAAGGAAATTGGATCTTCTACGATAGATTATATAACAGTTATTTTTGTCAACCATTGAATGAGATTTTAATAAAATATACACGCATCTCTATTCTATATTAGAGAAAAGATTAATTTTGTTCAAAAATAAAAAAATTTATAATTATTTCTCCTTTTAATATATTTTTGTATAAACTCGAATCTCTAATTTTAAAAGTTATTAAGCATAAGGTGTATGCTACAAATTGCTATTACACCATGAAGGCAAATCCTTTGCAATATTTTTTGAATTTACAAACTCTTCAAGGGCATTGAAGAAACCCCAAGTACTCACAAGCTAATACCAACAATACCTGTAGAATTATATTTGAATAATGTGCTTATCGATAAAGATGCTATCCCATTGCTGCAACGCTAGTCAATATTTTAAACATAGCAATCTCCTTCTTTATTATTATTGTTGTAAATAATACATTTTTCTTATTAAGAAGAATTCTAAAGTTTTAAATTCAAATTATTTTTATTATTTAGTTATTAATTTTTATTTTTCAAATTGAAATTATATGTATTTGTAAGATAAAATATCATTCTCCTATTTTTTAAAATTTTAAAACTTCTATTTATGGCCATATATTAAAAATAATTATTCTAAAACTAATTTAATCTCCACCTTTTCTTGAATTATGATATGATATTTTTTTTTAAGAAAGAAGAGGCATTGTGTTTCCTGCTTGTCTCTTTCGGTTTGGAATGGAGGTCTTCTTGGCAATAAAAAAAAATTATTTTGGGGACAAAGTGTAATTTTTTATTGATTACATTTGGAAAAAGGGACTGATTAGCACTGTTTAAGCATGCAATTAAAGATTATGGTAAGATAACACTTTGAGATTTGAGGGTCCAAATTTTTTAAGCTTGATTTGTGTTGTTTAGTGGGAACTGAAGATTCGGTGGTCAGACAAATATGGCTCTGTCTGTCCCTCCAAAAGCCTTTATGCAGTGAGAATGAGCTTTCCTTTAAGATTTTGTCATTTTCTAATTGAAAAGAACATCTGAAAATTCTCTTGCATGCTTCAGAATTAAAGATTACCAAAACAAAAAGAACAAGCATAGTACAAACACATTAACAATGCCTAACAATTGTAAATTTACCATGGTACTGTTTGGTACTAGAATAATTCAATTGCATGTTCGTCATTATAAAATATAATAATGATGTTAAAAACTTAGGTGAAAATTGACATAGCAATGCCAAGGCTTAGAATATTATACAATCATTATTATTTTTAATTTTTTTTATATCGAAAGTATTTTGACATATGCTTGAGTTCACATGTATAAATGCAAAAAATGTCTTTGGAAAAATTCTATTTTTATTTGAGTCCTTAAATTAGCTCGGATTGGATTAGTTATAAGTTAAGGGATTTGATACTAAATTTGTACTTTATAAATATCGATAATCAAAACTAGATTAATCATTGTGTTCAAGTAGTAAGCAGTAAACCTCTTCCAACAAAGGCAGTCAGTCATAAGGTTTCAAACTCGTAACCTTCAACTTAAAATACCTTTGGGTTAATCAGCTTGTTTTTCATTAAACAAATACCTTGTTGACTTTTTATTTGCAAATATTTATTACAATGATTTTCTTTTTATAAAAAGTAAAATATTACTTTTACCTCTTAAGAATTCTTAAAAATCAGATAACCCCTTAGTACTTATGTAATATTTTGGATAAGATTTTTTAAAATTAAAACAGATTAAAAGATAAGTCTTTATCTATGTACAGAGAGTACTATTTGAGTGTACAAAATATTGTATTTGAGCATATTTTAATTTCTAGAGATTTTATTTGAGTCATTACATAAATGAGAGACTTATTTGATTTTAGAAAATTTTTGAGGGATGAAAATAATATTTTATTTTTTCACAAAGACTTTGAAATTTTTTTTTTTAAGGATTCACTAATACCAAAATATAATTTTTTAATTTCAATAAGACTATTTCCTAATTTTTTTTTAATTATATATGAATCAATAAAAGCTACCTTGCAAATCTATGGAATAATAATGCAGATATAGATATGCATGCGCAACCTTAGATTCCACTAACCTTTGCCTGGGCAATTATATCCTATAATGTTGTCTAAGTATACGTTTAGATAATCATTGCCCACAAACCATTTGCACAAGAAAGTTATTCTTCTAGTTGCATAATTGAATTCTATTTGGAGATTAATTATTTTCTATTTTGATAATATTGATTTTCTAGGACAACAAACAGGAAACCAATTAGTCATGTACAAGCCCATGCCTTGGTGTTCAAATAGAAAGGAGAAAAAAAGAGAAGAAAAGACAGCAAAAAAAGAAAACTCATCATTACAAAGGAAAATTTGATGCAAAAGGACAATCAAATTGAGAGTCCTTTACCCCACAAACATAAATAACATATAAATCAAAGGCTTTTTTTTTTTAATTTCCTTTTTTTTTTTGTGAATAAAAAACAAATATATAGAATGATAGATCACTTTAAAGTATAAACAAAGCCCACATCGTGGACCCAATGTGTTTTTTTCAAAACCTCTTTCACATTTTGCCTTCTTATGATGGGATGCATTATTTTGGCAACATTATGCTTTGTGGTGATATGAAAACCATAATGCTTTTCTTAATCATATATTATAGGAAAAGTTTTCAATGCATGTGTAACATATAATTAAATGAAAATAAATCCACTTTTTGCCGATAATCACGCCACATGGCATCCATCCAACTCAACCATCTCAATCACCTGCCTCTCTAAACCGTTTGATTAGATTTGAACATGCACAAATCTATATCTTTAACAATTATTAGCATCTCTATACAATTTCCTTAACCCCTATTTACCTTAAGGGGCTGCCTAAATTTGTCATGATTAGATACTTCTTGGGCAATTAGGTTACACATGGGGTAAGTCTATTATGTTACAATGCCCAAATTCTCAAAACCCACAAGTTAGATATCTATAATAATCGGATTCGGCTTCTCTATTGAGTCTCTCTGTTATTCTTTTGTTGGGCAACAGATGAAAGGTTTAAATTCAATTAAGAGAAATGTATTAAGTAATATACTGAGTAGCAACTAAAAATAAATGACTAAAATATGTTCAATAGAGACATAACCTAATAGAAAAACCAAACACATAATAGCCAATTGCCATAAAAAGTCCAAAATGACGCCTATGATGGCATTGAGAATTCATATAATTCTACATGTATAGAGTGAAGGAATCCCAATGGAGAATGTAAAGTTTGGCATGTTACTAAAGCAAGACAAAGGGGCAAAGAAGTATATTTAGATGAAGATATCTAAATATACCTTCTAGGGATTTACGAATATTCCAATTTAATTAGATTAATTAGTATATAGTATATAGTATATTATTATTATTATTATTGTTATTATTATTATTATTATTATTATTATTATTATAAGTGTATAGAGAGCAGCATTATTCCCTGCAGACCTTGAAAATCAAAAAGAGATAATCAAGGAGAAGAAAAAGATAAGATAAATAATGGAGGAGGAGGTAAGACAGGCACCTGCATTATAGCATATTGTATTCAAATTTGCATGAAAATCATCAGTAAAATTGGTTTCCAAAGTTGAAAGGATTGGCAAAAAGAAAAGATGGTCTTTGCTTTTCTTTTCTGCTCCTTTTCCTTTTCATTGATAAAGTGGAGAGACTGAGGCAATTATGCTTGAAAGGATGTACATTAAAGGGAGTGTTCCCACATGAAGGAATATAAGCTGTAACTCTTTAAAGAGATTTGGAGGCAGGCCAAAATCAAGCTTGACTTGAATCCCCTTATGAACATCAGAATTCACAGTCCTTGTTTCTCATAAGATAATGTTAATAGCTCAAAAAACTTATAAGTGGAAAAAGAGCTTTTCTCTTTTATTGTTTTAGGAGAGTTGATCAACTAAATTAAGTATAGTATTTTAAGTAGATGGATTCACTTTAATGCTTAAATAAGTTCGTGTTTGAGCTAGTAGAGATGAAATGGTAGGAATGAATGAGGAATATCTAATATTTGCAGGAGTGGAGATCAAGGGCAAATTGGTAATTATGCATTGTACTTTGGTTAGTTTGGCAAGATTACTTAACATGACAATAAATATTGGGTATTATTAGTTGGGTTGCCAAGATTGGGTTTCGGTTCGTGTCGGGTAAACTCCATGGTCTATCCAGGTAGAGATGGGATACTCTTCTATCTTACTTTATATGCTAAATCCTATACTATAGATTTGGGACTGTCAAAATTACATTAAATAATATTACAAATTAAATTAATTAAGTTTTTGTTATGGTTGAGTAAACTAGATGTAAATCTGCTGTTGTTTTTTTATCCTACTCTATTTAGTTAGTAAAAATAATATAAAATGATACTATATTTATTGTTAAGCATATTTAAAATATATTATTTTATTCTTTTCTCATTAATTATGAAGAGTAAGATATGATATGTGCTACCAAATAGGACAGTCAATTTTATCCTGAGTAAATTTCATGGTCTATCCAAGCAAAGATAAGATAATTTTTCGTCTCATTTTATGTGCCAAATCCTATGCCATAGACTTAGGATTGGTCAAGATTTCATTAAATAATGTTACAAGTTAAATTAATTAAATTATATAAAAAAAGTTAGATTAATTAAATATTTTTCATTAATCTTAAGACCATGGCATGTAGTTTGGTACGTGGAATGAGACAGAAAATTTTGTCTCAATAGATATTACCTATATGGCTATATCTAAAATTTACAAAATACATTGCCCTCTTTAACTGACTCTATGCAAAACATATGACTTATATTCGGTCTTTGTTCTTTTGCTTTATTTTTGGGGTCCTTTTGACACTTTCTTTTTTGGGATGCATCTAATTTACATTGGGATGAGCCAATTTTGAGTATGAAGCAAGCTCCAAAGCCATTTAAACAAGAGTTACCCAGACCTCGTGGAAGAACAGAAAGCATGATCTTGGCCTTATCACCATTTTTTATACATTTTTCTTTTTTCATGTGAAGTTATTGATAAAGTTGTGACTTTCACTCGTAGAAATAAAAAAGAGCACTAGGGAATATCAAACAACTGTAACAAGATACAGAAAGGAGCATCAATGAACTGTTTGATTAAAAAGATAATGAATAGAGACGATCCAATTCCCCACTGAAGCACTTTGGGGGGGGGGGGGGGGGGGGGGGGGGGGGGTGTGAAAAAATACAGAAAGAGAAGAGATAGAGATTATCAGTTTGAAAAGTTGATAAAATATGTCCGGCCAGAATGTTGGCCCATTTCAGCCCTAAAAATGTCAGCCCAAATATAAATTAGCCAATTTAACATGACCCACATTGGCATATGAACTGTTTATTTTGGGCCGGGCTGAGTCATTTTTAAAATGTCAGATCAGTATATTATATTTTTTATTTGATAAAAAATTATTTTAGATTAATTCTTTTTGGCTAAAAGTCATTAGGTGTAATTTTAAACTATTTAAATTAATTTTTTAAAAAAGGAATACACATCTTTAAAAGACAAAAAAATATTTTTAATAAAAACATACAATGTCGTGCTTCTAAAAATATAACAAAAACATATTACAGTTCAAAGAAAAAAAAAAAAACACTTCTAAAATAATTTTTTTTTTTGTAGGAAAGGCATTCTCTCCTTCCACAGTTCTTTGAAATCACATGAAATTATAGCATGATTCCATTCGTCTTTGAGATACACCCTTTTATGTTGACAGCATATAGGAATTGAATTTTTTACAGTCGTTTAATCTATGTTAACTATGCAATTTTAACAAATCGAACGGCCTGCAATCGAATTCAAATTTACATAAAAAACTATGCTCGTGTGGAAACTAGACATTTAATCAGGAGTGTGTCAAGTATCTTAGTAGGGCCTCCAACGACAAATAAAGAAATATCTGGAAACTCATGTCGAAACAAGAAAGACAGGGACATTTTCTGGTCGTAGAGTTCATTCCATTTTCCGGTCAAATATTAATAAGCTTTCTCACCATAAAATTCTCAACAGTTCCCCTTCTCTCTCACTCTCTCTCTATGGCTTCCGCAATACCCAATTTGAGTTCAAAGGATTTCTCTTCTTCTTTCCCCCTCTCTTACTCAACAACTCCTTCTAGAAGACCTTCCCACAGAAAATAGCTCAACCTCATCTTTAACCCATCTGAATCGCCTGAGTGTTCTTGTGCTATTCGTATAGTTCCAGCAGCTCTGGGCAATTCTGCAATCCGATATGTATGGATTGAAAACTAAACCGCATAGAATCTCTCATTTCGTACGACGTGTTTTTCTATTCGTATGGTTCCTGGCTGGTTGCGTATATAAATCCCCATGTGTTGTAGCAGAGGCATTTTCCCCGTCCACAGTTCTTTGAATTCACATGAAATTTCAGCATGATTCCATTCACCTTCGGAATACATCCTTTCATGTTGACAGGGTAGAATATACAAAAACGTGTGTTCTGTCTCTGATTTTGGATAACGTGAATACCATCTCTGCTGTACATGGTCGTTGATTGAAACGGAACATTTAATCAGGAGTGTGTCAAAGATCTTATTTGGGCCCCCAACCACAAACAGAGAAATATCTGGGAATTCATTTCGAAACCAGAAAGACAAAGACATTTCGTTGCGATATTGTTCATTCCCTTTTGAGTTGCCGCAAAAGTATAAAAACTGCAATTTAAAAGCGTTATTAAAAGACAATTTTAGTTTGGGAGTACAAAGTCAAATGTGTATGTGAATGAATTTTGACGGAATGGGAAGAACAAGAAAATGCATGCCTGATTTATCAGTAGGTTTAAAGCAGGCGACATAAGAACTTTGAAACTACTTGTTGAGAGATATTTGATTGTTGGTTGAATCACTCTAATATTTTGAAGCTCTCTGCTACCATATCTGTCATACCATTTTGGGATCATTTGTCCTGGCAAAATGAACTCTGTTCTGCTATGTGATTGTAAAATCTGTCATTTACAAGTATTATTGAACAACAATTTTAGTTTGAGAGTGCAAAGTCACAACACTTAAAATGAATGAATTTTAATGGAATGCGAAGAAAAATAAAAGACATACCAGATCTTCTGTTATTAAGTCTAAAACAGAGGGCAACAAAGAAGTGCAATTACTTGCTGAGAGTAGTTTGATTTTCGGTGGGAGCCCTAATTTCTTTAAGCTGTATGCAGTTGTCCAAGTTAATGCTGCTTAACAGCTCGCTTGCTCGTATACACTCTGGAAGTATTGTTAAATTACTTTTGCACGGTTCCAAATGTGTCACATTCTGGAAACAACCAAGGAATGTAGGAAGAAATCCATCTAAGAAATTACAGCCCTCGAGACAAACCCATTCATCATTTGAGCTTACTTGCTCTTGCCCTGCACATTTATTAAGAAATACAAACCTTGATCCTTCTCCAACATGCAATTTCTTGAGTTTTGGCAAGACAAGAATGCAAGTTGGAACCTTTTTAAGCCTTTGGCAGAATGACAAGTCCAAAAAGGAAAGCCCAATAACATTTTGAATTGAACAAGGTATTTCCTTTATGGCCGTTCCACGCAAGGAGATGTATGACAGATTTTCCATCTTTCCGAAAATTTCAGGGAAATATTCAAAACTTGAGCAACCCATGAGGTTTAATGTTTCCAGAGATTTCAACGCTATGAAGTGTGGAAAAATCTTAAGGTTGACACACGATTTTGCAGAAATTACTCTTAGTTTATCAAGAAATCCAACTGAATCATGAATTCTAATCAAATTTTTACAAAAATCAAGGTGCAACTCTGTCAAATTAGGGGCCTTAGATAAGTCCGAAACTCGTTTTAGAAAATTGCATCTCCTAAAATTAATCTCCTGTAACTGCTCGAACTTCGGAAAGAAAAAGGAGAAGAAATAAGTCAATAAGATATATTAACTGCAATTTATTGTATGAGAACAAGGAAACATATCAAAGCAACTAGTGTTTCTGCGTACCTTCAATGCCATGTCACATGTAAATTAACTGTCACACAAGTTGAGTATGACAAGTTGCTTGGGACTAAATTTAGATGGTAAAGATGATGAAGGGTTCCAGTCTAGCACTCTTAAACTATTTGGCAGATGTCTAGGGCCCCGAGAAAAGTTCACGTCTTTTATGATAAGAACTCTAAGATTTATCATCTTCTTAAACTCTTTCCCACTTAATCTCACTTCATGTTTTGCCCGGTCCAGCAGTATGAATTGAATTTTATCAGTTCCCTTTGAAAAGCCAAAGCAAAATAAGTGGATTACGCATTATGAAGCAAATTTTATATACTAATAAATCTTTCTGGACAAGTATGAAAAGCGAGGTTAAAGTGATGACTCTCAACAAACATTTCTCAAATAAAAGAAAATGGTGAGTGAGTGTAAGAAGAAATAGAAGACCATTCACATGGATCATACATACCGTATTCTCTTCTAAAACATGTATGATGTCCTCATAAAACCATAGTCTACTGCGTCCACCAGGCTCTGATGGTGATTCTTCTTCGACAATTTTCTGACCCATATCTTGTATCAAATGATGTATTTCAACCTTTTCCTCTAATTGATCAGAATATTTGATAATTTTTATAAGAGACTTTGCAATCAAAACTCCAATAACATATTCAGGGGAGCGATCACGAGAATGCAGCAGAATATTTTTAACGTGTTGCAATGTTTCTCCATTTAAGGCACAAGCAATGTCAAGAGCTCCAAACTGTTATAGCTTACTTTGAGTACTTGTTGAACACGTTCATCAGAATTTTCTTCATATTTCTCTATAGCAGAATTCCATTCATCAATTCTTTTACCATACAAGTTAGAACCTATAACTTCCAAAGCCAAAGGAAGACCACGGCCAAAATGTACTGCACGCTTGGAAATGGCTAGAAAATCTGGATCAGCTGTGCTCCTTTTAAATGCCTTCCAGTTGAATAATTCAAGTGCTTCTTTGTGATTTAATTCCTTCATATGATATCCTCTTTCAATACCATGAACACTAAGCAAATGTGTGTCCCTTGTTGTTACAATGATTCTGCTTCCAGAACCAAACCAATCCACTCCTCCAGCTAGGGCTTGAAGCTGTTGCAGTTTGTCAATATCATCAAGAACAAGAAGAACTTTCTTTTGGTTGAGCCTTCTTTCTAATATTGGAATTCCCCTGTTGATATCTCCAAACTTGACATCCCTCAAACCAGTTAATTCAAAATGCAGTGTCTCCTGGAGCTGGACCAGACCCTGCTTAATTGACTCTTCTCTAACATTTGAAAGGAAACATAGACCTTCAAATCCATCACCAATCAAGTTATATACAGCACGTGCAACCATTGATTTACCAATTCCTCCTATCCCATAGATTCCTATCATGATCACTCCTTCATCAGACCCAACATCTAGAAGTGAATTCACTTCAAGTACCCGAGACTCCAAACCAACCGGGTGATCAGCTATATGCAATGGAACACGATTAATCTTAGTGGAGACCTCCCTAATAATTTTTTCGATAAACTCGTACTCGTAGTCCAAACTGAAAAGTTAAACCAGTTTTCAAATAAAGTCAGAATAATTGCACTGAATTCATGTTTAATTCTATACACTAACAATTTAGACAACTTATACAGATAAAAAGATAAATCAATTGACAAGATTAGACGACGGACTTCCATTACATTTTATAATAGTTACTCGATGATTCGAAAATTAGAATTAAACATAAAAAAAAAAAAAAAAAAATTGGTAACATACCCAAGACCTTCATATGGATAGCCGGACAAATTGGCTGCTTTACGCAATGCTGACTTCCATTTCTCCACTTTGTCTGGCCCATGGTAGGGAGCCCTCTCATGCTTGGCCAATGCTTCTCCATAACTCCCTGTCTGATGTCTTACTTGTGCTGGATCAACCTTGTAAAAGATGGGCAAGAGCAATCGACCTTTTTCCTTTATGCAATCAGTGATCTTAACAAGTTCATCTAAGGTATATCTCGATGATGCATAGTTTTCAGAAAATACGACTATGAAAATTCTAGATTTTTCAATGGCTTTGAGCAGACCTGGGGTAATCTCTTGCCCTCTTCTCAGCTCAGCACCATCTATAAAAGTGTGAATTCCCCTTTGACAGAGAGCACAGTAAAGATTCCCAGTGAAGCCTGTGCGAGTATCTCTTCCTCTAAAACTGAGAAATACATCATAGGTCCATTTGTACGAGAAAGGCGATGAGGATGAGGATGAAGAACCTTCCTCTGTCATTGTAGCTAGGGCATGAAATCCGATGGAAGTGTGCTCCGATGGTTTGCAGATCCACTCGTTGACCAGAAATGTATACTGTAAAAGAAAGAAGAGACGATGATCGGAGAAAAATGTTGGTTAAGTTACAGATGGGGGAATTCTTAAGCTGCACTACTGATTTGAATAATTCAAAGGGTGTGTAACAAATCAATAAATCACGTCAATTTTTCTCAGTAATTAACTTGTTTTTACGTATTTCTGATTTGAAAATTTACACATACCCCCCCCCCCCCCTCCCTTAAGTTTCTCAAGTTTGAAAATATCGTCACCATTAAGAAAAGTATTAGTCAACAATTAATAAAATTAAAACATCATAAATATCTTTACTAATTTATAAATTTAATCTCTTTCATAATTACTTCCTTTTATTTTTAAATTTACCCATACAATGACTAATAAAATTAAAATATCATAAATATCTTTGTCAATTCATAAATTAAACCTCTTTTATAATTACCTCCTTTTATTTTTTAAATTTACACATACATCCCTTGTAATTAATTAAAAAAAAACACAATACTTATATCCAAGTCTATAATAATTGCATTAACCATAATTTTTTAAAATAGAATGACAATAATCATAATTTTTTAAGTAGGAGTTAGAAAGTATATAATATTTTAGAGTTTAAATACAACAAAAAAAACTCACTTGTTAAATTTATTATTTAAATTAAATATTAAAAAATTTAGATATTAAATATCTTTTATTTGTTTTAATTGTTTTAAAGACATTCATCAAATGATAAAAATAACAATTGTAAAAAAATATAAAAGATAGAGATAAATGAGTAGTGTAGAAGATGTTAAACCTTGATTGTTAGTTTTTGACCCAAATAAAATTTAGATATAGATGTAGTGTAGAATTTCTCATAAAAAAAGATATATATATATATATATATATTTTAAGAAAATTAATCTTATTCCCATTTTGAATATAACTTACGTGACACACATTATTTTAGTTTAAAATAAATAAATAAAAAAAAAGCATTAACTATATAATCTAATTAAATGAATAATAATTATGTTTTAAAATTTTATTTTTTATCTAAATAAATTTATTCTTAAAATAATTTGAGACTTAAACGTTTCTTTTAAAAAAATTATATGAACTATAAAGTATAAATAATAATAATAATAATAATAATAAATCTTTAGAGAAGGTAGATGAAAATAAAATCAGTTCCTTACAGTCAATTTTGTCATTTAATTTTATTTATCACTTTCTTTCAAAAAAAGAAAAAAGAAAAGCATCTCAATATTGTTTAATAATATTAGTTAATTTTCCAGTAACAAGGAATGTAAGTTCTTCGTTTCTTTCTTTTTTTTTTCATTTTTGTTTCCCTCATCTATTTTCCATCTTCCCTGCCAATCATACTGAGTCCATCGCTAGCCTTCTAAAGAGAGTTGAACAAATTCCTGATAGAATTTGTTTGATTTTTTATAAAAAATAAAGACAAGAATGCAAGACAACTAAAGTAGAATGGAGAATAATGCAGACATGTTAAGTAAACTAACATTTTATTACTCATCAGAGGCAAAGTAAATTAATTTCATATATTTACTGAGTGCTTTTACCATCTGTCCCTGATCCTGGATTACCTACTCTATTTCCAAACGAACTGTTCTTCCTACATTGCAGCATTCTGGCAACAGCAAGAACTTTCTCTGTAATTGATGGAAGAAGCTCGGCGGCTTCATTGAGTTCATGAGCTCCATAAGTCTCTTCCCCAGAACCTTCAAGTTCTAATTTTGAAAATAACCGGAAAGCACTCTCTGCTGCTGCGTTCAAGCTGCACAAGACTTCTTTGCATGCGGGAATGGTTTTCTCTTGTTCACTTGTTTGAGAAACACTTTCATCCTGATTTCTCACTTTCCCCAGTTCAATGTCAGCTGAATTTTCTTTGACAGGGCTTCTAGTTGATTCACATATTGAATCTTCTAAGCTTTGTTCAATGTTCTTGACGTCCTACAATTGGCATTTCAAGGAGCAAATATTCATACGAAGTCATTCATAGGCCTTCAAATATCATCGGGAAATTCAAGAACATATAAAAGCACAGTCCCGTGAATAACAATCTTCATGTTCTTAGATTTTTATTTTTATTTTTTTATCACGTATAGTTAATAACTAAAAGCCATTATTTTGCAAGTCTGTATCATATGCCCCCATTCATATCCTTTCAGAAGTTCTCACCTGCAAAGATGTGTCTTCTGATACAATATGAATTGAATCTTCCTCAAAGTTCATGGTTTTATCAGTCATATTCCTGACTGGGGTGCTAAATAGTCTCTTGCAGTCTCCAGGGTAATCCTGTTGCAGAACATACCTTGAAGAGTACCTTCGCATACTTGATTTTCTTCTTCCCATCTGTAAAAACAGGTTAAACATCCAAAAAAAAAAAAAAGAAAATAATATTGATGAATACTTTTTTGATCTAGATTATTGGAAACCTACTTTCTTTCTCCGATGGCATTTTTTTCTTCTTCTTTCTTTCTCCAACAGTGTTACAATTTTTTTATACTAAAAATGAATTTTAATTTATTCTCAAAATCATATTCTGAATTTTACATTTGGTGAAGGGATTTCCAGTGAAGAAAAATGCAACAAACAGAATATTGAAGCTTGCCTCAAAGTAGACAATGAGTTTCCTGAGTCATCTGTAAGTCCCATTAAGATCATTCCTAATAAAAATATCTGACATTATTCAAAAGTACTAACCTTGTTTGTTTTTGATAAACTGCCAAAATGTTGGTTAAATATATCACTGTCTTCAAATTGCATATTCTGGAAGTTGGCTTCTGTATTTGCTTGTGTCTCACTTCCTGAGTCATCTAAATGCAACTGCTCGGCTACAACTTCTGTATTTGATAATTCTCCAACGCATTCAGACCTTGATACATTGTTACTGTTGCAACTAGAATGCTGGTCGAAGACATGGCCCAGCTTGTCATGTTTGCTATGGCTACTGCCTCCTGAAGAGCATTGGTCCGTACTCATCTCATTATTGTCTTTTACTGCAAGAAGCCATTATTTGATATTAGTAAAAGGAAAGCTTTCATGAAAACTTCATGGTCAGCTCACTGGAGGCCAAATAGCTTAATGGGACCTATCCTCTCCCTATTTACCACCATGCCATGGATCAACCTATGAATAAGGTGAACCCACACTTCTTATTCCAGTTTTTCTGATTAGCTATCCTTCACATTTCCTCTTTGCTTAAGCCTGACTTCACCATTGGAGTCCAGGTTGGCTATCACAGTACAGCCCAAGTTCATGTATCTTCACCTGTGCCAGTACAACTTTACCAAGGACTACCCACAAAGAACATTGTATCAAATAGAACTCAATGATGCAGTGCATGAGCTCTTCTGTATCAAACAGAACACTATATCCATTTGGAGTCAGAAGTGCCATTACATATTTTTTTCCTTGTCAGAATATTTAAGTTAAAAAAACCATGTATTCTGTATTTATCCCAATTTGTGGCCACACTAGATGTTAAAATCAGCCAATGTTACTCTGCCATATATGCCAAAACAGTAAAATCGTTTAGCACAATAAATAGAAGCCTAATTGTGACGCTTACAAATACTGGAGTATGTAAGCAGACATGATCTGCATTTACAAATAAAATATGTGCAACCTGCCAACCAATCAACTTGAACTACCTAATGCTCATTTCTTCAATGATTGCAATCTAATGAAATGCACAAATCAAAAAATGATTCTCCAAACCGGATATGAAAAATCCATGGTTGGCAAGTTCTTCTCTTTTGTCCTATTGTCAATAAAGATGAAGATTGAAGAAAAATATGTTGCAAACATAAAAGCCGTCCTTACTTAAACATGAAGAAGACTCTGATGTTGTTGTGTCCATTAAACTCCGCATCTCTGGAGAGGACAATGCATCCATGCAAACAGTATACACAGAGAACCAACGCTTGTCCAAAGCAAAGTTGCTGAAGTTGTAATATCAGACAATGAGCCAAAAGAATAATATACCACTAAAAGTTCCTAATCATAATTCAAAGCTCACCTGAAAGTTCCTTGAGGCCTTGGAGAACATTTAGACATTCCAGTCTCTAAGGATGCAGATAGGTGATCTGATGGTGTTTGAACTTCTGGGGATGAATTAGCACATGCCTGAGCACCATCAGCAAAAGAAACATTTTACTGTCAACTTCCGAGTCCAAATTGTAACAACACAGGTCCTTACAAAAGAGCTAACTAGAATACCTAGATTATATTCAAGACTTCTGGCAATTTAAGAATAAATAGCTTGCTTAATAGCAATTAGGTCTTCTCTTACATATTCCAAAAGTATGTTGTCAGTTGGAAAGCAGTTATTCACCTTTACTATTTTAACTCTTCAACTGTTGTGTTATTTTGACCTAATAATGATTTACTAAAAAAAATAGAAAGTACAAAGATTTTAAAACATATTACTGGGCACTGGCCACTGTTTCTATTTTTTTATTATTTAAATGAAAAGTGAAATTGAGAAAATGGCGTTTTGTCGGCTAAAATTTAATATTGCCATTTTTAGAATGGGGCAATCACATGAATAATTGTGCTGTTTTAGAACGGCAAGTCTAAATTTTCCTATTAGTCAGAGATTCACAGCTAAAGTTGATCTTGCCATTTTGAAATAGAATGATGCACCCTGCCACTATCGAACTGTACAATCAGCTTTAATGCAGGAATCCTTGCAAGCATTGACCGCCAATATTTGAGCAATATTTACCAAAATGGATTAACCAATCTTTATAATCAATAGATAACACGGACTTGGTATACTAGGGGGTTTTTAGAGAGAGAGAGAGAGGGGGGGAATTAGCATATAAAGGAGTTACTCAAAAAGAAAGAAAATCATCGAGTATACAAATACCTCAGATGAATGGTACTTGAGACCCCTGCAGTCAATATTTGAGCTTGTCACTTTTGCTTGTGCCCATTTTGGAAGTCGTGAAACACTAAATTTAAAAGCTGAAGCCTCTTTGGGACTCTTCCCCGGATATAAAATTCTCTCCCCAGTTTGGCTGTTGTCATTCAATGACCAGACATGCTCAAGATTGATCTTCGATTGCTCACATTCCTCTTCACAAACTATTAGATGATTATAACCAACAGATTGGGATAAGCTTCTTGGAGACAATGGATTACTTCTATCCATTATTCTCTCCAATATTCTAGAAGACAAAGAAGGAGGCAGTTTCCATACAAAAATACAACCATCACCATCTACCTGAATACATTAATAACAAATTTGAAACATGAGCAGCTTTCTACCTTATAATGACAGGAAACAAAAACATATTGGTCCAAGCCTAAACCACAACAGAAGAAAGTTGTTTGCATTTGTAAGCTCGGGTTTCATAACTTCTTCCATTTGATAAGGACATTTACAATAAAAGTCTAGTTCATGAAAATATTTGGCTACTTCAGGTGTATCTAGCTCACATGTAGAGGAATCAGCAAAAAAGTGCACCCCATTTGACAAATAAAGCGGTACATTTTGAAGTTTGCAAAATTTCATAAAATGTAATGTCTAGATTTATTTTTTGAGATACATCCTTCTATTGAAACATTAAAACAACAGAGACAATTTGTGGGTCAAAGACAACATATGCTACTATTTCCTTCAGGAAAAGAACTTTCCTGTTGTAACCTTGACATGGGTCATTCATATGACTTTGCCACAAAGAGAAGAGAGATACTACTGTCATTCTTGCATACCAGAAAATCCAGAATTCGAAGGAGGGTGGAGATTACTCAACATGAGAAGAGACAAGACTGCAATAATGATGTGAAGTTTTGTTACTAGTTCAAAGTCATAAGCATAGTTCAAAGTCATATCCTTCTCACTAGTTTTGTTATTGGTATGCATGGCCTTTTTCTATAACAGATATCAAACATCAAACATAATTACCTAAAAACATAGTACAGAACTAAAGGAATGAACATTTTGAATTTTTGCATAAAAGAATCTTACAGAAACTATATGCTTGCAATCTGGCAAGAAGATGACACCAGTAACAACTTCAGCGTGCCCCATGGCTTTTGCTACCATCTCTCCCTTTATAAAGTCATAAATGCAGATTGACTTATTAGAGTAAGAGCAAACCACATATGTGCAGCCTGGATCCACTGCAACCTGTATTATGCATTAGTTCCTGGAAAGTAGCACAATATTTGTAATGCATCATTGACCATATAACTAACCTTTATAGGATCTCCAAAATCTTTATCTTGCTTGTACGACCTAATCAGCTTTCGAGCAGCTAAGTCAAAAGTGTTTATCTTCTTATCCTATGAGTAGGTGTAAGACGATTAAATCAGCACTTACATCTGTGCTTGAGTGATAATATTATCTAAAGGATGTGCGCACAGAACTAGTTGGACTGATTGCTTTAGACGTTATTTGGAAAGCCTTCGCCACCTTTGAACCTTTAAGTACCTCAATTAAGCATCAGCTACATTACCTGGCCAACTGTGACAACAACCTCAAATGTTGGATCCACAGCCATGTCATAAACAGTTCCATGTGAAGCTTTTTGACGATGATGCTGCAAAATCTTATGACTACTGCCAGCTATCTCAACATCGCGAAGCACCAGGAAACTGTTTGAAAGAAAGATTATATGAATCATAAAAGAAACATTCTCTACCAGATAATGTAAGAAATCGTTTGAAAAAAACAGAATATGACTGTCATTATGTTGATAGAATAACTAGATAAACGATCATGACCATCTGATGAAT
Source organism: Bauhinia variegata (assembly GCA_022379115.2). Lineage (NCBI taxonomy): Eukaryota > Viridiplantae > Streptophyta > Magnoliopsida > Fabales > Fabaceae > Bauhinia > Bauhinia variegata. Next base: position 3,361,526 of record CM039427.1, on the reverse strand, counting down.
GAAGAAAGTAAAAATTAATCCAGATTGACTAAATTTATAAGCTTATTTAAAGTCAGAAGCAAAGTATACAGGTGTCAAATGCAGAGCTTACGTACATGTACCGGTTCATAGTAGCTCAAAAGAAAACAAGAAGCAGAAACTGTTGAAAATTATCGAAAATATGTTTTCAATAGTTCAGTTTACTTTAAACTAATAGATTATAAAATGAAACTGCATGTCATTTTTTGTACTTTCAACTTGTGCTCCTTCTTCAAATATTTTTTTCTAAGGCAGTTCCCTGTAATTCACTTTTTTCACTTTCTCTTTCTGCCTTGTGATCTTAAGACACCTGAGGCTGCTCGTGAACCAATTGTGATTGATTGAAAGTTACACTCACTTCTTTTACCAACTTAAAAATCAGTATAATATGCTGCAACCGGCTACTATTTCAAAAGTGTTGTTAAAAAATTTGGTGCATGGGCCCACCACATTAATAATTTATTTTTTGAAGTTCGAACCAAAGCTCTTAATAAAATGTTTTATGAAGCCAAACTTTAAGTAGCATACCTATCAGCGCTACAACTAAGAATCGTGCTACTGTTGCTGGTTGTTCTGACAGAAGTCACAGCAGCTGAATGATCATGAAAGCTATCAATGAGATCAAAATCTCTGCCATATGCAAAAAGAGTAGAGACTGTCACTGAAATGTATGCTCAACCAGATAGAATTGCCCAAAAACTTTCTGAAAGCATACTTTTTACATCATACAGATGGATTATACAATCCAGACCCCCTGAAGCAAGATAGTAACTGTTTTTAGATGTCCTATCATTGGGAGGCAAGCTAAAGCTCAATGTAAGAATGTCTGCATCATGGGCACCCTGGAAGAACATACAATATTTATCTTTTCTTGGATGTGCAAGACTTGACTTGCCACAAAGGAAAAGACGAAATGTCCTCAACTAGCATCTTTCGACCCAACAATTCTGAAAATATACTTAATTTCGCGAGTTTACCTGAAAGCATGTATAGTCTGAAGTTTGAAGGTTGTATATATGAAGGTTGCCCTTGCAATCACCAGCAGCAAGATATTTTCCATCTGAACTCACAGCAAGCGACCGAAACTCTTGACTACTAATGTCTGTCTCAACAGCGTCACGTTCAAAAGTCCCCGCACTTACTGTAGAAAGAAAGGGGCAGGATGGAACATGTGAAAAAGGCTTCTTTTTTTTTTTTTTTTTAAGAAAAGTGACAATGTTTTGTCTTCAATTTTTTTAAAAAAAAAAATAATACACAGAAAAATAATAAATTTGATAAATTTTGTGCACATTGCTTCAGTTACCTAAACAAGAAGACCCCATTAGTTCAGTTCTCAAAGAATGATGTTCTGCATCATATTCTGATAAATTGGCTTGCAACGCAAGATCCCATAGCCTAATTGTACCATCAATCGAGCATGTTGCAAAAGAAACTCCACCAGAACAACCTCTGGCAATACAAGCAAGAGATGGATCATGATTGTTTTCACAACATAGATTCTTGATATCCCATATGCAGGCGGAATGAGAAACTAGCACGCAACACCTTGTGGCCTGTAAGAGAGGGACAGATTATCCACGTATAAGACAAAAAATAGGGGCTTAATAAGGAATTCGATAGTGAGAATGTTCGTTTTGTGCATAGGTGCTAAATATATGAAACATTTTTAATATTGTGATATATATACTAAACACACCATTTACCTGATTCACATCATGGATGTCCCATATGTAGAGACTATGATCTCCATAAACAACCACTGCAGGGCAAAACAAAGAAGAATATTTCGAGCAACGAGGTGATGTGAAATATAATTTTCAAAACAACTTGAGTTGAATGCTCACCAAGTTTTTCAAGGGTTGAAAACTGACAAGCAACTGCATCTGGCAGGGTCAGCAAATGCTGAATATCCTGTTCAGGAACCTGAGTATGGCAAATAGTATTGCTTTCTCCGTAACATTTTTTGCCATTTGAATACACTACACTTCCCATATATTCTAGGGACTCAAGAGAAAAGATTTTGACTATTCCATTATTGCACGCACAAGCAACATGCTTTCTCGATGCTGACAATGCAAAGCCTTTTTTAACCTGAAAATTATATGACAGACGATTAGAATAACTATGAAGGAAATACTCACAAGAATAATGCCCATAGCAACTTGCGATCAAATTTAATCATCTTTTGGTGAGCAATCAAGTTTGATCTGATAAAGTTCGCTTGCATTTTCAAGTTTAATCTACAGTTGAACTTGCCAAGTATTGCTGGAAGCAACATGTGTTTGTGTTATATCATTGATAAAGATCATCTCTCCTTGTGGACTTCTGACAATTCATAGTTTATAACTTTACTTATACTTGATTTGCTCAAGGGAAATAAGTCAGGAAACCTCAGCTGTTGAGTCAAAACTTTGGTTTTCCTAATCTTCAAAACTAGAAGAAATTATCTCAATGCTCTATTCTGCAATTAGAACATCCGCATCTGCATGGGAAATCTATTCAGTACATCCAAGTCGGGAACTAATTGACCAAATCCCTCAATGTTTCCACTTTCGCAATGCAGAAATAATCACACTTCAATATATCATGAGAAGTACTGTAATAAATAGTTGAACTCACTTTCAAATCAACTGACTTTGTGATTGACAACATCCCAGTGTGGATAAGGCACAAAATCCCTGTAAACAGATAGAAATAGAATGGAAACAATGGTCATATGTAAGAGATATAAATTTCTCAAAGTCTCAAACATGAAATATGTGAGTCCTATATAGATCCTGAATCAAATCAAACCTGCATCAGTCAATCCATACATGGGAAGATCACCCGCATGTTTACAATTAGAGAAGCTACTATTGCTCCACACAGAAGATGTAATAGATATGAATGAGGTTCCTTTGTGAATAGCAAGGTTAACAGCCTTTCGATGTATTGTTAATGATCCTGTCCTGCCCATGTCTCCATTCAGCTGAGTTCTTCTCAATTGTCCAAGCTCCCAGAATTTTAGGTGTTTTTTCCCAAAAGTCACAATAAATTTTCCATCTGATGAGAAACTAACTGATGAGACAGCAGAACAAGATGAACTAGCCCGGACTTTTGTAACTAGCTCATTGTTTCGCCAGTCCCACAAGTAGATGTATTCCCCAACAGATACTAGATGCTTTCCTGGGATACAATATCACTGAATGAGTAACAAGCAACAGGTAGTATAAAACAAGAACTTGTGTAGAAATAATTAGAACGTTACTAACCATCAGGAGAGAAAGAGATGCACACAACTCCATATAGATGACCTTTCAGTTCAGATATAAGGGCCAAAGTAGCAGAATCCCATACTAACACTGATGATTGACTTCCTCCTGCCTGCAAGACCCGGGTAAAGTTTTATAGAAACAGGGCACCATACGTGAAGTCATTACGTGTTACTCTCATCAGTTACCATTTCCATAAACGTGGAGAAGGGAAACTTCTGGGAGAAAAAGAGAAAAGAAAACATCACTGTCTTTTGGCTCATTTAAGAGGTAAAGTTCCTATTATGTATAATCGAAGCTCATGTCCAGAATATATGAACATGATTGCGCTGTCTTTTTATTATATAATAACTTCAAATTATTCTGACATTCTTCATTCATACACATGCAACAATTTATTCCAACACCAATTGGTTAGCATTTAATTCTTATCAATGAAACAATGATGTAAAATATACATCAATACCTGACCCACCTCATATGCAATGCAGAATTTTCAATGTAGACTATCATATGATCTCTGATTTTTTTCCATGGACATGTCTTGATAAGTAAATTATCTAATGATCCTTTGCATTTCAGTATGTAAGAATAACATGTTTCCTGAAATCGAATGTATGGAAATTTGAAATATTAAAGACAGCTTTAGGTACATAAGCTTCTATTGGTATTGGAGTAAACAGTTGATATCGCCAAGAATTGAATTAGCTGATGTATGCATTTCTTGTTTAAGAAGCACCATCCTTTTATTAACAGTCTCAACAGGATGAAGCTATTTTTTTTTTTTTCATAAAGATCTACAACTACTTGAATTGTAACATTGAATATTGAAGAAAACTGCAAATGCTAAGATTATAAATTGATTAGTACCTCTCCAGCAGCTATAAAGCGCCCATCCTGTGACACCACAACACAAGTCAAAGGTTTTGGCAAACGATGAGAAACCATGACGCGCGATTGAGTGCCTGAATTCACATTATAGACTACCACAACGCAACCTGCCAAATAGGCACAATTGGAAGTTGAGACATTCGAAGCCAAACCATTACCATTCTTTGTCGTCAACCCAATGATCTCCTCCAAAACCAACTGCAAAATTTTTTTTTTAAAAAAATATGAATACCAGAAGACCAACTGCACATTGGATTAAACATTTTTGACAGCTGAGCAAAAAAAAAAAAAAATGAACCCAGCAGTGAAATGACGACCCAGTATACCATTTCCATGTTAGTTCCTTTTTTCTCTAGGGAAACAAACTAGGGTTTATGATTTGAAAATCAAATGGTAAATTGCTTTCAGAAACTCACCTTTGATGATGCATTTGGTTTCTTGGTTTTGCGATTCGGCTTCAGCATGATTGCAGAACCAAACAAAAAACCCAAAGCAGCGACAGGCTTCAATCTTCAAAGATAATCTCGTATTTGAAGATGCATTCTTTCTCACTGTGAGGTCACTGAAGCTGAACATTTACATTTCAGACTGTAGAGAGAGAAGCGGGAGTTTCCAAAATGAGAGCATTAAAATTAAAATTTTGAAAAAAAAAAAGCTTTAAAACGACGGTGTTTATTAAACGAATAAACCGTACCGGGGATATTTCCGTTGAACGCATCATCCTCATTTGAATTTCCGCGATATATATATTTAATTTAAAAAATTATTTTTTTGAAGTTCAAGTAAAAATAATCTATCTATCTAATGTATATATTGATATATTAAATATTAATATCATATTAATATTTATACAAATTTTATATTAATATTAATATTAATATATATTAAGTGCAAAGAATTTGCTGGCTAAATAGACTATTCACACCATACTTTACTCTTTTATCTTTCTATTTTTATTTTTATTTTAATTTCAAAAGCAGTTATCTCCTTATTTATATTTTCCAAATAATTATATTTTTAAATTATTTTTATTTTAAAATTAGTTATCAATAATTTTTTATTTTTCTTTTAAAGTAATTATATTTTAGAATTATATATTTTTTAAAAATCACATTTTAAAATTAGTTTTTTTTTTTAAATGTACCTTATAATAAACAAAACTACTTTTGTGGAAAAGAAAAATACAAATAAACTTATTTAGGAAAAAAAATCAAATAAAACATATGCTATAAGAAAATTGCATTTAACCTTTTCAACTATCTATTTTTGTTTGCTTATTTTTAGTTCTAACTAAAGATATTAAATAAAAAATGTTATAAGCTCACTTGCGCTTAATAAGAGGTTAATGGTTAGTTTAAATTATCAACAAAACTTAACATAATTAATAAATAATTATAACAATGATTGCAGTATTTTAAAAAATAAGTCTTGTTGACGAAAAAATACTTTAGCATAAAAAAATAGCTACTTTAAATTGTTTTTCACAATTTTTTGCCATTCCCCACTCTCTCCTTGACAACTCAGCTTTTCATTTTCTTTACAACCAATTTGCCTTTACTTGTACCTGGTGCTTACAAAAGTGCCCTCAAAATTTGGCTTCTCACCCTCGTATTTTTCCGAATTTTTTTTCTTCCCACAACAGTCTTTTCACACTTCTCTCCATTTCAAAATTTTTAAGGTGATTTTCAATTTGCCTCAGCTCTGTTCTTTGGCCAACCTCTTCCTTCTCCTCCCTCTCCTTCAATATTTCTCCCCAGCAACCCCTTGCCTTAGCACAAGAATTTCCTCACCAAGAGCAAAAATTTCTCTCCCTCAATGTTATAGCTACTCAAAGCTTTTACTATACAAAACAACAGTCATCTCTACAGGGGAGAGGGCAAAAGTGGCGATGGATATATGGAGTACCAAAGGTTAGATTGAATTATATATCGTCAAATGTAATCAAATGGTAAGTTTTGGAGGGAGAATTCGCAATAGTTGTTGATAAATTATTTTGTAATTTTAATATTTTTGCACCTACAACTTCTAAATATCACAATATCCTTAGATTGAGATAGATATCATCCCTTTAACTAAGAGTTAATAATAATTAGACTTTATTATAATGGTTTAATTATATTACAAGTTACTACAATTTCAGTTAGTTTAGTCGAATTAGTTGGTACTGGTGCTAGATACTTGTGTTTTCCACCAAAATTTTTTTGCCAAAGATGAACCAAAGTAGTAGTGTTACCACTTAGAAGCATTAGAGTAGAAAATATGATTATCTCATTATCTTAATGGTTGCACTGAAACCCTAGGCATTAGATCATCTCTAGTGGTGATCATTTAAATGTTGCACAAGTTGTGTGCAAAATGGCATTTCTTGGTTCACCAATAGAAGGGAATGAGGTAGAGGAGAGAGAGTGAAGAGAGTTTCATTAACTTGGAACAATGCAAAAAAAAAAGACCCAAATTATACTGTTTGGTAGGGGAAAAAAAAGGATTTGAGAGAAAAAGAAAAATTGTAGAGTTGATTGATGAGAGATAAAAAATATATAAGATATTTTGTATGACTCATTTTAAAATTTTTTTAGAGTTATATAAAAAAAATTGTTTAAATTATAAAAATAACATAATTATAAATAATTAAGATATATAGCCTTACTTAAGTGATTGTTTTGTCTATCATAATAGATGATAGGAGAAGTGTAGACTCTTGTGTTTCCATTAGATGGTGAGATAGAAACTGAAGCTTGTGCTTCAACCGTAGATTGCTGAAAAAATGTTGTTGGGCCTGATAGCTTGACAAGAGCATTTTTAATGGTGAACTCGTGTGATTCTTAAGTTAATTATTTATAATTTTTTTTTTGTAGATTTTATTATGACATTTTTTTTTTTACTTTATATAATTTAAGTATATTGTTTTCTCCTCCTTTCTTCCTCGTTTTCTTAATGGTTTTGGATTTTATGATTTCAATTGTTTTCAATTAACGATTGAAGCAGCAGGGGTTCTGTGTTGATGTTGCTTGCGCTCCTTATTTGCTCATGAAAATCACAACAATCATCTTCCCTACATTCAATTCTTTTTATTTTTTCAATTAATAAGGTGCATTTTTCTATGAGGTTGAATTAAGATGTATTAACTCTGAGCATTTTTTTTTTTTAGTGCATTGATCTCTTAAAAAGTCAACAATTTTAAAAAGAGATAGGAAGTCCACATAAATTTCAAGAAAGAAAAAGACTAAAGCTTTTGGTTATGGAGATCCAAAAAGAAAGAAAGAGAGAAAGAAAGAAAGATTGAGGTAAAGGGCATGGTGAGTTATTGGGGAGTGGGTTCAAAAGTTTTTTATATAGGAGTATTTTGGTAAATTTTATTCCAAAAAAGGAATTTAATTTTGATTTTAACTTAACGCTTTTAGCCATTTTCATTTTAATTTAATTTGAAACAGTAAAATTAGCAAAATATATATTACAATAAAAATTCAATAAAATTTTTATACTAAAAGACATACAAATATATTAAAATACATAAAACAACAATATATAAAAAAATTATTATGCAAAATACATAACAACATATGAATAAATAAACCAATAAATTTTGGCCACGCTGACAGAACTCAAATATTAATGCCCAACAATTTCCCATAGCCGATGCACAACGGTCAAGATTATCAACGGCCTAAAAGAGGTCAAATCTTATGATCAAGTGGCTTGTAATGCTGGTAGGTTTACAAAAGCATGCTTTAATTAACACACCCAATTTTTAATCTAACACACTCCTCCTCATCCCAAATTTAGAATACATGAATGAACACACCCGTGCTATCCCATCTCAGCTTCTGCAAAGTTCTTCTACTTCTCTATTTCGATTTCCTTCTCTGCAAAACCATTATCTCCATTCCCTTCTGGCTAGTCCGTAGTTTTTACAGATCCATACTTAGTTCTCGAATCGTCAACTCTTGTGATTTGTGTTTGATCAACGTCTCTCTCACCAACTACTCGGCTGGTTTATTTCTCCCGATCTGGTTAATTTATTTCGCTTCTCCGCTTCTCTATTCCCTCTCCAGTTGGGTTAATCGACGAATGGGGCTTGGAATTCGTCTCCGATTCTCTGCGTGGAAGCACCTGCAGTGAAAAATGGGGCTTTTTTTTTAACTATTTAACTTTACTGACATTTATCTCCAACTCACTGTCTTTTTCTTTCCTTTCTAGTATCAATTTCTGTTCATCCAGTAGTTCTGCAAACCAGCAGAGTACACTTCCATTGGATTTTATGCATTAGCTATAATGACACAGCAATGTTCATCCTTATCTTCTTTCTTATACAAATGGCGCTATGATGTATTTCTTAGTTTTAGAGGGGAAGATACCCGCACTGGATTTACTGGGAATCTTTATAATGCTCTCTATCGTAGGGGAATTAATACTTTTATGGATGATGCCCAACTAAAAAGAGGTGAAGAGATCACGCCAGGCCTGGTCAAAGCCATTGAAGAATCTAGAATTGCCATCGTTGTATTTTCTGAAAACTATGCATCGTCAATATTTTGCCTAGATGAACTTGTCCAGATCATTAGTAGCTTGAAGGAAAAGGGACAATTGGTTTTGCCGATTTTTTACAAGGTTCATCCATCACAAGTAAGACATCAGACAGGCAGTTATGGAAAAGCAATGGTTAAATATGAAGGGCTTACCTACCATGGGCCATGGAAGGTGCAGAAATGGAGGTCAGCTTTGTCTAAAGCAGCCAATTTGTCCGGTTATCATTTTGAACAAGATGGGGAGTAAGTTACCATTGTGTTGTTTGTGCTTTTGTGGTTTAGAATTTAATTTTCACATCAACAGTTTAGAAATGGAAATAAATCCTATATAAACTTGTTGAATAATATCATAAAATGTAATGCCCGATTGTCTACTATTGTTTTTTGTTTTTTCTTTTGGTCTATAATTGTCTAAATTGTTAGTGTATAGAATTAGACATGAATTTGATGCAATCAGACTAACTTCTTATCTACTTGTTTTACTTTCCAGTGTCTACGAATATGTGTTTATCGAAAAGATACTTAAGGATGTCTCCACTAAAATCAATCGAATTCCATTACATGTTGCTGATCACCCAGTTGGACTGGTGCCTCGGGTTAATGACATAAATTCAGTCTTAGATGTCGGGTCTAATGATGGAGTGAACATGGTAGGAATCTATGGGATGGGTGGAGTTGGTAAATCAACAATTGCACGTGCTGTATACAACCTTATTGCTGATGGATTTGAAGATCTATGCTTTCTTTCAAATGTTAGAGAAAAGTCAATTAAGAAGGGTTTAACAAAACTCCAGGAGACAATGCTTTTTGAATTAACTGGTGAGAAGGATATCAAGTTTGGAGATATCAATAGAGGAATTTCGGTATTAAAAAGTAGACTTAATCAAAAGAAAATTCTTCTTGTTCTTGATGATATCGATAAACTAGAGCAGCTTCAAGCACTAGCTGGAGGAGTGGATTGGTTTGGTTCTGGTAGTAGAATCCTCATTACAACAAGGGACATGCATTTGCTTAATGTTCACAATGTTAATAGAGGATATCATATGAAGATATTAAATTACAAGGATGCCCTTGAATTGTTCAACTGGAAGACATTTAAAAGAAGCAAAGCAGATCCAGATTATGAAGCCCTTTCGGAGCGTGCAGTACTTTGTGGCCATGGCCTTCCTCTGGCTTTGGAAGTTATAGGTTCTAACTTGTATGGTAAAACAATTAATGAATGGAATTCTGCTTTAGATGAACAAAAAGAGAGTTCTGATGAACAGGTTCAAGAAGTACTTAGGGTAAGTTACACTAGTTTGAAGGAACGTGAGAAGGATATTTTTCTTGATATTGCTTGTTTCTTCAATGGTGAAACATTACAACGTGTCAAAACTATTCTACTGCATTCACGTGGCTTCACTCCAGATTATGCTTTGGGGGTTTTGGCTGCAAAATCTCTTATAAAAATTACTAAATATTCAAAGGAAAGGATCGAAATACATCATTTGATACAGGACATGGGTCAGAAAATTGTCCGACAAGAATCTCCATTAGATCCCGGCAGACGGAGTAGACTATGGTTTTACGAGGACATCATACATGTTTTAGAAACCAATAAGGTATATATTTTCCTTGCGAATGTTCTTTTGTTCCTTGTTTTGACAAATATATATTTTGATCTTGCCTCTTTTCCCTAGCTTTTCATATATCTCTTGCAAAGTTTATTAGTATATAGAAAATTTTCTTCATAATTTTACAGTTTTGGAATTGATTCCTTTTTATGATTTTGCTTTTCAAAGGGAACTGATAAAATTCAATTCATGATATTGGATGCGGGAAAACATGAAGTACAATGGAGTGGATACGAGCTAAAGAAGATGATAAACCTTAGAGCTCTAATCATTAAAAATGTGAATTTTTCTCAAGGCCCCAGATATATGCCAGATAGTTTAAGAGTGCTTGATTGGGAAGGATATCCTTCATCATCTTTACAATTTGAATTTCCTCCTAGGAGACTTGCCTTGCTCGAATTACGTGATAGTATCTTTACATGGGACAAGGCATTGAAGGTATACAAAACTACTAGCTGTTTTCATATTTTTTCCTTGGTCTCCCTACAATAAAGTGCAATTAATATCTCTTCATTTTACTTTTTTTTTTTTTTCCTCTTTGTTTATTTCAGAAGTTGGAGCAATTAAAGGTGATTAATTTTAGGAAGTGCAGACTTTTAAAACAAGTTCCAGACGTATCTGAAGTCCCCAATTTGACAGAATTGTACCTTGATTGTTGCTACAGTTTAATTGAAATACATGACTCTGTTGGATTTCTTGATAAACTAAGAATAATTTCGGCAGAATGTTGTTTCAACCTTGTGAGTTTTCCACGTTTCCTAAAGTTGAAATCTCTGGAAAGGTTGAACCTTAATCGGTGCAGAAGTTTACAATATTTCCCTGAAGTTTTAGGAAACATGGAAAATCTATCATATATCTCCATAAACCATACTGCCATAGAAGAATTGCCTTGTTCAATTCAAAAGGTTCCAACTTGCATTCTTATGTTGCCAAAACTTAAGAAACTGCATGTTGGAGAAAAAACATTGTTTAAATTTATTCGGAAGCAGTGCAGAGAGCAAGAGCAAGTCATCTCATATGAGAACCAGATTAGTCTACTCGGGTGTAATTTCTTAGATGGATTTCTTCCCACATTTCTCGGCTGTTTTCCGGTAATGACAACTTTAGAACTATGTGGCAGTAATTTGAAAATACTTCCAGAGTGCATACAGGCATGCAAGAATTTACAATTACTTAACTTGAACAACTGCAAGCAGCTTCGAGAAATTAGAGGGATTCCACCAAATATGGAAGAACTCTCAGCAATAAATTGCACATCATTGGTGCCATCTGTTTTAAACTTACTGTTAAATCAGGTATGCCTTTATTTTTTCTTCCCACTCCGTTAAAACTCATTCATGTATGCAGCAATCTGACTTTGCACGGTCGGACTGAAATTCTTGTTTAATAACACTTGTGTATGACAGAATATGCACTCTTGCAGTGGCAAAAAGTTCACTTTGCCAGGAACAAGGATCCCGGAATGGGTTGATCACAATGGCAAGGGAGCGTCTTTGTCTTTCTGGTTTCGTAATGACTTCCCAAATATTGCCCTATTTGGTATTGGGGGCCCGAATAGTAACAGGCATGAATGTAGAGTTTCTATCAATGGCCATGTACTGAACATTGGGTCTTTCAATTATCACTGGTCATGTAAAAAAGACACAGAGCATATATATCTGTATGACCGACCACATCTATATAACATGGACTATCCACAAGATCAATGGAATCATGCTGAAATTTCATATGAATTCAAAATGCTTGAACTGGGGAGATGGACAAAGCCTTTGCCAAAAGAAACGTGGGTTTATATATATGACAAGGCTAGAATTAAAAGGGATATTCTATTCACAAATCCTAATCTTAATCTTAATCCTGAGCCGTCGAAAGAGCATCTCGAAAGGAAGTATCAATTTTTGGACTGAAATACCGGCTACCCCAAAACTAGAGTTCATTCCTTGTTTGGCAGCAATGTGGACACATGAAGGTATGGCCTTGTCCATTACTATTTTCCTGACTTCATAGTGTATCACTTCAATGCTAGCTAGAAAATTTTGGTCAGATTATTTCATCACTGTGATCAATTGTGTTACTAATTAATAAAGCAATCTTCTGTTGTTCATGAAATTCTTGGATATATGATTTGCTAGTTGCTTTGAATAATATTTTATTGTTTATTATGTGAATGAAATAGAGGAATTCTCCCTCAATCACCATTGACAAAGTGAGTTAGTATAATATATAGAAGGATTTCAGTACCTTAATGTAGAAACTCTAAGGATAATATTTAGATTTAGTTTTTATTTTTCTCTTTCCAGTTTTATTAGGACTCTTAGACTAATACTGCTAGTAGGACTCTTAAACTAGTAGGACTCTTAAACTTATAGACTTTTACTTCTAGTAGGACTGTTAGACTTATATATTGGGTGTAAGTTCCTTTGATTGAATAAGAATAATTTTTCAGTTATTCTACATGGTATCAGAGCCCTACTCTGAGCCCTAATCCTCTTCTTTTGTTCGTAGTCCTCTCCCTGGACTACTCTTCACCATGCCTAAACACGGCCTGGCTTCACACTCACAGTCCTCCTCGGGAGTCACATCCACACCCGAGGCTCATCACTCAATTCCCTCTATTCCCGATACATCTCACCTTCTCACAAATCACAAACTCCATGGCCATAATTTCCTTCAATGGTCACAATCAGTCTTCACGTACATCTGCGGCAGGGGGAAGGATGGACATCTCACAGGCGAAACCATTGCTCCTAAAACCACAGACCACAAATACCGATCCTGGAAAATAGATGATCACTTGGTTATGTCGTGGCTGATCAATTCCATGACCACAGAAGTTAGAGAGAATTTTTTGCTTCATCATACAGCCAAGGACATCTGGGAAGCTGCTCGAGAAACATATTCCAGCACAGAGAACACCTCAAAACTCCTTGAAATTGAAACTAGGTTATATGACCTAAAACAAGGAGATCTGAGTGTTACTCAATACTTCAATGCTCTCACACGCTGTTGGATGCAATTAGATCTATATGAAATTCACCCCTGGAAGTGTGCGGAGGACTCCAAACTACATAAACAAATTGTTGAGCAGAAGCGGACCATCCGATTCCTCCTTGGCCTCAACAAAGACCTAGATGAGGTCAGGGGGAGGATCATGGGAATTAAACCTTTACCTACCACCCGGGAAGCATTTGCAGAGGTCCGGAGAGAGGAGAGTAGAAAGAAACTGATGATGACAGATACTGCCATCAATCATACAGTTGAAGATTCAGCCTTATACACTAAGAATAACAAGGCTGGGAAAGGACGCCCATGGTGTGACCATTGTAAAAAGCCTGGGCATTTAAAGACAACTTGCTGGAAGTTACATGGTAAGCCTGCAGATTGGAAACCAGCTAGAAATCGTGCAAACGCTGCTGTCAAAACAGACACCAGTATAGAGGAAAGCCCATTCACTAAAGAACAGATTGATGCATTGCAGAAAATGCTTGAAAAAATCACCAATCTTGGACAAACTACTGCAGAACAACCCACCAGTCTCTTTGCCCATCAAGGTACTCAAACCCATGCTCTTTTTATCCACACTAATCAATCACAACCATGGATAATTGACTCAGGGGCCTCAAACCATATGACTGGAAACTGCAGCTATCTCACGAATTTCCAGCCTTACTCTAGTCACTCTAGTGTCAAAATTGCTGATGGATCCGTTTCCCCAGTGGCAGGAATTGGATCAGTCCAGTTAACAAAGGATTTTCACTTATCTCATGTTCTTTATGTTCCTAAATTAAACTGCAATTTACTTTCCATTAGTCAACTCACCCGAGACCTCAATTGTGTCATTAAATTCCATTCAAATCTTTGTGTTTTTCAGGCAGTGGATTCGAGGAAGGTGATTGGCAGTGCTGAAATTCATGAAGGCCTTTACTTGCTCAAGGAAGTGAACCTCCCAAGTATACAAACTCACCAATCTATGTTAATTTCCAATTCTGCTTTAAATTCCAATTCTGTTTCAGTTGATAGTCAAGTCCTATTATGGCATTTTTGCCTTGGTCATCCAAATTTTGCTTATGTTGAGAAATTGTTTCCTCATTTGTTTATCAATAAAAAATCTAATTCTTACCAGTGTGAGATTTGTCAATTAGCAAAACACACTAGGCATGTTTATTCAAGCCTACAATACAAACCTTCACAACCTTTTTCTGTAATTCATAGTGACATTTGGGGACCCTCACATGTAAAAAATATAAATGGGGCACGATGGTTTGTGACATTCATAGATGACCATACAAGAACAACCTGGACCTTCCTTATGAAAGAAAAATCTGAGACAACCACTATATTTCAATCCTTTCATACCATGATCTCTACTCAGTTCCAAAGCCCTATTCGGGTTCTAAAAACTGACAATGCTAAGGACTACTTCAATTCCACCCTTGGCTCATATTTATCAAAAAATGGTATAATTCATATAAGTTCTTATGTCGACACTCCACATCAAAATGGAGTGGCTGAAAGGAAAAATAGACATTTACTTGAGGTAGCCCGTGCCATCATGTTTACAAATCATGTTCCTAAAATTTTTTGGGGAGACGCCATACTTACAGCCACCTATCTCATAAATAGGATGTCTAGTCATACCCTTAAATTTCAAACTCCTTGACATGTCCTCACCACTACATACCCACACATTCACTTTTTTACTTCAGACCTACCTCTCAAAATTTTTGGTTGCTCCTTCTTTGTTCATATCCATCAAAATCACCGTAGCAAACTTGATCCCAAATCCCTCAAATGCATTTTCATTGGTTATTCATCTCATAAAAAAGGCTATAAATGTTATTCTCCGCTCACTAGAAAAATTTATAACTCCATGGATGTCACCTTCTTTGAGAATCAGCCTTACTTTCCCAAATCTAACATTCAGGAGGAGAATCCAAGGGATCTCCTTCAAGACTCAAACCAGTCTCACTCCACACCAGTCAATCCCGATTTCTACACCTGAACCAGAACAACACCCGACTATTGAAATAGCCTCAGTGTCAACACCTGAAATAGCCCCAGTGTCAACACCTGAAACAGAACCCATAACAGAAATAGAACTCCGTGTCTATAGAAGAAAAAAACCAACTGAGCAAGTAGAGGAAACTGAGAAAAATCAGCACTCCCAATCACAAGAATCAAATCCTACTGCATTTGATGATCATACTGGTATGGATTTCTCCTCTTATGACACTATGATTCCAATAATTGATGATTTAAATTTACCTATTGCCCAGAGGAAAGGTGTTCGTGGGTGTACAGAACATCCCATTGAGAAATATGTAGCATATGGGAAATTATCACATCCCTACAAGTCTTTTGTCACTAACTTGGATAGTGTGAAAATACCTAACTCTATTCAAGAGGCCCTTATGAGTCCAGCATGGAAAAAGGCGGTTGAAGAAGAGATTCGGGCTTTGGAAAGTAACAACACATGGACTCTTACTAAACTACCTCCAGGTAAGAATCTAGTGGGATGTAAATGGATATTCATTGTCAAATACAAAGCTGATGGGAGTATAGAAAGATACAAGGCCAGACTTGTAGCAAGAGGATTTACTCAGTCGTATGGAATTGACTACCAAGAGACCTTTGCACCCGTGGCCAAACTCAACACTGTTAGGGTGCTGCTTTCCCTTGCAGTAAATCAAGATTTGCCATTATACCAACTTGATGTCAAAAATGCCTTCTTAAATAGAGATCTTGAAGAGGAAGTCTACATGACTATACCGCCTAGACTAGAAAACAGGGCAAACCACAAATCAGTTTGCAAATTGAAGAAATCATTGTATGATTTGAAGCAGTCCCCCCGTGCATGGTTTGGCAGGTTTTCTAAGACTGTCAAGGGTAATGGATATAAGCAGTGCCAAGCTGATCATACACTATTTGTTAAAAGTGTATCTGAAGGTAAGATGGCTGCTCTCATAGTCTATGTGGATGACATCATTGTAACAGGAAATGATTCAGAGGAGATTTCCAACTTGAAAAAATTACTGGCAGCAGAATTTGAGATCAAGGATCTCGGGACACTAAGGTATTTCCTAGGAATGGAGGTGGCTCGGTCAAAGGAAGGGATTTTTATATCCCAACGAAAATACATTCTAGACTTATTGAGTGAAACGGGTTTCCTTGGATGTAAACCTACCAACACATTGATGGATCCTACCAAGAAATTAAACAGAAATCTAGACAGCAGTCCCATTGACAAAGGAAGGTATCAAAGACTAGTTGGAAAACTCATTTACCTATCACATACCGGACCTGATATTGCTTACTCAGTTAGTGTAGTAAGTCAACACATGAACAATCCAACCAAGGACCATTTGGAAGCAGTGAATAGAATCCTGAGGTACTTGAAGATGACTCTGGGACAGGGTTTGTTATTCAGGAGATGCGAAAAATGTGAAGTAGAAATATACATTGATGCTAGCTGGGCAGAAGGAACAGATAGAAGATCAACTTCTGGCTACTGCTCCTATGTTTGGGGCAATCTTGTTACTTGGAGAAGCAAAAAGCAGGCTGTGGTCTCACGGAGTAGTGCAGAATCAGAATTCCGGGCCCTTGCACTTGGAATATGTGAAGGAATGTGGCTGCAACGGTTATTAAAGGAACTTAATGTTGAAGTACAAGAGTCAGTTAGGATGTTTAGTGACAGTCAATCAGCTATTAGCATAGCAAAAAACCCTGTTCACCATGATGGAACAAAACATATTGAGATTGATCGACACTTTATCTCAGAGAAGGTCAACACTGGAATTATTCAGCTTAGCTATATTCCAACCAAACAACAGATTGCTGATGTCCTCACTAAGGCCCTTCCAAGGGACAGCTTCGACAAATTGAACTCCAAGCTTGGCTTGTATAATATACAACCCAGCTTGAGGGGGAGTGTAGAAACTCTAAGGATAATATTTAGATTTAGTTGTTATTTTTCTCTTTCCAGTTTTATTAGGACTCTTAGACTTATACTGCTAGTAGGACTCTTAAACTTATAGACTTTTACTTCTAGTAGGACTGTTAGACTTATATATTGGGTGTAAGTTCCTTTGATTGAATAAGAATAATTTTTCAGTTATTCTAAACTTAACATTGATCCTTTTTTGTTGGCATTGGATGGTTCATATTAGGCTAACAGGATGATAAATAAGCATCCTTCCCAAAAAGTGATTCAAGTACTTGGCAGTAATTTCTTATTCTAATTTAAATGAGATATGAGAAATTATGCTGTCCTACTTTGTTTGATTCGGTGCAGCATATATTAATTTGGCTTTAATTGCAACATCTCTTTAATTTGCTCAAAGTCTGTGGTATATAGGTGAAATTAAATTTTTGCATTGTGCTATGCAGGATTTAGTAGTTGAGTGGTGACTTGCTGAGAAGAGAGAATCTGAAGAAATTTCCTTATTGTCCTTCCCATTTGATGATAGTCTCTATACTTGATGAAGAGCACACTAGCATCGTGGCTTTCTTGATTTCTGTCAATCTACCAAAGCATTAATTTGGCTAATGGTTTGTACTTATTTTTGGTTGGTTGTTTGTGGGCTTTGTTAGATCTGGAACATATTGGTGTTGATTGTTTATACTCGCATTTTGGTTGCCTGCTTTGATTATCAGCTTTGACTGCTCTTTGTTTGACATTTGATTTTCCTCGCTTCTCTCTTTTTCGGTTTTTCATCTTCTGACGTCCAGTTTTCCTCCCTCTTTCATGCTGCTGCAGCTGCTCCTTTCCCTCCCCCTCGCCTCTATCTCAGCTAGAAAATGCAACAGAACAGAGGGACAAGTGTGTGCAGAAAATATTGTTATTCAAGAAAAAATTGTCCAACTAGGCTATTTGTTGTGCAATAGGACGCAGATAAATGGTCCACCAGTAGTTAATACAACAAGACCCACAAACTTTCTAAAAATTATCCAAATTCTTTTATCATTTGATCACATCTAATAGCTTAGTTGACGTGCCATTACCTAAAGTAGTTGATTTTCTTATGGCCTGATTGATTTTGATATTGATATTCACTGTACTGTGGTTGTGGGCTTGTATCCGTACTTTGAAGGAAAGACGTCTATATATAATTCACACTAAAATTACTTGAAGTTCTCTTCATTCAATTTGGGCTAATGAAATTACAAGTGATTTAATAAAAAAAATTAGATACAATGAAAAAATAAGAATTGAAATTTGATTTAATGGTTGTCACTTTCTTAACAAGATTTTTGTTAATTTTCTTATTAGTCTTTAAATTTTTTAAGATCATAAGTTGAAATCTTTAGGTATATTTTTTTCCTTCCAACCATGACAAGTGACTCTATAAATAAAAGGATTGCTAGGTTATTTTATCAAGTAAATGTTATTATAATTAAAAAATAATATTTAATATAAAGTAATTTATAAAAAAGTAACAACATAAAATTTAAAACCTTACCAAATTGGCAGTTTAGGTTGTAAAATGTTTTAGCTCTCCCAGACACACTCTCGTGAGCTTCGCCTCCTTCACCGTTGCACTCCGGTATTCCACCATGGCTCCATCTCCACGACAACATTAAGCCAAAATTTATATTTTATCAAAATACAATGCAACGAAACAACCAAGGCCAATCTGCATAGTCCAAGTTGACAGTTTAATCAACTCCGCTGACCCACAGAACGCGCTTTCTTTTGCTACTGTATTAGCCAAACTAGCCAATATTAACTTAAGGGTGATTGCTTCTTAATTATAAAAATATTATCGTAGCCGTTAATATAAATAATCCTTGTTATTGGGATACCTTGTCTCATTCTTACAGTCACAATATATATATATATATATATATATATATATATATATATATATATATATATATATATATATATATATATATTTCTGTTTTTCTAACTTTACTAACATTTTTTTCTTGGTCATCGTCGATTTCTTTCCTTCACAGTATCGATCTGTGCTCATTGAGTAGGTCTGCACACTAGCAGAAAACACTTCCATCGGATTCCATGCATTAGCTACAATGGCACGGCAAGGTTCTTCATCTTCATCCTCATCCTCTTTCTCGTACAAATGGACTTATGATGTATTTCTCAGTTTTAGAGGGAAAGATACACGCACAGGCTTCACTGGGAATCTTTATAACGCTCTCTGTCAAAGGGGAATTCATACTTTTATAGATGATGCCCAGCTAAGAAGAGGGGAAGAGATAACGCCAAGTTTGGTCAAAGCCATCGAAGAATCTAGAATTGCCATCGTTGTATTTTCCGAAAACTATGCATCTTCAAGATTTTGCTTAGAGGAGCTTGTCAAGATCATTGATTGTATAAAGGCAATCACATGAATAATTGCGCTATTTTAGAACGGCAAGTCTAAATTTTCCTATTAGTCAGAGATTCAGAACTAAAGTTGATCTTGCCATTTTGAAATAGAATGATGCACCCTGCCACTATAGAACTGTACAATCAGCTTTAATGCAGGAATCCTTTCAAGCATTGACCGCCAATATTTACCAAAATCTTTATAATCAATAGATAACACAGACTTGGTATACTAGGGGTTTTTTTTTGGTGGGGGGGAAGGAATTAGATATAATGGAGTTACTCAAAAAGGAAGAAAATCATCGAGTATACAAATACCTCAGATGAAGGGTACTTGAGACTCCTGCAGTCAATATTTGAGCTTGTCACTTTTGCTTGTGCCCATTTTGGAAGTCGTGAAACACTAAATTTAAAAGCTGAAGCCTCTTTGGGACTCTTCCCCGGATATAAAATTCTGTCCCCAGTTTGGCTGTTCTCATTCAATGACCAGACATGCTCAAGATTGATCTTCGATTGATCACATTCCTCTTCACACACTATTAGATGATTATAACCAACAGATTGGGATAAGCTTCTTGGAGACAATGGATTACTTCTATCCATTATTCTCTCCGGTATTCTAGAAGACAAAGAAGGAGGCAGTTTCCATACAAAAGTACAACCATCACCATCTACCTGAATACATTAATAACAAATTTGAAACATGAGCAGCTTTCTACCTTATAATGACAGGAAACAAAAACATATTGGTCCAAGCCTAAGCCACAACAGAAGAAAGTTGTTTGCATTTGTAAGCTCGGGTTTCATAACTTCTTCCATTTGATAAGGGCATTTACAATAAAAGTCTAGTTCATGAAAATATTTGGCTACTTTAGGTGTATCTAGCTCACATGTGGAGGAATAAGCAAAAAAGTGCACCACATTTGACAAATAAAGCGGTACCTTTTGAAGTTTGCAAAATTTCATAAAATGTAATGTTTAGATTTGTTTTTTGAGATACATCCTTCTATTGAAACATTAAAACAACAGAGACAATTTGTGGGTCAAAGACAACATATGCTACTATTTCCTTCAGGAAAAGAACTTTCCTGTTGTAACCTTGACATGGGCCATTCATATGACTTTGCCACAAAGAGAAGAGATATAGTACTGTCATTCTTGCATGCCAGAAAATCCA
Source organism: Bauhinia variegata (assembly GCA_022379115.2). NCBI lineage: Eukaryota > Viridiplantae > Streptophyta > Magnoliopsida > Fabales > Fabaceae > Bauhinia > Bauhinia variegata. The sequence continues at coordinate 3,340,719 of CM039427.1, read as the reverse complement.
GAATTTGAAGGAGGGTGGGGATTACTCAACATGAGAAGAGACAAGACTGCAATAATGATGTGAAGTTTTGTTACTAGTTCAAAGTCAGAAGCATAGTTCAAACTAGATATTCAGGAAAGACAACTCTATCTTGGAATTAGTTTCTTGAAGTAATCAAGTATAACATGCTACTATAATAATGTTATTGGTATGCGTGGCTTTTGCTACCATCTCTCCCGTTATAAAGTCATAAATGCAGATTGACTTATTAGAGTAAGAGCAAACCACATATGTGCAGCCTTGGATCCACTGCAACCTGTATTATGCATTAGTTCCTGGAAAGTAGCACAATGTTTGTAATGCATCATTGACCATATAACTAACCTTTATAGGATCTCCAAAATCTTTATCTTGCTTGTACGACCTAATCAGCTTTCGAGCAGCTAAGTCAAAAGTGTTTATCTTCTTATCCTATGGGTAGGTGTAAGACGATTAAATCAGCGACTCCAAGCACTTGCATCTGTGCTTGAGTGATAATATTATCGAAAGGATGTGAGCACAGAAGTAGTTGGACTAATTGCTTTAGACGTTATTTGGAAATCCTTCGCCACCTTTGAACTTTTAAGTACCTCAATTAAGCATCAGCTACATTACCTGGCCAACTGTGACAACAACCTCAAATGTTGGATCCACAGTCATGTCATAAACAGTTCCATGTGAAGCTTTTTGACGATGATGCTGCAAAATCTTATGACTACTGCCAGCTATCTCAACATCGCGAAGCACCAGGAAATTGTTTGAAAGAAGGATTGTATGAATCATAAAAGAAACATTCTCTACCAGTTAATGTAAGAAATGGTTTGAAAAAAACAGAAAACCACTGCCATTATGTTGATAGAATAACTAGATAAACGATCATGACCATCTGATGAATGAAGAAAGTAAAAATTAATCCAGATTGACTAACTTTATAAACTTATTTAAAGTCAGAAGCAAGGAATACAGGTGTCAAATGCAGAGTTTAAGTACATGTACCGGTTCATTGTAGCTCAAAAGAAAACAAGATGCAGAAACTGTTGAAAATTATCGAAAATATGTTTTCAATAGTTCAGTATACTTTAAACTAATAGATTATAAAGTGAAACTGCATGTCATTTTTTGTACTTTCCAACTTGTGCTCCTTGAAATATTTTTTTTCTAAGGCAGTTCCCTGTAATTCACTTTTTTCACTTTCTCTTTCTGCCTTGTGATCTTAAGAAACTTGAGGCTGATCGTGAACCAGTTGTGATTGATTGAAAGTTACACTCACTTCGTTTACCAACTTAAAAATCAGTATAATATGCTGCAACCGGCTACTATTTCAAAAGTGATGTTAAAAAGATTGGTGCATGGGTCCACCATTAATAATTTATTTTTGAAGTTCGAACCAAAGCTCTTAATAAAATGTTTTATGAAGCTAAACTTTAACTAGCATACCTATCAGCGCTACAACTAAGAATCGTGCTACTATTGCTGGTTGTTCTGACAGAAGTCGGACTGAAATTCTTGTTCAATAACACTTGTGCATGACAGAATATGCACTCTTGCAGTGGCAGAAAGTTCACTTTGCCAGGAACAAGGATCCCGGAATGGGTTGATCACAAAGGCAAGGGAGCGTCTTTGTCTTTCTGGTTTCGTAATGACTTCCCAAATATTGCTCTATTTGCTATTGGGGGCCCGAATAGTAACAAGCATGAATGCAGAGTTTCCATCAATGGCCATGTACTGAACATCGGGTCTTTCAATTATCACCGGTCATGTAAAAAAGATACAGAACATGTATATCTGTATGACCGACCACTTCTATATAGCATGGAGTATCCACAAGATCAATGGAATCATGCTGAAATTTCATATGAATTCAAAATGCTTGAATTGGGAAGATGGACAAAGCCTTTGCCAAAAGAAACGTGGGTTTATATATATGACAAGGCTAGAATTGAGAGGGATATTCTATTCAAAAATCCTAATCTGAATCCTGAGCCGTTGAAAGAGCAACTCAAGAGGAAGTATCAACTTTTGGACTGAAATACCGGCTTCCCCAAAACTAGAATTCATTCCTTGTTTGACAGCAATGTGGACACATGAAGGTATGACCTTGTCCATTACCATTTTCCTGACTTCATAGAGTATCATTTCAATGCTAGCTAGAAAATTTTGGTTAGATTATTTCATCCACTGTGATCAATTGTGTTACTAATTAATTAAGCAATCTTCTGTTGCTCGTCAAATTCTTGTATATATGATTTGCTAATTGCTTTGAATAATATTTTATTGTTTATTAAGTGAAGCAAATAGAGGAATTCTCCTTCAATTACCATTGACAAAGTGAGTTAGTATAATATGTAGAAGGATTTCAGTACCTTAACATTGATCCTTTTTTGTTGGCGTTGGATGGTTCATATTAGGCTAACATGACGATATATAAGCATCCTTCCCAAAAAGTGGTTCAAGTACTTAGCAGTAACTCTAATATTCTTATTCTAATTTAAATATAAGATATGGAAAATTATGCTGTCCTACTTTATTTGATTAGATGCAGCATATATTAATTTGGCTTTATTTGCAACATCTCTTTTGAATTTGCTCATTGTCCCAAATGAAATTAAATTTTTGCATTGTGATATGCAGGATTTAGTTAGTTGAGTGGTGACTTGCTGAGAATAGAGTATCTGAGGAAATTGCCTTATTGCCCTTCCCATTCGATGATAGTCTCTAGACCTGATGATGAGTACACTAGCATCATGGCTTTCATGATATGTCATTCTACCAGAGAACATTAATTTGGCTAATTGTTTGTACTTATTTTTGGTTGGTTGTTTGTGGCCTTTGTTAGATTTGGAACATATTGGTGTTGATTTTTATACTTGCATTTTGGTTGCCTGCTTTGATTATCAGCTTTTATTGCTCTTTGTTTGATTTTAGACTTTGTGTCTTTCGTAGAGAATTTTGGAGTGTGATGAACTCTGGACCTAGGCTCCTTAGCTTCATCTTCTTTGATCACCAACTCGACCCGCTAATTATATAAAATCGAAAGCTTTAATGGAGTGTGAGGTATGGAGGAGGAGGAAAAGAATCGTAGAAGCATGCTTGGTTAGTTGATTGATTGGTCTTTTCATCTTGCCCAAGGAAGATTTATTTAAAATCTTTAAAAAAGAGAATATTCTGATATTATTTCCTAAACAAAATCAAAGAATATCCAAAAAAAAAAAAAAAGATATGAAAATTTCCTAAAGAATTGGAAACAATCCCAATCAAATATGCTGCTTCATTTGTGCAAGAATCACTGTTCTTTGCCTCGGGGATATCTCTGTTGAGAATCACAATTGAATCTAGAATGGCCTTCGTACTCAAACTCACTTTCTTTCCTGTGAATGTTACTTAGGAAGTTCATCTTGAGAATACTCACACTCCTATCTTTAAATTTTGTATGTAAATTGAATACTCACAATCTACAATCTGCGGCCTGGTTCTTCAAAATAGTTCTCTACACTATAATATACCTTTTAAACATAAGCTTTTAATTTCATGCACCCATGCACATAAATCAACATAAAATTCAACTAATCAAAATTAGCCAACCTTGAGTAATTGATCTCACGTTACAAATAAAGACCATGTTGATGAGAATAAAATGTCAAAAGCAACAAATTTTAGTATTATATATTAAAACACATGCTTATTTCAAAGGACGCATTTCCAATCCAATAAACACAGACAAAAAATTCATGAATTTTCAACCAATATCTCTCAAGCAAAAGACAACCATTCCCCAAAAGGAGAAATCCCTTTCTCCATTGGAACTGTAATTGTCAATCATTGAAAATTTCACATTAACAAAATTTGAGCTACATGAATTAAGGGGGGCAAACCAAACAGTAACGGAGTGGGAATATGTAACAGCAAACTGAACCAATCTCCATTAACAGGAGCAATGTTTCATATTCTTGCCATTAAATAATACATGTTTTCTTTCTAAATTGACCTCAAAGGACAACCAATTGAAATTAATATGAAATTTTCAAGACAAATTCTTGCCTTTGCTACTGTTGGTGTAGAAGTCGAAAGCAATAAGCCTCTTAGTGTTTTTTTTCTCAGTAGGAAAGCAATCGGCCTCCCTATTCCCTTCCCTTTCTTCTGCTCCCCGTTTACTCTGCTTCCCATCCCATCCCATTTTCTCTCTTTTTTGCTTCAGCAATTCCCTCCCTCTCCTTCTCCCTCTCACCTTCCTTCTCTAACACATTTTCCCTTTCTCTTTCTTTTGGTCCCGTCTATTCTCCCTTTCAATAATAGCTTTCAATTTGAAATTTCAACTCACCTAATCTCGCACCCTTGATTTTCCTCGCTTCTCTCTTTTTCGGTTTTTCCTCTTCTGATGTCCAGTTTTCCCTCCCTCTTTCATGCTGCTGCAGCCGCTCCATTCCCTCCCTCTCTCTTGCCTTTGTCTCAGCTAGAAAATGCAACAGAACAGAGGGACAGGTGTGTGCAGAAAATATTGTTATTTAGGAAAACATTGTCTAACCAGGCTGTTTGTTGTGCAACGTAATGCAGATTGATGGTCCATCGATAGCTAATACAGCAAGTAAGGATAAGACAGAATTGAACCCCAAACTTCTCAAAAATCATCTAAATTTTTTATCATTTGACCACATCTAATAGCTTAGTTGACGTGCTATTACCTAAAGTAGTTGACTTTTTTAGGACTTGGTTGATTTTGATGTTGATGTTCACCATATTGTGGTTGTGGGCTTCTAACATACATAATACGTGTCCATACTTCGAGGGAAGACCTATATATATAATTCAAGCTATTTGAAGCTCCCTTGGTATTCAATTTGGGCTTGTGAGTTTAAAGTCATTCAGTGGCAAAAGACTTAGGTACAATAAATCAGGATTTTAGGGTTGAGATTTGATTTAGTTGTTGTCATTTTTTTAATAAGGCTTTTGTTAGCATCTTTACTCATGTTCAAATCTCCCCAAGCTACAAGTTGAAATCTTTGCATATATTCTTCTCTTCTAACTATGGCAAGTGCCTCTATGAATATGAAGATAACTAAGTTGCTCTATTAAGAGAATGTTATTATCATTAAAAAATAATATTATAACAAATTAAGAACATAAAATTTAAAATCATAACAAATAGGTCTAGTTTTAATATGTAAAATATTTTAGCTCTCCTTGACACACTCTTGTGAGCTTCGCCTCCTTCACAGTCTCCTGTATTTCACCATAGCTCCATCTCCACGACAATATAGTGCAACGAAACAACCAAGGCCAATCTGCATATAAAAAAGATAGTCCAAGTTGACAGGTTAATCAACTCAGGTGGCCCAGAAAACGCGCTTTTATTTTGTGTTTCCTTTAGCTTTTACTCTGTTTTAGGAAAAACCATGGAAACTGCTAACATTTTTTTATTAGACATCGTCTCTTTCTTACCTTCACAGTATCGATTTGTGCTCATTCAGTAGGCCTGCAAACCAGCAGAGAACCCTTCCATCGGATTCCATGCGTTAGCTACGATGGCACAGCAAGGTTCTTCATTTTCATCCTCATCCTCTTTCTCGTACAAATGGACTTATGATGTATTTCTCAGTTTTAGAGGGAAAGATACACGCACAGGCTTCACTGGGAATCTTTATAACGCTCTCTGTCAAAGGGGAATTCATACTTTTATGGATGATGCCCAGCTAAGAAGAGGGGAAGAGATAACGCCAGGTTTGGTCAAAGCCATTGAGGAATCTAGAATTGCCATCGTTGTATTTTCCGAAAACTATGCATCTTCAAGATTTTGCTTAGAAGAACTTGTCAAGATCATTGATTGTATTAAGGCAAAGGGCCGGTTGGTTTTCCCAATTTTTTACAAGGTTGATCCAACGCATGTAAGAAATCAGACATGTAGTTATGGAGAAGCATTTATTATGTATGAAAGTGTTCACTACCATGAGCCTGAGAAGGTGCAGAAATGGAGGTCAGCGTTGTCAATGGCAGCCAATTTGTCCGGTTATCACTATTATGGGTATGTTATCCCTCTGCTGTTTGTCTTTCTGAGATTTGGATTTTAATTTTCAATCAATTTTACGAAATGGGAAAAAAAAATCACTATTATTTGTTTTTGTTCCTTTCCTTTTATTTACGCTTGTAAGTTGTCTGAACAATTATTGTACAGAATCAGACATGTAATCTGACTTCATATGAATTTTTTTAACTTTCCAGTCTTGAATACGAATATGTGTTCATTGGAAAGGTTATTGAGGAGCTCTCCAGTAAAATTAACCGGATTACATTATATGTTGCTGATTACCCAGTTGGATTGGAGTCTCGGGTACTTGAAGTAAATTCACTTCTAGATGTCGGGTCTGATGATGGAGTGTACATGGTAGGAATTTATGGGATAGGTGGAATTGGAAAATCAACAATTGCACGTGCTGTATATAATTCAATTGCTGATGGATTTGAAGGACTATGTTTTCTTTCAAATGTTAGAGAAAAGTCAATGAAGCAGGGTCTAGCACAACTTCAGGAAACAGTTCTTTTTGAATTAACTGGTGAGGGGGATATCAAGTTTGGAGATATCAACAAAGGAATTCCAATATTAAAAAGTAGGCTCAATCAAAAGAAAGTTCTTCTTGTTCTTGATGATATTGATAAACTAAAGCAGCTTCAGGCACTAGCTGGAAGAGTGGACTGGTTTGGTTCTGGAAGCAGAATCGTAATTACAACAAGGGACACACATTTGCTCAATGTTCATGGTATTGAAAGACAATATCATATGAAGGAATTAAATCACAAGGAAGCCAGTGAATTGTTCAACTGGAAAGCATTTAAAAGAAGCAAAGCTGATTCAGATTTTCAGGCGATTTTAGAGCGTGCAGTGCGCTGCGGCCATGATCTTCCATTGGCTTTGGAAGTTATAGGTTCTAACCTGTATGGTAAAAGAATTGATGAATGGACTGCTGCTTTAGATAAATATGAAGAAAATTCTGATGAACAGGTTCATGAAGTACTCAAAGTAAGTTACAACAGTTTGGAGCAAGATGAAAGGGAAATTTTTCTTGACTTTGCTTGTTTCTTTAATGGAGAAACATTGCAATATGTGAAAAATATCTTGTTCTATTCTCGTGGCTTATCTCCAGAATATGCCATTGGAGTTTTGATTACAAAATCTCTTATAAAAATAACTGAATCAGAATTGGTGGAAATACATCATTTGATACAAGGCATGGGTCGAAAAATAGTAAAAGAGGAATCTCCATTAGAGCCAGGGAGATGCAGTAGGTTATGGTTTTATGAGGACATCATACATGTTTTGGAAGATAATACGGTACATATTTTTCTTTTGATTTGTCTTCTCTTCTTCTGCCACATCCGTTTTCTTGTTTTTTCAAATATATATAGATAGACTTGTCTCTTTGCCCTCGTTTTCCCTGCTAGTCCAACAAAATTTATTAGTATATAGAAATTTTTTTTTCATAATTTCTAAGTTTTGGATTTGATTCACTTATTTATGCTTTTGCTTTTCAAAGGGAACGGATAATATCCAATTCATAAAGCTGGACGGAGCAAAGCTTGAAGTACAATGGAGTGGAGATGAGTTTAAGAAAATGACAAACCTTAGAGTTCTTATAATCAAAGATGTGAATTTTTCTCAAGTCCCCAAATATCTACCAAATAGTTTAAGAGTGCTATATTGGGAAAGATATCCTTCATCAGCTTTACCATTTGAATTTCGTCCCAGGAAACTTTTCATACTCAACTTGAGTAGTAGTATCTTTAGATGGGACAAAGCATTGAAGGTACACATGTTGTCCTTGGTCTCTCATACAATAAATTGCAGTTAGTATCTTTTCATTTTATATACTTTTCTCTTTGCTTATTACAGAAGTTTGAGCAATTAAAGGAGATCAATTTTGAGGGCTGCGAATTTTTAAAGCAAGTTCCAGACTTATCAAACGCTCCAAATTTGACGATGTTGCACCTTGACTATTGCAAGAATTTAACTAAAATTCATGATTCTGTTGGATTTCTTGAAAAGCTAAGATTGATTTCTGCAGTAGCATGTGTCAACCTCAAGATTTTGCCACGTTTCAGATTGTTGAAATCTCTAAAAATGTTAAACCTTAGGTTCTGTTCAAGTTTACAAAATTTCCCCCAAATTTTTGGTAACATGGAAAATTTATCACACATTTTCTTGGGTTCAACAGTCATAGAGGAATTGCCTTGTTCAATTCAACATGTTATTGGGCTTAACTGGTTAGACCTGTCTTTTTGCCAAAGGCTTAAAAAGGTCCCAACTTGCATTCTTATGTTGCCAAATCTTAAGACATTGGAAGTTCAATCTTTATCAAGGTTTCAATTTATTAAGAAGATAGGAGAGCAAGATCAAGTGATCTCAACTGAGGAACATATTTGTCTTGGAGGCTATAATTTCTTAGATGGATTTCTTCCTACATTCCTTGGCTGTTTCCCAAATATGAAATCTTTAGAACTATGTGGGAGTAATTTAACAATACTTCCAGAGTCCATACAGGCGTGCCAACATTTAAGTGACCTCAACTTGGACAATTGCAAGCAGCTTCATGAAATTAGAGCGATTCCACCAAAAATCAAAGTACTCTCAGCAAGAAATTGCACATCTTTGAATCTGTCTGCTTTAGACTTACTGTTAGAGAAGGTACGTATCTAATGTTTCTTTTCACCCACAGAAATACATTTGTTATGCATTCTGACTGTGCATTGTTAAACTAAATTTGTTGTTTAATAACATTTGTAAATAACAGAATATACACTGTCGCGGAAACACATGCTTCACTTTACCAGGGACAAGGATCCCGAAATGGCTTGACTGCTTTGCCGTGGGAGAGGCGTCTTTGCGTTTTTGGTTTCGTAATGAATTCCCAGATATTGCTCTGTTCTTCGTTGGGGCCTCGAATGAGATGTTTGGCTCACTCTTGATTGAATGTAGAGTTTCCGTCAATGGTGATGTAGTGGATGAATGGCATAGCGATTATCCAGAATTAGAGAGTAAGCATACATTTCTATATGATCTACGCTGTCGACTTAAGTTGGATATACTAAGGAAGGTGTTTTCAGAAGATATATGGAATTGTGCTGAAATTTCATATGTATTCAAGTCCTATCATTTGGGGGGAAGGAATGAGCCTCTGGTAGAACAAAGAGGGTTTCATATATACGACAGGGCTAGAATTCAGAGGGATATTCTATTCAGAAATCCTGGTCATATGCTGTCACTCAAAAGGAAGCGAGAATTACTGATGGCTGCCTGCTTACAAAAAACTAAGGTCATCATTGCTCTGACATGATAGAATATCTCTTCAATATTAGCAAATTAATTTGATGTTAGATTATTCCATCCATTGTGATCAATTGTGTTACTAAGCACTTAAACAACTATGTGGACAATTGTGTCTTATTTTACATGGTTTTTCATGATGGATGAATGAGCCAATATATATTGTCATAGGTTTGAGTTTCTTTCTCTAATCTTTATTAATCAGACTTACTTCTACATACTCAAGAATTGATAATAGAGAGGATATTTACTCTAACGTATGTTTACTTGTAGGGTCCAATATTTGAGTGATGACTCCAGAGAGTATCAGAAGAAATTGCCTTCTTACTTGTCCATTTGAAGATGGTCTCTAGATCTCACGATCACAGAGTGCAATAGCATCATAGCTATGGTGTTCTTTTGTCATTGTAGCTGTGCATTTGACTTGAGTTTTGTTCTTAATTTTGGTTGGTTGTTTGTTTTGGATGAGCAAAATTTGAGCTTTGTAACATCTGGAACATTTGGTTGATTGCTTATAATTGCATTTTGTTGGTCTTAGATTAGGAAATGTTTTTGCAGTTTAGTTTTTAGTTTTTTTTTTTTTTGTATTTTTATTTCTGAAAACATAGTTGTCTCGTTTCATTTTTACATGTTTTTATATTTTTTTTGTATCTATAAGTTTTATCGAATTAATACTCTTTTTTTAAAAATTACAAATTTGTTACTAATTATGTATAATTATTGGGATACATCTCGATATACATCTATTCTTTTTTAATAATATTATATGAATAAAACTGTAAATGAAAAAATAAAAGAGGCACAAATAAAAAAATATTAACAAATAAATATAAATAAATAATTGAACATATAATATAAAATTCAAAGAACACTAAAGCAGACACTAAAATCCGAGTTGTACTCTTATTCTCTGTTCTCTGAAGCTTTCTTAGTTTTCTTGCTCTTTCTTGTTGATCTATCATGGAGTTCCACACATAAATATTACTTTTTATTAGGGGTGGGCAAAATCTGAACCAATTCATTTAAACCACCCGAATCGATTCGAATTGTATAAAAACTGATTTGATTTGATCAACTAATGGTTTGGATTGAATTACAAAATTGTCAATACGATTACAACAGTTCGGTTTTTAGATTTAGATGTTTAAAATCTGAACTAATATGAACCAACTGAAAATTATATATATATATATATATATATATATACATTTTATATGATTTAAATATATTAAATATAACTAAATTTTATTATATATTTATGAAATAGTTTATTATAAATATAAATTTATATTAATAAATATAAAAAACTAGTAAACAATAAACATTTAACTCACGCTTTCCCTTTACGAAATCAAAATCCCTAACTCGCTTTCCCTTTCTCTTCCTCACCATCGTTTGCCGGTCGTTGCTCGTCTCTGCATATATTACTGCTACTCTACTCTGACACTATTATTTTATATTTTAATTATTAACTAATTTATTGTATTAATTTTGATGTTTAAATTAGATATATCATCTACTACCACTCAAGAAGCAGAAACTTAAAGCTAATTGATGAAGTTTGGAAGAAAAAAAGGAAAAAAAATGAATATAAATGATATGTTATGTTTATTTATTACTTAGATAAAAATTATAATTTATTTAAATTTTTTATGAGGACTTTGAGTGGTTTGGTTTGATTTGGATTTTTTAAAAAATTTCAAAAATTAGAACCAAACCGAATAGAAAATTATTTTTGGTGGCTTGAGTTGAATTTTTTTTAAAATCCGAACCAAACCGCCCGATGCCCACTCCTACTTTTTATCATAAGTTATGAATTAGATAGTTTGTAACACAAATATTCTTCTTCTTGGGTTCAAAATTTTAAAGGTGAAAATTCAGAACAAATTAGTAGAGAAAATCACCATGAGCCTCATTCATAAAAGTCCTAATCACAAATCATTTTTCACAACAAAAAGAATATTACACATACTTTCAATGAGAGACTTCGGGCGGTACGAATATAAATGGGGTAGGGGTGCAAAAAGTAGACAAGAAACGGAGGAGGAGGGTTCTCTCGGTGAGTGGGGGACATAAGAATGAGTGTTTAATAATTAATAAACCAAAAAAATATGGAAGCGGTGAGAACAGAAAAAAAATAGGTGTTAAAAGAAAATAATTCATACAATTGCTAATTCCAACTTGTAAATCAAAACGTAAACATTACATAATTAAATGAAAAACTTTTGCTGCTTTCGTAATAGAATTTGTTCGGTGTATTTTGGAGCCACGTAAGATAGAAATCCCCCAATAAATTTAATACGCGTTTATGGTTATTTTTTGTTATTTCAATGTCCTCATCTAAGAAATTGACTTTGTTTTTCACATTTTCACCACGAAGGTTCCTTGAACTAAATAATGAATCCACTTTTTACATCTCTATTAACTCGAGTGTTTACATATTAATTACTTTATTTTTTTATTTAAAAAATTATCTAAAAATAATTAGTTCCACTAGATTAAATTATAACAATATTATAAAAAAATTTATTTATTCTTTAGAATGTTAGTATTTATACTTTTAAAATTAATAAAACAAAATTTATAATTTTTTTAAAATTAAAATTTCCTCTTTATTATCTATGTTGATTAAAATATTACAGCCCTTAACAAACACTTCACCAGACGTGTCCGCCTAATCATGCAACAAGTAATATAAATACGAAAGTTGTGTGTATCCAACAAGGAATCCAGTTACTAGTTACGCCATTGCTTGGAAATTCTTTTATAAGACCATATGCTGATTTTACATCAAAACATTAATAGGCATGTCCTCCTAATTATGTATCAAATTATATGAACATGAAAATTGTGTGTATTCAACTAGGAAGTGTTAGTTACTAGCTAAGTCATTGCTTGAAAAATTGTTTAAATTATCTAAAACATTAATAGGCATGTTTTTTGTTTTTATTTTAATAAAATCTGCATATTACAAAAAGTAAGCTTAAGACAACGACTCTAATATTTTTCTTTTAATTTGAAAATAAAATACTTTTACTTATTTTGTCACTATTTACATTAACTTGTGTAGAAGGAGAAGTATACGTAAAAGTTAAAATTTTTTTCTTGTAAAAGCAGAGGAAAAAATACTTCTAAAAAAAGAAACAGCTAATATTAAATTATAAAATATATATAATTAAAAATTAGAAATGTATTATTTTACCTATTTTAATTTGACCATTAAATTACTCCTTTTACCTATATGTGAACTAGGACTTTTTATAATAATTCAGATTCACTCATTATTATATATATTTAATTTCATTTTAAATATAAATAATTTAAATTGATGAAAATAATATTATTTTATTTATAAATAAATTTATAAATATATCAATTATTTTATATTTAATTTAAATTTAAACTTAAATAATTAAAAAATTGTAATAAAATACTTTTTCATCCAATACTCTTGAATAAAAACATTTTTGTGTATTCTATTTTATTATTTTAATATATTAAAATTATTTTTATATTTATGTATTCAAACACAGACTTTTTATCAATCAATTTAAACACAAAAGGATTTATCTTTCTCTTTTTAATTTTTGTTTTACTTCTTTTAATTTTTTTAAAAATTAATTCAAATTTAATCAACCTTGGTGGTCCACCAAACGCGCTTCTCTCTCTTGTAGGAAAAACATTGGAAACTACTGGAACCATAACTGTACCCATTTTTATTTCACTATTTTACTTTACAAACTTTCGTTTTTTTTTTTTTTTTTTTCCCTATTCATAGTCTCTTTCTTTCCTTCACTGTATCCTCCAGTTTGTCTGCAAATCAGCAGAATACACTTCCATTGGATTTGTTGCATTATCTATAATGACACAGCAAGGTTCATCTTCATCCTCTTTTTTAAACAATTGGACTTATGCTGTATTTTTTAGAGAGAAAAATACACGTACAAGCTTCACAGGAAATCTTTATTATGCTCTCTGTCCAAGGGTGAGAGATTTTTAGGTGTCAATTGGAAAAGGATATCTTAGGAAGAAAAAAAAATGTTAGTGAAAAGTTAAAATAAATGTCAAATTTTTTTACAGATACTCAATAGATATTAACGCTATATTAGAGATAGTAAATTATGGTTTCACTCTAACATTTTTATTTTTCTATTAGTCATTGTCTCTGTCTTTCCTTCAAACTATCGATTTGTTTCAATCGGATTTCATGCATTAGCTGGTATTACCAACTTACCTTGTTTCTTTGCTGTTTTCAAGGGGTTTCCTTTCTCTGATATTGCATTTGCTTACTCATTTGTAGCATCTAACAGGGAAGATTGGGTTTGGGACTGAATAACAGATTTCTGGAAAATAAGACACTCACTAACATTCCTTCCTCCATACAGTTTGGAAGAACACACAGCAGGTATGGTGGGAATTTGATATGACAACAAAAAATTGACGGAGTTTTAACCAAAAAAAAAAAACTAATTTATAACTATTTGAATTTAAAAGAAATTATTTTAAAATAATTGATTTAAGAAAATGATTTTATAACAATATCAAAAGAGATTAAAATGATATTTTAGTTTTTTTTAAAATGGTAATTTCACGTTTACATTAACCATTAACATTTTCATCATATATCAATAAAAATGTATAAAATAATAAACTTTGAATAAAAGACTAGATATCCAGCTGCTAAATGTAAGAAAAATACAATGCAACGAAACAACTAAGGCCAATCTGCATAATCCAAGTTGACAGGTTAATCAACTCAGGTGGCCCACAGAACGCGCTTTCTTTTGCTCTGTTTTAGGAAAAACCGTGGAAACTGCTCTAACTAAAGAATTTCACGCATATATATATATATATATATATATTTCTGTTTAGCCTAACTTTACTAACATGTTTTTTATTGGTCATCGTCGATTTCTTTCCTTCACAGTATCGATCTGTGCTCATTGAGTAGGTCTGCAAACCAGCAGAAAACACTTCCATCGGATTCCATGCATTAGCGACAATGGCACGGCAAAGTTCTTCATCGTACAAATGGACTTATGATGTATTTCTTAGTTTTAGAGGGGAAGACACACGCAAAGGCTTCACTGGGAATCTTCATGAGGCTCTCCGTCTAAGGGGAATTCATACTTTTATGGATGATGCCCGGCTAAGAGGAGGGGAGGAGATAACGCCAAGTTTGGTCAAAGCCATTGAAGAATCTAGAATTGCCATTGTTGTATTTTCCGAAAACTATGCATCTTCAAGATTTTGCTTAGAAGAACTTGTCAAGATCATTGATTGCATAAAGACAAAGGGTCAATTGGTTTTGCCAGTTTTTTACAAGGTTGATCCATCACAAGTCAGACATCAGACAGGGAGTTATGGAAAAGCATTTGCTAGATATGATGGAGTTCCTTACCATGAGCCAGAGAAGGTGCAGAAATGGAGGTCAGCTTTGTCTAAAGCAGCCAATTTGTCCGGTTATCACTATTATGGGTATGTTATCACTCTGCTGTTTGTCCTTCTGAGATTTGGATTTTAATTTCCCATCAATTTTATCAAATGGAAAAAAAAAAAAAAAAAATCCTACATAGATTTATGGAGTAACTATTACGAAATGTTAGGGAATTCTATTGTTTGTTTTTGTTACTTTCCTTTTATTTACGTCTATAAGTTGTTTGAATAATTATTGTATAGAATTAGACATGTAATCAATGGCCTTACTCTGACTTAACATGAATTTGTTTAACTTTCCAGTCTTGAATACGAATGTGTGTTCATTGGAAAGGTTATTGAAGAGGTCTCCAGTAAAATTAAGCGGATTCCATTATATATTGCTGATTACCCAGTTGGATTGGAGTCTCGGGTACTTGAAGTAAATTCACTTCTGGATGTTGGGTCTGATGATGGAGTGAACATGGTAGGAATCTACGGGATAGGTGGAATTGGAAAATCAACAATTGCACGTGCTGTATATAACTCAATTGCTCATGGATTTGAAGGGCTATGTTTTCTTTCAAATGTTAGAGAAAAGTCAATGAAGCAGGGTCTAGCACAACTTCAGGAAACACTGCTGTTTGAATTAACTGGCGAGGGGAATATCAAGTTTGGAGATATCAACCAAGGCATTCCAATATTAAAACGTAGGCTCAATCAAAAGAAAGTTCTTCTTGTTCTTGATGATATTGATGAACAAAAGCAGCTTCAAGCACTAGCTGGAGGAGTGGACTGGTTTGGTTCTGGAAGCAGAATCATAATTACAACAAGGGACAGACATTTGCTCGATGTTCATTGTATTAAAAGACAATATCCTATGAAGGAATTAAATCACAAGGAAGCCCATGAATTGTTCAAGTGGAAAGCATTTAAAGGAAGCAAAGCTGATTCAGATTTTCAAGCCATTTTAGAGCGTGCAGTGCGTTGCGGCCATGATCTTCCATTGGCTTTGGAAGTTATAGGTTCTAACTTGTACGGTAAAACAATTGATGAATGGAATGCTTATTTAGATAAATATGAAGAAAATTCTGATGAACATGTTCAAAAAGTACTCAAAGTAAGTTACAACAGTTTGAAGCAAGAAGAAAGGGAAATTTTTCTTGACTTTGCTTGTTTCTTTAATGGAGAAATATTGGAGTATGTGAAAAAAATCTTGTTCTATTCTCGTGGCTCATCTCCAGATTATGTCATTGGAGTTTTGATTGCAAAATCTCTTATAAAAATAACTGAATCAGAATTGGTGGAAATACATCATTTGATACAAGACATGGGTCGAAAAATAGTCGAAGAAGAATCTCCATTAGAGCCTGGGAGATGCAGTAGGCTCTGGTTTTGTGAGGACATCATACATGTTTTGGAAGATAATACGGTACATATTTTTCTTTTGATTTGTCTTCTCCTCTTCTGCCACCTCCATTTTACTGTTTTGTCAAATATATATTGACTGACTTGTCTCTGTGCCCTCACTTTCCTTGCTAGTCCAACAAAATTTATTAGTGCATTAAAAATTTGCTTCATAAATTCTAAGTTTTGGATTTGATTCATTTATTTATACTTTTTCTTTTCAAAGGGAACAGATAATATCCAGTTTATAAAGCTGGATGCAGCAAAACTTGAAGTAGAATGGAGTGGAGATGAGTTTAAGAAAATGAGAAACCTTAGAGTTCTTATAATCAAAGATGCGAATTTTTCTCAAGTCCCCAAATATCTACCAAATAGTTTAAGAGTGCTATGTTGGGAAAGATATCCTTCATCAGCTTTACCATTTGAATTTCGTCCCAGGAAACTTGTCATACTCAACTTGAGTAATAGTATCTTTAGATGGGACAAAGCATTGAAGGTACACATGTTGTCCTTGGTCTCTCGTACAATAAATTGCAGTTAATATCCTTTCATTTTGTTTATGTACTTTTCTCTTTGCTTATTACAGAAGTTTGAGCAATTAAAGGAGATCAATTTTGAGGGCTGCAAATTTTTAAAGCAAGTTCCAGACTTATCAAACTCTCCAAATTTGACAAAATTGTACCTTGACAATTGCAAGAATTTAACTGAAATTCATGATTCTGTTGGATTTCTTGAAAAGTTAAGTTTGATTTCTGCAGTAGCATGTGTCAACCTCAAGATTTTGCCACATTTCCGAAAGTTGAAATCTCTAAAAACGTTAAACCTCATGTTTTGTTCAAGTTTACAAAATTTCCCCCAAATTTTCGGGAACAAGGAAAATTTATCACACATCTTCTTGGGTTCAACAGCCATAGAGGAATTGCCTTGTTCAATTCAACGTGTTACTGGGCTTAACTGGTTAGACCTGTCTTTTTGCCAAAGGCTTAAAAAGGTCCCAACTTGCATTCTTATGTTGCCAAATTTTAAGACATTGGAAATTCGATCTTCATCAAGGTTTCAATTTAAGAAGAGAGGAGAGAAAGATCAAGTGATCTCAACTGAGGAACATATTTGTCTTGGAGGCTATAATTTCTTAGATGGATTTCTTCCTACATTCCTTGGCTGTTTCCCAAATATGACATCTTTAGAACTATGTGGGAGTAATTTAACAATACTTCCAGAGTGCATACAGGCGTGCCAACATTTAAGTGACCTCAACTTGGACAATTGCAAGCAGCTTCAAGAAATTAGAGCGATTCCACCAAATATCAAAGTACTCTCAGCAATAAATTGCACATCTTTGAATCCCTCTGCTTTAAACTTACTGTTAGATAAGGTATGTATCTGCTGTTTTTTTTCACCCATAAAAATTCATTTGTGTATGCATTCTGACTGTGCACTGTTAAACTAAATTTGTTGTTCAATTACATTTGTAATGACAGAATATACACTCTCGGGGAAACACATGCTTCACTTTGCCAGGGAAAAGGATCCCAAAATGGTTTGACTGCTATGACATAGGAAACGAGTCTTTGCTTTTTTGGTTTCGTAACGAATTCCCAGATATTGCTCTGTTCTTCGTTGGGGCCTCGAATGAGATGTTTGACTCACTCTTGATTGAATGTATACTTACTGTCAATGACCGTGTAGTGGGTGAATGGTATAGCGATTATCCAGTATTAGAGACAAAGCATACATTTCTATATGATCTACGCAGTCGACTTAATTTGGATATGGAAAGGAAGGTGTATTCAAGATATGATATAGTGAATTATGTTCGAATTCATTATGTATTCAACACCTATGGTCTGGGGGGAAGAACAAAGCTTCTGTTAGAACAATGGGGGTTTCATATATACGACAGGGCTAGAATTCAGGATGTTCGGTTCTGAAGTGCTCATCATAGGGTGTCACTCAAAAGGAGGCGTCAATTAAGGACTCGATAGCTGGCTGCTATCAGAAAACTAAGGACTAAAATGCTGGCCGCTACCAAAAAACTAACGTCCCATTCCTTTTCTGACATTGAATGTTCCACACTAGCTTTCAGGCTTTAGCGTCAACAAAATCAAATATTACCACAATTGCAGTGGGGACACATTAAAAGGTATGTTCTTGTCGGTTATCATTGCCCTGACATGATAGAATATATCTTCAATATTAGCAAATTAATTTGGTGTTAGATTATTTCATCCATTGTGTGGTGTGTGGTGTGTCTTATTTTACATGGTTTTTCATGATGGATGAGTATAGCCAGTATATATTGTCAATTTGTCGTAGAGACAAGTTTTGTCTTGTATATATTACTTTGGTTTCTCCACTGAAAGGAATTTCTCTTTCAACAATTTTTTTTTTATATTATTTATTAGAACAAAATGTATTTTTACTTCACGAATTAGTTAAGTTGCGCGGGAACTCCATTGAATATGAGAAGTTAAGTGGGAACGGTGAAACAAATTTGTCCTTAATTGCGAAATCACTCATTCTCCCAAAGTTGTTTATTATCCTCAAAGTCAGATGTATTTTTCTGAAATGTTATGTTGATGGATATGTGAAAATTTTTGTTTTGTGATAAGCAGAGTTGAATATTTGAGTGTTGATTCGTTGAGCCGAGAATATCAGAAGAAATTGCCTTCTACTTGCCCATTTGAAAAGGGTCTCTAGATCTCATGATGGCACATACAGAATACAATAGCATCATATCTATCCTGTTTTCTGTCGTTTTAGCTGTGCATTTTGACTTGACTCTTACCCATAATAATTTTGGTTGATTTATTGTTTTTTGGATGAGCAAAATTTGGGCTTAGTAAGATTTGGAACATTTGGTTGATTATAGACTTTACCCTTAGTTGTGGAAATGTTGAGTTTTTATTTTTTGAAAACTTGTTTGTATTTCTTTTATTTTTAAAGACTTATATTTATTTAGTATCTAAAAATTACTTTTATAAAATTATTGAATTATTATTCATTTCTGGAAAAAAAAGTCTAAAATTTATAAAGTTATCACTAATTATTCCTGGTTGAAAAATGTAAAAGAAATTTAAAAATGACAAAATTGTCTCTAAACATTTTTAAAAAGAACAACTTTTTTTTTCCTGCTTTTAGTATATTTCTGTGAATGATTTTAATGAAATTATTTCATGTTTACTGAATCAAATATGATTTCAGGTCTTAATATTATTGTCATTGGAAATTTTTTTAAAAAAAAGTTAAAGCAATAAGCTGTAAGGTTTGATTTCTTTTTATGGAAATTGGCTTGCAGATTTTGTCAATGATATAAAAATAAATTAATTATTTTAGAAGAATATTTTGTTGGTCACTTTTAGATTGAGATTCTTACAGAATAGTATATTGGTAATTATAAAATAATTCATTTTAAATGGTTACAAGTTGGTTTTTCTTGATAATACCATCCAATTCTTGTTGACATGTCATCTCTTTTTACGGAATTTAATTTGTTATTCCATATAATATATTATATACTGTTTCAAAGATTGATAAAAAAATATAATATTAGTATAAATTTTTATTTTTTTTCAAAGAATCATTTTAGTCCTTTCTTTAGACGTGGATGAAATTTTAATCACATAAACAATGATTGAGCGGACGAGTTATCTTATTTCTTTTTTTTTTCTCCCTGCTCAAAAATCCCATAATTGTTGCTCTGCATTTAAAGAATCTCTCTGCCCAGAAAAATACGAAAGAGTCATTCTTCTCTGTATTTTCTCCCTCCTATTCTTATTATTGCATC
Source organism: Bauhinia variegata (assembly GCA_022379115.2). Taxonomy (NCBI): domain Eukaryota; kingdom Viridiplantae; phylum Streptophyta; class Magnoliopsida; order Fabales; family Fabaceae; genus Bauhinia; species Bauhinia variegata. The sequence continues at coordinate 3,320,782 of CM039427.1, read as the reverse complement.
AAAGTTTCAAGCTTTGGATAAAAAATTCATTTCTTTTTTGTAAAAGCTGTATACAGAGATCAACCCTTCAAAATATTTTAAGATTTGATAACTTTCAAGAGAGTCAAAAGGATGTAATATTTTCTTCCTCCTATTTTTATTGTCTTGTATATATTATGGTTTCTCCGTTGACAGGAATTTCTCTTTCAACAATTTTTTTTTTTTTTTTAACTTCACGAATTGGTTAAGTTGCACTGGAACTCCATTGAATTTTAGGTTTGAGTTTCTGTCACTAATCTTTATTAATTAGACTGACTTCTACATACTCAAGATTTGATGTTAGAGAGGATTTTTTTTTTAACATTCCATATTGCAAAATTTTACTCTAACATGTGTTTTCTTGTAGATATCCATATTTGAGTGATGACTCCAGAGAGGATGAGGAGGATTTCTTCTTGCCTGTTATAAAGAGGGTCTCTAGATCTCACAATCACACATACAGGGATCTGGATTTCTTGCAGTCAAATTCTCTGCGGTCGGCTCTACCGTCGATTTTTGACCATCGATCTAATTACTATCTCAGAGTCAACAGTTTATTGCACAATAATATGTAGATCGGACGGCCTGCAGCCGACTGTACCGCGCAGTCGATTGCAGGAAATCGATTTCCCACATACAGAGTGCAATAGCATCATAGTAATGGTGTTCTTTTGTCATTCTAGCTGTGCATTTAACTTGAGTTTTGTTCTTAATTTTGGTTGGTTTTTTGTTTTGGATGAGCAAAATTTGAGCTATGTAACATCTCGAACATCTGGTTGATTGCATATACTTGAATTTTGTTGGTCTTAGATAAGGAAATGTTTTTGCATTTTTGTTTTTAGTTTTATTTTTATATTTTTATTTCTGAAAACATGGTTTTACATGTTTTTATATTCATTTGTATCTAACAATTACTTTTAGTAAATTTTATTGAATTACTACTCATTTTTATTAAAAAATATACAAGAAGTCTAAAAATTACAAATTTGTCACTAATTATTTTTCTTAAGAAACAAAAGAAATTCAAAAATGACAAAATTGTCTCTAAACATTTTCGAAAACATTGGAAGCAATTATTTTTTTCTTGTTTACTAACAATTCTCACCATTCTTGCTACGCGTTGAAATAATTTCTCCGCCAAGACATTATGAAAGAGTCATTCTTTTCTCAACAGATTTTTCTTGTTCGCATTTCATGAGTCAACAAGTGAATTTGAGGTTGTTCCTTTTAATTACTTTATGCATACACATTTTTTCGCAATTTTGTTTTTATATAAAAGTTAGTTTTGCTTTTTCCCCCTTCCTATTCTTATTGCATCAAAGTTTCAAGATTTGGATAAAATTTCATTTCTTTTATGTTAAAGCTATAAAGATGGATTAGCCCTATAAAATATTTTATGATTTCATATATTTGCAAGAGTAGAAATGAGTAAAAGGAGCAAAAGAGAAGTTTTTATTTTCAACTTGCAATTTATTTCTGGTTTGAAGGGGTTTCCTTTTTCTAATATTCAAACATTTAAACCTGTATTTTTAATATGATAACTAGTTGTCTGTTATTTTAGCCCATTTAGACATTTGAATGCGTTAAAGAGACATACGTTTGTATTACAAATAAAGCATATCTTGAAGGTTATTTTAATTATTTAAGCTTCTAAGATAAATTAATTTTTGATATGATATTAGAATTTCTATAACCTTATAGTTCAGAATTTGAATTTTTTAATTTTTATTGAATCTTTTGAATTATTTACAAGAAAAACTAGTTTATGGAAATTGGCTTACAGATTTTGTCAATGATATAAAAATAAATTAATTTTTTTAGAAAAATATTTTGTTGGTCACTTTTAGATTGAGATTCTTACAGAATAGTATATTGTAATTATAAAATAATTCATTTGAAATGGTTACAAGTTGGTTTTTCTTTATAATACCATCAAATTCTTGTTGACATGTCACCTCTTTTTACGGAATTTAATTAATTATTCCATATAATATATTATATACTGTTTCAAAGATTGATTAAAAAAAATATAATATTAGTATAAAATTTTATTTTTTTTTCAAAGAATCAATTTAGTCCTTTCTTTAGACGTGGATGAAATTTTAATCACATAGACAATGATTGAGCGGACGAGTTATCTTATTTTTATCTTATTTCTTTTTTTTTCTCCCTGCTCAAAAATCCCACGATTGTTGCTCTGCATTTAAAGAATTTCTCTGCCCAGAAAAATATGAAAGTCATTCTTCTCTGAATGAATTTTTCTGTTCGCCTTCAATGAGTGAGTTAGTGAATTTGAGAGTTGTTCCTTTTAATTATCTATGCATACCCTTCTTATTACAGTTTTGTATTTTTTCCCTCCTATTCTTATTATTGCATCAAAGTTTCAAGTTTTGGATAAAAAATTCATTTATTTTATGTAAAAGCTGCATAAGAATGAGAGTTTAACATTTAAAAGGGATGAAAAAATATGGAAGGGGTGAGAATAGAAAAATTGGGTGTTAAAAGAAATGTATCTTACCGCCCTTTAACTGGACTCCATAACCCATAATATGTGCTCTCACAGAGCTTATGGCCTTCTAACATAAATAATCCAATATAATTCATCCAATAGCTAATTGTAACTTGTTAATAATAATGTAAACAATACATAATTAAATGAAGAAAATTCTTGCCGCTTTCATAATAGAATTAATAACTAGTATTTATGGCTATTTTCTGTTATTTCAATGTCATCATTTAAAAAATTGACTTTTATTCTTGCTTTTCCACCATGCAAGTTCCTTAAAAGAGATAGTGAATTTACTTTTTAACTCGTGTTTTATATTGATTATTTTTTATTTATTTAAAAATTAAAATCTTATCTTAAAATAATTGGTTCCACTAAATTAAATTATAATAATATTATAAAAAATTTTAATTATTCTTTTGAATGTTAGTATTTATATTTTTAAAATTAATAAAATAATTTAAAAAAAAATTAAATTTTCATCTTTATTATCAATGTTTATTAAGATATTATAGTCCTTAACAAACACTTTAATAGGCGTGTCTACGCATCAAGTGATATGAAGATGAAAGTTGTGTGTATACCACTTTATTATATTAAATTATTTATTGACTTAAATCATCAAAGTAATTAGATTATGTCACTTGACTTTATTATTATTATTTTTGTTTTTGCGTATGTTAGACCTAGCGTCATATTTTGAGTCTACCCGTCAACTAGCAATGTGAACGAAAGGAAAAGCAAAATGAAGATGGTTGGGTGTAAGATAGAAGCCCCATCAAACACGTACTAATTATGAAGCTACAAATTTTCCAGCCTTGTGGACCTTGTTTCCATCTTGGCCACCCATATCCTGGAACTTGCTAGTGATCTTCCATTGTATGCGTCTCTATACAAAATATAATGCTGTATATATTTAAAATTAATAAAATAATGTTAAAGATATATTATTTTATTATTTATTCAATAGATTTTTCTGTTCGCCTTCAATGAATCAGCTAGTAAATTTGAGAGTTGTTCCTTTTAGTTACTCTATGTATACCCTTCTTGTTACAGTTTTGTATTTTCTCCCTCCTATTTTTATTATTGCATCAAACTTTTAAGTTTTGGATAAAAAATTTATTTATTTTTATGTAAAAGCTGTATACATGAATCAGCCCTTTAAAATATGTAAGATTTCATAAAGAGTTAAAAGGATGTAGTAATGAGTAAAAGGAGCATAAGAAAATTTTTAATTTTTAACTTGCGACTTATTTCTGGTTTGAAGGGGTTTCCTTTCTCTCATATTGCAGTTGCTTACTCATCTGTTATGCCAGATTGGGTTTGGGACTGAATAACAGATTCCTAGGAAATGAGACACTCACTAACATTCCTTCCTCCATACAGATTGGAAGAACACACAGCAAGTATGGTGGGAATTTGATATGTCAACAAAAAATTGAGAGAGTTTTAACGAAGGACTAATTTGTAACTATTTGAATCTAAAATAAATTATTTTGTAATAATCAATTTAAAAAGAATTATTTTTTAATAATTTAAAGAGAGATTACAATAATATTTTAATCTATTTTAAAATGGTGGTTCTACGTTTACATTAACCAATAATATTTTCATTAAATATCAATAAAAGTGTACAAAATAATCAACTTTGAATAAAAGAATAGATATCCAGCTGCTAAATGTAAGAAAAATAAAATATAGACTACACAATAATTTTTTTTATGGGTATACAAAATCATTTTTGTACACTTACTTCTTCACTTCTTTTCTTTATATTTCTTACTTTTTATTTCTATTATTTTTATGTTTATAATTTTAACCTTAGAATATGCAAACATGGGTGTAAATAAGTAAATGTAAAACTATCATTTTTCAAATTATATCATTGAGAGAAATGAAGTATTATTTATACTTTTATAAAAGAATATTATTTTTAGGTCCAAAACAATACGGTAAATCCACATTCAAATTACTCACGAGACTTTATCAACAAAGTATAATTTAATTAATAAATAAATTAAATTTAATAATTATTTTTTTATAATATTAAAAATTTAAATTTATAAAAAAATATATATTAAAATAAAAAAATAATTATAATTATTTTTTATTTTTTTAAAAAATTAATTTTATTTATAATGAAACGCGAGAATATTTGTATGTATATATATAATATTTTAGGACCCACCTGTAACTATATGTGTGGAGTGGCTTCCTACTTGGTCGGTGGAAGAAAAAAAACAAAAAATGCTTTAGCCAAACTTGGAAGGGTCCATGTAATTATGGTTACTAGCCAAGTCATTGCTCGGAAATTTTTTAAAAGACCAAATCTATATAGTACCTATAAATAATGCGAACGTAGAAATTGTCTGAATCCAACTCGGATGTGTCCATGTAATTCACGTTACCACAGCCTCTCAAATATTCCCATTTTGCTGCATTTATTCCTCCTCCAAATAAAGAAATCTTTGTTTCTTAGGAGATTAATCCTGTATACACCACTGCCAGGTGTTTATTTTTTAATTTTTTTTTGTTTTTACTTTCTAAATTAATATTTTTTTCAAGTTTGTTCTTAGTGTTAAAGATGGTTTCTGAGATTTCCTGTGGCAAAAGTTTTTTCTAGATACTTTTACGCCTATAAGAAATTGATCTTATTTTTATCTGCCTCACTTAATGATTTTTTTTACTATTTATACTATATAGTTGATATATTTTATTTTAAAAGATACGTTTAAGTCTCAAATTATTTTAAAAATAAATTTATTTAGATAAGTATAAAATTTTAAAAACCTTATTATTACCCATTTAATTTAGACTATATAGTCAATTCCTTTACTTTTTTATTTTAAACTAAAATAATATGTGTCACATAAGTTATACTTAAAATGAGAGTAAGATTAATTTTCTTAGAAAAATAAAGATATAACTTTTTTATGAGAAATTTTACACTATATCCAAATCTAAATTTCATTTGAGTCAAAAAAACTAATAATCAAGGTCTAGCGTCTTGTTGAACTACTCATTTATCTCTATTTTTATATATATTTCTTTTACAATTATTACTTTTATCTTGCACATAAAATAAATATCTTTAAAACAATTCAAATAAATAAAAGATTTTTAGTATCTGAAATTTTTGACATTTAATTTAAATACTTGATTTAACAAATGACTTTTTATTTTTTATTGTATTCTAACATATTGTTGAATATATAATATATCACCTATCCAATATATATATATAGATACACACACACACACTCTCTAAATATTATATATGTTGTGAATCCTACTTAAAAAATTTATGGTTATGTAATTATTATATACTTGGATATCAGTGTTGTACCTTTTCAATTACAAAAAGTGTATGTATAAATTTAAAAAAATAGAAAGAATTAACTATTTAAAAAATTAAATTTATGAATTGGTAAAAATATTTATGATATTTTAATTTTATTAACTATTTGATTAATACTTTTTTTAGTCATGACATAGTTTTAAACTTGAGACTTGAGGGAGTATAGGTAAGTTTTCAAAATAAAAATACATAAAAACAAGTTTAATTATTAAGAAAAATTGACGTAATTCTCTCTCTCTCTCTTTCATTTATTAATTTATTACACACCCTTTGAAAACCTTTCTTAATTCAGTAGTGCAGCGTACGCGCTTTTAATTCTTTTTCTTCCTCTCTTTAGCAAAAACCGCGAAACTGCTCTAACGAAAGAATTCCACCATCTGTCATTTTACCAGCATTTTTTTTCTCATCTTTCTTGTACAGTATCCATTTCTGGTCAACGAGCGGATCTGCAAACCATCGGAGCACACTTCCATCGGATTTCATACTCTAGCTACAATGACAGAGCAAGGTTCTTCATCCTCATCCTCGTCGTCTTTCTCGGACAAATGGACCTATGATGTATTTCTCAGTTTTAGAGGAACAGATACTCGCACAGGCTTCACTGGGAATCTTTACATTGCTCTCTGTAGAAGGGGATTTCGCACTTTTATAGATGATGCAGAGCTGAGAAGAGGGGAAGAGATTACGCCAGGTCTGCTCAAAGCCATTGAAAAATCTAGAATTTTCATAGTTGTATTTTCTGAAAACTATGCATCATCGAGATTTACCTTAGATGAACTTGTTAAGATCATTGATTGCATAAAGGAAAAGGGTCGATTGCTCTTGCCCATTTTTTACAAGGTTGATCCAGCACAAGTAAGACATCAGACAGGGAGTTATGGAGAAGCATTGGCCAACCATGAGAGGGCTCCTTACCATGGGCCAGACAAAGTGGAGAAATGGAAGTCAGCATTGCGTAAAGCAGCCAATTTGTCCGGCTATCCATATGAAGGTCTTGGGTATGTTACCAATCTCCTTTTCCTTTTAAGTTTAATTCTAATTTTCGAATCTTCTAGTAACTATTGTAAAATGTAATGGAAGTCCGTCGTCTAATCTTGTCTATTGATTTATCTTTTTACCAATCTAAGTTGTCTAAATTGTTAGTGTGTAGAATTAAACATAAAGTCAGTGCAATTATTCTGACTTTTTATGAAAACTTGTTTAACTTTTCAGTTTGGACTACGAGTATGAGTTTATCGAAAAAGTTATTAGGGAGGTCTCCACTAAGATTAATGGTGTTCCATTGCATATAGCTGATCACACAGTTGGTTTGGAGTCTCGGGTACTTGAAGTGAATTCACTTCTAGATGTTGGGTCTGACGAAGGAGTGATCATGATAGGAATCTATGGGGTAGGAGGAATTGGTAAATCAACAATTGCACGTGCAGTATATGACTTGACCGCCAAAAGATTTGAAAGTACATGCTTTCTTGCAAATGTTAGAGAAAAGTCATTTAAGCAGGGTCTAGAACAACTCCAGGAGACATTGCATTTTGAATTAACTAGTGAGAGTGATATCAAGTTTGGAGATGTCTACAGAGGAATTCCAATACTAAAAAGTAGGCTCCATGAAAAGAAAGTTCTTCTTGTTCTTGATGATATTGACAGACTAGAACAGCTTCAAGCACTAGCTGGAGGAGAGGATTGGTTTGGCTCTGGAAGCAGAATCATAATTACAACAAGGGATACGCATTTGCTTTGTGTTCATGGTATTGAAAGACGATATCATGTGAAGGAATTAAATCACAAAGAAGCACTTGAATTGTTCAACTGGAAGGCATTTAAAAGAAGCACAACTGATCCAGATTTTCTAGCCATTTCCAAGCGTGCAGTACTTTGTGGCCGTGGTCTTCCATTGGCTTTGGAAGTTATAGGTTCTAACTTGTATGGTAAAACAATTGATGAATGGAATTCTGCTTTAGAGAAATATGAAGAAAATTCTGATGAACAGGTTCAAGAAGTACTCAAAGTAAGTTACAACAGTTTGAAGCAAGATGAGAAGGAAGTTTTTCTTGACTTGGCTTGTTTTTTCAATGGAGAAACATTTCAATATGTGAAAAAAATGTTGCTTCATTCTCGTGGCATTTCTCAAGAATATGATATTGGAGTTTTGATTGCAAAATCTCTTATAAAAATTACTAAATATTTGAAATCAGAGGAAAAGGTTGAAATGCATCATTTGATACAAGATATGGGTCGGAATATTGTCAAACAGGAATCTCCATTAGAGCCCGGTGGACGCAGTAGGCTATGGCTTCGAGAGGACATCATACATGTTTTGGAAGAGAATACAGTACATTTTTTCCTTATGAATTTTTTTATCTTCTTCCTCCACCTCCATTTAATTGTTTTGGCAAATATATGTTGATAAACTTGTCTCTCCACCTTTGCTTTTCATACTTGTCGAGCAAATTTTGTTATATAGAAAATTGTCATGTACAATTAGTGTGTTTTAGATTTATTTAATTTGTTTATGTTTTTGCTTTTGAAAGGGAACTGATAAAATTCAATTCATAGTGTTGGACATGGCAAAACATGAAGTGCAATGGAGTGGAAAAGGGTTTAAGAAGATGAAAAACCTTAGAGTTCTGATCATAAAAGATGTGAACTTTTCTCGAAGCCCTAGATATCTACCAAGTAGTTTAATAGTGCTTGACTGGAAAGGATATCCTTTATCATCTTTACCATCTCAATTTCATCCCAAGAACCTTGCCATACTCAACTTGTGTGATAGTTTCTTTACATTGGACAAGGCATTGAAGGTGCACACATACACTACCTACTTTCATATATTTTCCTTGGTCTCATTCAATAAATTGCCATTGATATCTTATCAATTTACTTATTTTATTCTATTTGTTTATTTCAGAAGTTCGAGCAATTAAAGGAGATTAAGCTTAATTGCTGCAAATTTTTAGAACAAGTTCCAGACTTATCTGAGGTTCCTAATTTAACAGAGTTGCACCTTGATTTTTGCGAGAATTTAATTGAAATTCATGATTCAGTTGGATTTCTTGATAAACTAAGAGTAATTTCTGCAAAATCTTGTGTCAACCTCAAGAATTTTCCACGTTTTATGAAATTGAAGTCTCTGGAAATATTGAACTTGGAATGCTGCTTAAGTTTAAAGTTTTTCCCAGAAATTGTAGGAAAAATGGGAAATCTATCACACATCTCATTGCGTAAATCTGCCATAGAGGAATTACCTTGTTCAATTGAAAATGTTACTAGGATTCTCCATTTGGATCTGTCATACTGCCATAAGCTTAGCAAGGTCCCACCTCGCATTCTTATGTCTCCGGTACTTGAGCTATTGAATGTTGGAGAATCATCAAGGTTTGGCTTTATGAAGAAACTTGGAGAGCAAGAGCAAGTCACCTTGTATCATAAACGGGTTTGGCTACGGGGCTGTAATTTCTTAGATGGATTTCTTCCTACATTCCTTGGCCTTTCCCCGAATATAACAGAGTTAGAAATATGCCGTTGTAATTTTACAATACTTCCAGAGTGCATACAGGTGTTCAAGTTTTTGATTCATCTGAACTTGGACAACTGCAAGCAGCTTCAAGAAATAAGAGGGGTTCCACAGAATATCAAAGTATTCTCTGCAAGAAATTGCACATCTTTGATGCCTTCTGCCTCAAACATAAACATAATATTGGATCAGGTATGTCTTTTCTTTTTTCCTTTTCTACCCACTCATCATCAAAATTCATTGTTTTGTCATAGATAAGATGGGACGTGAACATTTTAATATTAGCTCAAGAGTTTAGGATGGCACCAGGTTTGATCCTGGACTATGAGGGTGTTAGAGCCTTGTGTCTGAGGGTTGTGCCATTAGGCTAAATCACTTCTTCCATTAAAATTCATTCATGTATTCATTATGCTCAAACTAAAATTGTTGTTCAATAACACTCGTAAATGACAGAGTATACACTCCCGCGGAAACACAAAGTTCATTTTGCCCGGAACATGGATCCCAAAATGGTTTGACCACTTTGGCAAGGAAGCGTGTTTGTCATTCTGGTTTCGTAATGAACTCCCAGAGATTGCTATATTTGTCATTGGGGGCCCAAATAGGAACCCTCAACTGCTTAGGTTTAATTGCAAAGTTTATGTCAATGGACTTTTACTTATGAAACGGAATCACAGAGATAGATCAATCGTGACGCCGGACATATGGAATCACGACGATGGAAAATTAAAGACAAAGCATACATATCTGCGCTGTAAACTAAATGAGAGGCCAGATGAAGTGTATTTTCCAGAAGATAAATGGAATCATGCTAAAATTTCATTTGAAATCAGAGAGCTTCAACACTTCTCACCTAGGGGAAGGAATTTGGTACAACAAACAGGGATTTATATATACAACAGGGCTAGAATTGAGAGGGATATTCTATTCACAAATCCTAATCTTCATCTTAATCCTGAGCCGTCGAAAGAGCAACTCAAAAGGAAGTCTCAACTTTTGGACTGAAATACCGGCTTCCCTAAAACTAGAGTTCATTCCTTGTGTGAGAGCAATGTGGACACTTGAAGGTATGGCCTTGTCCCATTTCCATTTTCCTGACTTCATAGTGTATCACTTCAATGCTAGCTAGAAAATTTTGGTTAGATTATTTCATCCACTGTGAGCCATTGTGTTACTAATTAATTAAGCAATCTTCTGTTGCTCATGAAATTCTTGTATATATGATTTGCTATTTGCTTTGAATAATATTTTATTGTTTATTAAGTGAATGAAATAGAGGAATTCTCCCTCAACATTGACAAAGTGAGTTAGTATAATATATAGAAGGATTTCAGTACCTTAACATTGATCCTTTTTTGTTGGCATTGGATGGTTCATATTAGGCTAACATGACTATATATAAGCATCCTTCCCAAAAAGTGATTCAAGTACTTAGCAGTAACTCTATCATATTTCTTATTCTAATTTAAATATGAGATATAAGAAATTATGCTGTCCTACTTTATTTGATTCGGTGCAGCATATATTAATTTGGCTTTAATTGCAACATCTCTTCTGAATTTGCTCATTATCCCAGAGTTTCTGGTATATATATGCTTGTAGTAGATAGATAAAATTAAATTTTTGCATTGTGATATGTAGGATTTAGTAGTTGAGTGGTGACTTGCTGAGAAGAGAGCATCTGGGGAAATTGCCTTATTGCCCGTCCCATTTGAAGATGGTCTCTAGATCGTGGCTTTCATGATTTCTATCATTCTACCAGAGAATATTAATTTGGCTTATGGTTTTTTCTTAGTTTTGGTTGGTTGTTTGTGGCCTTTGTTTGAGGATAAAATTTGTTGTCTCATATATTATTCCATTACAGTAAATTGGTCATCAAAACATATGTAAAAATGAGAAAACAACATCAATTTGTTTTTCTCAACCAATTGTGGGCAGTGGAACAGAATGGGACGTGGGAATGAGACATTAGATTTTAATCCATTAATTAGATTTGGAACATATTGGTATTGACTGTTTATACTTGCATTTTGGTTGCTTGCTTTGATCATCAACTTTGACTTGTCTTTGTTTGACTTTAGACTTTGTGTCTTTCATAGAGCATTTTGGATGCTTTACCATATTTGAATGTGAAATCACAATTTAATCAGATTTGTTAGGATGGAGTAATAGAGAAATAAATTAAGTTTTATTTATTTTTATAGAAAAATCAGCTTGTATGATTCTCTGAATAATTTAAACAAATTAAAATTGATCTTTTAATAAAAAAAATATTTTGGGACGGCATTCCTAACATAGAGAGAACATTTGTGACAACATAATCTAAGTTACAATTTATCAAAATTTAGGGCTGTGGATTTTGTCATGGTATTAAGACAAGAACTTCATTAGTTTTGTGATTGAAGACAAATTTCTAATGGATAAACGCTTATCCTACCAGAATTATTACATGGCAAATTCAAGTAGATTTTATGACAAAATTTCTTAATTTTTCATTTCAGAAAAATATTATTTGAGAAATATATGAGTGGATTTTATTTGAGCCAAGGGACTTGAAGCAGTGGCACGTTACCGAGACTAACGCTAAGGCTTTGCATTCTGATAATTCTCTTTTAATTTTAGAGTTTAGGATTTATAATTTAAAATTTAATATGTTGGGATTTATAGCTTACAATTTTGAGATTTAATTTTTAACGGATAGAATTTAGAGTTTAGAGAAAAATAAAATAATATTAAAAGGGTGTTATGGAAAATTAATAGGAAGAGAGTGAATGAAATAAATAAGAAAAATATAATATTAATTATTTATAATTAATTAGACTAATATTTAATGAGATTTTAATGTAAAATGTTGTAATTAACGAGACTTAACCTACATAGGGACGTATGATAGAAAATCTATGAAATGTTAATAAAACATCAGACTATACAAATTGTTACGATGAAAAAATTTAAAATGTAATTTTAAAATCTTAACGAGGTATATGAGCAAATTTATTATTTATCCTCCTAAAATCTCTAATTTAGGAGAACTATAAAATATGTTCTACGTGGATTTGAGTGAATTATAAAAATCATTTAAAATTTTTCTCTTAAAATTAAAACCTTCAAACAAAAGAAATATGTAAATATATCTTCCTCTGTTTTTTTTTTTCTCTTAGAAAGTAACTCACAGACACATTCTATGTTTGTGAGATAAGAAAAACTAAGGCTTATAATATCTATAACTTTATCTTTACTTAAAATGTTAACATAATTTCTAATAATGTTATATATATATATATATATATATATATATATACGTGAATATACTGGGTATACATATATAGTATATATTAATGTCAATTTATAAATTATACCAAAAAAAAAAGAAAATATAATTTAAAAATTTTAATAAGTGTATATAAATAAACTTCTTAGTTTTCTTTGAAAACTTTCTAATTCGAGGAAGGACAAAATTTTATGAGGAATTTAAAAGAATTATAAAAATTATTTAAAATTTTTCTTTTATAAAATTAAAACTCTCAAATAAAAAGGAATGTTCAAATATTTTTTTTTTCTTCTTAAAATTAACTTGCAACCATGCATTAAAAGATGGTAAACTAATTTTGCATCAAGAAATTAATAAGCATTTTCATCTAAACATGTATCAAATGGATATTAGATAAAAGATGGAAGAAAATAAGAAAAACAATGAATAGATAGGTGCCTTCTGCCTCCTCAAACATCAATGGCTTCGTGGTAAAAGGATTGTAGTCCAACGGTGTACTTCCAATAGCGTGCAATGAAATTGACAGGTCCACTAGAAGCTTTATTTGGAATAACAACATTAAGAGAAAGAAAGGGGCGCTAGCTCGTAAAGCTGATTTGGAAAAAGCCCATGGCCGAGTTAACTGGGATTTTCTTGTCATCACTCTCCATGACTTTGGGTTTCCTGAGTTAATCTTAAGCATTTTGGTTGCTTGCTTTGAGTAGTAAGTCCCTTTTAATTTTAGAGTTTAAGATTTATAATTTAAAATATGAGATTTTAATATTAAGAGCTTATAATTTTGAAATTTAATTTTTAAAAAATAAAGTTTAGAATTTATAATTTAGAGAACAAAAGAATATTAACTAATTAGTAGGTAGAGAGTTAATGAAATAAATAGGAAAAATAAAATATTAATTATTCATAATTAATTAGAGTAATTTTTATTGAGATTTTAATTCAAAATGCTGTAATTAATGGGGCGTAACCTGCACGGGTGAATAGGATAGAAAATCAATATATATAATGTTAATAAAACATCAAATTATACAAATTGTTATACCAAGAAAAAATAGAAAATGTAATTTTTGTTATGAATATTTTAGATGTTTATCTAGAATGTTATTTATTTTGTATTTATTTTTTGTAATTAAAGGATAATTATTCTTTTTAAGATTGGCATTAAATTTTATTTCACTGCTTGTGTAAATGTTCCTTATTGGAAGATGAATAAAGTACGCTGACTTTGGATGTGTATATTCTACATTTTATATTTTTTGTTACACTGTTATTTTTATATTTCTTGTTACACAATATATTATTAGCGGAAAACTCTGCTCTCGCTATATTATTTTCAAAAGTGTGTGCTGCCCAGCACATAATGAAGAGGTAAACTGCCTCAAGCATCCAACTCTTTTTTTTTTTTTTTCTTTCTGAAGGTGCTAAAATTTCATTCGCTTTATCATTCTCAATTTCACATTGCAATTCTCGGACATAGGATGAGGCCATGTATTTTTCATGGCCAAGCATTCATACGAGCCATGAATCAATTTCCTCACAAATCTCTTTTCGTATATTATTTATAAAAGTTGATCGATTTTTGTGCAAAACCATATATGGCTAATTCATTCATTGCTTATAACCGATATCAACAAACTAATGAGAAAAATCATATTGGGCTATATTTATGAATAAGCTTATTTTTTCGTTTCTTTTTCATTTTAATAGTTTGGGCAGTGCTATATTTGTTTTGCTTTAAAGAAATATCATGATTTAAAGAATTGTTTATTCCTTTAAATAAATAAAAGTTAATAATTTTTTTATATATTTATCTAAAATTATGAAGGCAATTTATTTTTTAAGTTATTTGTCAAACGTCATCTCATAATATGAGAAATTTAGTTTTTATATGTATTATCCCGAAGCATGAGACAAGCATCCGCCAACATACACAACACTGTCCATCAAACTATGGAAGAAGATATGGGTTGGTAATTGAGATAGACTAAAATGTTTGAAAAGATTAGTACTACATAAATTTAATATTTCTAAAATTCCATTAGAACCAAATTTCTATTCACTTTAACAGTAAACATAATTACAAAAAATAAAAAACCAATATTCTGTTACATAGCAAAGGAAAGTTATGATTTTTCATCCACACTAAATCCCTCAAATAGAAGTCAAAGAAAGCAATTAAATTGTCCTCCCAAACCATCCATGGAAGTGATAAAATAAAATAAAGACACAATTAAGCATAGGTTGCTGCTTACATGCCTATATAAGCTATGACTATAACCTTGACACCCGTAGTATAATCAAATTCATATGCATATAACCAAATAATTATAATTAATGACTATTAAAACATAAAAAGTATATACATGCATACATAAAATAGCCATTTAACTAATACAGAATGAAGCAAAAGTCATATCTCATAATTTATTAATTATTTACTGAAGTTGAGGCAACCATATATATGGGGAAATGGGAATTGTAATCTCATACCAAAAAAAATCCAAGTATTTGCATTTAATCCGATATTTAATACCAATAAAATATGGCTAAGTGTGGTGACAACATTAGTGTCACAAAATTTAACTTGAAAAGCAAATCTTAAGATCCTAAAAGTATAGATTTGAGAGTTGAAATAAAAATCCACCAACATGCTTAATTAAAACATTATTTAGTTTTTTGTCAATAATTTTTTTATATACACTTGCAAGTGGGTAACTTCAAGATTTATTTTATACTTCAAACGAATAATTTTGGGATCCACCTTACAATTTATATAGATAACTTCAAGATTCACTTGCAAGTGAGTAACTTCAAGGTCTATTTTATACTTTAAATGGATAACTTTGGGATCCACCTTACAATTTACATGGATAACTTCAAGATTTACTTCATATTTAATTAAAGCGATTAAGTTGTCTCATACATCTAGGTAAAACATATCAAAGAAATTAAATTATCTCAAAATTATGAGCGAGACATGTCATATGATACAAATTGTCTCGTATTTCAGAATAAAATGGATAAAAGAAACTAAATTTCTCATACTTTGGAATGTGACTTGATAAAAAACTTAAAAATAAATTATCTTCATGTTTTTAAACGAGGCATATCATAAAAATCATATTGCCTCCATACTTTAAGATGTGACATGACTTTTATTTATCTAAAAGAATAAACAATTCCTTGAAATATGATATTTCTTGAAACCAAAGCAAATATAGCATTGCTCAAACTATTAAAATAACATAAAAAAACATAAAAATAAGCTTATGCATAAGTATAGCCTAATATGATTCTGCCATTAGTTTGGTGATATGGGCTATAAGCAATGAATGAATCAGTCATATATGGCTTTACACAAAAACCGATCAACTTTTATAAATAATATACAAAAAGAGATTTGTGAGGCCATTGATTAATAGCTCATATGAATGCTTGGCCATGGATAATAGATGGGCTCATCCTATGTTCCAGAATTGCAATGGGTTGATAATGATAAAGCAAATGGAAATTTAGTACCTTTAGAGGAAATAGAGTTGGATGCTCAACTAAGTGTGATCGGATGCTTGAGGCAATTTCCTTGTTCATTATGTGTTGGGCAGCACACACTTTTTGATAATAAGGTAGGGAGAGAGTAGAACTTCTTATTAATAACATGTTGTGTAACAAGAAATATAAAGAGTAGAGTATAAGCTTCTAAAATCAGTGTATTTTTTTCATAGGGACATTTATATGAGTTACAAGAAAAGTCTAATATAAGTAAAATCTTAAAAAAGATAATTATTATTTAATTATATCAGATAAATAAAATATAAAAAATGAGTTATCACATAAATGATATTGTAGATAGACATTCAAAATATTCATAATAAAAATTACATTTCTATTTTTTCTTCTTACGATAATTTGTATAATTTGATGTTTTATTAACATTATATATATATCGATTTTCTATCCTATCCACCCATGTTGGTTAAGCCCCGTTAATTACGATATTTTACGTTAAAATTTAAAATTAGTCTAATTAATTATAAATAATTAATATTTTAAATTTTCCTATTCATTTCATTAACTCCCTTTTTACTAATTTCTTATAACACCCTTAAATTAATTTTTTTAAATATTTCTCTAAACCCTAAATCCTAAACTTTAAATTTTAAACATTATCTTTTCAAAGTTAAATCTTAAATTACAAACTTTAAATTTTAAAATCTTACATTCTAAATTATAAATCCTAGACGGGACTTATGAAAATGCAAGGCGTTAATTTTGAGAAGGGGCCAGTGCTTCAAGTCCCTATGCTCAAATAAAATCTACTCGTATATTTCTTAAATAAAATTTTTCTAAAATGAAAAATTAAGAAATTTTGTCATAAAATCTACTTGAATTTGCCATGTAATAATTCTTGTAGAGAAAATGTTTATTCATTAGAAATTTGTCGAACGTTTAATCACAAAACTAATGAAATTTTTGTCTCAATACCATAACAAAATCCACGGCCCTTAATTTTGATAGATTGTAATTTAGATTATGTTGTCACAAATATTCTTTCTATGTTAGGAATGCCATCGCAAAATATTTTTTTATTAAAGGATCAATTTTAATTTGTTTAAATTATTCAGAGAATCATGCAAGGCGATTTTCCTGTAAAAACAAATAAAACTTAATCTATTTCTCCATAACTCCATCCTAGCAAGTCTAACTAAGTTGAGATTTCAGAGTCAAATGCTACGATAAAGCATCCAAAATTCTCTATGAAAGACATTAAGTCTAAAGTCAAACAAAGGTCAAAGCTGATGGTCAAAGCAAGCAACCAAAATGCAAGTATAAACAATCAATACCAATATGTTCCAAATCTAACTAAAGGATTAAATTCTAATGTCTCATTTTCACGTCCTATTTTTTGTTTTATTTTCTACAATTAGTTGGAAAAAAATAAATTAACATTGTCTTCTTTCTTTTTCATATATCTTGATAACTAATATGCTACAGTGAGACATGAGACAATAAACTTTTCCCCAACAATGGCCACAAACAACCAACCAAAAATAAGAACAAACCATAAGCCAAATTAATGTTCTCTCGTAGAATGACAGAAATCATGAAAGCCATGATGCCCTTTGCTCATCATGGGATCTAGATACCATATTCAAATGGGACAGGCCATAAGGCAATTTCCTTAGATACTTTCTTCGCAGCAAGTCACCACTCGACTACTAAATCCTGCATATCACAATGCAAAAATTTAATTTCAGCTATCTACTACAAGCATATATATACCACAGACTTTTGGGATAATGAGCAAATTCAAAAGAGATGTTGAAATTAAAGCCAAATTAATATATGCTGCATCAAATCAAATAAAGGACAGCATATTTTTAGTTTTCCAAGAGACAGGAGAGTTTCCCAACATCACAAAGTAAGCTGTTAAAGACCTTCTAGTGAGGGGACAACTAGCCCAATCAGCATCACAGTATGCATATAAAAGCAAGTCACAATTAGCACATAATAGCAATCCTTGACCAAGATTACCTTTCAAGTACCGAACAACACGTAAGGCAGCATTCCAGTGCTCCAGTTTTGGGGTTTGCATAAATTGTGCTAAGATGTGGACGCTATAAGACAACTCTAAACGAGTAATGGTCAAATAGATAAAACGCCCAATGAGACGTCGATATGCTGTGGGATCTTGCAAGTTTGCTCCCGTAGCAAGAGCCAACTGATGATGTTGTTCAATAGAAATGGCTGCTGGTTTTGCACCAATCAAACCAAAATCAGAAATGAGATCCAAGGCATACTTGCATTGAGAAAGAAAAATTCCAGCATCATTGTGCGCCACCTCAATGCCTAGGAAGTTTTTCAATTTCCCAAGGTTTTTCATGTGAAAGCATTGGCTAAGATAATCCTTGAATTTTTGTATGGATTCTTCATTATTGCCAGAAATAACTATATCATCAACATAAACCAAGACATGTAATTCTACGCCAGGAGCACATAGTGTAAAGAGAGAATAATCGGAGTATGATTGGAGAAAACCATAAGTTTTCAGGGCAGTAGATAATTTGGCAAACTAGCACCTAGGAGCTTGTTTTAAACCATACAAAGATTTACGAAGTCGACACACCTTACCAGGCGATAATGTCTCAAAACCAAGTGGCAATTTCATGTAGACCTCTTCTTCCAAATCCCCATGCAGAAAGGCATTACAAACATCTATCTGATGAAGAGAAAAATTCTTGGCAGCGGCAACAGCCAAGAAGGTTCAAACAGTCACCATCTTTGCAGTGGGAGCAAATATTTCATTATAATCAACACCTTCAATTTGTCTATTTCCATGGATGACTAGCCTTGCTTTGTAGTGTTCAATAGTGCCATCTGAATTATATTTGATTTTATAGATCTATTTGCATCCAAATGCTTTCTTTCCTGACAGAAAATCTTCTATTGTCCATATCCCATTGTCTTCTAAGGCTCGAATCTCCTTGTTCATAGCATCTCTCTATTTTACATCTTTGAGTGCCTCCATGAAGGAGGCAGGTTCATGACCTGCAGTGATTGTTGCCAGAAAAACACGGTACTGCATAGAGAATTTATCACAATTAACAAAGTGTGCAATGGGATAACGTGTACTTGAGGATTTTGATTGAAGAGATAAACCAGCAAAGGGGTTTACACATGCAGTGTGGGTGACATAATCCGTTAGGCGGGAAGAAGGCTTCTTAATTCTTTGACCACGACCAAGAAGTTCTGTAGTATTATTTCCTTGTGTAGAATTAACATCCTCAGTTGTACCAACTTCCTTTGTGTTCCTAATATGTTCCTTGACATCTGGTATTTGTTCAGATATTTTAGGTCTTTTACCATCAACTTCCAATGGCAGATTGACATCACTGTCATCATGCGTTCCTTCATTATCGTCACTTAGCCCAAATAGCCATTTTGTTCCATGGGCTGGTCTTTCACAAGCTGTCCGATTCTCAACAAAAGGAAAAATATTTTCCAAAAATTTGACATTTTGGGAAACAAAGTATTCTTCATTTTCAGTATCATATACTTTCCACCCCTTTTTCCCATATGGATATCCCATAAAAATGCACTTACAGCTTCTACTAGCAAACTTATCTCCTCCTCTTCGATCATTACGAGCATAGCACAAGCATCCAAAAATTCAAATATGCATATAGGATGGCACAATACCAAACAATATTTCATAAGGGGTTTTCCCATGGAGAAGAGTAGAGGGAGTTCTATTAATCAAGTAACCAGCAGCAAGTATACATTCTCCCTAAAATTTCATAGGCAAATTGGCTTGAAATCTCAATGCCCTTGCTACATTTAATATGTTGCAATGTTTTCTCTCTACCCTTCCATTTTGTTGAAGTGTATACGGAATAGAGGTTTAGTGTAAAATGCCATTTTCTTGAAAATAATTTTTCAAACTTCGAAATTATGTACCATTATCAGTTCTTATAGTTTTAACTTGTTTATTAAATTGTCTTTGGACCATGGCAAAGAAGTGTTTAATGGTCCGAGACACCTCATCTTTTGTTTTCAACAAATACACCCAAACTGCACGCGAACAATCATCCAGTATAGTCAAAAAGTAAATAGCAACACAAGAAGCAGGTATTCTATATGCTCCCCATAAGTCACAACGAATCAAATCAAAGTAATTTTTGCATTATTCTCACTTAACAAAAATGTGTCCTTTGTCTGTTACCTGAGTTAATGATCCATGAGTCCTTACCAGTTAACCTCTCATTTGGCCCAGTTTTATGTGTGCTGATAATATTTAAAAGGGTGCTCCATTGCTCTGAACTCAGGCCTGTCAGTGTTGTCTGCTCACCATCATCTTTCACTCCACTCAAGGTTGTACTTGTAGTGTCAATAGTTTGAGCCATGTTCACCTTAATACCATGTCTTCTTCCTTTCCCACTTTGCGTCCCTTTGCCATGTCTAGGACCACTTGCTTCACTCCAAGGTCCGTCACCCCACCAATCTGGATAACTTACCAGTTGGAAACATGATTTAGCATTATGCCCAACATGTTTACAATGCGAGCAAGTCACATGCTATGATGATCTCTTCTCCCCCCATTGTCTGACTTGCCTTCACAGCAAAGCCAACTGGGTCCCCTCAGTCTTCCTTTTCTCAAGTTATTATCCCAATACTTTCCTCTTGCACCACCATCTGGTATGCTCTATTCAGACTTGGCAAAGGATCAAAGCTTAAGACATTTGACCTCACCGTTCAAAACTACGCATCATCGAGACCCATCAAAAATTAGTGCAGTTTTTCCTTTTCTTTCTTCTTGTCCAGCGTGAGTGAAATCCCACACTTGCATCCATTGCATATGCAAATTGGTGTTTGATCATAGTCGTTTAATTCATCCCACAGCTTTTTAAGTCGACCAAATTAACTCATCACCGAATCTCCATTCTATTTGCAGTTCACCAAGTCAGATTTCAACTACTGAATGCAGGGACCGTTCGTGATAGAAAATCTCTGCTTAATATCATCCCATAACTCTTTCGCATTCTCCCTATATGTTATGGTTGATTGAAGCTTTGGCTCCACAATATTGAAGACCCATGAGACAATCATGGAGTTGACAGTCCACCAATATTCGATTTCAGCATCATCTTTAGCTAGTTGTTTGATTGTTCCGTCCACAAAACCGAATTTTCTTCTTACCCTTAATGATTTTTTGCTCATCATAGTTCTCTCCTCTCAACTGTACTTGGGTAATAAGATTTCTTGGGTTGTCATTGGAGTACAGATCATAAGGCGAGATATGTCTCTTTAACTGCGTTCCACCTTCGTTCCCTGCCTCTGCCATATTGTAGAACAAAATTTTTGGAGCCTAGTTGTGGCTCTGATACCATAAAGAATTCTGATGAGATGAAAGTCTATCTCTTGCATTGACTTATAGAGAATACATATATATCAGATTTACAGAAGGTTGATCACGTAACTTATGCTAAAATCCCGAAAAAGAAGGAAATTACCTAAAAATAACTATCTTATAACAACAGAATATCACCAGCATTATAACAGAATATTTGCAGAATAATATCTACACAATCCTTATCCTAATAGATCATCAACTTTAACTTGCCTTTGTTTGACTTTAGACTTCTTGTTGTTTATAGAGAATTTTGGATGCTTTATCGAATCATTTGATTGTGAAATCACAGCATAATCAGATTTGCTAGGGTGGAGTTATGGAGAAATAAATTAATTTTTTATGGGAAATCGCCTTGCAAGATTATCTGAATAATTTGAACAAATTCAAATTGATATTTTACTATAAAAATATTTTGCGACACCATTCCTAACATAGAAAGAATATTTGTGACAACAATCTAAATTACAATCTATTAAAATTTAGGGCTGTGGATTTTGTTATGGTATTGAGACAAGAACTTCATTAGTTTTGTGATTGAACGTTTGACAAATTTTTAATGAATAAACACTTTTGCTACTAGAATTATTACAGGGCAAATTAAAGTAGATTTTATGACAAAATTTCTTAATTTTTTATTTTAGAAAAATATTATTTGAGAAATATATGAGTAGATTTTATTTGAGTAGAGAGACTTGAAGCATTGGCACGTTCTCAAGACCAACGACTTGCATTCTCATAAGTCCCTTTTAATTTAGAGTTTGGAATTTACAATTTAGAATGTAAGATTTTATGATCCAAAGCTTACAATTTTGAGATTTAGCTTTTAAGAGATAGGTTATGGAATTTAAAATTTAGGATTTAGAGAAAAAAAATAATATTAAGTAATTAGTAGGTAGAGAGTTAATGAAATAAACATGAAAAATAAAATATTAATTATTTATGATTAATTAGAGTAATTTTTATTGAGATTTTAATGTAAAATGTTGTAAATAATGGGGCGTAACCTACGGGGAATAGGATAGAAAATCAAAATATATAATGTTAATAAAAATCAAATTATACAAATTGTTATACCAAGAAAAAATAGAAAATGTAATTTTTGTTACGAATATTTTAGATGTATATCTAAAATGTTATTTACTCTCTGACTGATTCTTTACTTTGTATTTATCTAATATAATTAAAAAATAATTATTCTTTTTAAGGTTTGCATTAGATTTTATTTCACTGCTTGTGTAAATATCTCTTATTGAATGAATAAAGTTCATTGACTTTGAATGCTTATATTTTACATTTTATATTTCTTGTTATACAATATGTTATTAGCACAAAACTTTGCCTATATTATTTTCAAAAGTGTGTGCTGCCCAACACATAATGAAGAGGTAAATTGCCTCAAGCATCCAACTCTATTTTCTCTGAAGGTGCTAAAATTTCATTCGCTTTATCATTCTCAATTTCACATTGCAATTCTCGGACAAAGGATGAGGCCATCTATTTTTCATGGCCAAGCATTCATACGAGCCATGAATCAATTTCCTCACAAATCTCTTTTCGTATATTATTTATAAAAGTTGATCGATTTTTGTGCAAAACCATACATGGCTAATTCATTCATTGCTTATAGCCAATATCAACAAACTAATGGGAAAATCATATTGGGCTATATTTATGAATAAGCTTATTTTTGTGTTTCTTTTTCATTTTAATAGTTTGAGCAATGCTATATTTGTTTTGCTTTAAATAAATATCATGTTTTAAGGAATTGTTTATTCCTTTAAATAAATAAAGGTTATGTCACATCTTGAAATATAGAAGCAATATGAATTTTTTAATATGTTTTATCTAAAATTATGAAGACAATTTATTTTTTAAGTTATTTGTCAAAACTCATTTCATAATATGAGAAATTTAATTTCTTTTATATATATTATCCTGAAGTATGAGACAAGCATCATCCAACATTCACAACACCGTCTATCAAATTATGAAAGAGGATATGATTTGGTAATTGAGATAGACTAAAATGTTTTAAAAGATTCGTACTAGATAAGTTCAATATTTCCAAAATTCTATTAGAACCAAATTTCTATTCACTTTAACAGTAAACATAATTAAAAAAAAAAAAAAAAATTCTGTTACATAGCGAAGGAAAGTTATGATTTTTCATCCACACTAAATCCCTCAAATAGAAGTCAAAGAAAGCAATTAAATTGTCATCCCAAATCATCCATGGCAGTGATAAAATAAAATAAAGACACACGTAAGGATAGGTTGCTGCTGACATGCCTATATAAGCTATGACTATAACCTTGACATCCGTAGTATAATCATATGTATATGCATGTAACCAAATAATTATAGTTAATGATAATTAAAACATAAAAAGTATATACATGCATACATAAAATAGCCATTTAACCAATACAGAATGAAGCAAAAGTCATATCTCATAATTTATTAATTATTTACTAAAGTTGAGGCAACCATATATATGGAGAAATGGGAATTGTAATCTCATGCTAAAAAAATCCAAGTATTTGGCATTCAATCCGAGATTTAACACCAAGAAAATATGGTTAGCGTGGTGACAACATCAGTGTCACGAAATTTAACCTGAAAAGCAAATCTTAAGATCCCAAAAGTATAGATTTGAGCATTGAAATAAAAAACCACCAACATGCTTATTAAAACATTATTTAGTTTTTTGTCAACAATTTTTTTATATACACTTGCAAGTGGGTAACTTCAAGATTTATTTTATACTTCAAATGAATAAATTTGGGATCCACCTTACAATTTACATAGATAACTTCAAGATCCACTTGCAAGTGAGTAACTTCAAGATCTATTTTATATTTTAAATGGATAACTTTGGGATCCACCTTACAATTTATACGGATAACTTCAAGATTTACTTCATATTCAATTAAAGTGATTAAGTTGTCTCATACTTCTAGACAAAACATATCAAAAAAATTAAATTATCTCAAAATTATGAGCAAGACATGTCACATGAAACAAATTGTCTCGTACTTCAGAATAAAATGGATAAAGAAACTAATTTCTCATACTTTGGAGTGAGGCTTGACAAACAACTTAAAAATAAATTATCTTCATGCTTTTAAATGAGGCATATCATAAAAATCATATTGCCTACATACTTTAATACTTTAAGATGTGACATGACTTTTATTTATCTAAAGGAATAAACAATTCTTTGAAATATGATATTTCTTGAAACCAAAGCAAATATAGCATTGCTCAAACTATTAAAATAAAATTAAAAAAACATAAAAATAAGCTTAATCATAATTATAGCCCAATATGATTCTGCCGTTAGTTTGGTGATATTGGCCATAAGCAATGAATGAATCAGTCATCCATGGCTTTACACAAAAACCGATCAACTTTTATAAATAATATACAAAAAGAGATTTGCGAGGCCATTGATTAATAGCTCATATGAATGCTTGGCCGTGGATAATAGATGGACTCATCCTATGTCCGAGAATTGCAATGGGAAATTGATAATGATAAAGCAAATGGAAATTTAGTACCTTTAGAGGAAATGGATTTGGATGCTCAACTAAGTGTGATTGGATGCTTGAGGCAATTTCCTTGTTCATTATGTGTTGGGCAGCACACACTTTTGATAATAAGGTAGGGAGAGAGTAGAACTTCGTATTAATAACATATTGTGTAACAAGAAATATAAAGAGTAGAGTATAAGCTTCTAAAATCAGTGTACTTTATTCGTTGTTTAATAAGGGACATTTATATGAGTTACAAGAAAAGTCTAATATAAGTAAAATCTTAAAAAAGATAATTATTATCTAATTATATCAGATAAATAAAATATAAAAAATGAGTTATCACATAAATGATATTGTAGATGGACATTCAAAATATTCATAATAAAAATTACATTTTCTATTTTTTCTTTTTACGAAAATTTGTATAATTTGATATTTTATTAACATTATATATATATATATATATATATATATATATATATATATATATATATATATATATATATATATATATATATATATATATATATTGATTTTCTATCCTATCCACCCATGTTGGTTAAGCCCCATTAATTACAATATTTTACGTTAAAATTTCAATAAAAATTAGACTAATTAATTATAAATAATTAATATTTTAATTTTTCCTATTCATTTCATTAACTCCCCTTTCACTAATTTCTTATAACACCCTTAAGTTAATTTTTTTTTTAATTTTTCTCTAAACTCTAAATCATAAACTTTAAATTTTAAACATTATCTTTTAAAAGAAAATCTTAAATTACAAACTTTAAATTTTAAAATCTTACATTCTAAATTATAAATCCTAGACGGGACTTATGAAAATGCAAGGCGTTAGTTTTTAGAAGGGGCCAGTGCTTCAAGTCCCTCTGCTCAAATAAAAGCTACTCGTATATTTCTTAAATAAAATTTTTCTGAAATGAAAAATTAAGAAATTTTGTCATAAAATCTACTTGAATTTGCCATGCAATAATTCTTGTAGAAAAAATGTTTATTCATTAGAAATTTGTCAAACGTTCAATCACAAAACTAATGAAATTTTTGTCTCAATACCATACCAAAATCCACAGCTCTAAATTTTGATAGATTGTAATTTAGATTATGTTGTCACAAATATTCTTTCTATGTTAGGAATGCCATCGCAAAATATTTTTTTATTAACTGACCAATTTTAATTTGTTTAAATTATTCAGAGAATCATGCAAGACGATTTTACCATAAAAACAAATAAAACTTAATTTATTTCTCCATAACTCCATCCTAGCAAGTCTATTCAAGTTGAGATTTCTGAGTCAAATGCTACGATAAAGCATCCAAAATTCTCTATGAAAGACATTAAGTCTAAAGTCAAACAAAGACAGGTCAAAGTTGATGATCAAAGCAAGCAACCAAAATGCAGGTATAAACAATCAATACCAATATGTTCCAAATCTAACTAATGGATTAAAATCTAATGTCTCATTTTCACGTTTTATTTCTTGTTCCACTTTCTACAATTGGTTGAAAAAAATAAATTAATATTGTTTCCTCACTTCTTCATATATTTTGATAATCAATCTGTTGCAGAGAAGCAATATATGAGATAACAAACTTTCCCCAAACAAAAGCCACAAACAACCAACCAACCAAAAATAAGAACAAGCCATAAGCTAAATTAATGTTATCTGGTAGAATGATAAAAATCATGAAAGCCATGATGCTCTCTGCTCATCATGGGATCTAGAGACCATCTTCAAATGGGACAGGCCATAAGGCAATTTCCTTAGATACTCTCTTCGCAGCAAGTCACCATTCAATTACTAAATCCTGCATATCACAATGCAAAAATTTAATTTCATCTATCTACTACAAGCATATATATACCACAGACTTTGGGATAATGAGCAAATTCAAAAGAGATGTTGCAATTAAAGCCAAGTTAATATATGCTGCATCAAATCAAATAAAAGGACAGCATAATTTTTCATATCTCATATTTAAATTAGAATAAGAAATATAAGAGTTACTGCTAAGCACTTGAATTAGATTTTGGGAGGATGCTTATACATCGTCATGTTAGCCTAATATGAACCATCCAATGCCAACAAAAAAAGGATCAATGTTAAGGTACTAAAATCCTTCTATATATTATACTAACTCACTTTGTCAATGGTGATTGAGGGAGAATTCCTCTATTTCATTCACTTAATAAGCAATAAAATATTATTCAAAGCAATTAGCAAATCATATATACAAGAATTTCATGAGCAACGGAAGATTGCTTGATTAATTAGTAACACAATTGATGACAGTGGATGAAATTATCTAACCAAAATTTCTAGCTAGCATTGAAGTGATACACTATGAAGTCAGGAAAATGGCAATGGACAAGGCAATACGTTCATGTGTCCACATTGCTGTCAAACAAGGAATGAACTCTAGTTTTGGGGAAGCCGGCATTTCAGTCCAAAAGTTGATGCTTCCTTTTGAGTTGCTTTTTCAACGGCTCAGCATTAGGATTTGTGAATAGAATATCCCTCTCAATTCTAGCCTTGTCACATATATAAACCCCTGTTTCTTTTGGCAAAGGCTTTGTCCATCTCCCCAATTCTAGCATTTTGAATTCATATGAAATTTCGGCATGATTCCATTGATCTTGTGGATACTCCATGTTATATAGAAGTGGTCGGTCAGACAGATATATATGCTCTGTATCTTTTCTACATGACCAGTGATCAATGCAAGGCAAAGACAAAGACAAAGACGCTCCCTAGCCATTAACAGAAACTTTACATTTAAGCAAGTGATAATTTGGGCCTCCAATGGCAAATAAAGCAATATTTGGGAATTCACTGCGAAACCAGAAAGACAAAGACAATTTCTTGCCATAATGATCAACCCATTCTGGGATCCTTGTTCCTGGCAAAGTGAACACTCTGCCACTGCGAGAGTGCATATTCTGTCATTTTCATGTACGTGTTATTAAAGTCACAATGCTGCAATATTGAATGAGTTATTAACGGAGTGGAAAGAAAAAAATAAAGGCATACCTGATTTAACAGTAAGTTTAAAACAGAGGGCACCAATGATGTGCAATTTATTGCTGAGGGTGTTTCGATATTTGGCGGAATAACTTTAATTTCTCGAAGCTGCTTGCAGTTGTCCAAGTAAAGTTGTTTTAATTTCTTGCACGCCTGTATGCACTCAGGAAGTATTGTTAAATTACTGCCACATAGTTTTAAAAATGTCTTATAAGGGAGAAAGCCAAATTAAGAATGACAGAAATCAGGAAGTATGGTAGATGATGAGTACACTAGCATCGTGGCTTTCTTGATTTCTGTCATTCTACCAAAGCATTAATTTGGCTAATGGTTTGTACTTACTTTTGGTTGGTTGTTTGTGGCCTTTGTTAGATCTGTAACATATCCTGCTTTGATTATCAGCTTTTACTGCTCTTTGTTTGATGTTTGATTATTCTGGTCCCTCTCTTCCATCTTCTCGCCTCTCTTTTTCTTTTTTTTTTCTCTTCTGATATCCAGTTTTCCTCCCTCTTTCGCGCTGCTGCAGCCGCTCCTTTCCCTCCCTCTCACCTCTATCTCAGCTAGAAAATGCAATGGAACAGAGGGACAAGTGTGTGCAGAAAATGTTATTCAAGAAAAAATTGTCCAACTAGGCTGTTTGTTGTGCAATAGAATGCAGATAAATGATCCACCAATAGTTAATACAACAAGTAAGGATTATTGAGAACTGTCCCCAAACTTTCTAAAAATTATCTAAATTTTTGTATCATTTGACCACATCTAATAGCTTAGTTGACGGGCCATTACCTAAAGTAGTTGATTTTCTTAGGACCTGGTTGATTTTGACGTTGATGTTCACTATATTGTGGTTGTGGGCTTCCAACATAAATAATACATCATGTGTCCATAATTTGAGGGGATGACCTATATATATAATTCACACTAAAGCTACTTAAAGCTCCTTTTGCATTCAATGGGAAAAGTAGGTATAATAAACGAGGGTTTAAGGGAGATTTGTATTAGTAATTGTCATTTTCTAAGCAAAGTTTTTGCTAACTTCCTTATTCGTATTTAAATCTCTAAAGTCGCAGGTTGAAATCTTTAATATATCTTCATTTCCTTTTAAGTATGGCAAATAACTCTGTGAATGTAAAGATTGTTAAGTTGTATTATTACAAGAATGTTATAATAAAAAATAATATTCAATATAAAATAAATTTATAAAAAATTAATATCATAAAATTTTAAAAGATACCAAATAAGCCTAGTTTTAGGTTGTAAAATATTTTAGGTCTCCTAGACACACTCTCGTGAGCTTCGCCTTCTTCACAGTCGCACTCCGGTATTCCACCATAGCTCCATCTCCACGACAATATTTGGCCAAATTTTACAGTTTATCAAAATACAATGCAACGAAACAACCAAGGCCAATCTGCATAATCCAAGTTGACAGGTTAATCAACTCAGGTGGCCCACAGAATGCGCATTCTGTGGCTCTGTTTTAGGAAAAACCGTGGAAACTGCTCTAACCAAAGAATTTCACGGCCGCGCTATATATATATGTGTGTGTGTGTGTGTTTCTGTTTAGCCTAACATTACTAACATTTTTTTATTGGTCATCGTTGATTTCTTTCCTTCACGGTATCGATCTGTGCTCATTGAGTAGGTCTGCAAACCAGCAGAAAACACTTCCATCGGATTCCATGCATTAGCTACAATGGCATGGCAAGGTTCTTCATCCTCATCCTCTTTCTCGTACAAATGGACTTATGATGTATTTCTCAGTTTTAGAGGGAAAGATACACGCACAGGCTTCACTGGAAATCTTTATAAAGCTCTCTGTCAAAGGGGAATTCATACTTTTATAGATGATGCCCAGCTAAGAAGAGGGAAAGAGATAACGCCAAGTTTGGCCAAAGCCATTGAAGAATCTAGAATTGCCATCGTTGTATTTTCCGAATACTATGCATCTTCAAGATTTTGCTTAGAAGAACTTATCAAGATCATTGATTGCATAAAGACAAAGGGTCGATTGGTTTTGCAAGTTTTTTACAAGGTTGATCCATCACAAGTAGGACGTCAGACGAGAAGTTATGGAGAAGCATTTGCTAGATATGAAAGCGTTCACTACCATGAACCAGGGAAGGTGCTGAAATGGAGGTCAGCGTTGTCAATGGCAGCCAATTTGACCGGTTATCATTATTATGGGTATGTTATCACTCTGCTGTTTCTGTTTCTGAGATTTGGATTTTAATTTTTAATCAATTTTACGAAATGGAAAAATCCTATATAGATTTACGAAGTAACTATTACAATATGTTAGGGAACTCTATTATTTGCTTTTGTTCCTTTCCTTTTAGTTACTTCTATAAGTTGTCTGAACAATAATTGTACAGAATTAGACATGTAATCAATGACATTAGTCTGACTTAATATGACTTTTTTTAACCTTCCAGTCTTGAATACGAATATGTGTTAATTGGAAAGGTTATTGAGGAGGTCTCTAGTAAAATTAACTGGATTCCATTATATGTTGCTGATTACGCAGCTCGATTGGAGTCTCGGGTACTTGAAGTAAATTTACTTCTAGATGTTGGGTCTGATGATGGAGTGAACATGGTAGGAATCTACAGGATAGGTGGAATTGGAAAATTAACAATTGCACATGCTGTATATAATTCAATTGCTGATGGATTTGAAGGGCTATGTTTTCTTTCAAATGTTAGAGAAAAGTCAATGAAGCAGGGTCTAGCACAACTTCAGGAAACACTGCTTTTTGAATTAACTGGTGAGGGGGACATCAAGTTGGGAGATATCAACAAAGGAATTCCAATATTAAAAAGTAGGCTTAATCAAAAGAAAGTTCTTCTTGTTCTTGATGATATTGATAAACTAAAGCAGCTTCAAGCACTAGCTGGAAGAGCGGACTGGTTTGGTTCTGGAAGCAGAATCATAATTACAACAAGGGACACGCATTTGCTCAAGGTACATGGTATTGAAAGACAATATCATGTGAAACAATTAAATCACGAGGAAGCCTGTGAATTGTTCAACTGGAAAGCATTTAAAAGAACCAAAGCTGATTCAGTTTTTCAAGCCATTTTAGAGCATGCAGTGTGTTGCTGCCATGTCTTCCATTGGCTTTGGAAGTTATAGGTTCTAACTTGTATGGTAAAAGAATTGATGAATGGAATGCTGCTTTAGATAAATATGAAGCAAATTCTGATGAACAGGTTCAAGAAGTACTCAAAGTAAGTTACAACAGTTTGGAGCAAGATGAAAGGGAAATTTTTCTTGACTTTGCTTGTTTCTTTAATGGAGAAACATTGCAATATGTCAAAAATATCTTGTTCTATTCTCGTGGCTTATCTCCAGAATATGCCATTGGAGTTTTGATTACAAAATCTCCTATTAAAATAACTGAATCAAAATTGGTGGAAATATCATTTGATAAAAGACATGGGTCGAAAAATAGTTAAACGGGAATCTCCATTAGAGCCAGGGAGATGCATTAGGCTATGGTTTTATGAGGACATCATGCATGTTTTGGAAGACAATGCAGTAGATATTTTTTTTTGGTTTGTTTTTGTCAAATATATATTGATAGACTTGTCTCTTTGTCCTCGCTTTCCTTGCTAGTCCAACAAATTTATTAGCATATAGAAAATTTTCTTCATAATTTCTAAGTTTTGGATTTGATTCACTTATTTTTGCTTTTTCTTTTCAAAGGGAACAGATAATATCCAGTTCATAAATCTGGACGTAGCAAAGCTTGGGGTACAATGGGGTGGAGATGAGTTTAAGATAATGACAAACCTTAGAGTTCTTATAATCAAAGATGTGAATTTTTCTCAAGTCCCCAAATATCTACCAAATAGTATAAGAGTGCTATATTGGGAAAGATATCCTTCATCAGCTTTACCATTTGAATTTCGTCCCAGGAAACTTCTCATACTCAACTTGAGTAATAGTATCTTTACATGAGACAAAGCACTTAAGGTACACATGTTTTCCTTGGTCTCTTGTACAATAAATTGCAGTTAATATCTTTTCATTTCATGCTCTTTTCTCTTTGCTTATTACAGAAGTTTGAGCAATTAAAGGAGATCAATTTTTAGGACTGCAAATTTTTAAAGCAAGTTCCAGACTTATCAGACGCCCCAAATTTGATGATGTTGCACCTTGACTATTGCAAGAATTTAACTGAAATTTATGATTCTGTTGGATTTCTTGAAAAGCTAAGATTGATTTCTGCAGTAGCATGTGTCAACCTCAAGATTTTGCCATGTTTCCAAAAGTTGAAATCTCTAAAAATGTTAAACCTCAGGTTCTGTTCAAGTTTACAAAATTTCCCCCAAATTTTCAGGAACATGAAAAATTTATCACACTTCTTGGGTTCAACAGCCATAGAAGTATTGCCTTGTTCAATTCAACATGTTACTGGGCTTAACTGGTTAGACCTGTCTTTTTGCCAAAGGCTTAAAAATGTCCCAACTTGCATCCTTATGTTGCCAAATCTTAAGACATTGGGAGTTCAATCTTTATCAAGGTTTCAATTTATTAAGAAGATAGGAGAGCAAGATCAAGTGATCTCAACTAAGTAACATATTTGTCTTGGAGGCTATAATTTCTTAGATGGATTTCTTCCTACATTCCTTGGCTTTTTCCCAAATATGACATCTTTAGAACTATGTGGCAGTAATTTAACAATACTTCCAGAGTGCATACAGGCGTGCCAACATTTAAGTGACCTCAACTTGGACAATTGCAAGCAGCTTCAAGAAATTAGAGCGATTCCACCAAAAATCAAAGTACTCTCAGCAAGAAATTGCACATCTTTGAATCCCTCTGCTTTGGACTTACTGTTAGATAAGGTATGTATCTACTGTTTCTTTTCACCCATAAAAATTCACTTGTGTATGCATTCTGACTGTGCACTGTTAAACTAAATTTGTTGTTTACTAAAATTTGTAAATGACAGAATATACACTCTCGCGGAAACACATGCTTCACTTTACCAGGGACAAGGATCCTGAAATGGTTTGACTGCTATGCCACGGGAAAGGAGTCTTTGTACTTTTCGTTTCTTAATGAATTCCCAGATATTGCTCTATTTTCTGTCGGGGCCTCGAATGAAATGTTTGACTCACTCTTGATTGAATGTAGAGTTTCTGTCAATGGCGATGTAGTGGATGAATGGCATAGCGATTATCCAGAATTAGAGAGTAGGCATACATTTATATATGATCTACGCTGTCGACGTAAGTTGGATATACTAAGGAAGGTGTTTCCAAAAGATATATGGTATCGTGCTGAAATTTCATATGTATTCAAATCCTATCATTTGGGGGCAAGGAAAGAGCCTCTGGTAGAACAAAAAGGGTTTCATATATATGACAGGGCTAGAATTGTGAGGGATGTTCTGTTCCCAAATGCTTATCATATGCTGGCACTCAAAAGGAAGCAAGAATTCCTGAAGGCTGTCTCTGCTTACAAAAAATTAAGGCATCATATGCTGTCACTCAAAAGGAAGCGAGAATTCCTGAAGGCTGCCTCTGCTTACAAAAAGCTAAAGTCATCATTGCCCTGACATGATAGAATATCTCTTCAATATTAGCAAATTAATTTGGTGTTAGATTATTCCATCCATTGTGATCAATTGTGTTACCAAGCACTTAATGAAACAACTATTGTGTCATGTGTGTCTTATTTTACATGGTTTTTCATGATGGATGAGTGAGTCGACATATATTGTCATAGGTTTGAGTTTCTGTCTCTAATCTTTATTAATCAGACTTACGTCTACATCTTGTAGGGTTCAATATTTTAGTGATGACTCCAGAGATGATCAGAAGAAATTGCCTTCTTACTTGCCCATTTGAAGATGGTCTAGATCTCACGATCACACGTAGTGCAATATCATCATAGCTATGGTGTTCTTTTGTCATTCTAGCTGTGCATTTGACTTGAGTTTTTTCTTAATTTTGGTTGGTTGTTTGTTTTGGATGAGCAGAATTTTAGCTTTGTAACATCTTGAACATTTTGTTGATTGCTTATACTTGCATTTTGTTGGTCTTAGATTAGGAAATGTTTTTGCAGTTTTGTCTTTAGTTTTTGTTTTTGTATTTTTATTTCTGAAAACATAGTTGTCTCATTTCATTTTTACATGTTTTTATATTTATTTGTATCCGTAAGTTTTATTGAATTAATACTCATTTTCTAACAATTACAAATTTGGCACTAATTATTTCTTAAAATTATTAAAAAAAAGTCAAAAATGACAAAATTGTCTCAAACCATTTTCGAAAACACCGGAAGCAATTATTTTTTCTTGTTTACTAAATTCTCACCATTCTTGCTATGCGTTGAAATAATTTTCTTTGCCAAGACATTATGAAAGAGTCATTCTTCTCTCAACAGAATTTTGTTTTTTCGCCTTCTATGAGTTAACAAATGAAATTGAAGGTTGTTTCTTTCAATTATGCTATGCATTCACATCTTATTACAGTTTTGTTTTTATTTGGGATATAAAAGTTAGTTTTGCTTTTTCCCCCTTGCTATTCTTATTATTGCATAAAAGTTTCAAATTTTTGGTAAAAATTTCATTTCTTTTATGCAAAAGCTGTAAAGATGGATTAGCCTTATAAAGAGAAATTATTATATATTTGGCCCTCAAATGTTTTGAGTACATCATTTAAGTATTTTGGCCCTCATATAAATGTCTAAACTCCGCCGCTACTTTCTTCCTACATGGTTTAGAAGATGCTAAATTATTAACACGCCTGTATTTTCAAATGTGATAACTAGTTATGTTTTTTTTTTTTTATAGCCCAGTCATTTGAACAAGTAAAAAAAGATATAAATTTGTAGTAAAAATAAACATATCTTGAATCTTCTATTAATAATTTAAGTTTTTGAAATAAATTAATTTTTAATATAATACGAGAGTTTTTATAATTTCACTGTCAAGAGTTTAAATTTTTCAATTTTTATTGAATTTTATGAAATGTTTACAAAAAAATTAATCTATATATAAAAGTTCATATCAATATATACTTTTTCTTTTTTAATTATATTGTATGAATTATATAAAAATAAAAAAGATATAAATAAAAAATAAATATAAATAAATAATTGTACCTATAATAACTTTTGTATATAAAATTAAACTAAAGTAAACTGTTACTTAAATGATATAAGTCATATATTTATAGGCCACATGGACCCAAGTTAGACATAGTTACTATAATGAGTCCCTATAGTCACTATGATTAGCCCATAGTTGATAATTATTATAAATAGTCCCTATAGTAATCATTCTTAATTGATTGGAAATGAAAATTTTAAGTTTTATTCTCTGTTCTCTGAAGCTTTCGTCTCTAGTTTTCCTAGTTTTCTTGTTGATCTATCATTGAGTTCCACACAAATAAGTAGAGAAGACCGCCCATGAGCCTCGTTCATAAAACTAAGAAAGAACAAAAGAGCAAGGATGAGAATATGTTTGAGATTGCACCACCTTTTCTCGATCTGGTCTTGGTTGTTTATTTAAAAAGAAATGTGCTTTGGATTTTGGAAAATCTAGAATTGAAATTATTTTACAATTTCTCTGCAACCAATCTGCCTTTATTTGTAAGTAGTAATTGTAAAAAAAAAAAAAAAAATTCGCTTTCTTCCTTCTACGATATAAAGAGAGATAGAGGAGAATGCCTAAAGCCTCATTCATAAAAAGTCGTAATCACACATTATTTTTCACAACAAAAAAAATATTAAACAAATTTTCAATGAGAGACTTCGGGTGGTAAGAATATAGATGGGGTAGGGATGCAAATGTAGAGAAGAAATGGGGGAGGAAGGTTCTCTCGGTCAGTCTGGCGAGATGAGAATTAGTGTTTAATATTTAAAAAGGTAATTTAATCATTTAAGAAAACAAAAAATATGGAAAGGGTGAGAATAGAAAATATCAGGTGTTAAAAGAAATGACCCTATATTGCCGCCCTTGAACTGCACTCCAGGACCCATAATATGTGCTCACACAGAGGTTATGGGCTTCTAACATAAATAATACAATTCACACAACAGCTAATTGAAGCTCCTTTTGCAGGCAAGTTCAATTTGGTGTACAGAGCTTACAAGTCATTCAATGGAGAAAGACTTTAGAGAGGTATTCTGAATTCAATAAGAAATTATTTTCATTTAGCTTGAAAATATTACTGAAGTTAGTGGAAATCCTGGAGTTTTGTTTATTGAGAATTATATATAAAACTCATGAAATTTATTCTCTAGAAATGTCAATTATTTCTTGTAAATTTCCCATGTATTACTTGGATTTTGGAATGCAACATTCGAGAGGGTAAAAAAAAAATATGTTACGCTTCCTCTTACACGGTCTTGTATTTTTCTTCCATGGTGGCATACATAACCTAGTTATTAACCCTTTCTAAGAGAGGGAGTGGAAGTGAGTTCCATATAATTCAGTGGATCTAACGATGTAGTGAGAAAATAGTAACGAATTGATGGAAGAGATCACTATTTATCACTATTCATCTAGATAAATATTAGTCTTAATTATACCAACAAGGTGTAGGAATATTTTGAATATAATAAAACATGTAAAAAATATTGTGGTTGATATAATAGAACTTGTCTTTAGATGCTCGCAGAAAATAACTTACACAATACCAACTTGTCAAGTAAACAATACGTATTTAAATAAAGAAGGTTTTTGCTTGCTTTGATTTGGAGCTTTTATTGCTCTTTGTTTGACTTTAGATTTTGTGCCTTTCATAGAGAATTTTGGAGTACGATGAACTCTAGACCTAGGCTCCTTAGCTTCATCTTCTTGATCACCAACCAGACCCACTAATTATTTAAAATCGAAAGCTTGAATGGAGTGTGATGTATGGAGGAGGAAAATAATCATAGAAGCATGCTTGGATAGTTGATTGATTGGTCTTTTCGTCTTCCCCAAGGAAGATTTATTTATAATCTTTAAAAAAGAGAATATTCGGATATAATTCCGTAAACAAAATCAAAGAATATCCAAAAAAAAAAATATGGAAAATTCCTAAAAAATTGGAAACAATCCCAATCAAATATGCTGCTTCATTTGTGCAAGAACCATTGTCCTTTGTCTCAGGGATATCTCTAATGAGAATCACAATTGAATCTACAATTGCCTCCTTATACTCAAACCCACTTTCTTCCCTGTGAATGCTACTTAGGAAGTTCATCTTGAGAACACTCACACTCCTAGCTTTAAATCTTTTATGTAAATTGAATACTCGCAATCTACAATCTGCAGCCTTGTTCTTCAAAAATAGTTCTCTAGACTATGATATTGTCTTGATATAGTCAAATGCAACCTTTTAAACATAAGCTTCTAGTTTCATACATCCATAAACATAAATCAACATAAAATACAACTAATCAAAATTAGCCAACCCTGAGCAATTGAACTCACGTTTACAAATAAAGACATCATGTTGATGACAATAAAATGTGAAAAGTAACAAATTTTAGTGTTATATATTAAAACATATACTTATTTCAAAGGATGCATTTCCAATCCAATCAACACAGACAAACATTCATGCGTTTTCAACCAATAGCTCTCAAGCAATAGACAACCATTCTCCAAAAAGAGAAATCCCTTTCTCCATCGGAACTGTAATTGTCAATCATTGAAAAAAAATTTCTCATTAACAAAATTTGAGCTACATGAATTAACGGGACCAAACCAAACGGCAACATAGTGGGAATATGTAACAGCAAACTGAACCAATCTCCATTAATGGGAGAAATGTTTCATATTCTTGCCGTTAAACAATATATATTTTCTTTCTAAATTGACCTCAAAGGAGAACCAGTTGAAATTAATATGAAATTTTCAGTACAGATTTCTTGCCTTTATAGTTGTTGGTGAAGTCATAAGCAATAAACCTCTTAGTATTTTTTTCCTCTGCAAGAAAGCAATCGGCCTCCCTATCACCTTCCCTTTCTTCTGCTTATTCCCTCCCTCTCTCTCATCTTCTTTCTCTCGCGCGTTTTTTCTTTCCCTTTCTTCTGGTCCTGTCTATTCTCCCTTTCAAAAATAACTTTCAATTTGAAATTTGAACTCACCTAAACTTGCACCCTTGATTTTTCTTGCCCCCCCCCCCCCCCCCCTCCCTCCCTCTTCACGCCTCTCTTTTTCCGTTTTTCCTCTTTTTATGTCCAGTTTTCCCTCCCTCTTTCATGCTGCTGCAGCCGCTCCTTTCTCTCCCTCTCACCTCTATCTCAGCTGGAAAAAGCAACAGAATAGAGGGGCCAAGTGTATGCAGAAAAAGTTGTTATTCAAAAAAAAAAAAAAAACTCGTCCAACCAGGCTGTTTGTTGTGCAATGGAATGCAGATAAATAGTCCACCAATAGTTAATACAGCAAGTAAGGATTATCGAGAACTAAACCCCAAACTTCCTAAAAATTATCTAAATTTTTTTTATCATTTCACCACATCTAATAGCTTAGTTGATGTGCTATTACCTAAAGTAGTTGATTTTTTTTTTTTTTTTTTAAGGACCTGATTCATTTTGATGTTAATGTTTACTATATTGTGGTTGTGGGCTTCCAACATACATAATACAATGTGTCATTACTTTGAGGGGAAGACCTATATTTATAATTCACACAAAAGCTACTTGAAGCTCCCTTTAAATTCAAGTTGGGCTATTGAGCTTACAAGTTATTCAATGAGAAAAGATTTAGGTATAATGAACAAGAGTTTAAGGAGTAAGATTTGACTTAGTAATTATGATCTCTAATAAGGTTCTTG
Organism: Bauhinia variegata; assembly: GCA_022379115.2. Classification (NCBI taxonomy): domain Eukaryota; kingdom Viridiplantae; phylum Streptophyta; class Magnoliopsida; order Fabales; family Fabaceae; genus Bauhinia; species Bauhinia variegata. The sequence goes on along the minus strand of CM039427.1, from coordinate 3,281,846 downwards.
TTAACTTCCTTATTCATGTTTAAATCTGTTTTGCAAGTTGAAATCTTTGCATATATAACTATGGCAAGTAAATGTGAGGATTGTTGAGTTACTCTATTACGAGAATGTTATTATAATTAAAAAAAAAATGATATTTAATATAAATAAATTTTTATAAAAATAAAGAGCATTAAAATTTAAGTTGCAAGATTTTTTATTTTTCATTGATGATATTTCTATACATATATTGCACATGAAAAAAATTAATATCACTTTTTAATATTGCAGTGGAATAATGTAATTTTGTTAAGAAAAGTACGCATTAGTAAATATTTATAAAAATAATATATATTAGTAATAATTTTTAAAATACAGTATATATTGGTAAAAAACTCCCTCCGGACTCACTCATGTGAGCTTCGCCCCCTTCGCAGTGGCACTCTGGTATTCCACCGTAGCTCCATCTCTGCGACAATATTTGGCCAAAATTTACAGTTTATCAAAATATAGTACAAAGAAACAACCAAGGCCAATCTGCATACCAAAAAGATAGTCCAAGTTGGCAGGTTAATCAACTCAGGTGGCCCAGAAAACAGGCTTTTATTTTTTGTTTTCTTTTTCTTTTACCCTGTTTTAGCAAAAATGGTGGAAACAGCTCTAACCAAATTCTACCGTCCCTGTACATACATACACACACACAAACACACACACACACATATATATATATATATATATATATATATATATATATATCTGTTTAACCTAACTTTACTAACATTTTTTTATTAGTCATCGTCTCTTCCTTTCCTTCACAGTATCGTTTTGTGCTCATTGAGTAGGTCTGCAAACCAGCATAGAACACTTCTATCAGATTCCATGCATTAGCTACAATGGCACAGCAAGGTTTTTCATCTTCATCCTCATCCTCTTTCTCGTACCAATGGACTTATGATGTATTTCTAAGTTTTAGAGGGAAAGATACACGCACAGGCTACAGTGGGAATCTTTATAACGCTCTCTATCAAAGGGGAATTCACACTTTTATAGATGATGCCCAGCTAAGAACAGGGGAAGAGATAACGCCAAGTTTGGTCAAAGCCATTGAAGAATCTAGAATTGCCATCGTTGTACTTTCTGAAAACTATGCACTTAGAAGAACTTGTCAAGATCATTGATTGCATAAAGACAAAGGGTCAATTGGTTTTGCCAGTTTTTTACAAGGTTGAAGTAAGACGTCAGACGGGAAGTTATGAAGAAGCATTTGCTAGATATGAAAGTGTTCACTACCATGAACCGGAGAAGGTGCAGAAATGGAGGTCAGCGTTGTCAATGGAAGCCAAGTTGTCCGGTTATCATTATTATGGGTATGTTATCACCCTTCTGTTTGTCTTTCGGAGATTTGGATTTTAATTTTCAATCAATTTTAAAAATGGAAAATAGAAAGAAAAATCCTATATAGTTTTATGGAGTAACTATTATGGATTGTTAGGGAACTCCTTTATTCGATTTTGTTTCTTTCCTTTTATTTACGTCTATAAGTTGTCTAAGCAATTATTGTACAGAATTAGACATGTAATCGATGGCATTAGTCTGACTTTACAAGAATTTATTTAACTTTCTAGTCTCGAATATGAATATGTGTTAATTGAAAAGGTTATAGAGGAAGTCTCCAGTAAAATTAACCGAATTCCATTATATGTCGCTGATTACCAAATTGGATTGGAGTCTTGGGTACTTGAAGTAAATTCACTTCTAGATGTTGGGTCTGATGATGGAGTGAACACGGTAGGAATCTATGGGAAAGGTGAAATTGGAAAATCAACAATTGCACGTGCTGTATATAATTCAATTGCTGATGGATTTAAAGGGATATGTTTTCTTTAAAATGTTAGAGAGAAGTCAATGAAGCAGGGTCTAGCACAACTTCAGGAAACACTGCTTTTTGAATTAACTGGTGAGGGGGACATCAAGTTTGGAGATATCATCAAAGGAATTCCAATATTAAAAAGTAGGCTCAATCAAAAGGAAGTTATTCTTGTTCTTGATGATACTGATAAACTAAAGCAGCTTCAAGCACTATCTGGAAAAGGGGACTCGTTTGGTTCTGGAAGCAGAATCATAATTACAACAAGGGACACACATTTGCTCAATATTCATGGTATTGAAAGACAATATCATATGAAGGAATTAAATCACGAGGAAGCCTGTGAATTGTTCAATTGGAAAACATTTAAAAGAAGCAAAGCTGATTCAGATTTTCAAGCCATTTAGAGCATGCAGTGCGTTGCGGCCATGATCTTCCATTGGCTTTGGAAGTTATAGGTTCTAAGTTGTACGGTAAAAGAATTGATGAATGGAATTCTGCTTTAGATAAATATGAAGAAAATTCTGATGAACAGGTTCAAGAAGTACTCAAAGCAAATTACAACAGTTTGGAGTAAGATGAAAGGGAAATTATTCTTGACTTCGCTTGTTTCTTTAACGGAAAAACATTGCAATATATGAAAATTATTTTGTTCTACTCTCGTGGCTTATCTCCAGAATATGCAATTGGAGTTTTGATTGTAAATCTCTTATAAAAATAACTGAATCAGAATTGGTGGAAATACATTATTTCATACAAGACATAGGTCGGAATATAGTCAAACAGGAATGTCTATTAGAGCTTGGGAGACACAGTAGGATATGGTTTTATGAGGACATCATACATGTTTTGGAAGATAATACCGTAAATTTTTTTCTTGTTTTGTCAAATATATATTGATAGACTTGTCTCTTTGCCCTCACTTTCCTTGCTTCGTACAAACTTTATGGGTATATAGAAAATTTGCTTCATAATTTCTAACGTTTGGATTTGATTCACTTATTTATGCTTTTGCTTTTCAAAGGGAATGGATAATATCCAGTTCGTAAGGCTAGATGTGGCAAAAGTTGAAATACAATGGAGTGGAGATGAGTTTAAGGGTAGATTGGGGCGTGGACGTAAGGGTCTTTATGACACAATCAATAATTCGATTCATTTTCAATTAGGCCTTGCTCTAGCTTCTTTAGGGGCTATTACTTCCTTGGTATTCCTTAGAGTTCTTATAATCAAAGATGTGAATTTTTTTCGACCCCAAATATCTGTCAAAGAGTTGAAGAGTGCTATGTTGGGAAAGATATCCTTCATCAGCTTTACCATTTGAATTTTTCTCCCAGGAAACTTTTCATATTCAACTTGAGTAATAGTATATTTACATGGGACAAAGCATGTAAGGTATGCATGTTTTCCTTGGTCTCTCGTATATTCAATTCTGAGGGCTGCAAAATTTTTGAAGCAAGTTTTAGACTTATCATACGCTCTAAATTTGATGATGTTGCACCTTGACTATTGCAAAAATTTAAATGAAATTCATGATTCTGTTGGATTTCTTGAAAAGTTAGCTTCATTTCCGCAGTAGCATGTGTCAACCTCAAGATTTTGCCACATTTCTGAAAGTTGGAATCTCTAAAAACGTTAAACCTCAGGTTCTGTTCAAGCTTACAAAATTTCCCCCAAATTTTTGGGAACATGGAAAATTTATCATACATCTTCTTGGGTTCAACAGCCATAGAGGAATTGCCTTGTTCAATTCAACATGTTACTGGGCTTATCTGGTTAGACCTGTCTTTATGCCAAAGGCCTAGAATGGTCCCAACTTGCATTCTTATGCTGCCAAATCTTAAGACATTGGAAGTTCTATCTTTATCAAGATTTCAATTTATTGAGAAGATAAGAGAGCAAGATCAAGTGATCTCAACTGAGGAACATATTTGTCTTGGAGACTATAATTTCTTAGATGGATTTCTTCCTACATTCCTTGGCTGTTTCCCAAATATGACATCTTTAGAACTATGTGGCAGTAGTTTAATAATACTTCCAGAGAGCATACAGGCGTGCCAACATTTAAGTGACGTCAACTTGGACAATTGCAAGCAGATTCAAGAAATTAGAGCAATTCCACCAAAAATCAAAGTACTCTCAACAAGAAATTGTACATCTTTGGTTCCCTCTGCTTTAAACTTATTGTTAGATAAGGTATGTATCTACTGTTTCTTTTTACCCATAAAAATTCGTTTGTGTATGCATTCTGACTGTGCACTGTTAAACTAGATTTGTTATTCAACACTTGTAGATGACAGAATATACACTCTCGCAGAAACACATGCTTCACTTTGCCAGGGTCAAGGATCCTCGAATGGTTTGACTGCTATGCTATGGGAAAAGAGTCTTTGCATTTTTCGTTTCTTTTCAAATTCCCAGATATTGCTCTATATTTCGTTGGGGCCTCGAATGAGATGTTTGACTCACTCTTGATTCAATGTAAAGTTTCTGTCAATGGCCATGTAGTGGATGAATGGCATAGCAATTATCCAGAATTAGAGATAGAGCATACATTTCTATACGATCTACGCTGTCGACTTAAGCTGGATATTCTAAGGAAGGTGATTGGAAAGAATAGACGGAATTATGCTGACATTTCATATGTTTTCAAAACCTGTCATTTGGGGGAAGGAAAGAGCCTCTGGTAGAACAAAGCAGGTTTTATATTTACGACAGGGCTAGATTAAATGTGGGGGATATTCGATAGAGAAGTTTCTGTGTTTTCCTATCCTTAGACGTTCACAATAAATGGTATGTTCTTGACTTGATAGAATGTCTGTTCAATATTAACAAATTAATTTGGTGTTAGATTATTCCATCCATTGTGATCAATTATGTTACTAAGCATTTAATGAAACAACTATGTGGACCCTTGTGTCATGTGTGTCTTATTTTACATGGTTTTTCATGATGGAAGGGGCAGCAGCCGATATATATTGCCGTAGATACAAATCTCATCTTGTATATATTATGGTTTCTCCATTGAAAGGAATTTCTCTTTGAACAAAATGTTTTTGTTTTTATTTTATTTATTGGAACAAAATGTATTTTTACTTCACGAATTTGTTAATTTGCACGGGAATTCCTTTGAATTCTAGATTTGAGTTTCGGTCAATAATCTTTATTAACTTGACTTACTTCTACATACTCAATAATTGATATTAGAGGATAATATTCTTTTCAACAAGTTTTCCGTACAGCAAAAATTTACTCTTAACATACGTATGTTTACTTGTAGGTTCTTATTTTTTTAAGAAGTGCATCAAAACATTCCATCTCTGTTGTTGCTCATCAAATTCATTTATACATCTGGATCCATTCCAAAATATGATTCTAGTATTTTATTGTGTATCCCTGCAGTTTTTTAATTTTACTAATTCAAATATGAATATGAGAAGTGAAGGGGGAACGGTGAAGCAAATTTGTCCTTAATTGCGAAATCAATCATTCTTTCTTCTAAAGTTGTTTATTAACCTCAAATCAGATGTATTTTTCTAAAATGTTATGTTGATGGATAGATGAAAATTTTTGTATGGTGATGTGCAGCGTTCGACATTTGAGTGGTGATTCATTGAGCAGAGAATATCGGAAGAAATTGCCTTATTACTTCCCCATTTGAAAAGGGTCTAGCACATACAGAATACAATAGCATAATATCTATCGTGTTTTCTGTCATTTTCGGTAACCCTGGAAGAGCTGGCTGTGGGGGGCTTATCTGGGATAGCACTGTATTATGGATTGTTGGATACAAAGGGCATCTGGGCTACTCAACCAACATCTATGCAGAGTTGGAAGCAGTTCGATGTGGCTTAAACATTGCTTGAGAGAAGGGTATCTGTGCTCTTCAACTCGCGACGAAGTGCACAGACATTATACAAATAATCGCTCCTTCAAAGAGACTGGCTGGTGGAAATCGTGCACAACTACAGGGAAGCAAACACGTGTGCGGATAGGCCGGCTAAGGAAGCTATGAAAGATGGCTCGGAGCTTCACCTTTTGGACAAACCTCCTCCTTGGATGTAACTGGAATTTCTAGCTGATTTCTCGTCTATTTCTTTCAATAGGCCATAGTGTCACGGGGGTTATTCTTTAACCCATGCGGCACTTAAATAATCTCACAATAAGATATGCTAAGTAAATCTATTTGTATTTAAGAACAAGGGTAATTAGCACTTGGAAACGAATATGAGTCCATAAATTTAGATAGCAATGAATACAAGAGAGAGTTTGGGAATAACACTTAAAAACTAGATATGAGTCCAGATTGATTTACAAATAAGGGGATGTCCTATTTATACTTTTTTGGGCTTCTAACCTAGATATCTAGATATTTTGATATATCTCACTGGGGTGTTTTAGAATACTCTACAATGTCTTAGGTATATTTATAAATATCTATAAGTCTTTGTAATATTCTACAAATTTCTAAAACCTACTAAGGAACTTATGTGTCTTCCAAAAAGTTTCAGTTCTAAAGGGTTTTAGAGTATTCTAGAGATTTTTGAAAAATTTGGGTGTTTTCTAAAATTTTTTAGAAACATTTAGATTAATCTAAAAAATTTCAAAAAATCTAAAAAATTTTAAAAAGTTATAAAATATACCTTGACAATATGTTTATGTTGTAATAATTTTGAGTAAGATATAACAATAGTCTTTTGTGTTTTTCTTCTTCTCTTTTCTTAAAAAAAAAAAAAATCATTTTTTGTTTCACATAATGTCTTATATAGTTTTCTTACTAATAATAAAATATTAATTTATTAATAAAGCTTGACATAGTATAATTACCAAATAATTAAGTTTTTTTAAATATATTAACAAAATTTAAATATTTAGTTGTGTTATAGAGAAATATATATTTTTTGGTTAATTTTAGTTGCACTTGTGAAAATTTTATAATTTATATAATTACAATAATCTTGAGTAAAAGTTAAAACTTCTTTTGTTATCAACTCACACTAACAAAATAATCTTTCTTTGTCTTTTATTTTTGGAAAAACTCAAATTTATGTAGTTCTATACGTGTATGTGGATTAAAATAAAGTCTTGGATACTTACCAAGAAAATTTTAAGAAAATGCATTTTTAGATAAAATTCACAGTTTATCAAAATATAGGAAAATGGAACTACCAAGGCCAGTTTTATTTTTCTTTTTTTATAGATATAACAAAAATACAAAATTTTAAATATTAGTTCAAAAGTATGATTAATAACTAAATTTGGTTCTGATATACAAAAGTTTTCAGTATTTTTCATTGCGTCAAACCGCGGCCTTCAGGCAATGCAATCTAAGCTAATCCAAATAGAGAGGTTAATCAACTTTGGCGGGCAACTTTTTTTTTTTTTTTCTTAGGAAAAATCGTGGAAACTGATTTAACCAAAGAATTCTGCCATTCCTTTACCCATATATATATATATATATATATATATATCCAATTTAGTATTTGTAACATGGAGTTGACATAAAAAAAAAAAAAAATTTGATACCTATAATTTAAAAATAATATTTAAAAAAGGCTTCTGTTCTTGAAAACTAACAGTTGACTATTTTTTTCATTTTTTTCTCAAAATACCTTTTACCTCAAAACCTCAACTTCTTTTCTTCTCACTTCAATCTATATCAACCATACTTATCTCACCCACCTTTTTTCTCTCATCACTCCCTAAACTTGGTCTCTGTGACTTTCTCTTCTTACAGCAAAACTATAAATGAGACATCAGATTTTAATCTATTAGTTATATTTGGCTTGCTGAGAATAGAGTGTTAGGGAAAATTGCCTTTTTACCCGTCCCATTTGAAAATGGTCTCTAGATCCGATGATGAGCAAAGTGCATCATGGCTTTCATGATTTCCGTCATTCTACCAGAGAACATTAATTTGGCTTATGGTTTGTTCTTATTTTTGATTGGTTGTTTATAGTCTTTGTTTGAAAATAAAATTTGTTGTTTTATATATTATCTTATTATAACAGATAAAATTTGTTGTTTTATATATTTTCACTATAACAGATTAGTTAAAACATATAAAAAAGTGAAAAAGAAATTAATATTAATTTATTTTTCTCAGTTAATTATAGGGAGTGAAACAGAATCATCAAATTTTAATCCGTTAGATTTAAAACATGTTAGTATTGATTGTTTATACTTGCATTTTGCTTGCTTACTTTGATCTTCAGCTTTGACTTGTCTTTGTTTGACTTTAAACTTTGTGTCTTTCATAGAGAATTTTGGATGTTTTTACTGTATCATTTGACTGGGAAATCACAGTTTGATCAGATTTGCTAGGATGGAGTTATAGAGAAATAAATTAAGTTTTTATGTGTTTTTATGGGGAAATTGCTTTGCATGATTCTCTGAATAATTTAAACAAATTAAAATTGATCTTTTAATATAAAAATATTTTACGACGGCAGTCCTAACATAGAATATTTATGACAACATAATCTAAATTACAATCTATCGAAATTTAGGGTGTGGATTTTGCTATGGCAGAGAAGAACTTCATTAGTTTTGTCACCTCAATGCTGGCGCTGGAACAATGCTAAAGATGGAATTTACTTTTCCAAATAATTGTATAATTGGTTGATTCATGAACCTCCTCAGTAACCTCAATGCTCCCTGGAAATTTCTTTGGAAACTCAAATTACCTGAGAAAGTTAAGGTTTTTCTTTGTTTTGCTTTACATGATATTTTGTCAGTTAACTCTCTCCTTTATGCTAGACATGTCTATATTACTTCTCTGAGCAGGCATTGCTCGCAAGGCGAAAAGACATTGGCTCACTGCTTGCAGGATTGCCATTACTCTCACACCCTGTGGCGCGCTTCAGAGCTGGTTATCTCTGACAAGTTTTTCTCCATAGACCGTAGAGACTGGCTGCTGAAAGGAGTGGGTTATTCTGACAACTCCTGCACTAGTGATAACACCTATTTTTGTGATCTTGTTTGGTGGTCATGGAGGAATAGAAATGCTCTTATCATCGACAACAGCAGCTGGCCAAACCACTTTGTTTTGTCCCAGGCCAAGCTTATGACCCAAGAAACCCTTTCCCTCCTAGCTAGCCATGATGGAACAACCAAAGTGGAATCTCATATTAAATGGGATCCTCCCCCAATGGCACTGCTAAGCTGAACACAGATGGGAGCTATTTTGGTAATCCTGGAAGAGCTGGCTATAGGAGGCTTATCCGGGGTAACACTGGATTTGGATTGTCGAATACAAAGGGCATCTGGGTTACTCAACCAACATCTATGCGGAGTTGGAAACAGTTCGATGTGGCTTAAACATTGCTTGGGAGAAGGGTATCCGTGCTCTTCAACTCGCGACGAACTGTTCATACATTATCCAAATGATCGCTTCTTCAAACCCTAATCCCCACAGCTATGGTGCCATAATTCAGGATAGTCAAGCTTTCCTTCAGAGACTAGCAGGTAGAAATCATGCACAATTACAGGGAAGCAAACGCGTGTGTGGATAGGTTGGCTAAGGACGCTGTGAAGGATGGCTCAGAGCTTCACCTTTATGACAGACCTCCTCCTTGGATGCAAGTGGAATTTCTAGCTGATTTCTCGTCTATTTCTTTCAGTAGGCCGTAGTCTTTTTATTTTCTTCTCTGTTCTCACCAAATTAAAAAAACAAAAAAGAAATACATTTTTGTTCAAATAATGTGTTATAGTTTTCTTACTAATAATAAAACATTAATTTAGTAACAAAGCTCGACATACAGATTTAATAAATAATTAGGTCTTTTAAGTATATTAACAAAAGTTAAATCTTTAGTTGTGTGTATGAAGAAATAATTTTTGTTAATTCTAGTTGCACTTGTGAAATCTTATAATCTATATAATTACAATAATCTTGGTTAAAAATTTAAACTTCTTCTACAAACTACCTGCTTATATTGATCTATGTTTTATTTTTGGAAAAACTCTAGTTTATATAAAAGTTTATCCTCAAGGTAACTAACATATCGTTTTTAACGTGGGTGTGGATTAAAATAAAGTCTTAGATACTTGGAGAGAAAATTCTAGGAAAATACATATATAAAATTTACCATTTATCAAAATATAGTGCAACGGAGCAACTAAGGCTAATTTTTTTTTTCTATCTTTTTCATATATATTGCAAAATCATAAATTTTTAAATACTAGTTCAAAGATATGAGTAATAAGCATTGGCTGAATTTAATTTTGGTGCATAAGAGTGTTAACTAAGGTTCTCTCGATACACCAAACCATTTCCTCAAAGCAAGGCAATTTGCAGCTAGTCTAAGTTGACACACGTTTTTTCTTTCTTAGGAAAAAACGTGGAAGCTGATTTAACCAAAGAATTCCACAATCCTTGTACCCATATATATATATATAAAATAAAATAATGTAATATAATATGTAAGTATTTTTTTTCCTATTTAACCTAACGTTATTAACATGATCTATTTCGGTTTTTTATTAGTCCTCGTCTCTTTCTTTCCTTCACAGTATCTATTTGTGCTCATTGAGTTGTCTGCAAACCAGCACAGAACACTTTCATCGGATTCCATGCATTAGCTACAATGGCACAGCAAGGTTCTTCATCTTCATCCACATCCTCTTACTCGTACAAATGGACTTATGATGTATTTCTCAGTTTTAGAGGGAAAGATACACGCACAGGCTTCACCGGGAATCTTTATAATGCTCTCTGTCAAAGGAGAATTCATACCTTTATAGATGATGCCCAGCTAAGAAGAGGGGAAGAGATAACGCCAAGTGTAGTCAAAGCCATTGAAGAATCTAGAATTGCCATTGTTGTGTTTTCTGAAAATTATGCATCTTCGAGATTTTGCTTAGAAGAACTTGTCAAGATCATTGATTGTATACAGGCAAATGGCCGGTTGGTTTTGCAATTTTTTTACAAGGTTGATCCAACGCAAGTAAGAAATCAGACAGGAAGTTATGGAGAAGCATTTACTATATATGAAAGTGTTCACTGCGGTGAACCAGAGAAGGTGCAGAAATGGAGGTCGGCGTTGTCAACGGCAGCCAATTTATCCGGTTATCATTATTATGGGTATGTTACCACTCTGCTGTTTGTCTTTCTGAGATTTGGATTTTAATTTTCAAGCAATTTTAAAAAATGAAAAAAAAAATATAGATTTATGGAGTAATTATTAGAAATGTTAGGAAACTCTATTGTTTTTTTTTTTTTTTGGTTCCTTTCCTTTTATGTATGTCCATAAGTTGTCTAAACATTTATGGTATAGAATTAGACATTTGATCAATGGCATTAGTCTGACTTCATATGAATTTGTATAATTTTCCAGTCTGGAATATGAATATGCGTTCATCAGAAAGTTTATTGAGAAGGTCTTCAATAAAATGAACCATATTTTATTATATGTCGCTGATTACCCAGTTGGATTGGAGTCTCGGGTACATGAAGTAAATTCACTTCTAGATGTTGGCTTTGATGATAGACTGAACATGGTAGGAATCTATGGGATGGGTGGAGTTGGAAAATCAACAATTGCACGCGCTGTATATAATTCAATTGCTGATAGATTTGAAGGGCTATGTTTTCTTTCAATGTTAGAGAAAAGTCAATGAAGCAGGGTCTAGTACAGCTCCAGGAGGCAGTGCTTTTTGAATTAACCGGTGAGAGGGACATCAAATTTGGAGATGTCAACAGAGGAATTTAAGTATTAGAAAGTAGGCTTAATCAAAAGAAAGTTCTTCTTGTTCTTGATGATATTGATAAATTGGATCAGCTTCAAGCATTGGCTGGAAGAGTGGATTGGTTTGGTTTTGGAACCAGAATCATAATTACAACGAGGGACACTCATTTGCTCAGTGTTCATGGTATTGAAAGAAGATATTATATGAAGACATTGAATCATGATGAAGCCCTTGAATTATTCAATTGGAAAGCATTTAAAAGAAGCAAAGCTGAACCAGACTTTCAAGCCATTTCAGAGCATGCAGTACTTCGTGGCTGTGGTCTTCCTTTGGCGTTGGAAGTTATGGGTTCAAACTTGTACGATAAAAGAATTGATGAATGGAATTCTGCTTTAGTTAAATATGAGGAAACTTTTGATGAACATGTTCAAGAAGTACTCAAAGTAAGTTACAACAGTTTGAAGCAAGATGAAAGGGAAACTTTTCTTGAGTTTTCTTGTTTCTTTAATGGAGAAACATTGCAATATGTGAAAAATATTTTGCTGCATTCTCGTGGCTTCTGTCCAGAATATGTCATTGGAGTTTTGATTGCAAAATCTCTTATAAAAATAACTGAATCAGAATTAGTGGAAATACACCACTTGATACAAGACATGGGTCGAAAAATTGTTGAACAAGAATCCCCATTAGAGCCTGGTGGACGTAGTAGGCTGTGGTTTTATGAGGACATCATACATGTTTTGGAGGAGAATATGGTACATGCTTCTATTCTTCTATATATATATATCTTGATAGTGTTGTCTCTTCTCCCTTGCTATCCTACATTTTTAGAAAATTTTATTAGTTTTTAGGATATTTTATTCATATTTTTATGTTTTTGATTTGATTCATTTATTTACGATTTTGCCTTTCAAAGGGAACTGATAAAATTCAATTCATGATATTGGATGAGAGAAAACATGAAGTGCAATGGAGTGGAAATGAGCTTAAAATGATGAAAATCTTAGAGTTTTTATTATAAAAGATGTGGACTTTTCTCAATGCCCCAGATACTTGCCGAATAGTTTAAGAGTGCTTGACTGGGAAAGATATCCTTCATCATCTTTGCCATTTGAATTTCAACCCCGAAAACTTGCCATACTGAACTTACCTTTAAGTAACTTCACATGGGACAAGGCATTGAAGGTATATAAAAATACTAGTTGCTTTCATATTGTTTCCTTGGTCTCATACAATTAATTGTAGTTAATATCTCATTATTATAATTATTTTTTTCTCTTTGTTTATTTCAGAAGTTCGAGCTACTAAAGGTGATTAATTTTAAGGGGTGCAAATTCTTAAAACAAGTTCCAGACTTGTCTGAAATCCCTAATTTGATGGAATTGCATCTTGATTTTTGCTACAATTTAACTGAGATTCATGACTCTGTTGGATTTCTTGATAAATTAAGAATAATTTCGGCCAAACATTGTCCCAACCTTGTGAGTTTTGCATGTTTCCTGAAGTTGAAATCTCTAGAATGGTTCAACCTTCGCTGGTGCAAAAACTTACAATATTTCCCTGAAGTTTTAGGAAACATGGAAATCTATGGTATATCTCCCTAAGCTATACTGCCATTGAAGAATTGCCTTGTTCAATTCAAAATCTTACTGGGCTTATCCATTTGGACATGTCATATTGCCTAAGGCTTAAAAAGGTTCCAACTTGCGTTCTTATGTTGCCAAAACTTAAGAAATTGCTTATTGGAGATCCATTTTTTAACAATACAGAGTTTAGATTTATTAAGAGGCAGTGTGGAGAGCAAGAGCAAGTCATCTCAACTAAGCAGCGTATTCATCTTGGAGGCTGTAAATTCTTAGATGGATTTCTTCCAATGTTACTTGGCTTTCTCCCTCATATGACATTTTTAGAACTATGTGGTAGTAATTTAACAATACTTCCTGAGTGCATACAGGCGTGCAAGAAATTAAAACAACTTTACTTGGACAACTGCAAGCAGCTTCAAGAAATTAAAGTGATTCCGCCCAATATTGAAACACTCTCAGCAATAAATTGCACATCATTGGTGCCCTCTGTTTTAAACTTACTGTTAAACCAGGTATGCCTTCATTTTTTTTCCACTCTGTTAATAACTCATTCATGATTGCGACGTTGTAACTTTAATAACAAGTACATGTAAATGACAGAATATGCACTCTCGCAGTGGCAGTGTTCACTTTGCCAGGAACAAGGATCCCAGAATGGGTTGATCACTATGGCAAGAAAGCGTCTTTGTCTTTCTGGTTTCGTAGCGAATTCCCAAATATTGCTCTATTTGCCATTGGAGGCCCAAACTATGACAAGGGAGCGTCTTTGTCATTGCCTTGCATTGATCACTGGTCATGTAGAAAAGATACAGAACATATATATCTGTATGACCGGCCACTTCTACATAACATGGAGTATCCACAAGATCAATGGAATCATGCTGAAATTTCATATGAATTCAAAATGCTAGAATTGGGGAGATGGACAAAGCCTTTGCCAAAGGAAACAGGGTTTACATATATGACAAGGCTAGAATTGAGAGGGATATTCTATTCACAAATCCTAATGCTGAGCCGTTGAAAAAGCAACTCAAAAAGAAGTATCAACTTTTGGACTGAAATACCGGCTTCCCCAAAACTAGAGTTCATTCCTTGTTCGACGGCAATGTGGACACATGGAGGTATGGCCTTGTCCATTAGCATTTTTCTGACTTCATAGTGTATCACTTCAATGCTAGCTAGAAAATTTTGGTCAGATTATTTCATCCACTGTGATCGATTGTGTTACTAATTAATTAAGTAATCTTCTGTTGCTCATGAAATTCTTGTATATATGATTTGCTAATTGCTTTGAATAATATTTATTGTTTATTAAATGATGAAATAGAGGAATTCTCGGTCAATCACCATTGACAAAGTGAGTTAGTATAATATATAGAAGGATTTCAGTACCTCAAAATTGATCCATTTTTGTTGGCATTGGATGGTTCATATTAGGCTAACATGACGATGTATAGGCATTCTTCCCAAAAAGTAATTCAAGTGCTTAGTAGTAACTCTATAATATTTCTTATTCTAATTTAAATATTAGATATGAAAAATTATGCTGTCCTTGATTTGATTTGACGCAGCATATATTAATTTGGCTTAATAGCAACATCTCTTTTGAATTTGCTCATTATCCCAAAGTCTGGGGTATATGTATGCTTGTGGTAGATAGATGAAATTAAATTTTTGCATTGTGATATGCAGGATTTAGTAGTTGAGTGGTGACTTGCTACGAAGAGAGTGTCTAAGGAAATTGTCTTATGGCCTGTCCCATTTGAAGATGGTCTATAGATCCCATGATGAGCAGAGAGTATCATGGCTTTCATGATTTCTGTCATTCTACCAGAGAACATTAATTTGGCCTATCGTTTGTTCTTATTTTTGGTTGGTTGTTTGTGACTTTTGTTTGGAGAAAATTTATTGACTCATATACTGTCCCATTATAACAGATTGGTCATCTAAACATATGAAGAAGTGAGAAAATCATATTAATTTATTTTTCTCAACCAATTGTGAAAAGTAAAACAAAAAATAAAAAGTGAAAATATGACTTTAAATTTTAATCCATTAGTCCGATTTGGAACATATTGGTATTTATTGTTTATACTTGCATTTTTGGTTTCTTGCTTTGATCATCATCTTTGACCAGTCTTTATTTGACTTTAGACTTAATGTCTTTCATAGAGAATTTTGGATGCTTTATCGTAGCATTTGACTGTTAAATCACAACTTAATTAGATTTGTTAGGATGGATTTATAGAGCAATAAAATAAGTTTTATTTGTTTTTAGGGGAAATCGCCTTGCATTATTGTCTGAATAATTCAAACAAATTAAAATTTATCTTTTAATAAAAAAATTTTTGCGATAGCATTCCTAACATAGAAAGAATATATGTGACAACATAATCTAAATTACAATCTATCAAATTTTAGGGCTGTGGATTTTGTTATGGTATTGAGACGAAAAGTTCATTAGTTTTGTGATTGAACGTTTGACAAATTTCTAATGAATAAACACTTTTGCTACCAGAATATTGCAGGGCAAATTCAACTAGATTTTTTGACAAAATTTCTTAATTTTTCATTTCAGACAAATTTTATTTGAGAAATATATGAGTAGATTTTATTTGAGAAGAGGGACTTGAAGCACTGCCACGTTCTCAAAACTAACGCCTTGCATTCTCATAAGTCTCTTTTAATTTTAGAATTTAGGATTTATGATTTAGAATGTCAAATCTTAGGATTTAGAGCTTACAATTTTGAGATTTAATTTTTAAAGGATAAGGTTTACAATTTAGAGTTTAGGGTAGAAAAAAATTAAAAAGAAAAATATTAACTTAAGAGTGTTATGGGAAATTAGTATGAACAGAGTTAATGAAATAAATAAAATAATAAAATATTAATTATTTATAATTAATTAGACTAATTTTTATTGAGATTTCAATGCACAATGTTGCAATTAATGGGGCTTAACCTGCATGGGTGGATAAGATAGAAAATCAGTATATATAAAATGTTAATAAAACATCAAATTATACAAAGTATTGTGAGAAGAAAAAATAGAAAATGTAATTTTTGTTATAAATATTTTGGAAGTCTATCTACAATGTCATTTACTGTGTAACTCATTTTTTACTTTTATTTCTTTGATGTAATTAAATGATAATTATCCTCTTTAACGTTTTACTTATATTAGATGCAAATATCCCTTATTAGAGGATGAATAAATTACACTGATATTAGAGGCTTATACTCTACTCTCTACGTCTCTTATTACAGAACATGTTATCAATACAAAACTCTACTCTCCCGCTACCTTAAGCATCCAATCACATACTTAGTTGAGCATCCAACTCTATTTCCTCTAAAGGTATTAAAATTTCATTCGCTTTATCGTCATCAAATTCCCATTGCAATGCTCGGACATAGGATGAGGCCATCTATTATTCATGGCCAAGCATTCGTATGAGCCATGAATCAATGGCCTCACAAATCTCTTTTTGTATATTATTTATAAAGGTTGATCGATTTTTGTGTAAAGCCATACATGGCTGATTCATTCATTGCTATTAGCCAATATTACCAAACTAATGGCAGAATCATATTGGGCTATACTTGTGAAGAAGCTTATTTTTACATTTTCCTTTTTATTTTGATAGTTTGAGCAATGCCACATTTGTTTTGGTTTAAAGAAATATGATATTTTAAGGAATTATTTATTCCTTTAGATAAATAAAAGTCATGCCATGTCCTAAAGTATGGAGGCAATCTTATTTCTTTGATATGCCTCATCCAAAAGCATGAAGACAATTTATTTTCTAAGTTGTTTATCAAGCCTCATCCCAAAGCATGAGAAATTTAGTTTCTTCTATGCATCTTATCCGAAAGTAGGAGATAATTTGTTTCATATGACATGCCTTGCCTATAATCTTAAAATAATTTAATTTCTTTGATATGTCTCATCTAAAAACATAAGACAATTTTATTGTTTTAATTGAATATGAAATGGATCTTGAAGTTATCTACCCTAAAGTTATTCACATAGAAGTTAAATTAGATCTTGAAGTTATTCATATAAATTATAAGGTGGATCCCAAAGTTATCTATATAAGTTATAAAAAACATCCCAATGTTATCCATTTAAAGTATACAATGAATCTTGAAGCTATCCATTTGCAAGTGTGCATAAAAAAATTATTGACAAAAACTAAATGGTGCTTTAATTAAGCAGGAGTTTTTATATGAATGCTCAAATCTATGCTTTCAGGATCTTAAGGTTTGCATTTCAAGTTGAATTCTGTGACACTAGTGTTGTCACCGCACTTAACCATATTTTCTTGGGATTAAATCTCGAATTGAATCCCAAATACATGGATTTTGGTATAAGATTGCAATTCCTATTTCTCCAACTATATGGTTGCCTCAAATTTAGTGAATAATTAATAAATTATGAGATATAACTTTTGCTTCATCCTATATTGGTTAAATGGCTATTTTGTATATGCTTGTATATACTTTTTATGTTTTAATAGTCATTAATTATAATTATTTCTTACATGCATATGAATATGATTATACTATAGATGCTAGTGTTACAGTCATTATATAGGCATGTAAGCAATAACCTATGCTTACTTGTGTCTTTATTTATTTATTTTTTTATCACTTTCATGGATGATTTGGGATGATAATTTAATTGTTTTCTTTGACTTTTATTTGAGGGATTCAGGTTGGATGAAAAATCATAACTTTCCTTCACTGTACAACAGAATATTAATTTAATTTTTTTATTATGTTTATTGGTAAAGTGAATAGAAATATGGTTCTAATGGACTTTTAGAAATATTGAATTTATGTAATACAAATCTTTTCGAACTTGTTGAGTCTATCTTAGTTACTAGAACCACATCTTCCATAGTTTGGCGGATGTTGGTGTGCATGTTGGTGGATTTATGCTCAATTTATAATTAATACATAAAAGTGATTGAAAATATATGATACATGCATAATGCTTATATGCAGAGTTTGTATGTTGGTGGAAGGATACCCAATGTTGTTGCTTTCATGAATTATAATTATTTTAAGTTTTAACATTTCGTAAAGGCAGCTCAATTGTATTACTTTGCTTGTGCATTTGTATATGTTCAATGAATATAAGAAATGTTTTCTTTTTCTTTCTTCCATTCTGTGGCTAATCGATTTTTCAAATAAATAATTAAAATAATATTTTATACAAGATTAAGTTTATCTTTGGTATGGGTTAAGTTTATTTATTTAATCTTAGTTGAAAAGTCAATTCCCTCTTATGTCTTATTATTCATGTTTTGAGTATGTACAATTTGATTGCTTTTGATACGGGTGGCCATTGATTTCGTTTTATGCCATTGAAAAGTCAAAGAAAATTTATTAGTCATACTTAATAAAATTGAAATTTATTTTTGGGGTAATTTATTTCTCGGATTGGACTATTCTCCATTCCCACAATTCCTTTCTTGGGTTTAATTATTAGTTTTCTAAAAAAGTTACAGCTATTTTTGGAGCTATTTTAACCCTTTTGTTTAATTTCTAAGGTAGTTTTATTTTACTTATGCTAGATTAGTTATCTTTATTTTAACCTGATTCTCTGTGTTACTCATTGCCCTTGTTTATTATTAGCTTCAATATATGGTTAATATGTAGTCTTATAAAATTATTTATATGATTATTTATTTATTAGCTAACATAATAGCTATGGTTAATTGGAAATTTGATACTCTAAAATGTATGATGTCAATATACGTTTATGTTGTAATATGATTTTAAAAAATATATGAAATATCATAGAACAATAAAAGAAAATAAGTCTCTTACTAGACATCGTAAGCCATCATCCAAAAATAATTTTTTTTTTATTTCTTGAAGTGAATGGAGAAGCTTTTATGAAATATGAGCATAGATATGGCTTGACTAGATAAATATAGTATTTATTATAACATTATAAATACCTCTTACTAGAAGTGAGAGATTAATGAAGAAAACTGGTAAAGAAATATTCAAAAAATCACTATCATTTTTGCTTAAAAAAACCATTAAGTTTGTATATATTGTAAATCTAAACATATTCTAATTGCCTTTCAAGCATCAATAAAAGAAAAAGATTAATTATTGAGACAATTTTGCTTAATGAGATCATGTTTTCAACTTTGACCATGTCGTTATGTGAATTAAATATTCCAAATTTCTTCTCCTTGAAGGTGATGTGAGTATACATAGAAAATTATTATAGAAGTTCATTTATTAAATTTAATTTTAATAATTTTAAGTTATTTTCTCTCTTATTTTATGCTATATAAATTTCATACATTATATGATACTACATTATTTTTATGTACAAAACTAATATTACTACCATGTTTAGTAATGGAAAGATAATTGAGGACTTTTAAAGAATTGAAGGAATAAAAATCACGATTAAAAGCTCATAAAGGCTAATAAATATTTATATTAAGAAATATAAGTATTTTTCTCTAATTTGTACTACATATAAATTATTGTCATATATATTCATGTATATAATGCGTATGTGTGTGTGTATATATATATATATATTCGAAAGAAAAAGTAGAAAGTACAGTTTTAAAATTTTAATAAGTGTATATAAATAAACTTTTTAATTTTCCTCTAAAACTTTTTGATCTGAGGAAGTACAAAATTTTATGAGGAATTTAGCAGAATTATACAAATTTTTTAAAATTTTTCTCTCATAAAATTAAAGTACCCAAACAAAAAGAATGTTTAAATATACATTCTCCTCATTTTTCTTTTCTTCCTAAAACTACCTTGCAAATACACCCTAAAATACCGTATACAAATTTTGCGTCAAGAAATTAATAAGCATTTTCATCTAAACATGTATCAAGTGGATATTTGATAACAGATGGAAGAAAATAAGAAAACAATCAACAGACAGGTGCCTTCTATCTCCTCAAACATACTTCGTGGTAAAAGGATTGTAGAGTGCAATGGTCTACTTCCAATAGTGTGCAATGAAATTGAGATCTTGTTTCAATAACAACAGTAACAGGGGCGTCCACTTGGCCAATTGAGATCTTGTTTCAACTCCTCGAGACAGAGGTGGTCTTGGTGTTCAATCTTCCAGATTGACTAACATCTCTTTACTAGGTAAATCTATGTGGCATATGCTTCAGAATGAGAACAAACTGTGGGTGTAGATTTTGCAAGACAAGTACCTCAAGCATGATAACTTGTTTGCCCACACAGCACCAAGTAATGCTTCCTACGTCTGGAGATCTTTATGCAAATGTATTACCTGGTTAGTATCTCTGAAAAAATATCTAAAAATATCAAATTTAGATATTTGTATCCTGTCGAAATAAAGAACCATGGTATATATGTTTGGAATAGATTACATTCACACCGGGTAAATACTTAACCCTTCCCCCTCTTACTAAGACTACAAAATGTAGTAAATTATGGCCAATATCAGGTATATAAGCAGAGATTTCAAATCCAGAGGTTAAACGTACTCTGGCAACTTTACCTAAGGCAGAGTTTGGTTTTTTGGGATATATATATATATATATATATATATATATATATATATATATATATATAAGTTCTTACCAACAATAGAGTAAGGTATGGACAAAAAGATGTTAGCCAACTTGCAACTAAGGTAATTATAATAGTCAAAACAAAGGTGGCTCTGTGAATGTCGAATAGCTAGATTGCTTTATTATAGGAATCTTATAATCAAGAAAAATGATATTCAATATAAAGTAATTTTCTTTTCTGTTAATTTATGAAAATTCATATAAAGGTTTACCCTCAAGTAGACACTTGAAAGATTGACTAAGAAAGTAAACGCAAGTGCTAAAGGTAAGAACAATAAATTATGGGCGGTAACTAATATATAGATTTTAATAATTTGGATTAACATAAAGTTTTAGAGACTTGCCAAGAAAATTCTTGGAAACTGTGTTTTCTGTGTTTACTAAGATTAGTGTCTGTATAAGAATAGTTTTGTGGCGAACTGGCTCCTTTTGGATTGTTGGGAGATCCGCACTACTGTCTTCAATTTATAAAGATTAGTGTCTCTACAAGAAATTATCAATGTGCTTTTGTTGTTTTCTGGCAAAATCCAAGGAAACTGCTAGCAAATAAATCCACCATCAGTGGACTCTTTTTTAACTATTTAACTTTACTAACATTTTTCTCTGACTCACCGTCCCTTTCTTTCCTTCATAGTATCAATTTCTGTTCATCGAATACGCCTGCGAAACAAAATAGTATACTTCCATTGTAGTTCATGCATCAGCTATTATGGCAGAGCAATGTTCATCCTCATCCTCAACTTCTTTCTTACACAATTGGCAAGTATAATAAACTAATTTATAATATTTTTTAAAAATTATTTTAATTATTATTATCTTTTATTTCATTTTTACTTTTTATTCTTACTTCAAATTATGTGATCAGTCACTGTTTTCTTCATCTCTCACGTATACATATGCATATATATTATTTTTTATTCAATTCCATGTACAACAAATTTTTACTTAAAAAAATCATTTTAGTACAATATTTTATTTTTTTATGAGTTCATTTTTTTAACTTTATTATGTTTTCCTTATGGAAGAAGTAGAAAACATTACTATAAATTATTTTTTGGTACATCTAGAAAAGAAATAAAGAAAATAAAAAAAAGTTAAACTACAACATTATTTATCTCACTTGTTGTCCCATCTCATGTTCTACTACTTTTGATTAGTCGTGGGTTCATAAAATAATAATTTAACTTTACAGCCATGTTCATGATCAATCAAAATACGTTGGGATAAGAAATGAGACACAAGTGAGACAATAGATTTTGCTCCAAAAACCTACCTAATGCCTCAAAAACCACACACCTTTAGCATCAACTAAGAGAAAAGTTCCTAAGCCAAGAGGAGTCTTAAAAGACCTTGATAGCATCATCACTAGCTGCTCCTATTTTTGCCAAAAAAATCAGCACAAGAGCTTCCTTCACGCAAAGTGTGAAACTCCAGAACCACCCACTGCCGCTTCATGAGTTGCTTGACTTCCCGAATAAGGGAAGCATATTTGTGAAAACAAGAAGGATCACCATTGATAAGAGATAAAGCTTGAAGTGAGCTGGAGAAACAGCTCACCTGATAGAACCCCAAAGACCAAGCCAATCTTAATCCATGCACAAAACCTAGGAGTTCTGCCAATAGGATATTAGAGAAACCGATGCATCCAGCAACTCCTTATATTCATTGGCCATTTGAGTGACGAAGGACAGCCTTAAATCCAGACCTCCCAGCCTCCCAGCATTGCTCAAGGAGCTACCATCTACATTTAATATCACACCATCACACTAGGGGTTATTCCAAGTAACCCACCTTTCTTTCCTGCTTGGAATGAGAATGGTTGCTATCACAGCAAGTATAGATCATAGTGGCAAGGGATAGAATGGTGGCTATGATTTTGACAAAGTCAATCTTTTAACCACTGAGACATTGCATCTAACATATTCTCCAACTCCACCAAAGGTCGACTAAGAAAAGATGCTTAGACTACTCCACTTGGCTCCTCAACTAGCTAACAACATTAGTACTAGCTGTGAAGAATCCAGCCAAAGTCCTAATAGCTCCCACAACCTTTTAGTATTAGGGGAGTCCCTCACACAGTGGAGGGTGTCCTCCTTATGAGCTATGCACTGTTTGTAGCTAGGGTTTGCTGCCATTCCCTTGCATGCTGCTGCTTGTTAGTTGGGATGCATCTTGACCCAGAAGCCAAATTAGGAACCGAATCTTCTCTGGTCTAGGTAAGTTCCATGCCCAATTCCAACCATCATACGGGACATCCAATTGAAGACTGTCACGAACCCAATGGTACTTGGAGCTCGTAGAATAAGTGCCATTTAGAATACCCTCCAAATCATGACATCTTTAACATTCTTATTTATCCTTATTGTAGACTTACAAATTATCTTGGCAATGGAAAGGAGGATAGTTGAGAGATTATCCTAATGCCATCCATCTGAACTCCAAACATCTTTCGGCTCAAGGTTCAAATGCTGAATATATACAAATGGGATATAAGTGCAGAGCAGCCCATGCCCGGTCCAGTCAACTCAAGGTTCACATCCTGAATATCCATAGCTCAAAGTCATCTTTCAAATATTCTTTAGCCTTTAAGACCGAGGTCCATTTATGAGACCTGAGTTTTTTACCACATGATAGAATATTGCCGCCACTCATATTTTTTTTCCTCACTACCTAGATCCACAATTTGTCTCGTCGATGCAAAAGATCCCAAACTAGCTTTCTTAAAAGAGCAACATTGGCCATACAAGTGGCTTTAACCCCCAACCCTCCATTTTTTTTTTCGACCTAATAACTGTCTTCCAGTTAACAAGGTGGATATCACTGCCAAAGAAAATCTTGAACTATCCCATCAATACTATTTCAAACCCTTTGTGGTAGCCAAGAAGTATGCATATAATAAATAAGGATGGAAATGACAACAGAATTTGCTAAAGTGACGCACCCAGCCTTGTTTAAAAGTCTTTTCTTCCAACTGGCCAAACATCGTTGAACCTTTACAACAATGAACCAAAAGTCTACTTTAGTAACCCTCACTTTGAACATTGGAATGCCCAAATACTTCTCGAAACTACAAGTAAATGTTATGCCTGAAATGGAGGTGAACTTGTCCTTTTTACCAAATACATCTATTTTGGTCAAACAAGCTTATAATCTAGTTAAATATGCTATAAGCTAGCTTAAATGATTTGCCAAAAATACTCTTTGTCTCTTTCTTTTTCTTTTTGTCTGAGTCTTCTACATAGAATTAGACATCAATTATATGGAACTAATCTAATTTCTTATGAACTTTTTTAACTTTTCAGTCTCGAAGGCGAATTTGTGTTTATTGAAAAGATTATTAAAGCGGTCTCCGGTATAGTTGATCATATTCCATTGTATGTTGCTGATTTCCCAGTTGGATTGGAGTCTCGAGTTCTTGAACTAAATTCCCTTCTAGATGTTGTGTCCAATGATGAAGTGATCATGGTAGGAACCTATGGGATAGGTGGAATTGGAAAATCAACAATAGCGCGTGCTACATATAACTTGATCACTAAAAAATTTGAAATTATATGCTTTCTTTCAAATGTTAGAGAAAAGTCACTTAAGCAAGGTCTAGAAAAACTCCAGGAGAACTAATTTTTGAATTAATCGGTGAGAGTGATATCAAGTTTGGAGATGTCTACAAAGGAATTCCAATGTTAAAAAGGAGGCTCAATCAAAAGAAAGTTCTTCTTGTTCTTGATGATATTGACAAACTAGAGCAGCTTCAATCACTAGCTGGTGGAGTGGATTGGTTTGGCTCTGGAAGCAGAATCATAATTACAACAAGGGACACACATTTGTTCAGTGTTCATGTTATTGAAAGAGTATATCATATGATGGAATTAAATCACCCAGAAGCCCTTGAATTGTTCAATTGGAAGGCATTTAAAAGAAGCAAAGCTGATCCAAATTTTCAAGCCATTTCAAAACGTGCACGTGCAGTACGTTGTGGCTGTGGTATTCCTTTGGCTTTGGAAGTTATAGGTTCTAACTTGCATGGTAAAACAATTGATGAATGGAATTCTGCTTTAAAGAAATATGAAGAAAATTCTGATGAACAGGTTCATGAAGTACTCAAAGTAAGTTACAACAGTTTGAAGCAAGATGAGAAGGAAATTTTTCTTGACTTTGCTTGTTTCTTCAATGGAGAAACATTGCAATATGTGAAAAAAATGTTGTTCCATTCTCCTGGATTCTCTCCAGAATATGCTATTGGAGTTTTGATTGCAAAATCTCTTATAAAAATTACTAAATATTTGAAATCAGAGGAAAAAGTTGAAATGCATCCTTTTATACAAGATCTGGGTCAAAATATTATCAAACAAGAGTCTCCACTTGAACCCAGTAAACGTAGTAGGCTATGGCTTCAAGAGGACATCATACATGTTTTGGAAGAGAATATGGTACATTGTTTCCATGTGAATTTTGTTCTTCTTCTATCGCCTCCATTTTATTGTTTCGGTAAATATATGTTGATAAACTTGTCTCTTCACGCTCGCTTTTCATTCTTGTCGATAGGGGTGAGTAAAAATGTATAAACTAACCGAAATTGATCGAACCGAAAAAAAAACTGAAATATTCGGTCAGTTAATGTCGGTTGAACATTTCAGTTACGGTTTTAAAAATATAAAAAATCAATTAAAGGCGATCGGTTACGATTTAAATTATTTTAAACCAACCCTAACCAAACTGACTGTCTAAAATTAATTTTTAATCTTTTATATTATACTGCGTCGTTTGGGTTTCCTGTAGATACTCTCGCGTGCATGTCTTGTACATACTCGCCTCCCTCGCAGCCTCATTTACTCACCAGTTTTGCCACAACCTCTGCCCTCTGGTACTTTCTTTCATTTTGAATCCTCCAAGAATTACTCCACTCTTTAGTTCTTCTCACTCTCAGATCTCATTCTTGAACAGCTCTCAAGTTTGAAAACCTAACCCAAAATTTCCAAATTCTTCAATCCCTCCTTTACTTGGTTTCTCTTTCAATCTCTCTCTCCTACACCTGCACACACTACACATATTTGTTGTTGTTACTTGTTTGGATTTGGATGATGATTTGGTGAAGCTACAAAGCAAGAAAACTTGTCATCGGAGACTCAGAGTTGCAAAGTTGCTATGTGGCCTTGAGGTACTTTTTTTTTTTTTTTCCCTTTTTCATTTTCATTTTAATTGCTCTGCAGTCCCTTCTTACTACTGAGTTATTGCTTTTGAACCAGCTGATACGGCTCTCTTCTTTTGTGTTCTTCCTTCATAGCTAACTCTGTCCCTCTAGAAAAACCGGAAGGCAAGTTTTCTTTTTAGACTAGAAATGAGGTTTTCTTCATGCTTTGGCGGCAGGGGGGGGAGGGGGTTGGGTGTTTGTTTAGTTGTTCCCTTTTCAATAGTGTGGTGCTTGAACATTCACTATAGTCCTTAATAAATGTTGTTTATCTAAAATTTTCAGGAGCTGAGTTCTCTTCCGTTGAGCAATCACCAAGTGAGTCTCTTGCTTTCTTCAATCTGGGTTCAGGCAACATCAATGGAAAATGGCCTGCAAATTTTGAGGCAGTGGCTCACACATATAGCATTGCTTTGTTGTTCACTTATTCTAAGGTGAGATTGATGCATACAAATGTCATGATTGATTGTAGAGATATATTTAGTTGGGAAAATAGAACAAGGCTTTGCTCATTATAGATATTTCTACTGGTCCAATTTGTTAGTTGCCAGTTTAAAGTTTGTTGGAGACATGTTTATTAGTATCTTTGATTTGTGGATTTGCTACCATAAACCTATTCCTATTCTTATGCTACAAGAGGTGATTGAGCTTTTAGATGTTGTGCTTCTCTATTCTCCATGCTGTCACAGGTAGTGCAGAATTGTTAAACGAAAAATGTAAGGATAAGTATGTCTTGTGGGGAAAGATAGATTGAAACGCATTTGGTTTAAACTATCTGCATTAGTGATTCTCAAGCTTAGGAAGTAAACTTTGATCATTCTTGCATATAATCAGGTTACTTCTATTTTTATAAGAATGGATGAAACTTAGTATTTTAATTTGGTCATTATTTGGTAGCAACATTTAGTGTCATGTTTACCGATTCTTGAAATTGATTAGAAACTGTCATGATTTTAAAGATGTACGTTTTAACAAGAGTCCTCATCTTTCCAGAAATGAAGAAAAGAAAAGAGTTTACTGAAATTTTCCTTGATTCATCTGTTTAGCTTTCAAAACCAAGTAATTCATGAGATTAGTTTGTAAAATTGTAATCTGAATTAATTCCAACAGGCATCTAGTTATATGGCTCTAGTTAGATGTTTCCAACTAGCATTCTCACTCTGGAGCATATCTTTAAATCATGAAGGTAAGTTAACAACTAGTCATCTTGCTATGGTGTGCTGACTCTCTTTTCCCTTATTCTCTTTTACATAAACACGATTTGGATATATATATATATATATATATATATATATATATATAATACAATCTTGGGTGTCACCAACTCTCTAGCCATGACAATGCTCTCAGAGATCGAGGATAAAAACTTTTTTTCAGCTGTGTTCTGTCCCAAAATTTGTTTTTTCTACTAAAATATCAAGATCTACAACTCATGTAAATACTGACATTTTAATCAGTTACTCATAGGCCATTGAAATAGTACTGTTTTCATAACTAACCTTTTAGTAGATGGAGAAATATGATAAGTGATTGTATCTTTTAAACTCATAGAGAGAGCTATTCTGATTTGTTGTCTATGATTTGTTTGCCTATGATTTGTTTAAGAAGTGATATTTCTCCCGAAATAAACCCAGACTATTTTCTACCAACTGTTAGGTTATATATTGAAATGGTTGGTTCTTGTGACCTTCCTCAAAATTTCAATTTCTGTTTGAGTTTATTATCTATTTTTCAACTAAGGTGGTAGTTATAACTTAAAAACTAATTCAACAAAGCCTGGATTCTATTTGCTTTTTGTAAAATTTACCTGTCTAGACTGGCTAGTGCTGTTATGTTGGATCTGAAATTTATCAGGCTCTTCCCCTTGCTAAAGCAAAGAAGGCTGATAACATTACCAAGAAGAATGCTTTCTTTAAAAAAAAAAAATTGTTAATATCGGTAACTATTAACCGACTAAAATCGAATCGTCAATTTTAAGGTATAGTCAGTCAGTTATCTGTTTGATAAAATTACACAATTAGTTAGTGTCGGTTGGCTAAAAATGTAGTCAAAACTGACCGATGCTCACCCCTACTTGTCGAGCAAAGTTTAAAAGTATATAGATAATTGTCACTATAATTTGTTTGTTTTGGATTTGTTTAATTTATTTATGTTTTTGCTTTTGAAAGGGAACTGATAAAAGTCAATTCATAATGTTGGACATGGAAAAACATGAAGTGCAATGGAGTGGAAAAGGGTTTAGAAAAATGACAAACCTTAGAGTTCTTATCATAAAAGATGTAAACTTTTCTCAAAGCCCTAGACATTTGCCAAGTAGCTTAAGAGTGCTTGACTGGAAAGGATATCCTTCTTCATCTTTACCATCTGAATTTCATCCCAGGAAATTTGTCATACTCAACTTACGTGATAGTTTCTTTACATGTGACAAGACATTGATGGTAAACATAAACACTAGTTACTTTCATATGTTTTCCTTGGTCTCATTCAATAAATTGCAGTAAATATCTTTATTTATTTGTTATTCTCTTTGTTTATTTCAAAAGTTCAAGCAGTTAAAGAGATTAATCTTGATCGCAGCAAATTTTTGAAACAAGTTCCAAATTTATTGAGACTCCTAATTTGATAGAATTGTATGTTAATTTTTGCAAAAATTTAATCAAAATTCATGATTTTGTTGGATTCTTAATAAATTACGAGTAATTTCTGCAAAATTTTATGTCAACCTCAAGAATTTTCCACATTTTATGGACTTGAAATCTCTGGAAACATTGAACGTTGAAGGTTGCTAAAGTTTAAAGTATTTCCCAGAAATTGTAGGAAAGATGAAAAATCTATCATACATCTCATTTCGTAAGTCTGCCATAGAAGAATTGCCTTGTTCAATTGAAAATGTTACTAGGATTTTCCATTTGGATCTGTCATACTGCCATAGGCTTAAAAAGGTCCCAACTTGCATTCTTATGTCTCCAGCACTTGAGATATTGAACGTTGGAGAATCATCAAGGTTTGGATTTATTAAGAAGCATGGAGAGCAGGGGCAAGTCATCTATTTATCAGGTCTGGATTTGTCTACAGGGTTGTAATTTCTTGGATGGATTTCTTCCTACATTTCTTGGCTTTGCCCCTAATATGACAAATTTAGAACTATGCAGCAGTAATTTAACAATACTTCGAGAGTGCATAGAGGCGTTCAAGTTTTTGATTTACCTTAACTTGGACAACTACAAGCAGCTTCGAGAAATAAGAGGGGCTCCACAAAATATTAATGTACTCACAGCAACAAATTGCACTTCTTTGAAGCCCTCTTCTTCAAGCATACCGCCAAATCTGGTATGTCTCTGCTTTTTATCTTTCCACTCAACGAAATTCATTCATGTATGGATGATGATTTTGTGAGCTCAAACTAAAATTTTTGTTTAATAACACTTGTATATGACAGAACATACACTCCCGCAGAAACACAATGTTCACTTCGCCAGGAACATGGATCCCAAAATGGTTTGACCACTTTGGCAAGGGACCGTTTTTGTCTTTCTGGTTTCGTAATAAATTCCCAGATATTGCTCTATTTGTAACTGGCTGTCCAGATAAGATGTTTGACTCATCCACGATTTCTTGTAGTGTTTCTGTCAATGGCCGTGTACTGAACATGTGGCATCACCAAGATCATCATTTAGAGACAGGGCATACATATCTGTGCTGTAAACTCAAAACAGATTCAACATCAGTTGGATAAACGTGAAATGGTGTATCCAGAAGATGAATGGAATCATGCTGAAATTTCGTATGAAAAGTTGAGCTTTCTATCTCGGAAAAATCCTTTCGTAGAACAAACAGGGGTTTATATGTACGATAGGGCTAAAGTTAAGAGGGATACTCTATTCACAAATCCTAATCCTAGCCATCCAGTATTCCTGCTTCCCTATACTCGAGTGCCGTTCCTTGTTTTACATCACATATATGCTGCAGCTAGCAAAAACATTTAGCATTAATCAAGCCTATATTTAGGGTATGGTCTTTTCTGTTATCATTGCTGGTTGCCTGGCCTGATTTGATAGTGTATCACTTCAATGCTAGCAAATTTGGTTTGTTTTTTTCCTTCCGTTGTGATAAATGATGTTATAAATGAAGCACTTTAATCAAACATCTTTGTGGACTCTAGTAGTCTTGTGTTATGTGTCTCGTGTGCATGATTTTTCATGATGGATGAGTTAGAAAATATTGTCATAGAGACAAATCTCGTGTTGTATACATTATGGTTTCTCCATTGAGAACACAAGTTTCTACGTATCCACAGGAGAAAGCTGTTTCTTTTCTAACAAATAATAGTTATATACCAAGAATTGGTGAAGTTCCAAAGGAACTCCATTGACTTCAAGGAATAAGTTTCTCTCCCTAATTTTATTAAATGGACTTACTTATCTATGCTCAAGAATTGATATTAGAAGGATAATATTATTAAATGGACTCACCTCTCTCTCTCTCTCTCTCGCTATATATATATATATATATATAGTTATTAAAAAATATTTCACCTCTTTGGTTACTCGTCAAACTCTTCTATATATGTGTATATTATTGGCTAATTCATGTGCTTTGGATTTCTTATTAAGAAAGTGAGTGAATAAGATAGAATATGGTCTTATAGTTTAAATATGTGTTTTGTTAATAATGGATTGTTTAGATTAGGCTTTAATGGCAACATATCTCCTCTCAAGTTGTTCATTGTCATCAAAGACCGGTTATATATGGTTGAACGTAGTAAAGATTCTGTCTTGTCTCATCTTTTCTATGTACGTCGGTAAAATGCTATGTTAATTGATAGATAGATGAAATTTTTTGAATATTGTGATATGTAGGATCCAGTATTTGAGTGGTGACCCGTTGAGCAGAGAGTATTTGAGGAAATTAACTATTTGTTTGAAGAGAGTCTCTACATCATGATGATACACAATATTCTAGCATCATAATACAGGATTATAAAGAAAAAATGGTTAAATATACCGTAACTCCTTATGATTTTCATTAATTTTTGTTGGAAAAAGGCTTGACATCGGTATTGCCAAAGCAAACTTTTTTCTTTCTTTGTGGATCAAGCTAGACAAGTAGAAAATGCAAAAAAAAAAAAAAAAAATGGAGAAAATATGCAAATTTTTACGTGAAAAACCCTTATAAATGACGGGGAAAAAACCACAGTACCAAAGGTCCAAAATCTTCTATTATGCTTGAAAGATTACAATGCTGTTTTCTTCTCTAATACAACACTAAAGGATCTCACAACACCTAACCCACTAAGAATGGATTACAAAAATTTTCCCTCACCCAATTTTGATCAAACTCACGCTAGTTTGAGAAACACTAAAACTCTTCACTTTGGGTGGCTGTCACAACTTCTCTATTTCTCTTGGAGGAACTCTCTCTTGTTTCTTGCTTGGATTAACTCCCTCCACCTCAACACCTGCATTTATAGGGAGAGAGTAGAAGTTTGTGTATAAATCTACCAAGTTCTTGAAATATCTCCATTTAATCTTCTTGCATTCTCTAAGTAGCCTTCGTATTTCTATGTACTTAAAAATTGTAGAATCAGCTTCTTCTTTTTTTCCACTGCATAGGAAATGCATCAAGAATGCACATTCCCATTTATGAACCCTGGAAATTCAGATTTCATTTTTGGTTGGTGGTCCTTAAATAATCGGGACCAAACACCAATAAATCTCCCCCTTCTCCAATTAATTGGGGGGGCACCTACATGTTTGCTATTTCACGATAATCTTTGAATCTCTTTTTTCAGAATCACATAGGACAACAAGTCAGACCACTTCTTACTTGCGTGGAATTTACCAAGATTTAATTGTTTTTCCTCTATCACATCTCAGATCCAATGATAACAGATATCAATATGTTTGCGAGATAGGCTGAAACTTTAGCTAAGTTAATAGCACTTTGATTATCACACTGCGACACATACCTTTATTGATTGTGAGCCAAGTCATGCAAGAAGTTCTTCGTCATCCACAATATTTCCCTACATGCTTCTGTTGTTGTTATACACTCAGCCTTGGTGGTTGACAGGGCAATACATTTTGGAGCTTTATTGCCAAGACACAGGTGCCCCTACAAAAGTAGTTAAATATCCTGACATTGAAATTCTAGAATCAATGTCACCACCTAAATCTGCATTTGTATATCCTTCCAACACAGGCTTGCCTTTGCCAAATCATAAACATCTGTATAACCTTCCAATTCTTCTTCCTAAGCTTTAACAAGAATTAACTAACAAAACCAACAACATAAACTATATTTGACCTAATACAAGTCATTGCATACATAAGGCTACTAATAACTGTTGATGTGTATGGCATGTTGCTCACCTTTGCTTTCTTTTATCACTTGATGGACTCTTTCCTTTACTCAACTTGAAATGTCCAGCAAGTGGAGTGCTACTAGGTTTAGCCTTGTAATTAAAAAAAAAAAAATGCTTGGAAAGTAGAAAAACTACTTGATGAATTTTTTTTTTTTTTTTGTGTTCAAATTTTATCATTGAACTTCTTCCACCAAAATCATCTTCTTTTAAACATAATTCTTTCAAGGAAATATTCTGTTAGAAAATTCAAATTTATGTGACCTATTTCCTTGGAGTCTCACCAACTTTCTCATTACCAGTTCTCGCTGATCTTATATGTATCTCATGGTTTTCAAAAGAAAAAGTCTCTTGAACAATTCTCATAACTTTAAGTAACGTCTACACAATCGTATTTAATTTTGGCAATAATTTCTTGATCTATTTAAGTTTTAGAAAAAAGAACAGCTCTCATTGTATGCTCACAAGCTACGTCAATCAAAAGTTCCAGGAAATTATGAGAAAATACAACTTTTAGGTTTGGAGATAAGAATCTTTAGTTTAAAACATCAGTACTTAACTTGGTTCGGAGATAAAAGAATCTTTACATAAATGATGGCTAAAGACAAACTTATAAATGGGGCCTTCTATAATTTTTTTTGAAAGCAACTTGTAAGCTAACGAAAAAAGAAAAAAAAAAAAAAAATTATGTGCAACAACACTGTTCATTCGGGCAGCAACACTTAAACTTTTTCTTTTTTTTTTAATAATTCTTCCCTATTATACACAAAAACAGAATGAAGAAAAATAGTGATGAAGGATAAGAAAAGAAACTCAATAACCTTGAAACAAACATTTCTAAAAGCCCAGAAGCCAAAACACATTTTCTAACACTTGAAACAAAGATTTGGGTTTAGGATTTTATGGGTTGAGGTTCTGGATTTTTACAGATTTGGGTTTAGGGTTTAGGACCCTTGCAGCTCCGAGTCTTGTGTGGCGTGAGCTACTTTTTCCTTCTCCTTCCCTCCGCCGAATGTTGATTACTGGAATTGGGATTCAATGTTTTCAGCAGATCTCAGGAAGTCCTTGCTATATGTAGAGTGAAGTTATTGAAATGGTGGTCAGGGAGGGAAAGAAAGAATAAATTTAGAGTGAAGTTAAAAGTATTTAAGAAAAAAAATAATTCTAATAACTTTCTATATGCGTCTCCTGTTAATATTAATAAAAGAATAGACAAAAGTCATTTTTATTTTATAACAAAAATTTTGTTTAATTTTTTTATGATAAAAATTTGATAAATATCTATTTAATATTAATTTTATCTAATAAATATTAAAAATATTTATTGTAAATCATATTACATGTGTAGCTAGCGACAGGTAATATTCTAAGATTGTTTGTGAATATAATATTTTTTAAATATTTATTTATTATTTATTCTTGACGATAATCAATAATCAATTTGAATAAAAAAGTGCACGTAACTGTTAATGCAAGAATAATTAAATCATGTACAGCGAAACATAAATTTAATTAGTATGGATACTTTTGCCAAGAAAAATTCTTGGAAACTGCGCTCTAATTAAACAATTCATCTAATCAACATCAATCTTCGAATAATAAGGGTGATATGAGAAAAAAAAAATATATATATATATACACACACACACACAAGTAAACTTCAAAGCCAATAAGTCTTCAACCACATAAAAAGCCAATAATTCTTTCAAAAAAACTTTAAAACCAATAATCAAACCCATATGAGAGACAAAGCTAAATAAATAAATACATAAATAAAGTTACTTGGATAATTTTAAAAAATATATATAAAATTACCTAACTAGACTACATAAAACAATCCGTAACAAGGCTAGACTTGTTAATAAAATCACGCTTAATCTTTTTTGGTAAATTCAAAACTACTTGTGAACACCATCCATAATCAAGAGAGGAATTCACATACCACTGCATAAAATAATCAAAAATCTTTTTATGTCTAATGAGTATCATGTTAGACTCTTTCAATGGTCATAATTAAATTCATGTTATCTAACAGCTTTATTATTTATATGAGTACTTAGAATGAATTTTAATTATATCTAACATACTTTAATATATTTATAAGTCTTTTAATCTTAACAAAATATATTTTTATCTTGTACCATTACTAAATTTAAAATACTTTAATATTATATTAAAAATTAATTTAATTTAAAATTTAAAATTAAAATATCTTAATATCTTATAATAATTTCAATTATATCATTCATAATCATTCACCAATTAAATTTTTAGTACATGTCCACTCCAATTTTTTTTCCAAATCATAAGTCCACTCCATTGTAAAACTAGTCCAAGTTATGTAAATAAACTGATCATGCGAACGGAGAGAACGCGCTTTTGAATATATATATATATATATTTAAAGAAAAACACCGTGGAAACTGCTCTAATCCAAACAAAGAAGCATCGTGAGTGGTTCCATTTTTTATTATTTAAAATAAAAAATAATTAACTTTACTAAACACAACAAAGTGTCTTTCTTTCCCTCACTGGATTTATTTGCGTTCATGGTGTAGTTCTGCAAACGAGCACAGTCTACTTCCAAGGGAACGGACGAACTAGTTATAATGACACAGTAAGGTGCATCTTCATCCTCATCCTCATCCTCATTCTCTTTCCCCAAAAAATGGACATATGATGTATTTCTCAGTTTTAGAGGGACAGATACCCGCATAGGCTTCACTGGAAATCTTTATAATACTCTCCATCAAAGGGGAATTAAGACTTTTATGGATGACCCGAGCTGAAAAAAGGGGAAGAGATAAATCCAGCTCTGGTCAAAGCCATTGAAGAATCTAGAATTTCCATTGTTGTATTTTATAAAAACTATGCATGGTCAAGATTTTGCCTAGATGAACTTGTCAAAATCATTGATTGCATAGAGGCAAAGGGTCGATTGGTTTTGCCGGTTTTCTACAATGTTGTACCAGCACAAGACATCAGACAGGGAGTTATGCAGAAGCATTGGCCAGCCATGAGAGGGCTCCCTACCATGGGCCAGAGAAAGTGGAGAAATGGAGGTCAGCATTGTGTAAAGCAGCTGATTTGTCCGGCTATCCTTTTGATGGAGAAGGGTATGTTACCAATCTGCTTTTTGTCTTTCTGTGATCTGGATTTTAATTTTCGATCAATAGTTAAGAAATTGAAATAAATCCTATATAGACTTGAGGAGTAACTATTACAAATTGTGATGGAACTCTATTGTCTAATTTTGCCTCTTTCCTTTAGTTTTGGTCTATAAGTTGTCCAAATGGTTATTATACTGAATTACATGAATACAACGCAATCAATCTCACTTCATATTAACTTGTTATACTTTTCAGTCTCGAATACGAATGTGTTTATTGAAAAGATTATTGAGGTGGTCAACACTAAAATTAATCGTATTCTATTGTATGTCACTGATCATCCAGTTGGACTGGAGTTTCGGGTATGTGAAGTAAAATCACTTCTAGATGTTGGATCTGGTAATGAAGTGAAGATGGTAGGAATATATGGGATGGGTGGGATTGGTAAATCAACCCTCGCACGTGCTGTGTATAACTTAATTGTTGACAGATTTGGAGATGTGTGTTTTCTTTCAAATGTTAGAGAAAACTCAATTAAGCTGGGACTGACACAACTCCAGGAGACACTTCTTTTCGAATTAACTGGTGAAAGGGATATTAAATTTGGAGATGTTTACCAAGGAATTCCAGTATTAAAAAGTAGGCTCAATCAAAAGAAAGTTCTTCTTGTTCTTGATGATGTTGATAAAGCGGAGCAGCTTCAAGCACTAGCTGGAGCAGTGGATTGGTTTGGTTCTGGAAGCAGAATCATTATCACAACAAGGGACACACATTTGGTCAGTGTTCATGGTAAATATAATATGAAGGAATTAAATCCTAAGGAAGCCCTTGAACTGTTTATTTGGACGGCATTTAAAACAAGCAATATTCACTCAGATTTTCAAGCCTTTTTAGAGCGTGCAGTAGATTGTGGCCATGGTCTTCCTTTGGCTTTGGAAGTTATAGGCTCTAACTTGCATGGTACAGAAATTAATGAATGGGATTCTGCTTTAAGTATGTATGAAAAGAAATCTCGTGGACAGGTTGTAGAAGTGCTCGAAGTAAGCTTCAACAGTTTGGAGCCTGATGAGAAGGAGATTTTTCTTGACATTGCTTGCTTCTTTAATGGAGAAACATTGCAATATGTTAAAAATATTCTGCTGTATTCTCGTGACTTATCTCCAGAACATGCTATTAAAGTTTTGATTAGAAAATCACTTATAATAGTTACTAAATCTTTGAAATTGGTAGAAAAAGTTGAAATACATGATTTGATACAAGATATGGCTCAAAATATTATCAATCAGGGTTCTCCATTAGAACTTGGTGGACGCAGTAGGCTATGGTTTTATGAGGATATCATACATATTTTGGAAAAGAATATGGTACGTAATTTCCATGTGAATGGTCTTCTGTTTCTTCTACCACCTCATTTTTCTTTTTGACAAATATTCATTCATTGACTTGACTTGTCTCTTCGCCATTGCATTTCATACTTGTATATAGAAATTCTTAATATATAGAAAATTTGCTTCATAATTTATAAGTTTCGGATTTGATTAAACTTATTTATGCTTTTGCTTTTCAAAGGGAACTGATAAAATTCAATCCATACTGCTGGATATGGCAAAACATGTGGTGCAATGGACTGGAGATGAGTTTAAGAAGATGACAAACCTTAGAGTTCTTATTATTAAAGATGTAAAATTTTCTCAGTCCCCTAGATATCTGCCAAATAGTTTGAGAGTGCTAAACTGGAAAAGATATCCTTCATCATATTTACCATCCAAATTTCATCCCGAGAAGCTACTCATACTCAATTTGTATGGTAGTTTCTTTGCATTGGACAAGGCATTGAAGGTACTAAAACACTAGTTGCTTCGATATGTTTCCTTGATCTTATACAACAAATTGCAGTTATATCACTTCATTTTATTTCATTATTTTTTTCTTTTTTTTCTTTTCTTTCAGAAGTTCAAGCAATTATGCGAGATAAATTTTGTGTGCTGCAAATTTTTAAAACAAATTCCAAACTTATCTAACGCTCCTTATTTGATAGAACTGCACCTTGATTTTTGTGAGAAATTAACTGAAATTCGTGATTCTGTTGGATTTCTTGATAAACTAAGAATAATTTTTGCAAAATCATGTGTCAGTCTCAAGATTTTTCCAAGTTCCATACGGTTGAAATCTCCAGAAATGTTGAACCTCATGTGTTGCTCAAGTTTGAAATGTTTCCCCGAAGTTTCAGCAAACTTGGATAATCTATCATATATCACCTTGCGTGAAATGGCCATAGAAGAATTGCCTTGTTCAATTCAAAATGTTACTGGGCTTCTCTGTTTGGATCTGTCATCTTGCCGAAGGCTGAAAAAGGTCCCAACTTGCATTCTTAAGTTGCCAAAACTTGAGAGGTTGCATCTTAGTAAAGGAGCAAAGCTTCAATTTATTAGGAAGTTTGGAGAGCAAGGATAAGTGATCTCAACTATCTCAACTGAGAAACAGATTTGTCTTGGAGGCTGTAATTTCTTAGATGGATTTCTTCCATCATTCCTTGGCTGTTTTCTGAATATGACATCCTTAGAACTACAAGGCAGTCATTTAACAATACTTCCAGAGTGCATACAGGTGTGCCGGCATTTAAGTAACCTTAATTTGGACAATTGCAAGCAGCTTCGAGAAATTAGAGCAATTCCACCAAAAATTGCAGTACTCTCAGCAAGAAATTGCACATCTTTGATGCCCTCTGCTTTAAACTTACTGTTAGATGAGGTATATATTTACTTTTTCCCTTTGACTCTATAAAATCTCATTTGTGTATGCATTCTGACTGTGCACTGTCAAACTAAATTTATTGTTTAATAACATTTGTAAATGACAGAATATACACTCTCGTGGAAACACATGGTTCACTTTGCCCGGAACAAGGATGCCAGAATGGATTGACTGCTATGGCAAGACATTTCTGTCTTTCTGGTTTCGTAATAAATTCCCAGATGTTGTTCAATTTGTCATTGGAAGGCCAATGTTTGGCTCACTCTCATTTAAATGCAGCATTTCTGTCAATGGGCGTGTGCTGGATGAATGGAATCACAGTTATTCAGAATTAGAGACAGGGCATACATTTCTGTACAATCTACGTCTACGCCATGATCATGATTTTTAGAAATATGAAATGGTGTATCTAGAAGATGAAGTGCGGAGAAGAAAAAGAACCTTTGGTACAAGAAAAAGGGGTTTATATATTTGATAGGGACAGAATCGAAAGGGATATTCTATTCACAAATCCTAATCAATATCCTAATCCTAAGCCGATGAAGAAACAACTCAGATGGAATTATCAAATTTTGGGACTGAAATGCTGCCTGCTTCTGTTGAGAGTAATGGCAATAGCTAGTGGTTACTGAAGCAAGATGTTATTTAGCCATAAAGCAAGTGGAACTTCTGTCGTGGTGAAGTTGATTCAGTTGAAGATGTAATTAGAACTGGAGTCCCATTCCTTGTTTGAGTTTTAACATATTGCAGCTAGAAACAACCATTAGCATTAATGAACCCGAAAATGGGGAATGGGGATACGATAAAGGTGTGTTCTTCTGTTATAATTGCCCTCAATGAATATTGTATCTCTTCACTGGCAGCAAATTTCCTTAGGTTATATCATCCATTGTGATCAATTATGTTATTAAGCACTTAAACAACTGTGTGGACTTGTGTTATGTGTGTCTTGTGCATGGCTTTTCAAGATAGCTGTATGCTACAATATTGTCAGTGAATCTCCTGTTGTATATATATTGGTTTCTCCATTGAAATCATAAGCTTCTAAGCATCTAGGGGAAGGAAGCAGATTCTCTCTGATTACAAACTATTTTAATACTACGAAATTGGTTAAGTTAGGCTTACTTCTATTCCCAAGAACTGATATAAGGATAATTTTTTAATAGTACAAGAAAATGCTTTTCGCCTCTTTAATTTGTTTCTCATAAATTCTTCTATATCATTTGTTAATTCATTTGCGCATCATTTATTTTTAGAAAGTGAGTGAAATAGAGGAATTCTCTCAACTAACATTGAGAAAGTGAGTGAGTAAAATAGAAAGATTTCAGTACCCTAACATTGGTCTATGTTTATTGACACTTAGTCTATCTTGATCTATTCCAAAATATGATTGAAGTATATTGTGATAACTCGATTATTTTTAAAGATATGTTTGCAAGAAGTAAAGGTCTAAAAGGTAGCACTTTTGTGAGAATATGAGACCGGTCTTGTCCTGGTTTTCTATGCATGTTCCTAAAATGCTATGTTAATGGATATATGAAAGTTTTGGACTGTGACATGCAGGATTCAGTAGTTGAGTGGCGACACGTTGAGCACGGAGTATTTGAGGAAATTGCCTTCTGTCCTGCCATTTTGAAGGGTCATAATATCTGATGATGTACAGTGGACTCTAGCGTCATAGTTTCATGTGTTGGTTCATCCTGGTACAGCATTTAACTTGTGGTTTATGCTTTTTTTTTTTTGTTGCTTGTTTTTGATGTGTAGAATATGGCCTTTGTTGGATATGGTATGGAACATTTGGTTGATTGTTATACTTGCATTTTATCATTCAGATTTGCCAAGAAGGAGGGAAAGGGAAATTTAAAAAATAATAAAAATGCTTTGAATTGTTCCCATGAAAATAATGTAGCAGAATCTGTTAAGAAATATAGAATAAATTAAATATGATTATGTTTTAATGAAAGAAAAATAGTTTGTCGGGCATTCTTTCATCAATTCATCATGCTTTTATACCACATCCCTCTCCTCAACTCTTGAGCCTAAAACCTATAAAGAGGCTATACAACATTACCATTGGAGATAGGTACGCTATTGCTGATGAATTAGGTACTGGAACAAAACAATACATGGCAAGTAGTACCTCTTCCATATAATAGGAAAGCCAGTGGGCTTTAAATGGGTTTTTAACTTGAGAATATTAGTTGCACACCCATTTATTTACACCTCTTTGTACATCTCTCTTAAATTTTTACGGTCAAATATCATCTTAATGGCACATCTCTTTTAAGCTTCAGGACCTAGGTTTACTTAAACAGTTCATAGATCTAGAGATAGTAAGGTCTAAACGAGGGATTGTAGTATCTCAAAGGAAGTTTATTCATGATTTGTTAAATGCTCATGATCTTCTCGGAGCTAAACCTTGTTATACGCTTGCTAAGGTGATGAATTATCATCTTTGTCATACTAATGAAAACCTTCTCACAGATCCAACATGCTACTGGTCAAATTGATATCTCACAATAACGAGAGATCAGATATCGCATATTATGCTGTTTAAGTCTTGTTACAATTCATAACCATACCTGCAAAATTCACATGCAAGCCCAGCCGCCTATCAAATACTCAAATATCATGAAAGCTATCCCTGGTCATTCTTTTCTCCAGATGGGAGCTTCCTGAAATAATGACTGTTACTGGATTTTGTATCTTTCTCAGGGATTCTTTATTTAGATGAAGTCGAAGAAACATCAAACTATCTCTCGCAGCTCTGCAAAATCAAAATATCGAGCAATGTCCATCACAAGTTGTGAAGTTGTTTGGCTCACTACACTTCTTAACGATTTTTTATGCCCTTTACCTACTCCTGCCTCTCTCCACTATGACAGTTCATCTACTTTTCATATTGCTAGAAACCCTGACTGCAGATCATCCAAATTCGAAATTAGGTATATCATGAAAACACCAAACACAATGAGGTTGATTGTCACTTCATCGATCAAGGAGAAGGTGGCTTTTTCAAATGAAGGAGAGGGACATGATGAGAGAAGAGCAACTTTCTGGTTCTTGCAGCTGCTCTCTTTGTTCACAAGCGCAAGAATAACGGAAGGATTTAGGCTCTTTTTAGCAAGAATAAATTGAGGATATGATAATTCTAAAAACGCCTTTAGAGGTAACTTTAAAAGAGTTTTCAAAAATAACTAATGTTTTGCTTTAAAAATAAACTCAACTACTTGAAAATTATGAAAATAAAGAGATTTTTATAAAATATAATGGAACAAGAATGAAGTAATATTATTGACAATCTTTTACATATAATATAGCATGCAATGTAATAAAAGATATTGAGAGTTATTAGCTAAAGTCTATAGACAAAGAAATAAGTGGCCAAAAAAATGAAAAGACAATTGAGATTTGCATGAAAAGTGAAAAGTATTTAAACTTGTAAGATATATCAAAAATGTAAAGTCAATTATGGACAAATGAGCTTTTATGTGAATACAAAATGAAAATAATAAACTATAAGATATAATACAATGCTAAAGGGTTTTTATAAATAACTAGCATTGATTTTGAATAAATATACTCAATTGTAGTGGATGCAAGTACAGTACCTAATGATATTTAGTTAGTTTGACAACGTATGAATGACATTATTTGCATTTAATGACTATTGTTATAGTCCACTCATTTAATAATAACATCCCCAAAGGATTTTTAATTTGCTTGAAGTAATTTAGATCATCATCTGAATGAATATATGTCGAAGGAAATTCATAAAAATGACCCATTTGTTCACATATTATTAATTTTGTGTTAATAACTTATCATTAAAACTTGTAAAATGTTTTCAAAGCTATAGATCACATGCTTAAAGAGAGAACTTGTATCAAAACGTTTATATAGTATAAGTGTTAAAATAATTTTATATGTACAAATTATATTTGTTGTGCAATTTAATGGATATAAGATCACTATATATAAACAAATATCATTTTAAAAGTCACGATAATAGTAAAGAAATATTTGGTTTTAAAAGTATTTAATCTTAATACAATTTAACTAGTTCATTAATATGATAATTTAGCAAATTTGCTACCAAAGGTACTAAACTTTTACAATATTTGAAAAGTTTTTTGTAGTGTTATGGTTCATTGACACGAATATCTTAATTGATACATATTATATTCTTTTTCCTTTAATTATGATTTTTTATTAGGTTTTTTTAGTAAAATTTTTAGTAAGGCAGTGTTTAATTGCATATAAAAAAAGTGTAGTTTTTTGATTTTTTATAAATATATACCAAATTAAAAAAATATTATTAATATATAATATTTTTAAAAATATGTATCAATGTGTACCACAAAATTAGATATCGCAGTACAGTAATATGATATCTAAATAATATTACATTACTTAGATATAATATTTGACCAAAAAAATTGATAACTCACGAATATTACAATATGGTAATATGATATTCACGAATATCGCAATAAGTTAATGTGATATTAGTAATATCGTAGTATCATAATACAAATTCACTTAGTCATGCAACTTTCTTTTTATAGAAAGCGAAGAGCGAATTAGATTTTTTATAAGTAAAAAATAAAACAAGACCTAAGTACAAATTTTCATGGAGAGAGTAAAAATGAGATTCACCTTACCTTATCAAACCACAATTTGTAAAATTTTGTTTTTTACAAATAAAACATAAAATAATCTCTAGAGTTTTTTATACACATATACAATATCTCAAAAATTATTACTAATATATATCACTTCTATAAATATTTATTAATATATACTACTTTTAATAAAATTATATCACCCTCTTACAAAATTAACAATGATTACAAAAATAGTAATATTGTTAATGATTAATAATATAAAAATAGTATATATTGATAAATATTTGTAGAAGTGATATGCATTCATAATAATTTTTGAAATGTTATATATATGTATAAAAAATTTCACAGAGATTTTTCTTTATGTTATATTTACAAAAATTTTTTTTATATTTTTATGTTTTTATTTTATTTTTTATTTAAAAAAATTTAATTCACCCTTTGCTCTCCACAAAAAGAAAGTTGTACAGATAAATGATATTACATTACTGTATTATAATATTTATGAGTGATTAATTTTTAGTCTAATTTGTATTTAGGCGATAT
This sequence comes from Bauhinia variegata, assembly GCA_022379115.2. Taxonomy (NCBI): domain Eukaryota; kingdom Viridiplantae; phylum Streptophyta; class Magnoliopsida; order Fabales; family Fabaceae; genus Bauhinia; species Bauhinia variegata. The sequence goes on along the minus strand of CM039427.1, from coordinate 3,238,545 downwards.
GATATTATTCAGATATCACGTTATCGGGCTGTGATATTTAATTTTGTGATACATATTAATACATATTTTTAAAAAATAATATATATTAATAATAATTTTTTTAATTTAACATATCTGTGTAAAAAAAACCGTAGGTTTCTTACCAACTCCCTCTCACTATTTTGTAATTTAAAGAAACACTCGCGAACGAGTATCTTCGGCGACACACAAAAAACAGATCGAAAGAAGACACTCACCTGCTTTGATCATTAATTAATTCAGCAAAAGGAAGAAAACTTTTGTCTCGTCCTTCAATACTTCAGTGAGGGAACACGCTTTTGACTGTATTTTTTAATTAAAAAACCGAGGAGACTAATCTAACCAAACGATGCTAGCTGAGCCCATTTCAGGTTACTTAACTCAACTAACATTGTTCTTTAACTCACCTTCTCTTCTTTCTTTCACAGGATTCGTTTGTGTTTGTCAAGTAGGTTGAGCAAGCCAGATTTCTTCCCGCTTGGTTACTGGGACGGAAATTGGCTAACTCAAGCAAGATCAATTGCATGCACTATGACAACACGGCAAGGTTCATTCTCATCCTCTTTTTCAAACAAATGGACTTATGATGTATATCTCAGCTTTAGAGGGAAAGACACACGCATAGGTTTCGCTGGATATCTTTATAATTCTTTATGTCAAAGGGGAATTGTACTTTTATGGATGATGGAGAGCTCATAAAAGGGAAAGAGATTGTGCCAGATGTGGTCAAAGCCATTGAAGAATCTAGAATTGCCATTGTTATATTTTCTGTAAACTATGCATCATCAACATTTTGTCTAGAAGAACTTGTCAAGATCATTGAGTGCATAAAGACAAAGGGTCCACTGATTTTTCCAGTTTTTTACAAGGTTAGTCCATCACAAGTAAGATGTCAGACAGGGAGTTATGGAGAAGCATTTGCTAGATATGATAGTGTTCCCCACTTTGAACCAGAGAAGGTGCAGAAATGGAGGCCATCGTTGTCATTGGCAGCCAGTTTGTCCGGTTTTCATTATGAAGATCATAGGTATATTATTAATTTGCTGTTTGTCTTTTGTTTTCTGGATTTTAATTTTCTTATCAATAGCTTAAATGAATCTTTTATTGACCTCTCCGGTAACTATTATAAAATGTAATGAAACTCTTTTTCATAATTTAATTTGTCTTTCTTTTTCTTTTGGTCTATTAGTAGTCTAAATAGTGAATTAGTGTACAGAATTAGACATGATTCGTATGCAATTAGTCTGACGTCATATTAACTTGTTTTACTTTTCAGGTATGGACATGAATATGAGCTTATCGAAAGGATTATTGGGGCGGTCTCCACTAAACTTAATAATTTTCAATTACATGTTGCTGATTACCCTGTTGGATTAGAATCTCGAGTACATGAAGTAAATTCATTTCTAAATGTTGGGTCAGATGATGAAGTGAATATGGTAGGAATTTATGGATGGGTGGCAGTGGCAAATCAACAATTGCACGTGCTGTATATAATTTGATTGCTGATGCATTTGAATTTTCATGTTTTCTTTCAAATGTTTGAGAAAACTCAAATAAGCAGGATCTGGTAAAACTGCAGGAGACACTGCTTTCTAGATTAATTGGTGAGAGGAATATCGAGATTGGAGATGTCTACAGAGGCATTTCAATATTAAAAAGTAGGCACCAGCAAAAGAAAGTTCTTCACACTGGAGCAGCTTCAAGCACTAGATGGAGGATTGGTTTGGTTTTGGCAGCAGAATCATCATTACATCAAGGGATGCACAATTGCTCAATGCTCCTGGTATTGAAAGAGGATATCATGTGAAGGAATTAAGTCACGAGGAAGCCCTTGAACTGTTCAATTGGAACGCCTTTGGAAGTAGCAAAATTGCTCCAGGTTTTCAAGCAGTTGTAGAGCGTGCAGTAAATTGTTGCCATGGTCTTCCTTTGGCGTTGGTAGTTATAGGTTCTTCCTTGTCTGGTAGAAGCATTTATGAATGGGAATCTCTGTTAGACAAATATGAAGAAAATTCTGATAAAAAGGTTGAACTAGTACTCAAAGTAAGTTATGACAGTTTGGAGCAACTTGAAAAGGAAATGTTTCTTGACATTGCTTGTTTCTTTAACGGAGAGACTTTGCAATATGTGAATAATATTCTGCTGCACTCTCATGAATCCTCTCCAGATGGTGTTATTGAAAATTTGGTTAACAAATCTCTTATAAAAATTATTGAATATTTGAAATCGGACAAAAAGGTTGAAGTAAATTGTTTAATACAAGATATGTGTCGAAATATTGTCAAACAGGAGTCTTGAGAGCCTCGTAAACGCAGTAGACTATGGTTTCCTGAGGACATAATACATGTTTTGGAAAGTAATGAGGCATGTAACTTCCAACTGCCACCATTTTCTTGTTTTAACAAATCTTTTATTAATTGACTTGTCTCTTATTTTTCCCTTGCATTTCATACTTGTTTATGGAAATTTTTCTTCACAAATTCATATATTTTGGATTTGACTAACTTATTTATGCCTTTGCTCTTCAAAGGGGACTGAGAAAATTAATTCCATACTATTGGACCTGGCAAAAGAAGTAGTGCAATGGAGTGGAGATGAGTTTAAGAAAATGACAAACCTTAGAGTTCTTGTAATTAAAGATGTGCAATTTACTCAGAGCCCTAAATTTCTGCCAAATAGTTTGAGAGTGCTGGACTGGAAAAGATATCCTTCATCATCTCTACCATCTGACTTCCATCCAAAGAGACTTGTCATCCTCAACTTGTATGGTAGTTTCTTTTCATGGGCCAACGAATTGAAGGTACAGAAATACTAGTTGCTTTGATATGTTTCCTTGGTCTGATACAGGAAATTGCAGTTATATCACTTCATTTTATTTGTTTAATTTTTTTTTTTTCTTTCAGAAGTTCAAGATGTTACATCAGATAAATCTCGTGCACTGCAATTTTTTAGAACAAGTTCAAAACTTGTCTAAGGCTCCTAATTTGACAGAATTATACCTTGATTTTTGTAATAATTTAATGGAAATTCATGACTCTGTTGGACTTCTTGATAAACTAAAAATATTATCTGCAAAATCATGTGTCAGTCTCAAGATTTTTCCATGTTCCATAAAGATGAAATCTCTAGAAACGTTGAACCTCATGTGTTGCTCAAGTTTACAATATCTCCCTGAAGTTTTAGGAAACATGGATAAGCTATCATACCTCTCCTTGCGTGAAACGGCCATAGAAGAATTGCCATGTTCAATTGAAAATGTTACCGGGCTTTTTTGTTTGGATCTGTCATTCTGTCAAAGGCTTAAAAAGGTCCCAACTTGCATTCTTATGTTGCCAAAACTTGAGAGATTGCATTTTAATAAAGAAGCAAGGTTTCAATTTATTAGGAATGAAGAGCAGAAGCAAGTGATCTCAACTGAGAAAAGGATTTGTCTTGGAGGCTGTAATTTCTTGGATGGATTTCTTCCTACATTCCTTGGCAGATTCCCGGATATGACATCTTTAGAACTATGTGGCAGTAATTTAACAATACTTCCAGAGTGCAAGCAGCTTCAAGAAATTAGAGCGATTCCACCAAAAATCAAAGTTCTCTCGGCAAGAAATTGCACATCTTTGATTCCCTCTTCTTTAAACTTACTGTTAGATGAGGTATGTACTATGTATTTACTTTTTCTTTTCACCTCATAAAACTCATTTGTCTATGCATTCTTACTGTGCACTGTCAAACTAAATTTGTTGTTTAATAACATTTGTAAATGACAGAATATACACTCTCGTGGAATCACATGCTTCACTTTGCCAGGAACAAGGATCCCAAAATGGGTAGACCACTATGGCAAGAAAGCATCTTTGTCTTTCTGGTTTCGTAATAAATTCCCAGATGTTGTTCAATTTGTTATTGGGGTCAATGGCCGTGTATTAGCCGAATCATATCACAGTTATTCAGAATTAGAGACAAAGCACGCATTTCTGTATAATCTGCGTCTGCACTGTGATGGTGATTTGGAGAAACATGAAATGCCGTATCCAGAAGAAGAATGGAATCATGCTAAAATTTCATTTGTATCGAAATCGTATGAACTGGGGAGAAGGCAAGAGCCTTTGGTACAAGAAACTGGGGTTTATATATTTGACAGGGATAGAATCGAGAGGGATATTCTATTCACAAATCCTAACACAAAGCAACTCGGATGAAATTATAAAATGCTGGGTCTGAAATGCTGCCTGATTCTGTTGGGAGTGATGGCAACAGCTAGTGGTTACTGAGGCCAGGAGATGCTATTAAGCCATAAAGCAAATGGAACTTTTGTCTGGTGAAGTTGATTCAGTTGAAGACGTAATTAGAACTAGAGTCCCATTCCTTATTTGACTTTGGATATTCTGCAGCTACAACATCCATTAGCATCAATCAACCCAAAAATGGGGAGTGAGGATACAATAAATATGTTAAAAGGTATGGTCTTGTTAGTTATGATTGCCCTGAGTGAACAGTGTATGTCTTCACTGGCTGCAAATTTCTTTATCCATCATGTTATTAAGAACTTAGTTAAACAACTATTTGAACATAAGCTTCTAAGCATCCAGTAGAAGAAAGCAGTTTCTTTTTGAAAACAAAATATTTTTTACACTAAGAATTGGTTCATTAAGTTTCACAGGAACTCCATTAAATTCCAGGTATGTCTCTTCTGAAGCTGTTCATTATCCTCAAAGTCATCCTGTCTATGCTCATCTTTTCTAAGTCTGTGTCAAATATGCTATAATGATGGATGGATGGATGATAAATTTTGAATTGTGACATGCAGGATTGACTCATGTTAGTTCAAGAGAATTTTTATCAAATCCCTAATTGATTTTGATGAGAAAAATATTTCTTAGATTTGTTAAATATGTTAAAAATTTCTATTGCAAAATATATGTTTTATTGGATTCCAAATGTTTTGGTTACTCTAACCAAATCAATGAATATTTTAGTTACTCCAAATTTTTTAATGGGAAAAAGTGCTGCAAAGTCAACTATTATTTTAAATAAATAATTGTTTATCTCTTGCATTGGGAAAGAAAACTGCAGTAGTGCAGATTTGAAAATCTAACATAACTTCACGTGCTTGATTTAGCAATAGTTGCAAACCTACTCTTTCTCATTTTGCAAAGTCAACTCAAGAGCTACAGTATGCAGTCTGATTCACGTGTGTCAGAAGCAAGCCAGGTGTAAATCTGGTATAACTTCACGTCCTTGATTATCCAACAGTAGTAGCAGAATCTACTCCTTTTCATTTTACAAGGTCAACTTGGCATTGGAAAAGCAAAACTATAGAGTTGTAGTTTGCAGTCTGCTTCACGTGCTGTAGAAGTAAGCCAGTTTAGAAATCAAGCATAAAAAGTAAAACGCGTTGCAGAAGCAAGCCAGCATGGCATGTGCTCCAGAAAAGCTGCTGCTAACAGTACACTGTGTCAGAAACAGTAAAACGTGTTGTAGAAGCAAAAGCCAACAGTACGTTGTGTCAGAAATCAAGCATAAATAGTAAAGCCAGTTGACCCACATCTACAAATTATTTCCAACTTCAAAAAATTGATATGATGATATTTCCAACAGCTATATTTGCAATGATGATACCTCCAACAGTCATTTTGAATCCATTATAAAAGGAGGAAGAAGACTCAAAGGGAAAAAAAAAAAAAAAAGAGAGCAAATATCAAAAGGTTCATTTGCTTACAATCAAAAGAATTTTCACATATTCATCTTGTTCTCTTCTTAGTCGTGCACCACACCTTCAACTTGAATATTTGTTGTGCACTTGAAGCTCACTGGAATACTTGTTGATTCAAGCAACAAATTCTGTGCTTTATTTCTTCAACCTCTTCAATCCTTGTAAAAAGGTTGTAGTGCCTTTCTTCGTATATTGCAACCTTGTATAAGGGAAGGACATAGTCTATTTATACATAGTTTGTGTTGTAAAGGGTTCTTGGTGCTCCTAGTAAAACTAAGCTTTAGCCATTGTGCTTGATTCCTGTTCGGTTGTAAGAAGTAGCTGGAAGCTAGTAAACCAACTTGGATAGTGAAGATAACTCTCTCAAGTATATTTGGGAGGAGTGGACGTAGGTCTTTGATAGACCAAACCACTATAAATCACTGTGCACTTTCTCTTCCTTATTCTCTTTGATTTCAGTATATTTATCTTTCAGCATCTATATTTCGCATATTGTGTTGAACTGTTTTACCACGTTTTAAACTCTGAGAATTTTTGAAATCAAGCTTTCGTTGTCTATAATCAAGCTTATCTCTTTATGCTTGATTCAGAAAATATAAATTTTATTGCAAAAATTTTTATTGTCCTATTCACCCCCCTCTAGGACTTATTTACTTGCACTTTCATTTGGTATCAGAGCCTTGTGCTCTGTTATTGGACTAACATCCTTGAGTTTAAGATCCTAGATTGTGCAAGGTTATGGAAGACTTCAAGGTTGGAAACTCATGTAACAAGCCTCCATACTTCAATTGATAATTTTACAGCCACTGGAGAAACCGAATGGAGATGTTTATGGGTTCAAATCATTTTGAACTCTTAAGCATTATAATGATTGGCTATGAAGAACCCACAAAGGAGATAGAAGGAGTAAGAGTTCCAAAAGGGCTAGATGAATATACGGAAGAAGAAAAGAAAAGAGCCTCATTACACTTGAAAGCTCTGCTTTCCAATGCCATTTGCTCAAAGGAGTATGAAGTCATTTCAACATGCAATACTACCAAAGAAATGTGGGATAGACTTCAAAGTATACATGAAGGAGCAACGGTTGTCAAGGAATCAAGGATAGACATCTATGCTAGTGAATATGAGCTTTTCCACATGGAAGATGGAGAATCCATAGATAAGTATTTCACCAGATTCCTTCACCTTGTAAATCAACTCAAACTACTTGGGAAAAGCTATACACAAAAAGAACAAGTAAAGAAGCTTATCAAATGTCTCTCAGAAAAATGGGAAACAAAAGGTTACATACTTAAACAAACAACTAAGGCTTCAAACATTACTGTTGATGAGCTGAGAGGAGAGCTAGAAGCTGAGGAAATGTCAATGAAGAAGAAAGAAGTAAGAGAGGCCGAGAGAAAGAAAAAGGAGAAAGATATTGCTCTTGCTGTCACATCTTCATCTTCAGACAATGACAGTGACTGTGATTTTGCCCTATTATCCAGAAAAGTCGCTAAAATATTGCAGAAAAGAAGATTCAGAAAACAAGTTTTATCCAGTAAGCTTGATTTTAAAAACAAGCACAATAAAGATGACAATAAGCAGAAGCACAAGAAGGACGGAGACAATGATGAAATAACATGCTACACCTGTGGAAAGCTTGGACATAAATCACCCGAATGTCCAAAGAAGAAAAACAAGAACTTCAAGCAAAACAAGAAGAAGGCATATGCTACATGGAGTGATGAAGACTCTTCATCAAGTGATGATGAAGAAATATGTCTCATGGCCATGTAAGATGAAAGTGATTCTAATAATGAGGTAAGTGATCAACCTCTCTCTTATGATGAATTATCAAATGCATATGATGAGCTTGTTGAAACTGTTAGTAAACTTCTTTCAAAACTTTCCACTAGAAAAAAAAAATCAAAGCTTTGGAAAAAGAGCTCAGTGAAATTCATATTATTTTTGAGAAAGATAGAGAGATTATCAAAGATTTACAGCAAAAAGAAAAACTTTCTGAAAATCTGCTTTTAGAAAATCAAGTTTTAAAAGTTAAGCTTGATGAGCTCTTAAATGATTTGGCTAGCTTTGTAAAGGGCAAGCAAAATCTTGATAAGTTAGTAGGCATGCAGAAGCATGACTTACATAGAACTTGCTGGAAAAATGGTTTGGGATATGAAAATTCATTTTTGAAAATCAAGCCTTTACAAACAACTTGTAATTACTGCAATAAGGTTGGTTATCATGCCTATCAGTGTATCTACAAGAAAAATGTGAAGAGATATAAGCATATTTGGGTGCCTAAGAATATTTCTATCACTAAGCCCCAAGGACCCAAACAAGCATGGGTACCTAAGCTTGATTTCTCACATGACAGAAACAGCACAAGTCAAGTAAGAAAAGTTGGTACCTTGACAGTGGTTGCTCACGCCACATGACTTAGAATAAGGAGATGTTTGTGGAACTTCAGGAACAAGATATGGGAAGTGGCTTGAAGCACAACTTAATGAGCATAAGTCAGCTTTGTGACCTCGGTTATAAGGTATGTTTCGAATCTTCTAAATGTATTATCTATGACTTAAATAGAAAGGATACTCTATTTGAAGGTTATAGAAGCTCAAATGTTTATAAAGTGTCCAACAATGATTTTTCTTTTAAAAATGAGACTTGTTTAGTTTCCCAAGTTGAAAATGTTTCTTTATAGCATAGACGACTTGATCATGCCTATATGCAGCTTATTTCAAAACTGACAAAACATAAGCTTGTTTATGGACTGCCTAAACTTCATTTTGAAAGAGATAATATTTGTGGTGCATGTCAAATGGGAAAACAGACAAAGCCTTCTTTCAAAAACACTAAGGAGCTTTCTACCAGAAAGTCTTTTGAACTTCTTCACATGGATTTGTTTGGACCTATGTCAACTTTGAGCATAGGAGGAAAGAGATATGGTTTTGTTATTGTTGATGATTATTCTAGATTTACATGGGTATACTTCTTGGCTCATAAGGAAGAAACTAATGTTTTCAAAAATAGTTGAAAATGAAAACAATTTGAAAATTTGTTCTATTATGAGTGATCATGGTGGAGAGTTTGAAAATCAAGCTTTTAAAGATTTCTGTGAAAATCAAGGAATCCATCATAATTTCTCCTCTCCTAGAACACCTCAACATAATGGGGTTGTTGAAAGGAAAAATAGAACATTGGTTAAAATGACAATGACTATACTTTGTGAAAATAATATTGCGAAACACTTTTGGGCTGAAAGCTATAAATACAACTTGTTACATCCTTAACAGATGCTTGATTAGGCCTATTTTAAAGAAAACTCTATATGAGCTATGGAAGGGAAGAAAGCCTAATGTAAGTTATTTTCGTGCTTTTGGTTGCATATGCTACATTCATAATAATGGTAAAAATATTTTAGGCAAGTTTGATGCCAAATCGAATGAAGGTATATTTTTGGGCTACTCTTTGACAAGTAAAGCTTATAGAGTGTTTAATAAGCAAACTAGGTCAGTAGAGGAAAGCATGCATGTTGTATTGGATGAATCTAACCGTGTTCCCATTAGCAAAGTTGCTTTTGAGGAAAATCAAGATTTGCAGGAACCAAGCTTACCTGATCAGAATTAAGCTTTAAATAATATGCTTGATTTGTATTAAAACACTGAAGCTGATCAAGTTTCTGTGCAACCTAAAGAACCTTCAAACAGAGATAATGTGCCATATAAACAACAATTACAACGTGACCACAGACTTGATGATGTGATTGGAGATGTAAATGAAGGGATAAAAACTAGAGCTTCAATCAGAAATCAAGTAACAGACTCATGCTTCATTTCGTTGATCGAACCAAAGAAGGTTGATGAAGCTCTTGAAGATGAATCATGGATCATGGCTATGCAAGAAGAGCTCAACCAATTTGAAAGAAATGAAGTTTGAAAGCTTGTTCCACACCAAAGCATCAAGATGTCATTGGCACAAAGCTAGATTGGTAGCTCAAGGAAAAGTGGTAAGGAACAAAGTTAGATTGGTAGCTCAAGGTTATAGTCAACAAGAAGGTATTGATTTTGATGAAACCTTTGCTCCAGTAGCTAGGCTTGAAGCTATTCGCATGTTGTTTGCCTTTGCTTGTTACAAAAATTTTAAAGTTTTTCAAATGGATGTGAAAAAGTGTTTTCTTAAATGGTTTTATAAATGAAGAAGTTTATATTAGACAACCTCTAGGCTTTGAAAATGAAGATTTTCCAAACTAGGTTTACAAGTTATCTAAAGTTCTTTATGGTCTTAAACAAGCTCCAAGAGCTTAGTATGAAAGGCCAAGTACATTCTTGCTGACAAATGGCTTTTCAAAAGGAAAAGTTGATACTACTCTTTTCACTAAAACATTTGATGATGATATCTTTATTGTACAAATTTATGTTGATGATATTATTTTTGGTGCTACTAATGAGTTTTTGTGCAAGGATTTTGAGAAGCTAATGAAAGTTGAATTTGAAATGAGCATGATGGGGGAATTAACATTCTTCCTTAGACTTCAAATCAAGTAACTTTCAAATGGTATATTCATCCATTAATCAAAATACACCAAGGAGCTTATCAAGAAGTATGGTATGGAGAAAGCAAAAGGAATGCCAACACCTATGGCAACAACAACCAAGCTTACATCAGAAGATGCAGCAAAAGCGGTTGATCAAAAGCTGTACAAAGGCATGATTGGGTCGCTGCTATATCTTACTACAAGCAGACCTGACATATTATACAGCGTATGTTGTTGTGCTAGATTTCAGGTCAAGCCTAAAGAACCTCATCTGCAAGCTGTTAGGCGTATAATCAGATACTTAGCAAAAACTGAGGATGTGGGTCTATGGTATCCAAAGAATAACTATTTTGACCTCGTTGCTTACACCGATTCAGATCATGCTGGATGCTTGATTGACAGAAAAAGCACAAGTGGTGGATGCCAATTTCTGGGAAATTCTCTAGTAAGCTGACAGTGTAAGAAACAATCAAGCGTATCCATATCTACTGCAGAATCTAAGTATATAGCAACTGGACAATGTTGTGCACAAGTTTTATGGATGAAGCAACAACTCAAAGACTATGGAATCATTCGAGAATGTACTCCAATTCTGTGTGATAATACAAGTGCAATAAACATTGCTAAGAATCCAGTACAACATGCCAGCACCAAGCATATCGACATCAAGCATCATTTTCTAAGAGATCACGTGCTCAAGAAAGATTTAGAACTTCACTTCATTGGTACAAATGAACAAATTGCGATATCTTCATCAAACCATTGGCTGAAGAGAGATTTTGCATCTTAAGAAGTGAGTTGGGTATGATTTCTTCACTTTCAAGTACTTAAATATCTTTATGCTTGATTACTACTTTGACAATTCTGGATCAGTTGGAAATTCCCCTCTTTTGTTGTGACAAAGGGGGAGAAGTCTTGAGATTTGCCATAATGGTCATGGTTATATGGCATATCAATCTATGCTTGATTGACTACATTATGCTTGATTATTACTGCTGCTTGTTTTCGAAAACTAAAAGCTGGATTATCTAGATTATGCTTAATTGACTACTGCTGCTGCTTGTTTTCGAAAACCAAACTATATTAGTTTGAAAGGGAGCTTTTGCAAAGTTTTTTTTACACCTATATATATACTAAGTTTTCTTGAAAATTATTTATTTTGGAGAAGCATGATTTTAGGGGGAGAAATTTTATTTTGCAAACCTCAAAATATTTGTCATCGTCAAAAAATGGGAGAATGTTAGCTCAAGGAAATTTTTATCAAATCCCTAATTGATTTTGATGAGAAAAATATTTCTTAGATTTGTTAAATATGTTAAAATTTCTATTGCAAAATATATGTTTTATTAGATTCCAAATGTTTTGGTTACTCTAACCAAACCAATGAGTATTTTAGTTACTCCAAATTTTTTAATGGGAAAAAGTGCTGCAAAGTCAACTATTATTTTAAATAAATAATTGTTTATCTCTTGCATTGGGAAAGAAAACTGCAATAGTGCTGATTTAAAAATCTAGCATAACTTCACGTGCTTGATTTAGCAACAGTTGCAAAACCTACTCTTTCTCATTTTGCAAAGTCAACTTAACATGGGAAAAGCAAAATTGCAGAGCTACAGTGTGCAGTCTGATTCACGTGTGTCAGAAGCAAGCCAGGTGCAAATCTGGTATATCTTCACGTGCTTGATTATCCAATAGTAGTAGCAGAACCTACTCCTTTTCATTTTACAAGGTCAACTTGGCATTGGAAAAGCAAAACTACAGAGTTGTAGTTTGCATTCTGCTTCACGTGCTGCAGAAGTAAGCCAGTTTAGAAATCAAGCATAAAAAGTAAAACGCATTGCAGAAGCAAGCCAGCATGGCATGTGCTCTAGATAAGCTGCTGCTAACAGTACACTGTGTTAGAAATAGTAATACGTGTTGCAGAAGCAAAAGCCAACAGTACGCTGTGTCAAAAATCAAGCATAAACAGTAAAGCCAGTTGACCCACATCTACAAGTTATTTCCAACTTCAAAAAATTGATATGATGATATTTCCAACAACTATATTTGCAATGATGATATCTCCAACAGTCATTTTGAATCCATTATAAAAGGAGGAAGAAGACTCAAAGGAAAAAAAAAAAAGGAGAGAGAAAATATCAAAAGGTTCATTTGCTTACAATCAAAAGAATTTTCACATATTCATCTTGTTCTCTTCTTAGTCGTGCACCACACCTTCAACTTGAATATTTGTTGTGCACTTGAAGCTCACTGGAATACTTGTTGATTCAAGCAATAAATTCTGTGCTTTATTTCTTCAACCTCTTCAATCCTTGTAAAAAAGCTGTAGTGCCTTTCTTCGTATATTGCAACCTTGTATAAGGAAGGACATAGTCTGTTTAGACATAGTCTGTGTTGTAAAGGGTTTTTGGTGCTCCTAGTAAAACCAAGCTTTAGCTGTTGTGCTTGATTCCTGTTCGGTTGTAAGAGGTAATTGGCAGCCAGTAAACCAGCTTGGATAGTGAAGATAACTCTCTCAAGTATATTTAGGAGGAGTGGACGTAGGTCTTTGATAGACCGAACCACTATAAATCACTGTGCACTTTCTCTTCCTTATTCTCTTTGATTTCAGCATATTTATCTTTCATCATCTATATTCCACATATTGTGTTGAATTGTTTTATCACGTTTTAAACTCTGAGAATTTTTGAAATCAAGTTTTCGTTGTCTATAATTAAGCTTATCTCTGTATGCTTGATTCTGACAATATAAATTTTATTGCGAAAATTTTTATTGTCCTATTCACCCACCCCTCTAGGACTTATTTACTTGCACTTTCAACTCATTGAGCAGAGAGTATCTGAAGAACTTGGTTATTCATTTGAAGATGTGATGATTATGCAAAGTAAAGTAGCATCATAGCTTTTGTGTTTTCTGTCTTTCATGCAGTACATTTGGTTGTGGTTTACACTTAGTTGGTTGGTTGTTTTTGATGAGCAGAATTTGGCCTTTGTGAGATCTTGAACATTTGGTTGATTGTTTAAATTTGCATTTTGTTGCTTATTTTGGATTATCTGCTTTTATATTTTTTCTTTGTTTATATTGTGAATTTTTTTCCCAAAGATCCTGGGATGATTTGGACTCATGGCATTTGCAGAAATAACGCTTTAAAAGAATGTCTTGGTAAAATTTATAATTTATCATTGTATCAACCAAAATAATTAGGCAAATCTACATATGTTAGAGGATAAGCTATTGATGATAGCTGGCTTTCCATGGTTTTGTTTCTGTTTGGAGTGAGAGATGAGATTGAGAATATTGTGCCATAATTTGCTCTTGTTCAAATGAATAAGTAAGAAAATCTCAACTAATCGAGTTTAAAATGTAGAGAAAATGCAATCTCAAGACCTCGTTGATATCAGCCTCTGCCAAAAGTTAACACTGCAAGATGTTGTTGTGTGTAATCGATTCCAAATTTGTAATTATCCAATGCTCCCAAAGTGAGAAAGGCTTCACCTCAAATGAGTTTTATCCAGTGAAACCAAAAGGCTCAATGTGTATCTGTAAGTTTTTTTAAAAAAATTTTGGATTATGCAAAATCTGTAAGGTTGAATGTTGAAGGTGGAAGGATGCAATGAGAGAGAAAAAGAGAAAGTTGAATGTTGAAGGTGAGAGGATGCAATAAGAGAAAAAAGCAGGTTTGAAGGTCGAAAGCTACCATGAGAAAGAGAGGCAAAAGCTTGGGGGTGATGAAAGGGGTTAAATGAGAAATTTTAGGGGTGTTAAAATAAATCCTCTTATTAAGCATGGAAATAAATTAGCACAAGCCCATATGGGATGGTGCTGTGTTGACTAAAGCTAGGTTTGCTTTATTTTATTTTTGGAGATTAGATTACTCAATTATGTTTTTATTATAAATTATCAGTATTTAATATCACATTGAATATTAATTAATTTAGTTTGAGTTAATAGTATTACAAAAATGGTAAAATTTTCTACCAAATTTTATCATAATTGCTTAGAGCCTGTAAAACAAAAATTAAAATCTTAAGAATTATACTCGATGTGTCAACTATCAAGAATGGACCTCACCTAGCTGGAGGTGCTTAGAATTTGTGCAAAGATTGATCAAGAGCAGCTCCTAGTTTAGCCATAAAAATTTGCAAAAAAAATTCCTTCCTTCAAAATGTGATCCAACCGAACTGTCCAATCTCTATAGAGTAACTCCTTGACCTCCCAAATAATGGCAACATATTTGTGGAGGACACAGGGAGAGACATGAACCAAAGTAACACCCACGAGAGAAAAAAATAAACAGAGTTGTCTGTAACCTAGATGCCAAGTCAGTAATTATCCATGATGAGAGTGGCCATCAATTTTGCACATAAGACATGCGAAGCTTACACTGATCCAGAGAAACCACTAATCCAACCTAGAAGAGAATCTTAGAATACCTCCAAAACTAGCCTTTCTAGAGATTGCACCATTGTAGCTACCATCGACATTGAATATTGTGTAGTGACTCCAACCGACCCAGTCTTTCTGAAGTAGTTATTGTTCAACTTTGTTCTTTGTGGACATCTTTTATAAAATCCAAATTAATAGGTATCGGGCTATGCACCATTTGTGATCAATTGTTACAGTTTCAGTACGTATTTAATTCATCCACAAATTAGTTAACGCGATTTGTGTGTTTTAAGTAATTATAATGAGTAAATTAATGTAACTTGAGTAAAACACAAACATGGAGAAAAAGGCTTATGCTCTCTACCTCTAAATAGAGTGTATTTGTTTTATTAATGATAAACATCAATTGCATCCAGATCAAAAATAAATCAATTACTCTCCTACTGCGACTAGCTTTCCAACATCAATCATGGATTAATTTTCCATCTCCTTAGGTATGTCTCTAACTTGTATTTTCTACTAATAACATGTCATGAATTGTACTAATCAATAGATTCGATTAAATCTTTTAATTGGTATCAAAGCATGTGTTTTAATCCAGTTTATGGTTGTTATCTATGTTTAAAATTCCCAATTGATGGAATTTGATTGGGTTATTCATGGTTCATATTTTACTTAAAAATTTGATGGTGCTACCCTTGGGTCCGGTTGTATTTCAATTTTGTATGAATGGGTTTGACAACGTAGAGTATTTTTTTTTTTTTTTTGTGAGGAGTTGATAGCAATTGTTTGAAAAATGTTAGGGTACAATAAGAAATACTTTTATTTTACTTTTTTGGAAAGGAAACTAGTTTATAAATTGAGAGATAAGTTCAGGTATTTTATAATATTTGTCAAATACAGTTATTTAAGTTAGCTACATAAATAAATGATATGACCAAAAATAATTTTTATTCATCACTTAAAAATAAATACCTCCATTAAAAATTTAAAATAAATATAGAATTCTTTCAACTTTTAAGATTTATCAATATTCTTTCAACGGTATTTATTTCTATCTAAGTTAGATAGCACATGTATCGTCTTGTTCAAGATAGTGCCACCTAACTTTTAATGATAATTGGAAGGTTTCCAAATCTTACAAGCTCGTACTAAATGAGATGTAAATATATGTTAAAGTACAATTAAAAAGTGGAAAGTGGGATATATAAATAGTTAAATGGGAAAAAAATGATCAAATTACAATAATTATAATCAGATTGCAACAAAAGTGTAATATCGTGTATTTTCACAAACATCAGCAAACCAATATACATAAAAGTGTTCCAGCGACCAAAACTCCCACTACAAGTGTCCTAACCCTACAAATAAAAGATAAGCCTTTATGTTTATGCTTATCCACGAAGTTACAATATGAACCAAACTCTACGTAATTATCCCAGAATTATCTACAACAAATTATCTCATTAAATTATAATTTTCTTTTTTTGTTTTTCTCATTTTTTGTCAGCCATAAACATTAAATGTTTACTTCAACTCCTATACTGCAAGAATAATTATATACCTGGTGTCGATGGCATATCCTTATCAGGAAACTCGTATATAATTCCATTTAAAAAGAAAAAAGCAAAAGAGAAGAAAACTTTATCTTTGAATAATTCAGCAAGGGAACACGCTTTGGACTGTATTTTTTTAAGGACAAAAACTGAGGAAGCTTTATCTAACCGAACGATTCTTAACCTATTTCTGGTTATTTAACTCAATTAATATTATTCTCTAACTCAGCTTCTACTAACTTTTATCATAGTTGTTTAGAGCTTCCCAAAAAAAAATAATAATAAATAATTAAGATCTTAAGAATTGTAACTATCAAGAATGAATCTCAGCTAGCTGGAGGTGCTTAGAATTTGTGCAAAGATTGATAAAGAGCAGCTCCCAGTTTAGCCATAAAAATTTGCACAAAAATTCCTTCCTTCAAAATGTGATCCAACCGAACTGTCCAATCTCTATAGAGTAACTCCTTGACCTCCCAAATAATGGCAACATATTTGTGGAGGACACGGGGAGAGCCATGAACCAAAGTAACACTCAAGAGAGACAGAATAAACAGAGTTGTCTGTAACCTAGATGCCAAGCCAGTAATTATCCATGATGAGAGTGGCCATTAATTTTGCACATAAGACATCCGAAGCTTACACTGATCCAGAGAAACCACTAATCCAACCTAGAAGAGAATCATTGAATACCTCCAAAACTAGCCTTTCTAGAGATTGCACCATTGTAGCTACCATCGACATTGAATATTGTGTAGTGACTCCAACCGACCCAATGTTTCTGAAGTAGTTATTGTTCAACTTTGTTCTTTGTGGACATCTTTTATAATAGGAGAAGTCTAAGTTACCCTATGGATTAAACTATCCTATTTTAATTGAGCCACTTAAATTATGAAAAGTATTTAATAGTGAAACCCACATATTTAATCAACTTGCTATCAGCATTAATGGTTAATATAAATTTCTACAACAATATTTTCATTTATTACAAATCAATCCTTATTTTTTTTAAGGTTTTGATTTTCATCATCCTGTATTTTTTTAAAAAAAAATCTACCATTTTTTCTTCCTTCATTAGTTCCTTACAATAAATTTTAATTTACTATTTAACAAATTTTTTATGCCAATGGTATTTTTCTCTTAGAAGTTATTTTCTAAGAAAATAAAAATAAAAGCTTCGCATTCTTTAATTAATACCAATAATAGATAAAAAAAAATATTTTTTTCTAATTAAAATAAAATCAATTAATACAATTTTTATTGAAATACTTAACCTCTAA
Organism: Bauhinia variegata; assembly: GCA_022379115.2. NCBI lineage: Eukaryota > Viridiplantae > Streptophyta > Magnoliopsida > Fabales > Fabaceae > Bauhinia > Bauhinia variegata. The sequence continues at coordinate 3,221,079 of CM039427.1, read as the reverse complement.
AAATAATTTAAAACCACACTTAATATATATTTTCAATAATAACAAGTGTTATGTTTATTAATTTGATAGCTTAACTAAATTTAGTTACACTAAGTATGAGCTATATCAATTGAAACATTTTAAAATTTATTAGTAAAAAGTTTCTAAGTAAAATCTCTAAATTTTGTGACAAATTCTTATAAAAGAATTTTATAAGTATTATCTAATTAAAAATTTTATACTTTTGTATCTTAATCTAATCATTTTATAATTTAAATCATGTAAAAATTTATTATGATTCCTCTTTCACCATATAAAAAATAACTTTTTATGTGATATAAAAATAATTTTTAAAAATGATTAGTAATGATAATTAATATATAATATTTTTTAAAATTAAAATAAATATTATTCGTAAATAAAAAATAACTAGTGTTAGATAAAAAAGTTCTCATATTCCATACCATTGGAGTTCTAGCAATTCTTCTTTTGAAATTCTTCGTCTTTATAATTTAAACACCCTGTGGGTCCCTTGCACTAATCTATCACTCAATTTATTTGATATTCACAATCCTCGTGATGAGTCCAACAACAAAGTTCTTCTCCTTTAGCTGCTTCTCCTCTTGTCAGTATTCTAGATTGCAATGGTTTTGATAATTATTTTTATTTTTAATTAATTTTTTAATTTTTGAGTATGTAGTTTTTTTTTTTCATGAAGAGAAATAAATGATAGATATGAGAGAAAAGAGGCAAAACGAGATTTAGGAAGATAAGAATAAAAAAAAAACAAAACTTTATATAAATTTTAATAATTTTGTAGTTTAATTTAAGAAAAGAAATAAAATTGAATATTTAAGTTAAAAGTAAACTGATATTTACCATCTATTGCACTATTAATGGTCATAATTAAGCCACCTAAGATAGGATAATCTAATCCTATTTATTGCTTTGGGTCAATTAGACTCTCCCTTTATAAAATCCAGATTAATAAGTATCGGCTATGCACCATTTGTGATCAATTGTTATAGGCTTAGTATGTATTTAATTCTTCCACAAATTAGGTAATGCTGTTTGTGTGTTTTAAGTAATTATAATGAGTAAGTTAATTTAATTTGAGTAAAACACAAACATAGAGAAAGGGGCCTATGCTCCCTACCTCTAAATAAAGTATATTTGTTTCATTAATGATAAACATCAATTGCGTCTAGATCAAAATTAGATCAATTACTCTCCTACTACGACTAGCTTTTCAACATCAATCATGGATTAATTTTCTATCTCCTTGGGTATATCTCTAAATTGTATTCTCTAGTAACAACATGTCATGAATTGGACTAATCAATAGATTCGATTAAATCTTTTAATTGGTATCAAAGCATGTGTTTTAATCCAGTTTATGGTTGTTATCTATGTTTAAATTTCCCAGTTGATGAAATTTGATTGGGTTATTCACGGTTCATATTTTACTTAAAAATTTGATGGTGCTACCCTTGGGTCCGGTTGTATTTCAATTTTGTATGAATGGGTTTGACAACTATAGTATATTTGTTTTTTGTGAGGAGTTGATGGCAATTGTTTGAAAAATGTTAGGGTACGATAAGAAATATTTTTATTTTATTTTTTTGGAAGGGAAACTGGTTTACAAATTAGAAATAAGTTTAGATATTTTACAATATCTGTCAAATACAGTTATTTAAGTTAGCTACATAAATAAATGATATGACCAAAAATGATTTTTATTCATCACTTAAAAATAAATACATCCATTAAAAATTTAAAATAAATTATTCCAACTTTTAAGATTTATCAGTATTCTTTTAACCGTACTTATTTCTATCTAAGTTAGATAGCACATGTGTCGTCTTGTTCAAGATAGTGCCACCTAACTTTTAATGATAATTGGAAGGTCTATAGATCTTACAAGCTTGTACTAAATCCTATGATGAGATGTAAATACATGTTAAAGTGCAATTAAAAAGTGAAGAGTGGGATACATAAAAAGTTAAATGGGAAAAAAATGATCAAATTACAATAATTATAATCAGATTGCAACAAATTGTAATATCGTGTATTTTCACAAACATCAGCAAACTATATATACAAGTGTTCCAGCAACCAAAACTCCCACTACAAGAGTCCTAACCCTACAAATACAAGATAAGCCTTTATGTTTATGCTTATCCACGAAGTTACAATATGAACCAAACTCTATGTAATTATCCCAGAATTATCTACAACAAATTATCTCATTAAATTATAATTTTCTTTTTTTGTTTTTCTCATTTTTTGTCAGCCATAAACATTAAATATTTGCTTCAACTCCTATCTTGCAAGAATAATTATATACCTGGTGTGGATGGCGTATCCTTATCAGGAAACTCGTATATAATTCCATTTAAAAAGAAAAAAGCAAAAGAGAAGAAAACTTTATCTTTGAATAATTCAGCGAGGGAACACGCTTTGGACTGTATTTTTTTAAGGACAAAAACTGAGGAAGCTTTATCTAACCGAACGATTCTTAACCCATTTCTGGTTATTTAACTCAATTAACATTATTCTCTAAGTCAGCTTCTTTCTCTCTTTCATAAGATTCATGTGTGTTTGTTAAGTAGGTTGTGCAAACCAGATGGCTTCCTACTTGGTTAATGGAAGGAAAATTGGTTAACCCAAGCAAGATCAATTGCATGCACTATGACAGCACAGCAAGGTTCATCCTCTTCCTCATCCTTTTTCCCGTACAAATGGACTTATGATGTATTTCTTAGTTTTAGAGGGGAAGACACTGGCATAGATTTCACTGGGAATCTTTTTAATGCTCTCTATCAAAGAGGAATTCATACTTTTATAGATGATGCAGAGCTAAAAAGTGGCGAAGAGATAACACCAGGTTTGGTCAAAGCTATCGAAGAATCTAGAATTGCTATTGTTGTATTTTGTAAAAACTTTGCATTATCAAGATTTTGCTTAGAAGAACTTGTCAAGATCATTGATTGCATAAAGGCAAAAGGTAAATTAGTTTTGCCAATTTTTTATATGGTAAATCCTTCACAAGCAAGACATCAAACAGGTAGTTATGCAGAAGCGTTGAATAAGCATAAGCAGCAAGAGCCAGAGAATGTGATGAAGAAATGGAGGAAGCACTTAGTAAAGCAGCCAATTTGTCTGGGTATCATTACGAAGGTCGTAGGTATGTTACCATCTTGCTTTCTGTGGTTTGGATGTTAATTTTCAAATCAGTAGTTAAGAAATGAAAATCAAAGTATATAGACTAGTGGAGTAACAAATTTGGATATAGAAATTTTAGGTTGCGGAACAATATAAATATATTTGTAAAAAATAGAATATATATTCTAAGATTAAAAATATGAATATGCATTTCTACCAAAAAGAAAATATGAATGTACGTTATAATTTTTTTTAATGTGTTTTTATATTTTGAAAGCATTAAATGATTTTCTTTTTAATATTATAAAAAAAATTCTCTAAATATAAGTAATCAAGCAATTATTCAACAATTCATCTCTTCGTACAATTTCTCAACTTTCAAAAAGTAATGACATAACTGTATATCTTTGTCTATGATATCTTTACACTTTTTTTTTTCCCTTGTCTCTCCTATTTTTATAATTTAATTTATCCCTCCAAACAGTTAATATAATCTGGTTGCATTGACAAAGTGTATGCAAAATTGCAAATAGCATTTTCATTTTCAAAAACCCAAGTTGTCTGCTTCTTAACAAACAGACACTTGGGGAATGATATGTGTGGGATTATAATGGCTCCAACTACATAATCAAAATCCAAATCAAATTTAGCTGCAAATTTTGATCTTGGGCTAAAACAAAGTTCATTTTCTTATTATAGATTTAATACAAAATTAAAATTAGTTTAGGCAGGATATCGCAAACTTTGGTGATGTAGACCAATATCTTTCATTTTAAATTTATGGGTATATATTTCTTTAGTGTGTGTGTGTGTATACATATATTATATATATAAAAATTTTGTGGGGGCAACCTCAATCTTAAATCCGTTCCTCGTAACTTTTATAAAATGTGATGGTACTCTATTGTCAAATTTTGTCTCCTTTTCTTTCGTCTGCAAGTAATATATATATATATATATATATATATATATATATATAATATAGAATTACAACAAGGGACACACATCTGCTGAGTGTTCATGGTATTGAAAGAGTATATCATATGAAGGAATTAAATCATGAGGAATCCCTTGAACTGTTTAACTGGAAGGCATTTAAAAGAAGAGAAATTGATCCAGAATTTCAAGCCATTTTAGGTCGGGCAGTACATTGTGGCCATGGACTTCCATTGGCTTTGGAAGCTATAAGTTCAAACTTAAATGGTAAAAAAAATGATGAATGGAATTCTGCTTTAGATAAATATTTTAGAAAAATATGAAGTAAATTCAGATGAACATGTTCAAGAAGTACTCAAAGTAAGTTACTACAGTTTGGAGCAAGATGAAAAGGAAATTTTTCTTGATATTGTTTGTTTCTTCAATGGAAAATCATTGCAATATGTGAAAAATATTCTACTGCATTCTCATGGCTTCTCTCCGGAGTATGCAATTGGAGTTTTGATTGAAAAATCTCTCATAAAAATTACTGAAATTTTGAAATTGGAGGAAACAGTTGAAATACATCATTTGATATAAGACATGGGTCAAAAAATTGTAAAACAGGAATCTCCAATAGAGCCTGGTGTACGTAGTAGGCTATGGTTCTATGATGACATCATTCATGTTTTGGAAGGAAATACGGTATATATTTTCCATGCGATTGGTTTTCTCTTCTACCATTTCCATTTCCTTGCTTTGACAAATATACATTGATAGACTTATCTCTTTAGCCATGCTTTTCTTACTTGTCCAACAAAATTCATTTTGTATATAGAGAATTGTCAGTTTTGGATTCAATAAATTTGTGGCAAGAAAGTCACCTGACTTTGGGTGAATTTGGAATATTAACTTTAAATTTATTGGCCTAGATTTTGTCTTTTTGGCATGTATTTATTTTGTAAAAAAAAAATTATCCTATGTTGGCAAAATTTAGGGTTTTAAATTTGAAATCAATTTTGCGTATTCATCTATAGTCAAGAAATTTTCCTACAATCATTTATTTATGATTTTGTTTTTGACAGGGATTTGATAAAATTCAATTCATAGAGCTAGACGTTCCAGAACTTGAAGTACAGTGGAGTGGAGATGAGTTTAAAAAGATGATAAATCTTAGAGTTCTTATTGTAAAATCTGTGAATTTTTCTCCGGAGCCTAAATCTTTACCAAATGGTTTAAGAGTGCTAGACTGGAAAAGATATCCTTCATCTTCTTTACCATCTCAACTTCATCCCAAAAAACTAGTCATACTCCCCTGGCGTGATGGTATGTTTACATGGAACAAGGCATTGAAGGTACACCTAAACAGTAATTGCATTGATATATTTACTTTGGTCATATATAATAAACTACTGTTAATAATCTTCTTTTTATTTAGTTATTTGTTTATTTATTTCTGCATGCTTATTTCAGAACTTCAAGCAATTAAAGCCAATTAATTTTGAGGGCTGCAACTTCTTAGCACGAGTTCCAGACATATCTGGGTCTCCTAACTTGACAGAATTGCTTGTTGATGGTTGCCAGAATTTAATAGAAATTCATGATTCTATTGGATTTCCTGATAAACTAAAAATATTTTCTGCAAAATCATACATCAACCTCAAAATTTTTCCACACTCCCTAATGTTAAAGTCTCTAGAAAGGTTAAATCTCGATGACTGCTTAAGTTTACAATATTTTCCCGAAATTTTAGGAAACATGGAAAATCTTTCATATATCTCCTTACGTGAAACTGCTATAGAGGAATTGACTTGTTCAATTCAAAATGTTAACTGAATTTTCCCATTTGGACCTGTCATACTGTAAAAAGCTTAAAAAGGTCCCAACATGCATTCTTAAGTTGCCAAAACTTAAGAAATTGCTTGTTGCGTCATTACCAAGTCATGAATTTGTTAAGAATTTGCATGGAAAGCAAAACCAGGTCATCTCATATGATGAGCGGATTGGTCTATGGGGCTGTACTTTCTTAGATGGATTTCTCCCTATGTTTCTTAGCTGTTTCCAGAAAGTTGAATCTTTAGATCTACATGGCAGTAATTTAACAATACTTCCAGAGTGTATACAAGCATGCAAGTTTTTAACTGACCTTAACTTGAACAATTGCAAGCACCTTCAAGAAATTAGAGGGATTCCACCAAAAATCAGAGTGTTCTCAGCATATAATTGCACATCTTTGATGCACTCATCACTAAACTGTTTAATCAGGTATGTATTTTTTTTGGAAAAACTTCACAAACCCCATAAACTTTGTCTCATGTACATTTGCTCTCAAAACTAATTTTAAAATGTGCATTTAACTCTCTTAAATTTTTAAAATGTTCATTTTACCCTTAAACTCTAATTTATGTTAAAAATTTAACAGCAAAAGTTATCTGTAACTCTTTAATTTCTCTGTTTTCACTTATTGTTTCTATTTGTCCACAACAAGAAAAAGGTTAATATAAAAATAGTGTGATGCAAATATATTTTTCTCTAAAATTTTTAATAGAAATTGGAGTTTGAAGGGTAATATGCTTTTGATTACACTTGTAAACAACAGAATACGCTCTCTCGCAGAGGAACAAGGTTAATATATCCAGGAACAATGATCCCAAACTGTTTTCACCTCTATGGCAACGGAGCGTGTTTGTCTTTCTGGTTTCGATGTAGATTCCCAGATATTGCTCTATTTGTTGTTGGACGCTTGAATGTGATTGGCTCAAACTGCCTTGAAACTACAGTTTCTTTCAATGGCCATGAAGTGGAGAGATTACATAGACGTTATCCAGAGTTAGACACAAAGCATACATTTCTATATGATTTATGTTGTCAACTTAAATTGCATAAACATGAAAAAGCGTGTCCAGTAGATGAGTGGATTCATGCCGAGATTTCACATGTATTCATAAAGGATGAATTGGGGATACGGCAAGAGTCTTTGGCACGACAAACAAGGATTTACATATACGGCAAGGATAGAATTGGAAATGATATTCTATTCACAAAACCTAACACTAAGCCGTTGAAGTGGAATTATCAAATTTTGGGATTGAGATGCTGCCTGCTGCTATTGACTGTAATGAGAATAGCTAGTGGTTACCGAAGTAAGGAGATGTTATAAAGCCGTGAAGCAAGTGGAACTTCTGAACTAGAGTCTCATTTCTTGTTTGGCATTGGATATACTGAAGCTAGCTGTAATGAATCGGATGCATGAGCAAGAAAATGATGCATCCGAGGAAGAGAAATTTGAGATGGAAGCCCAAGACCCAACGGATGAGCTGATGCTCCAGACCCGAGCCAAGAGAAATAAGGTCAAGCCAAAATGGATGAGAGAATTCGTAGGGGCCTAATTGCTAAGCCGGAGAGTTTGTTATGATTTCTGATGCATTTGTGTTTTGTCATGCTGAGTGCCTTCTCACGATGGCTTGGATAATGATTAGTGGATTGTGAATATTGGAATTAATGAAGAGATGAATTGAGTATTGCCTTTCATTATTGTTTTCTCTTTCTTTGCTACGTTATTTTCTTGTAATTCTGCGAAGGTGTTCTCAATAGCCATTAGCATTAATCAAACCTAAAAATGGGGAGTGATGGAGGCATGGTCTTGTTTGTTATGATTGCCTTGAGTGAATAGAGTACAATCTCTTCATTGGCTGCAAATTTCTTTAGATTATTTCATCCATTAAGATCAACCATGTTATTAAGCACTTAGAAAAACAACTATGTTTTCTTGTGTTATGTGTGTCTTGTGCATGGCTTGTCAAGATGGATACAAATCTCGTCTTGTATCTTTTAAAAATAAGCTTCAAAACATGCATCCAGGAGAAGAAAGCAGTTTCTTTTTGAAAACAAAATATTTTTGTAGCAAGAAAGCAGTTTCTTAGCTTCTGTTTGGTTTCTATTTCTATTTCCTATTTTTATTTTCTGTTTTAATTTTTTAAAATGCGTTTTTATTTTCATGTATTCATTTTTTGAAAATATGTTTGTTGTTTTCATTTTCATATTTATTAGTGTCTAATAATCTTTTTTAATAAATTTTATTAACCTACTAAATTTTTTTTGTCAAAAAAATAAATTAACAAATTTGTCATTAGCCATTCTCAAAAATACTAAAATGACTTTTTTCTGATTTTAGTTTTCAGCTCATGTTAAAAAATAATTTCACTGGAAACACTTCTAGTTTACTAACTAAACATGTTGTTAGGCCTGATTTTTATTGTCACTAGAAATGAAAAACAAGTATAAAAGGGCTCTTCTCATTGTGTTTTCCATCAAGTTGTGTGTTGTTCATTTGAGTAATTTGAGAGTGGATTCTCTCTTCTCCTTTCTGGCTTTTTAGACACTTCAATTGTGACGTATGTCCCCTCTGAAGTTGTTCATTATCCTCAAAGTCGGGTGATATATATGCTTTTAGTAGACATCCTGTGATGATGATGAATAGACGATATACACCTTATCTTTTCTAAGAATGTATACAAAATGTTATGATGATGAATAGGTGATAACATTTGAATTATGATATGCAGGATTCAGTAGTTGAGTGGTGACTCATTGAGAAGGAAGTATCTGAGGAAATCATTTATTTGTTTGAAGAAAGTCTGTTTGGTGGTGATGATACACATTATGCTAGCATCATGGCTTTCTTGTTTTCTATCTCCCTAGCAGTACATTTGACTAAGGTTTGTACTTAATTTTGGCCGGTTGTTTGTTTTGGTTGAGCAGAATTTGGCCTTTGTGTGATCTTGAACATTTGGTTGATTATTTAAATTTGCATTGTTTCGGATTATCTGCTTTTACGGTTTTTTTTTTTTTATTATTATTATTATTTTCCAATCTGTGTTTTTACTCTATCATACATCTCCTTGCGTGAATCGGCCATTGAGGAATTGCCATGTTCAATTCAAAATGTTACCGGGCCTTCTTGTTTGGACCTATCATTTTGCCAAAGGGTAGAAAGGGTCCCAACTTGCATTCTTAAGATGCCAAAACTTGAGATATTGCATGTTGGAGAAGGATCTAGTCTTCAATTTATTAAGTCCAAAGAGCATGATCAAGTGAGCTCAACTGAGAAATGGATTAATCTTCTCGGCTGTAATTTCCTTGATGGATTTCTTCCTGCATTACTTGGCTGTTTCCCATGTATGACTTCTTTAGAACTATGTGGCAGCAATTTAACAATACTTCCAGAGTGCATACAGGCGTGAGAGGGATATTGTATTCATAAAATGTAAAAGCAACTTAAATGAAATTATCAATGCAGTGGGGATACGATAAAGGTATGGACTTGTCTGTTATCAATTCCCTTAGTGAATTTGGCTAGATTATTTCATCCAGTAGATTATGTTGTTAATCACTTGATAAACAACTATGTACTCTTGTGTTATGTGTCTTGTTCAGCTTTTTTCATAATTAAAAACATTTTAAAAAAGATATAGCTTATATTGTGTCACATTATAACGCACAAATTAACGTAGATTTTATAAAGATATTATAAGGAATTAGTTAATCTGCAATACCAATATCTTACAGTGAAACTGGTTCTACTGGTCAATTTGATATGGTTTTTAAAACACTAGCACCAAGATTTATTAGATTTGAGTAACTGGCACAGTGTCATTATTACTTAAACCAGTTGAGCCTATATGTTTCCAACATGAATAATACAATACGTGTCCGTACTTTGACTGGAAGATCTATATGAAATTCACACAAAAGCTAGTTTAATTTGGGCTACAGAGCTTACAATCATGTTAAACAAGTCATTCAATGAAAAAGACTTAGCTAGGTACCATCATGAACAAGGGTCTGCATATGATAGACTAGAATTGAGAGAGAAGCATTCTGTTCAAATGTCCTAATCCTGAGGCTGATATGATTTAGCATTGATTGACACACAAATCCTAACAATTGCACCACTCGCAATGTTCAGTTAAAATAATTATTTGAAATTATTTTATATATGTCTTTTGGACGTTTCTTTTGAGTTTTAAGGATTCTTGTCTATTGTGGGGTAGGGAAACTTCATGTTTCTAGGGCACTTTAATATTGCTATATTTAGTGGGAATCCTTGAGTTATGTATAGTGAAAATTATGAAGATACCAATGAGAGTTATATAAGGGTTAATATATAAAACTTAAGAGACTTGTTCTCTAGAAGGGTTAATTGTTTCTTGTAAATATCCCTTATATTTGGATATTGAAATGCAAGATTTTAGTGAAAAAATTTCCTCTTCCACTAACATGGTCTTGTCTGTTATCAGTGTCCTCCGTTGATATAGTTTTTCTCTTTGTTGGTACCAATTTTTATTAGATATATTATATTTATGCTATGAATCTCTAAAACACAACTGTGTGTAGAATCTTGCATATATTATAATACTAGAACAAATCTTATCTTAATTATATCTCTTAAGGATGCTCCAATGAAATCATAAGCTTCCAATCATCTGATTGTGATTAAAAAATATTTGCCAAAAAAATTCTTGAAAAGAAAATTTTCTTTTAGGTAATTTTTATATTATTTCGGTGTATCACCAAATTAATTAAAGCAAATCCATATATATCCACCCAAGTGGAAAATTAGAAGTGAGAATCAGTGTGTAGATGTCAGACTGGCAAATCAGAGCCTTCTCCAAGAAGAGTTGATGCATTTAGTTGCATCACGTAGAGGTTTATTTTCGTTGCTTACTATATGATGAAATGGGGTTAATATTCCCCAGGTTTTCTATGTAGTTATCTAAAATACCTAAAAAAAAAAACTATTTACCAAAAAATCTCTTCATCATACGATTTGAATGTTATTTGAACATAAGAAACTACAAAATGACAAAAATATATCTACGTCTGCACCACGGAAAGGTATAGACCATTTCCTTGACTATCTTTCCCCAAAACACGAAGCTGCATGGATTAGTCTTCAAAACTCGAGACATGTGAAATAAAGTTCTCAAATGATATAAATTGTTATTATAATAATAATAGCAATAATAATAATAATATGTTCATTTAGTAAAAAAGTGTTGAGCTCAAAGAGATATTTAATAAAAGTCTTTAATTTAAAATATTAGAATCATATTAAATAAAAAGAGCTATACTATTTATTGACTTTTGTTTCAACAGGAATTAATTTCAAATCCAATGATATGAAGATTGCTTATGTGTAAAATATATATATATTGGTATTTAAATTCATCTTATGTTATTTCAAAATTTTTCTTGTTTTCTCAGAAAGACAAAAAGAAAAATAGCCGCAGCCTTAGAAAACAAAAATAACTTTAAGTGGTGTTAAACAAAATTACGAATTTTTAGAGACGTTTCGTGAGACGTGTGTTATGGAGATTGTTTCTTTATGCTTTTGTCAAACACTTCCAAGTGTGGAACAAATAAATATTATAGAATTACAGAGCTTGTCCTCACAAGCATCCTGAAGTTCGAGGAAACTACAGAGCTTGTTTTATTCTTAATGTTGGATGAACTTCTTAATTTTTTTAACTTATCCTCAGAGGATTGATTAAGACGTTTATTTTCTTTGTTTGGTTATTCATTTGTATATTAGTTAGTTTGAACCATCTTCCGAGAATGATCATGAATATAATACTTTTTAATTTTTATTATTTAATTCCAATGATCAATCAAATATTATTGTACAAAATAATCAGCTTCAGTAAAAGAATATACTCAATTCCCGAAGACATATTCCATGGTGCAATTTGTAAGAGCTGTTTATATTTGTTTGTGGTTTTATTAATATAATTTTTATGTGTTATTGTGCCCTATTATTTTGCAACTTTCTGCTACTAGTGATACAATTTTAAGCTACTGTAAGTTATTAAATAATTTTTTTTATCCTTTGTGCAATTACAGGACACAACTAAAATTATTCAACAATACACTAGAAAAAATTAACAGTACAACTTTAACTATTTCACATTATTTGTGCAATTTAAGATCCAACGAGAATTATACAACCATTGCTTGTATAAGAAACTCTTGCAAGCAAATCTTGACTACCAGTATGGATTGCTAATGATTTAAACAACTCCATTGGTATCCCATAGAGATGCTCTAATGCAAGATAAAACAAAAATTGGACGGCAAAATATAGTTATAAATTAAGAGATACTTGCAAGGGAAATCTTAGAAAACATGAAAAAAAATTTAGTCAAAAACTTGGAACTTATTTTAAATAAAAAAAAAAAAAATTACTAGAACTAATCAATCTAGAATTCTTAGAAGACACGCTTGCGAATGCTGCGTTTGATGAGGAACCGCACATGCTTATCAATCTAAAATAATAAAGCTTGTCTTTCAGAAACTGAGGTGAGGTAATGCGCTTTTTTTTTTTCTTTTTCTTTTTTTCCTCCAAAGGCAAAAACAGGAAAGAAATCTGACCAAACAATTCTAGACCAAAGTCTGGCTATTTAACTCAACTAAAACATTATTCTCTAACTCATCATCTCTTTCTTTCTTTCACAGTATTCACTTGTGTTTATCAAGTAGCTTGTGCAAACTAGAAGATTTCCTACTTGTTTACAGGAAGTGCAAATTGGTTAACGCTAGCAAGATCAATTGCATGCACTACGATAATGCAAGGTTCATCCTCATCCTCATCCTCATCGTCTTTCTCATACAAATGGACTTATGATGTATTTCTTAGCTTTAGAGGGAAAGATACACGCAGAGGCTTCACGGGATTTCTTTACGATGCTCTCTGTGAAAAGGGAATTCGTACTTTTCTAGATGACAAAGAGTTAAGAAGAGGGGAAGAGATAACACCAGGTCTAGTCAAAGCCATCGAAGAATCTAAAATTGCCATAGTTGTGTTTTCTGAAAACTATGCATCGTCGACATTTTGCCTAAACGAACTAGTCCAGATTATTGATTGCATTAAAGAAAAGGGTCGATTGGTTTTGCCGGTTTTTTACAAGGTTGACCCATGTATTGTAAGACATCAGACTGGGAGCTATGGGGAAGCGTTGGCTAAATATGAAGGAGTTCCCTACCATGAGCCAGAGAAGGTCCAGAAATGGAGGTCCGCATTGTGTAAAGCAGCCAATTTGTCCGGCTTTCATTATAAAGATTATGGGTATGTCACCAATCTGCTTTTTGTCTTTCTGTGATTTGGATTTTAATTTTTTATATCGATAGTTGAGGAATGAAAGTACAAACTACTTGTCAAGTAACTATTATAAAATGTATTGGAACTCTAGCATAATCTTGTTTCGTTCTTTTGATTTTGGTCAGTAAGTTATCTGAATTTATAAAATGCACGGTAACTTGACTTCATATGAACTTTGTTTAACTTGGCAGTCTTGAATGCGAATATGAGTTTGTCAAAAAGATTAGGAAGGAGGTCTCCACTAAAATTAATCGGACTCCATTATATATCACCGATCATCCTGTTGGACTGGAGTCTCGAGTGCAAGAAGTAAATTCACTTCTAGAAGTTGGGTCTGACCATGGAGTAAACATGGTAGGAATTTATGGGATGGGCGGAATTGGAAAATCAACAATTGCACGTGCTGTATATAACTTGATTGCTGATGGATTTGAAAGTATGTGTTTTCTTTCAAACGTTAGAGAGAAGTCAATTAAGAAAGGTTTGGAACAACTTCAGGAGACACTGCTTTTTGAATTAATTGGTGAGAACAATATCAAGTTTGCGGATGTCAATAGAGGAATTTCAATTTTAAAAAGCAGGCTTAATCAAAAAAAGGTTCTTCTTGTTCTTGATGATATTGATGAGCTGAAGCAGCTTCAAGCACTTGCTGGAGGAGTAGATTGGTTTGGTTTTGGAAGTAAGATCATTGTAGCGACAAGGGACAAGCATTTGCTTAATGTTCATGGTATTGAAAGAGCATATCATGTAAAGGAATTCAATCAGCGGGAAGCCTTTGAATTATTCAACTGGAAGGCATTCAAGAAAAGCAAAGTTGATCCAGATTTTCAAGCATTTTCAGAGCGTGCTGTACTTTGTGGCCATGGAGTTCCATTAGCATTAGAAGTTATAGGCTCTAACTTGTGCGGCAAAAGAATTGATGAATGGATTTCTGCTTTAAAGAAATATGAGGAAAATTCTGAAGAACTGATTGAAGAAGTACTTAAAGTAAGTTACAATAGTTTGAAGCAAGATGAGAAAGAAATCTTTCTAGACATTGCCTGTTTTTTTAATGGAGAACCATTGCAGTATGTGAAAAATATTCTACTACGTTCTCGAGGCTTCTCTCCGGAATATGCAATTGGAGTTTTGATTGCAAAATGTCTCATAAAAACTACTAAATATTTTGAATTGGACAGAAAGGTTGAAATGCATCATTTGATCCAAGACATGGGTCAAAAAATTGTTAAACAAGAATCTCCATTAGAGCCTGGTGGACGCAGTAGGCTTTGGAATGATGAGGAGATCATACATGTTTTAGAAGAGAATACGGTAAATATACATTTTCCATTGAATGGTCTTTTGTTTCTTCTACCACCTTAATTTTCATATTTTGACATAAATTTATTGATATAATTGTCTCCTTCCCATTGCTTATCATATTGGTCCAGCAAAATTTTTTAGCATATAGAAATTTTTCTTCATAATTTGTAAGTTTTGGATTTGATTTATTCTTTTTTGATTTGTATTTTAAAGGGAACTGATAAAATTCAATTCATGGTACTGAACAAGACAAGACATGAAGTGCAATACAGCGGAAATGAGTTTAAGAAGATGACAAATCTTAAAGTTCTTATTGTAGATGATGTGAACTTTTCTCAAGGCCCTAGATATCTGCCAAATAGTTTAAGGGTGCTTCACTGGAAAGGGTATCCTTCATCATCTTTACCATCTGAATTTCATCGGGGGAAACTTGCCATACTCGATTTGGATAATAGTTTCTTTACATGGGACAAGCCATTAAAGGTGCACATAAACACAACTTACCTTATATTTTTCCCTGGCCTAGTACAATCAATTGCAGTTAATATCTATTCTTTGCAAGAATTTATTTCTTTGTTCGTTTTTGTTTATTTCAGAAGTTCGAGCAGTTAGAGGTGATTAATTTTCGGAGCTGTGAATTTTTAAAGCAGGTTTCAGATCTATCGGGAGTTCCTAATTTGACAAAACTATACATTGACTTTTGCAAGAATTTGATTAGAATTCATGATTCTATTGGATTTCATGATAAACTTAAAGTAATATCTGCAGAATCATGTGTCAACCTTCGGATTTTCCCACATTTCATAAAGTCAAAGTCTCTAGAAGTGTTAAACCTCAAGTATTGCTCAAGTTTACGTTATTTCCCTGAAATTTTAGAAAACATGAAATATCTGTCATACATCAACTTGGGTAAAACTGCCATAGAAGAATTGCCTTGCTCAATTCATAATGCCACTGGGCTTTCCTATTTGGACCTGTTATTCTGTAAAGGGCTTAAAAAGGTCCCTACATGCATTCTTAAGTTGCCAAAACTTGAGACATTGTGTGTAGGAAAAAAGCGATTTCAATTTAACAAAGAGCGTGGAGAGCAAGACCAAGTGAGGTCAACTGAGATATCGATTTCTCTTCGGTGGTGTAATTTCTTAGACGGATTTCTTCCAACATTCCTTGGTTGTTTATCGAATGTGAGATTTTTGGAACTAGGTGACAGTAATTTAACATTACTTCCAGAAAGCATACAGGTGTGCCAGTTTTTAAGTTACCTAAACTTGGACAACTGCAAGCAGCTCCGAGAAATCAGAGGGATTCCACCTAATATCAAAGTACTCTCAGCCATAAATTGCACATCGTTGACACCTTCCGCTTTAAACTTACTGGTTGATCAGGTATCTCTTTATCTTTTCTTCCTACTCCATTAAAATTCATTCATATATGCATTTTGACTTTGCACTCTCGAACTGTTCTTTAATAATAACACTTGTAAATGACAGAATATCCACTCAAGCCAGCACACAGATTTCATTTTGCCAGGAACAAGGATCCCAAAATGGTTTGACCACTATGGCAAGGGAGAGTCTTTGTCATTCTGGTTTCGTAATAAATTCCCAGATATTGCTCTATTTGTAGTTGGGGGCCCAAATAAAATGTTTAGCAAAATCATGTTTGAATGTAATATTTCTGTCAATGGCAATGTACTGGATTATTGGTTTCAATCTTATCCCATATTAGAGATGAAGCATACATTTCTGTATGATCTTCGCTGTCAACTTCATTTGGATGAACAAGGAATGGTATATCCAGAAGACGAATGGAATCATGCGGAAATATCATATATATTCAAAACATATGAAGTGGGAAGAAGGGAAAAACCTTTGGTACAACAAACAGGGATTTATATATTTGACAGAGCTAGAAATCAGAGGGATATTCTATTCACAAATCCTAATCCTAAGCAGTCAAAAAGGCCACATAAATGGAAATATCAACTTTTGGGACTGAAAAGCTGCATGCTTCCCCAAAACTAGAGTCTCATTCATTGTTTGACATTGGAGTAGGCGTATAACAAAGGTATGGTCTTTTCTGTTAACATTGCTGGTTGCCCTGATTTGATAGTGCATCTCTTCAATGTCTATGTGACCCTTGTAGTGTTTTGTTATGTGTATCTTGTCGATTGCTTTTCATGATGGATGAGTTAGCCAATATTTTCATAGAGACACATCACATGTTTTATACATTATGGTTTTTTCATAGAGAAATTAAGCTTCTAAGCATCCAGAAGAAGAAAGCAGTTTCTTTTTTCACACAAAATAATAATATACTAAGAATTTGTTAAGTTGCATGGGAACTCCATTGACTTAAAGCTGAGTTTCTTCATTAATATTTTACTAAATACACTTAATTCTAGGTATAATAAATAGTTTATATCAGAATGACAATATTTTTTCTTGCAAGTTTTACGTGCAGCAAAAGTTTACCCATATATATATTTACTATTAATAAAGTTTTTGACCTTTTCTGTCACTCATCAAATTCTTCTTTATATCAATCGCTAATTCTTGTGCACAAGATTTATTACATAGAAAGTTAGCTAAAAAAGAATGCCACTGTTGAGAAAGTGAGAGAATAAGATAGAAGGATATTAATTCCCTATAATTAATGTATGCTTTGTTAATAATTGATGGTTCAGGTTAGGATTTAATCACTACAAGAAGGCGCTGCATTTGTGGGTTTGTGAATAATTGATACTTGATAGTGATGGGTTTGTTGTTCCAAAATTTCTAGATTAGCTCTTGAATCTTCGGGAGTACACACCCATGGAATTATGCAGTGTGTGCTAGTCCAGATGTTCGGTTGCTGACTTGGCAGCTTGGATGGCGGCTCCGTTGACCGTCTTCACTTGGTTTGTTTGGTTAATTTTCGTGTGATTGTATCACATTTTATGTTTTGGTTTGTTGTCCAGCTTTCTCTATAAATAAGCAAGCTCTCTATATAATTTTCATTCCTTTGATCAATAATATAGTGATATTTGTCCATACAAAATAATTCTGATATATATCAAAATCATAAATATTATTATTATCGTATAAAATTAAAAATTCCAATGGTTAAACAGATATAATAGCTTCATTGTCTTTAGGATTTAGGGTTCAAGATAAATTAAGGAGTACTAAAGTGTGCGTTGATAATTATGCACCTATTATTTTTCTTAGTTTTATGTGATTCTTCTCTTAATTAGTAATGGACATGCTAAGTGCTTCTTAAATTTATTGTACAATTAGCAGGACAGATTATGATAAAAATTTAGTCATTAATTTTCTCTAGCTGAGAAATGTTCTATGTAATTTATATAAGTAACTTTTGATTGTGTTGTTTCTATTTATTATTATCTAAAATTTGAAAAATAGATTTTTTTTCTGATGAAAATTTTCTATCACAAAATTGAGAGTTTCAATCATATAACCTCCGCGCTTTGCTATAGAAGAACTTCCATGAACAATGTTGGTAGTGAAATGTCTGCAATGAAATTTAAAATCCAACATAAATATGTTATAAGCATTCGTAAAAGTAATCAAATTTCTATCCCAAAATCATAACGAAATCCACAGCCCGAAGTATTTGTGACACATTATCAAAATATTCCATGACAAAATCTTCGTCAATCTAACAATGCCATCACAAAATATTTTTATGAAAAGAAAATTAACAAAATATAAACAAGAACAAGTAGAGTGAATAGAATATAAACAAAACGTAAGCCAAAATGACAGCAAACATGAAAGTTATGTTGCGCCACCAAAGATATGGACTCGTGAATAGAATATCTCCAGACTTAATTCTAGTCCTGTCGTACACATAGGCCCCTGTCCATTGAACCAAAGGCTTCATCCATTCATCGCGCTGATCCATTTGGAATACATAAGAAATTTCAGCATATTCCATGCATGTTTTGGGTATCCCCATTTAAATTGATCTTTGTTCAGTTGACAGCCAAGATCATAAAGAAATGAATGCTCTGTCTCTAGTTTTGAAAATTGATGAATCCATTTGCCCAGTTCACAGCGGTTGACAGAAACACTACATTCAAGCAAGAGAGAGTCAAACATGTTATATGAGCACCCAGAAACAAATAGAGCTATGTTTGGAAATTCCCCACGAAACCAGAAACACAAAGATGCTTCCTTGTCATAGTGATCAAACCATTCTGGGATTATTGTTCTTGGCAAAGTAAAATGTGTATTAGTAATTTTAGGTTATTCCAGTAAAATTTTGCAGAACTCATTCTTTAAGACATGGGCACGCCTTAATCTCAAACCTCTTTCTACATACTTGCTAAAGCTTTTCCTTTAGGGTTGTTTTGGCTCTAAACTCCAATTTATCCTACAACTCACAAAATACAACCAAAAGCCCTTAATCATAAGCATTTTATCCATTAAAACATAAGGAGAATGATACAAAATACATGCATATAATGCATATTATTAGCATTATTCTTTAAAGAGAGAATTGTAGAGATATTAAAAAGGAATTAATGAAAAAATAATTTACATTATGAAAAAATTAATCCAAAAACATTACAACCAGTAGGAAAATATATAAAGTTAAAAAGAATAGTACGTTAAAGATTACAAATCTTTTGTAATTATGAAATATAATTAACATTTAAATGATATAAATTTAATTAAATACTTATATACTTAATAGTTAGATTTTATGGGGCCTAGTTTTTACAAGATTCTGATTGATTGTGAGTAATACATTTTTATATCTGAATTTGTTCTTGAACATTAACATCATGATTCGTCAAATGACTGATCATATCATATGATTTGTCAAACATTCATAAAGAGAACTGTACGAAGTAATAACTTGTGTAAAAGAGTACATGCAACTACTACTTTAAGATAAATAACTTATGGATGGTAGTTAAAATATAGTTTTAATCATTTGTTATTTGTTAATATGCTAAAGTATTCTTGCGAAAATGAGCTTGGACAATATTCAAAAGGTTAGAGATTTGAACCTTGTTTGTAACCCAAAAAAAAAAAAAAAAAAAAATCAGTAGATACTTGCCAAGGAAAGTCTGATATAATATATTTTTAGATAAAAACTTATAATTCATTGAATCATGTGTGTAATGAGACAACTAAGGCCAATATGCTTATCGAAAAGCTTAATTAGTTCAAGTTGACACGTCAATCAACTCAGGTGGCTTTGATTCTCTCTTTCTTCTAGGAAAAATTGTGGAAATTGCTCAAACCAAAGAATTCCAACATCTCTGACCCATGTTTGATTATTTAACTTAACCGCATTTCCTACAGTTTAACCTTTCATTCACCAACAGAAGTATAAGTTTATCAAAGAAATCATTAAGCACGTCATTAAGAAAATTAATGGCTGTCTGCCATTACACATTACTTATTACGTAATTGGTTGCATTCTTGGATGCTTAATGATGAAGTAAGAATATTTTTGACAGGTGAAGTTGATAAATCAACGATTATATATATATATATATATACACTATGACTTAGTTTCGAACTCACGAGAGAAAACACATATAATTACTCTCTGTATCTAAATGAGATAGAAAAAACCAAAATAAACCGTGTGCATGTTTTTACCCTTGTGTATTAGAAAAAGATTTGAGACATATTTTATATTATATTTAACAACTATTATTTGTAGAATGGTGGTATCACGTTTGCATGTACCATACAAAAATAATCAATAAAATTGTACAGGGTAATCAACCTTGAGTAAAACTACACACCGAAACCACTGAAAATGTAAAGAAAATAAAATATAAACTGCAAAATGTAATAACTGAGATACTTTGTCTTGACCCATAAAGAGCCACATTTCAAGGAAATTCTTAAAGAAAAAACAAAGAAAAAAATTAGGCAAACTCTTACTATATATCAAAAACATTTAAATATTAAAGTTACATCTAAAACAACTAATGTCAATCCACCTGTTATCTTAGGGTTTATATAATTTACAATATAATTTAAACCCTAATGGGCCACGACAAAATATCTCCCATTCAAATACCATATGTAGGCCCTACCTTGCTTTCTAGGACCCATTTGTCTGTTGGAGTTTGGTCAAGTCAAGCAGAGTCTCGCTCATAAATGATATGAACGCGCTTTGTGTTTTGTTTTGAATTTTGAATTTTGGGTTTGATTCGTATTTCTAATTTGTCCTTTAGAGCAGTAGGTGGAACCCATACTAAATTGTACTAAATGGTGGGAAATCAATCCCTATGTCTATTTTTATATTTTAGTGGTGAAAAAAGTTTAAATAAATTAAATTCTGAAAATTCACCGAGGTATACTCTTAAATTAAAGAACATTTATAAAAAAATATTACAAATTAAAATAAAACAATAAAAAAAACAAAATGAAACTTGTTCGCATGTGTTAAAATATAGAAGTCAACATGGGAATATATAAGGAAATAATATTCACATAATGCCTTCAACATTTGAGGATACAAAAACTAACTATCTTCTTTATTGTTCCCACGCATTTAAAATCAATAATTCTTCTATTATATAAAAATCAATAATTCTTAAAAAAATTTAAAACCAATAACCAAACCCACTTGAGATTAATAAATAAATAAATAAAATACATAAATAAAGTTATCTAATAATTTTTTTTAAAAAAAAAAACTTATAAAGTTACCTGTATCATACTTAATCTTTCTTAGTAACCATATGATAAATTCAAAACTACTTGTGAACACCATCACTAACCAAGAGAAAAATTCACGTATCACTACATAAAATAATCAAAATCTTTTTATGTCTAATGAGTGTCCTTGTTAGACTCTTTTAATAGTTCGTAACTAAATCTATGTTATCAAATAACTTTATTAGTTAGATGAGTACTTAAAAATAAATTTTAATTATATGTAACATACTTTAACATATTTTTAAGTTTTTAAAAATTAGAAGTATTAACAAAAATATATTTTTATCATATGCCACTACTAAATTTAAAATACTTTATTATTATGTGAAAAATTAATTTAATTTTAAAAATTTAAATTAGATTTGGTAATATTTTATAGTAATTTTATATTATATTTAATTCATAATTATTCACCAATTAAATTTTTAGTACATGTTCACTCCAATTTTTTTTTTTTTAATCATAAGTCCATTCCATTGTAAAACTAGACCAAGTTATGTAAATAGACGGATCATGTGAACGGAGAGAACGCTTTTGAATATATATATATATATATATATATATATATATATATATATATATATATATATATATATATGTATGTATTCTTTTTAAAAGGAAAACACCGTGGAAACTGCTCTAATCTAAACGAAGCAGCATCTTTAGTGGTTCCACTTTTTATATTTAAAATTAAAATAATTAACTTGAACTTATTTTACATTAAAAAAAAAAAAAGCACGCTTGCGAATGGCGCGTTTGATGAGGAACTGCGCATGCTTATCAATCTAAAATAATAAAGCTTGTCTTTTAGAAACTAAAGTGAGGAAACGCGCTTTTGATTTTTTTTTTTTTTCTTTTCTCTAAAGGAAAAACCCAGGAAAGAAATCTGACCAAACTATTCTAGACCCAAGTCTGGCTATTTAACTCAACTCAAACATTATTCTCTCACTCATCGTCTCCTTCTTTTCTTTCAGAGTGTTCAGTTGTGTTTATCAAGTAGGTTGTGCAAACCAGAAGACTTCCTACTTGTTTATAGGAAGGCAAATTGGTTAACTCTAGCACGATAATGCAAGGTTCATCCTCATCCTCATCCTCATCCTCATCTTCTTTCTCATACAAATGGACTTATGATGTATTTCTCAGCTTTAGAGGGAAAGATACACGCAGAGGCTTCACTGGATCTCTTTACAATACTCTCTGTCAAAAGGGAATTCATACTTTTCTAGATGACGAAGAATTAAGAAGAGGGGAAGAGATAACACTAGGTCTAGTCGAAGCCATCGAAAAATCTAGAATTGCCATAGTTGTGTTTTCTGAAAACTATGCATCTTCGAGATTTTGCCTAAACGAACTAGTCAAGATTATTGATTGCATAAAGGAAAAGGGTCGATTGGTTTTGCCGGTGTTTTACAAGGTTGAACCATGTATTGTAAGACATCAGACTGGGAGTTATGGGGAAGCATTGGCTAAATATGAAGGAGTTCCCTACCATGAGCCAGAGAATGTACAGAAATGGAGGTCTGCATTGTGTAAAGCAGCCAATTTGTCCGGCTATCATTACAAAGATTATGGGTATGTCAACAATCTGCTTTTTGTCTTTCTGTGATTTGGATTTTAACATTTATATCAATAGTTGAGGAATGGAAATATAAACTAATTGTCAAGTCACTATTATAAAATGTATTGAAACTCTAGCATAATTTTGTTTCGTTCTTTCGATTTTGGACTGTAAGTTATCTGAATTTATACAATGCACGGTAACTTGACTTCATATGAACTTTGTTTAACTTTGCAGTCTGGAATACGAATATGAGTTTATCAAAAAGATTAGTATGGAGGTCTCCACTAAAATTAATCGCATTCCGTTATATATCGCCGATCATCCTGTTGGATTGGAGTCTCGGGTACTAGAAGTAAATTCACTTCTAGAAGTTGGGTCTGACAATGGAGTAAACATGGTAGGAATTTATGGGATGGGCGGAATTGGAAAATCAACAATTGCGCGTGCTGTATATAACTTGATTGCTGATGGATTTGAAGGTATATGTTTTCTCTCAAATGTTAGAGAGAAGTCAATTAAGCAAGGTTTGGAGCAACTTCAGGAAACACTGCTTTTTGAATTAATTGGTGAGAATGAAATCAAGTTTGGGGATGTCTATAGGGGAATTCCAATTTTAAAAAGCAGGCTTAATCAAAAAACGGTTCTTCTTGTTCTTGATGATATTGATAAGCTGGAGCAGCTTCAAGCACTTGCTGGAGGAGTAGATTGGTTTGGTTTTGGAAGTAAGATCATTGTAGTGACAAGGGACAAGCATTTGCTTAATGTTCATGGTATTGAAAGAGCATATCATGTAAAGGAATTCAATCAGCGGGAAGCCTTTGAATTATTCAACTGGAAGGCATTCGAAAAAAGCAAAGTTGATCCAGATTTTCAAGCATTTTCAGAGCGTGCTGTACTTTGTGGCCATGGAGTTCCATTAGCATTAGAAGTTATAGGCTCTAACTTGTACGGTAAAAGAATTGATGAATGGATTTCTGCTTTAAAGAAATATGAGGAAAATTCTGAAGAACTAATTGAAGAAGTACTTAAAGTAAGTTACAATAGTTTGAAGCAAGATGAGAAAGAAATCTTTCTAGACATTGCCTGTTTTTTTAATGGAGAAACATTGCAGTATGTGAAAAATATTCTACTACGTTCTCAAGGCTTCTCTCCGGAATATGCAATTGGAGTTTTGATTGCAAAATGTCTCATAAAAACTACTAAATATTTTGAATTGGACAGAAAGGTTGAAATGCATCATTTGATCCAAGACATGGGTCAAAAAATTGTTAAACAAGAATCTCCATTAGAGCCTGGTGGACGCAGTAGGCTTTGGAATGATGAGGAGATCATACATGTTTTAGAAGAGAATACGGTAAATATACATTTTCCATTGAATGGTCTTTTGTTTCTTCTACCACCTTAATTTTCATATTTTGACATAAATTTATTGATATAATTGTCTCCTTCCCATTGCTTATCATATTGGTCCAGCAAAATTTTTTAGCATATAGAAATTTTTCTTCATAATTTGTAAGTTTTGGATTTGATTTATTCTTTTTTGATTTGTATTTTAAAGGGAACTGATAAAATTCAATTCATGGTACTGAACAAGACAAGACATGAAGTGCAATGCAGTGGAAATGAATTTAAGAAGATGACAAATCTTAAAGTTCTTATTGTAGATGATGTGAACTTTTCTCAAGGCCCTAGATATCTGCCAAATAGTTTAAGGGTGCTTGACTGGAAAGGGTATCCTTCATCATCTTTACCATCTGAATTTCATCCGGGGAAACTTGCCATACTCGATTTGCATGATAGTTTCTTTACATGGGACAAGGCATTAAAGGTGCACATAAACACAACTTACCTTATATTTTCCTTGGCCTAGTACAATCAATTGCAGTTAATATCTATTCTTTGCAAGAATTTATTTCTTTGTTCGTTTTTGTTTATTTCAGAAGTTCGAGCAGTTAGAGGTGATTAATTTTCGGAGCTGTGAATTTTTAAAGCAGGTTTCAGATTTATCGGGAGTTCCTAATTTGACAAAACTATACATTGACTTTTGCAAGAATTTGATTAGAATTCATGATTCTATTGGATTTCATGATAAACTTAAAGTAATATCTGCAGAATCATGTGTCAACCTTCGGATTTTCCCGCGTTTCATAAAGTCAAAGTCTCTAGAAGTGTTAAACCTCAAGTATTGCTCAAGTTTACGTTATTTCCCTGAAATTTTAGAAAACATGAAATATCTGTCATACATCAACTTGGGTAAAACTGCCATAGAAGAATTGCCTTGCTCAATTCATAATGCCACTGGGCTTTCCTATTTGGACCTGTTATTCTGTAAAGCGCTTAAAAAGGTCCCTACATGCATTCTTAAGTTGCCAAAACTTGAGACATTGTGTGTAGGAAAAAAGCGATTTCAATTTAACAAAGAGCGTGGAGAGCAAGACCAAGTGAGGTCAACTGAGATATTGATTTCTCTTCGGTGGTGTAATTTCTTAGACGGATTTCTTCCAACATTCCTTGGTTGTTTATCGAATGTGAGAGTTTTGGAACTACGTGACAGTAATTTAACATTACTTCCAGAAAGCATACAGGTGTGCCAGTTTTTAAGTTACCTAAACTTGGACAACTGCAAGCAGCTCCGAGAAATCAGAGGGATTCCACCTAATATCAAAGTACTCTCAGCCATAAATTGCACATCGTTGACACCTTCCGCTTTAAACTTACTGGTTGATCAGGTATCTCTTTATCTTTTCTTCCCACTCCATTAAAATTCATTCATATATGCATTTTGACTTTTCACTCTCGAACTGTTCTTTAATAATAACACTTGTAAATGACAGAATATCCACTCAAGCCAGCACACAGATTTCATTTTGCCAGGAACAAGGATCCCAAAATGGTTTGACCACTATGGCAAGGGAGAGTCTTTGTCATTCTGGTTTCGTAATAAATTCCCAGATATTGCTCTATTTGTAGTTGGGGGCCCAAATAAAATGTTTAGCAAAATCATGTTTGAATGTAATGTTTCTGTCAATGGCAATGTACTGGATTATTGGTTTCAATCTTATCCCATATTAGAGATGAAGCATACATTTCTGTATGATCTTCGCTGTCAACTTCATTTGGATGAACAACGAATGGTATATCCAGAAGATGAATGGAATCATGCGGAAATATCATATATATTCAAAACATATGAAGTGGGAAGAAGGAAAAAGCCTTTGGTACAACAAACAGGGATTTATATATTTGACAGAGCTGGAAATCAGAGGGATATTCTATTCACAAATCCTAATCCTAAGCAGTCAAAAAGGCAACATAAGTGGAAATATCAATTTTTGGGACTGAAACGCTGCATGCTTCCCCAAAACTAGAGTCTGATTCATTGTTTGACATTGGAGTAGGGGTATAACAAAGGTATGGTCTTTTCTGTTAACATTGCTGGTTGCCTTGACTTGATAGTGCATCTCTTCAATGTCTATGTGGACCCATTTAGTGTTTTGTTATGTGTGTCTAGTGCATTGTTTTTCATGATGAATGAGTTAGCCAATATTTTCATAGAGACAAATCGCATGTTTTATTCATTATGGTTTTTTCATAGAGAAATTAATCTTCTAAGCATCCAGAAGAAGAAAGCAGTTTCTTTTTTAACCAAAAAAAAATAAAAAATAATAATATAGTAAGAATTTGTTAAGTTGCGTGGGAACTCCATTGACTTAAAGTTGAGTTTTTTCACTAATATTTTACTAAATACACTTACTTCTATCTATACTAAATAGTTTATATCAGAATGATAATATTTTTATTGCAAGTTTTTGCTTGCAGCAAAAGTTTACGCAGATATAGATTTAATATTAATAAAATATTTGATCTGTTTTGTCACTCATCAAATTCTTCTTTATATCATGCGCTGCATTTGTGGGTTTGTGAATAATTGATGCTTGATAGTGATGGGTGTGTTGTTCCAAAATTTGTAGATTAGCTCTTGAATCTTCGGGAGTACACACCCATGGAATCAAGCAGTGTGTGCTAGTCCAGATGTTCGGTTGCTGACTTGGCAGCTTGAATGGCGGCTCCCTTGACCATCTTGACTTGGTTTGTTTGGTTAATTTTCTTGTGATTGCATCACTTTTTATGTTTTGGTTTGTTGTCCAGCTTGCTCTATAAACAAGCCAGCTCATTATGTAATTTTCATTCCTTTGATCAATAATATAGTGATTTTCTTTTTACAAAATAATTCTGATATATATCAAAATCATAAATATTATTATTATCATGAAGGATTATAAATCTGAGTGTGACAGTTTCAATTTAGAATTCAAGATAAATCAAGGGATATTAAGATGTGCATTAATAATTTTAAATTTATTGCACAATTAGCAGGACAGATTGTGATTAAAATTTGGTAATTAATTTTTCTAGCTAAGAAATATTCTATGTAATTTGTATAAGTAACATTTCATTTGTTATTATTATCTAAAAATTTGAAAAATAGATATTTTCTGATCAAAATTTTCTGTCACAAAATTGAGAATTTCGTGCTTTGCTATAGAATAACTTCCATGTTTTAAAATTAATAACTCTTCTATTATATAAAAAAATCAATAATTCTTAAAAAAAAAACTTTAAAGCCAATAATCAAACCCACATGAGATAAAAATAAATAAATAAATAAAGCTATCTAATAATTTAAAAAAAAAAACTATAAAATTACCTAACTAGACTATATAAACAGTTCGTAACAAGACTAGACTTGTTAACAAAATCATGCTTAGTCTTTCTTGGTAACCATGTGATAAATTCAAAACTACTTGTGAACACCATCACTAATCAAGAGAGGAATTCACCTACCACTACATAAAATAATCAAACTGTTATTATGTCTAATGAGTATCCTTGTTAGACTCTCAAAAGTAGTAACTAAATTCATGTTATCTAACAGCTTTATTAGTTGGATGAGTACTTAGAATCAATTTTAATTATATATAAAATAAATATATATTTTAGTTTTTTATATTTAAAATTTTATTAATTTAATTTTTTATACTATTAAGTTTATCAATTTAATCTCTTACACTTAAAATTTTAATCAAATTAATTTTTTAAATTTGTAAAATTTATCAATTTAATTTCTTATACTTTAAAAATATTAATAAATTTAATAGATAATTAATAAAAATTTGAAGTGTAAATGACTAAATTGATAAATTTAAAATATGAAAGACAAAATTAATTATAGTTTCAAATGTAAAAAATTAAATTAATAAACTTAAAATGTGAGAGACTAAATTAATAAGAGTTTCAAGTATGAGAGACAAAAATAAACATTTACTCTTATATCTAACATACTTTAACATAATTATAAGTCTTTTGAAGTTAGAAGTATTAACAAAAATACATTTTTATCTTATACCACTACTAAATTTAAAACACTTTAATATTATATTAAGAATTTTAATTTAAAAATTTTAAATTAAATATCATAATATCTTATAATAATTTTATATTATATCTACTCCATAGTTATTCACCAATTAAATTTTTAGTACATGTCCACTCCAATTTTTGTTTTTTTTTTTTAAATCATAAGTCCTGTAAAATTTGTCCTGGTTATGTAAATTGGTGAATAATACCGTAGAAACTGCTCCAATCTACGCAAAGAAGCATCATGAGTGGTTCCATTTTTTATTATTTAAAATTAAAATAATTAACTTTACTAACACAACGAAGTCTCTTTGTTTCCCTCACCGGATTCATTTGCGTTCATCGTGTAGTTCTGCAAACGAGCATAGTCTACTTCCAACGGAACGGACGAGCTAGCTATAATGACACAGCAAGGTTCATCCTCATCCTCATCCTCATTCTCTTTCTCAAAAAAATGGACTTATGATGTATTTCTAAGTTTTAGAGGGACCGATACCCGCATAGGCTTCACTGGAAATCTTTATAATACTCTCCATCAAAGGGGAATTAAGACTTTTATGGATGATCCCGAGCTGAAAAAAGGCGAAGAGATAAAGCCAGCTCTGGTCAAAGCCATTGAAGAATCTAGAATTTCCATTGTTGTATTTTCTGAAAACTATGCACGGTCAAGATTTTGCCTAGATGAACTTGTCAAAATCATTGATTGCATAGAGGCAAAGAGCCGATTGGTTTTGCCGGTTTTCTACAATGTTGAACCTGCACAAGTAAGACATCAGACAGGGTGCTATAAAGATGCATTGGCCAGCCATGAGATTGCTCCCTATCATGGGCCACGGAAAGTGGAGAAATGGAAGTCAGCATTGCGTAAAGCAGCTGATTTGTCTGGCTATCATTTTAATGGTGAAGGGTATGTTACCAATCTGCATTTCGTCTTTCTGTGATCTGATTTTAATTTTCAATCAATGGTAAAGAAATTGAAATAAATCCTATATAGACTTGAGGAGTAACTATTACAAATTGTGATGGAACTCTCTTGTCGAATTTTGCCTCTTTCCTTTAGTTTTGGTCTATAAGTTGTCCAAATGGTTATTATACTGAATTACATGAATACGACGCAATCAATCTAACTTCATATTAACTTGTTTTACTTTTCAGTCTCGAATACGAATATGTGTTTATCAAAAAGATTATTGAGGTGGTCAACACTAAAATTAATCGTATTCCGTTGTATGTTGCTGATCATCCGGTGGGATTGGAGTCTCGGGTATGTGAAGTAAAATCACTTCTAGATGTTGGATCTGGTAATGAAGTGAAGATGGTAGGAATATATGGGATGGGTGGGATTGGAAAATCAGCCATCGCACGTGCTGTATATAATTTGATTGCTGACAGATTTGAAGATGTATGTTTTCTTTCAAATGTTAGAGAAAAATCAATTAAGTTTGGTTTGACAGAACTCCAGGAAACACTTCTTTCTGAATTAACTGGTGAAAGGGATATTAAATTTGGGGATGTTTACCAAGGAATTCCAGTATTAAAAAGTAGGCTCAATGAGAAGAAAGTCCTTCTTGTTCTTGATGATATTGATAAACCGGAGCAGCTTCAAGCACTAGCTGGCGGAGTGGATTGGTTTGGTCCTGGAAGCAGAATCATTATCACAACAAGGGACACACATTTGGTCAGTGTTCATGATAAATATAATATGAAGGAATTAAATCCTGAGGAAGCCCTTGAGCTGTTCATTTCGAAGGCATTTACAAGCAGCGAGATTCACCCAGATTTGCAAGCCTTCTTAAAGCGTGCAGTAAATTGTGGCCATGGTCTTCCTTTGGCTTTGGAAGTTATAGGCTCTGACTTGCTTAATACAGGAGTTAATGAATGGGATTCTGCTTTAGGTATGTATGAAAAGAATTCTGGTGGACAGGTTCTAGAAGTACTAGAAGTAAGCTTCAAAAGTTTGGAGCCTGATGAGAAAGAGATTTTTCTTGACATTGCTTGCTTTTTTAATGGCGAAACATTGCAATATGTTAAAAATATTCTGCTGTATTCTCGTGATTTATCCCCAGAACATTCTATTGAAGTTTTGATTAGAAAATCACTTATAAAAGTTACTAAATCTTTGAAATTGGTGGAAAAAGTTGAAATACATGATTTGATACAAGATATGGCTCGAAAAATTGTCAATCCGGGTTCTCCACCATTAGAGCCTGGTAGACGCAGTAGGCTATGGTTTCATGAGGACATCATACATATTTTGGAAGACAATAGGGTACGTAATTTCCATGCGAATGGTCTTCTGTTTCTTCTACTACCTCATTTTCTTTTTGACAATTGACTTGTCTCTTTGACATTGCATTTCATACTTGTATATAGAAATTCTTAGGATAAAGAAAATTTGCCTCATAATTTATAAGTTTTGGATTTGATTAAACTTATTTATGCTTTTGCTTTTCAAAGGGAACTGATAAAATTCAATCCATACTGCTGGATCTGGGAAAACATGAGGTGCGATGGACTGGAAATGAGTTTAAGAAGATGACAAACCTTAGAGTTCTTATCATTAAAGATGTGAAATTTTCTCAGGCCCCTAGATATCTGCCAAATAGTTTGAGAGTGCTGGACTGGAAAAGATATCCTTCATCATATTTACCATCTGAATTTCATCCCAAGAAACTACTCATACTCAATTTGTATGGTAGCTTCTTTGCATTGGACAAGACATTGAAGGTACTGTAACACTAGTTGCTTTGATATGTTTCCTTGATCTTATACAACAAATTGCAGTTATATCAATTCATTTTATTTAATTATTTTTTCTTTTTTTTTTTCTTTTCTTTCAGAAGTTCGAGCAGTTATGCGAGATAAATTTTGTGTGCTGCAAATTTTTAAAACAAATTCCAGACTTATCTAACGCCCCTAATTTGATAGAACTGCACCTTGATTTTTGCAAGAAATTAACTAAAATTCATGATTCTGTCGGATTTCTTGATAAACTAAGAATAATATCTGCAAAGTCATGTGTCAGTCTCAAGATTTTTCCAAGTTCCATACAGTTGAAATCTCTAGAAATGTTGAACCTCATGTGTTGCTCAAGTTTGAAATATTTCCCCGAAGTTTCAGCAAACTTGGATGATTTATCATATATCTCCTTGCGTGAAACGGCCATAGAAGAATTGCCTTGTTCAATTCAAAATGTTACTGGTCTTCTCTGTTTGGATCTGTCATCTTGCCGAAGGCTGAAAAAGGTCCCAACTTGCATTCTTAAGTTGCCAAAACTTGAGTGGTTGCATCTTAGTAAAGGAGCAAAGCTTCAATTTATTAGGAAGTTTGGAGAGCAAGGACAAGTGATCTCAAGCATCTCAACTGAGAAACAGATTTGTCTTGGAGGCTGTAATTTCTTAGATGGATTTCTTCCATCATTCCTTGGCTGTTTTCCAAATATGACATCCTTAGAACTACAAGGCAGTAATTTAACAATACTTCCAGAGTGCATACAGGTGTGCCAGCATTTGAGTAACCTTAATTTGGACAATTGCAAGCAGCTTCGAGAAATTAGAGCAATTCCACCAAAAATTGAAGTACTCTCAGCAAGAAATTGCACATCTTTGATGCCTTCTGCTTTAAACTTACTGTTAGATGAGGTATGTATTTACTTTTTCCTTTTGACTTTATCAAATCTCATTTGTGTATGCATTCTGACTGTGCACTGTCAAACTAAATTTATTGTTTAATAACATTTGTAAATGACAGAATATACACTCTCGTGGAAACACATGGTTCACTTTGCCAGGAACAAGGATACCAGAATGGATTGACTACTATGGCAAGACATCTTTGTCTTTCTGGTTTCGTAATAAATTCCCAGATGTTGTTCAATTTGTCATTGGGAGGCCAATGTTTGGCTCACTCTCATTTAAATGCAGCATTTCCGTCAATGGCCGTGTGCTGGATGAATGGAATCACAGTTATTCAGAATTAGAGACAGGGCATACATTTCTGTATAATCTACGTCTACACCATGATCATGATTTTGAGAAATATGAAATGGTGTATCTAGAAGATGAATGGAATCAAGCTGAAATTTCATTTGTATCCAAAACGTTTGAAGTGGGGAGAAGAAAAGAACCTTTAGTACAAGAAAAAGGGGTTTATATATTTGACAGGGACAGAATTGGAAGGGATATTCTGTTCACAAATCCTAATCAATATCGTAATCCTAAGCCGATGAATAAACAACTCAGATGGAATTATCAAATTTTGGGACTGAAATGCTGCCTGCTTCTGCTGAGAGTAATGGCAATAGCTAGTGGTTACTGAAGTAAGATGTTATTTAGCCATAAAGCAAGTGGAACTTCTGTCGTGGTGAAGTTGATTCAGTTGAAGATGTAATTAGAACTGGAGTCCCATTCCTTGTTTGAGTTTTGACATATTGCAGCTAGAAACAATCATTAGCATTAATGAACCCAAAAATGGGGAATGGGGATACAATAAAGATATGGTCTTGTCTGTTATAATTGCCCTCAATGAATATTGTATCTCTTCACTGGCAGCAAATTTATTTAGGTTGTATCATCCATTGTGATCAATTATGTTCTTAAGCACTTAATCAAACAACTGTGTGGACTTGCGTTATGTGTGTCTTGTGCATCGCTTTTCAAGATAGCTGTATGCTACAATATTGTCAGTGAATCTCCTGTTGTATATATATTGGTTTCTCCATTGAAATCATTAGCGTCTAAGCATCTAGGGGAAGGAAGCCGATTCTTTGATTACGAACTATTTTTATACTAAGAAATTGGTTAATTTAGGCTTACTTCTATTCCCAAGAATTGATATAAGGATAATTTTTTGGTAGTACAAGAAAATGCTTTTCACCTCTTTAATTTGTTTCTCATAAATTCTTGTGTATCATTTGCTAATTCATGTGCACAGCATTTATTTTTAGAAAGTGAGTGAAATAGAGGAATTCTCTCAACTAACATTGAGAAAGTGAATGAGTAAAATAGAAAGATTTCAGTACCCTAACATTGGTCTATGTTTATTGACACATTGTCGATCTTGATCTATTCCAAAATATGATTCAAGTATATTGTGATAACTCGATTATTTTTAAAGATATGTTTGCAAGAAGTAAAGGTCTAGAAGGTCGCACTTTTGTGAGAATATGAGACTGGTCTCGTCCTGGTTTTCTAAGCATGTTCCTAAAATGCTATGTAAATGGATATATAAAAGTTTTGGACTGTGACATGCAGGATTCAGTAGTTGAGTGGCGACTTGTTGAGCAGGGAGTATTTGAGGAAATTCCCTTCTGTCCTGCCAATTTGAAGAGGGTCTCAATATCTGATGATGTACAGTGGGCTCTAGCGTCATAGTTTCATGTGTTGCTTCATTCTGGTAGAGCATTTAACTTCTTGTTTATGTTTATCTTTGTTAGTTGCTTGTTTTTGATGTGTAGAATATGGCCTTTGTTAGATATGGTATGGAACATTTGGTTGATTGTTATATTAGCATTTTGTCATTCAGATTTTCAAGGATGGAGCTAAAGGGAAAAAAAAAAAAAAAATTTGAATTGTTCCTATGAAAATAATGTAGCAGAATCTGTTAATAAATATAGAATAAATTAAATCTGATTATTTTTTAATTAAAGAAAAATAGTTTGTTCGGCATTCTTTCACCAATTCATCATGCTTTTATACCACATCCCTATCCTCAACACTTGAGCCTAAAACCTATAAAGAGGCCATACAACATTACTATTGGAGCTAGGTAGGCTATCACTGATGAATTAAATGTACTGGAACAAAACAATACATGGCAAGTAGTACCTCTTCCATATAATAGGGAAGCCAGTGGGCTTTAAATGGGTTTTTAACTTGAGAATATTAGTTGCACATCCATTTATTTACACCTCTTTGTACATCTCTCTTAAAATTTTACAGTCAAATATCATCTTAATGGCACATCTCTTTAAGCTTCAGGACCTAGGTTTACTTAAACAATTCATAGATCCTGAGATAGTTAGTTCTAAACGAGGGATTGTAGTGTCTCAAAGGAAGTTTATTCATGATTTGTTAAATGCTCATTATCTTCTGGGAGCTAAACCTTGTTATACGCTTGCTAAGGTGATGAATCATCATCTTTGTCATACTAATGAAAACCTTCTCACAGATCCAACATGCTACTGGTGAAATTGATATCTCACAATAACAAGAGACCAGATATCGCATATTTGTGCGGTTTAAGTCTTGTCACAATTCATAACCATACCTGCAAAATTCATATGCAAGCCAAGCCGACTATAAATATTATGAAAGCTATCCCTGGTCATTCTTTTCTCCAGATGAGAGCTTCCTGAAATAATGACTGTTACTGGATTTTGTATCTTCTTTGTTTAGATGGAAGTCGAAGAAACATCAAACTGTTTCTCGCAGCTCTGCAAAAGCAGAATATCGAGAAATGTCCATCAGAAGTTGTGAAGTTGTTTGTTCACTACACTTCTTAAAGATTTTTGATGCCCTTGACCTACTCCTGCCTCTCTCCACTATGACAGTTTATCTACTTTTCGTACTGCAGATCATCCAAATCGGAAAGTATGTATATCATGAAAACACCAAACACATTGAGGTTGATTGTCACTTCATCGATCAAGGAGAAGGTGGCTTTTTCAAATGAAGGAGAGGGAGATGATGAGAGAAGAGCAACTTTCTGGTTCTTGCAGCTACTCTTTGTTCACAAGCACAAGTATAAAGGAAGGATTTTGGCTCTTTTTAGCAAAAAAAATAATAATAATAATAATTGTTAAGTTAATTGATAGCTAAAAAGATGATTGAAAGTTGAAATGTTAAGTTTTAGTTGAATGCTAAAAGTTATTAAGTTAGTTTATTGAATTAAAAGTGTTCAATAAAATTATTAGTTAAACTAACTAATTCATGTAAAATTACTAAAATTATGTGTATTAATCGCTATAAGTATAAAATAGCATAAAGAGTGGTAAACACACTGTTTTTAAAAATAAAATCTTTTAAAAAAAATGAGCTAAGGATTAAAATCGCTAAATTGAGAATATGATAATTTTAAAAGAGTCTTTAAAAATAACCAATATTTTATTTTTAAAAATAAATTTAACCATTTGAAAATTATGAAAATAAAGAGATTTTTATAAAATATGATGGAACAAGAATAAAGTCAATATTGTTGACAATGTTTTACATATAATATAACATGTAATGTGATAAAAGATATTGAGGGTTATTGGCTAAAATCTATAGACAAAGAAATAATTGTCCAAAAAATGAAAAAACATAATTGAGGTTTGTATGAAAAGTGAAAAGTATTTGGGCTTGTAAGTTACATAAAAAATGTAAAGTCAATTATGGACAAATGAACTTTTATGCAAATACAAAATGAAAATAATAAACCATAAGATATAATACAATGCTCAAGGGCCTTTTATAAATAATTACTATTGATTTTGAATAAATATACTCAATTGTAACATATGCAAGTACCTGATAATATTTAATTAGTTTAACAATACATGAATGACGTTATTTACATCTAATGAGTATTATTATAGTTGACTTGTTCAATAGTGATATCCTAAAGGATTTTTAATTTGCTTGAAGTAATTTAAACCATCATCTAAATGAATATATGTGGAAGGAAATTTATTAAAAAAAATGACCAATTTCTTCACATATTATTAATTTTGTGTTAATAACTTATCATTAAAACTTGTCAAAAGTTTTCAAAGCTATAGATCACATCACTTAAAGAGAGAACTTGCATCAAAACGTTTATATAGTATAGGTGTTAAAATAATTTTATATATACAAATTAATTTGATGTGCAATTTAATGGATATAAGGTCATTAGATATGAATAAATATCATTTTAAAAGTCACGGTAATGGTAAAAAAATATTTGGTCTTAAAAGTATTAAATCTTAACACAATTTAACTAGTTTATTAATATAATAATCTAATAAATTTCCTACCAAGGTACTAAACTTTTACGATATTTGGAAAGTTTTTTGTCATATTATGGTTCATCAACACAAACATCTTAATTGATACATATTATATTCCTTTTTCTTTAATCATGATTTTTTTCATTAGGTTTTCTTAATAAAATTTTTAGTAAGGCAGTATTTAATTGCATATAAGAAAAAGTGTAGTTTTCAGCTTTTTTTTTTTTTTTATAAATATATACCAAAAGAAAAAAAATTATTACCAATATATACTAATTTTAAAAATACGTTGCAATATGTATCACAAATAAGATATCGTAATATATCTAAATAATATTACATCATTTATATATAATATTTGACAAAAACATTGATAACTCACAAATATCATAGTATAATAATACGATATTTATTGCAGTATGGTAATGCAATATCAATAATATCATAATATTATAATATCATAATGTAATATCACTTATTTATACAACTTTCTTTTTATAGAAACTGAAGAGTAAATCAAATTTTTTGTAAATAAAAAATAAAATAAAACATAGAAGTACAATTTTTCACGAGGAGAGTAAAAATTAGATTCACCTCTCTTTATCAAACCACAATATACAAATTTTTTGTTTTTGTCTTTTACAAATAAAACATCAAAAAGAATTTTTATAAAATTTTTTACACACATATACAATATCTTAAAAATTATCATCAATACATACCACTTCTATAAATATCTACTATTATATACTACTTTAAATAAAATTATATCACCATCTTATAAAATTAACAATAATTACAAAATATAGTAATGTTGTTGATGATTAATAAAAAAATAGTGTATATTGACAAATATTTACACATGTGATATTTATTGATAATAAATTTTTAAATGTTGTATATACGTATAAAAAAATTCACAAAAATTCTTCTTTATGTTTTATTTGCAAACAAAAAAATTGTAAAGTGTGGACTGATCAGGTGAAGCAACATCTCATTTTATTTTCTTTCTAAAAACTTATATTTTTATATTTTATTTAAAAAATCTAATTAACTTTTCAAAGAAACTTACATGAAAAAAATGATACCACGTTATTATATTTTGATATTTATGAATTGTTAATTTTTTTATTAAATACTATATCAAATAATGTAATATTATTTAGATGTTATATTATTATCATGTAATATTTGATTTTGTAATATATATTAATATATTTTTTAAAAATAATATATATTAATAATAATTTTTTTAATTTAGTATATCTATATAAAAAAGCCCGTAGTTTTCTTACCTACTCCCTCTCACTATTTTGTAATTTAAAGAAACACCCGCCAAGGAGTATCTTCGGCGACACACAAAAGATCGAAAGAAGACACTCAGCTCCTTTGATCATTCATTAATTCAGCGATAGCTTCTGCTCTGGGAGCGCGTATTATTCCATTTTTTTTTTTTTAAAAAAAGGAAGAAAGCTTTTGTCTCGTCCTTCAAAATAATTCAGTGAGGGAACACGCTTTTGACTGTATTTTTTATTAAAAAACCGAGGAGACTAATCTAACCAAACGATGCTAGCTGAACCCATTTCAGGTTACTTAACTCAACTAACATTATTCTCTAACTCACCTTCTCTTTCTTCTTTCTTTCATAGGATAGGATTCATTTGTGTTTGTCAAGTAGGTTGAGCAAATCAGATGTCTTCCTGCTTGGTTACTGGACGAAAATTGGCTAACTCAAGCAAGATCAATTGCATGCACTATGACAACACGGCAAGGTTCATTCTCATCCTCTTTTTCAAACAAATGGACCTATGATGTATATCTCAGCTTTAGAGGGGAAGACACACGCATAGGTTTCGCTGGATATCTTTATAATTCTTTATGTCAAAGGGGAATTCGTACTTTTATAGATGATGTAGAGCTGATAAAAGGGGAAGAGATAGTGCCAGATGTGGTCAAAGCCATTGAAGGATCTAGAATTGCCATTGTTATATTTTCTGAAAACTATGCATCATCAACATTTTGTCTAGAAGAACTTGTCAAGATCATTGAGTGCGTAAAGACAAAGGGTCGATTGCTTTTTCCAGTTTTTTACAAGGTTAATCCATCACAAGTAAGACTTCAGACAGGGAGTTATGGAGAAGCATTTGCTAGATATAAAAGTGTTCCCTACTATGAACCAGAGAAGGTGCAGAAATGGAGGTCAGCGTTGTCAACGGCAGCCAGTTTGTCCGGTTTTCTTTATGAAGATCATAGGTATATTATTAATTTGCTGTTTGTCTTTTTTTTTTTTTGGATTTTAATTTTCTTATCAAAAGCTTAGAAATGGGAATAAATCCTTCATTGACCTCTCCGATAACTATTATAAAATGTAATGAAACACTATTTCCTAATTTAATTTGTCTTTCTTTTTCTTTTGGCTACAGAATTAGACATGATGTCATATTAACTTGTTTTACTTTTCAGGTATGGACATGAATATGAGCTTATCGAAAGGATTATTGGGGCGGTCTCCACTAAACTTAATAATTTTCAATTATATGTTGCTGATTACCCTGTTGGATTAGAATCTCGAGTACATGAAGTAAATTCACTTCTAAATGTTGGGTCAGATGATGAAGTGAATATGGTAGGAATTTATGGGATGGGTGGCAGTGGCAAATCAACAATTGCACGTGCTGTATATAATTTGATTGCTGATGCATTTGAATGTTCATGTTTTCTTTCAAATGTTAGAGAAAAGTCAAATAAGCAGGGTTTGGCTAAACTACAAGAGACAATGCTTTCTGGATTAACTGGTGAGAGAAATATCATGATTGGAGATGCCTACAGAGGAATTTCAATATTAAAAAGTAGGCTGCAGCGAAAGAAAGTTCTTCTT
The DNA here is from genome assembly GCA_022379115.2 of Bauhinia variegata. NCBI lineage: Eukaryota > Viridiplantae > Streptophyta > Magnoliopsida > Fabales > Fabaceae > Bauhinia > Bauhinia variegata. The sequence continues at coordinate 3,182,040 of CM039427.1, read as the reverse complement.
GTTCTTGATGATATTGATAAACTGGAGCAGCTTCAAGCACTGGCTGGAGGAGTGGATTGGTTTGGTTTTGGCAGCAGAATCATCATAACAACAAGGGATGCGCATTTGCTCAATGCTCATGGTATTGAAAGAGGATATCATATGAAGGAATTAAGTCATGAGGAAGCCCTTGAACTGTTCATGTGGAAGGCATTTAGACGTAGCGAAGTTGATCCAGGTTTTCAAGCAATTGTAGATCGTGCAGTGAATTCTTGCCATGGTCTTCCTTTGGCTTTGGAAGTTATAGGTTCTTTCTTGTTTGGTAGAAGCATTAATGAATGGGATTCTTATTTACATAAATATGAAAAAAAATCTGATAAAAGGGTTGAAGAAGCACTCAAAGTAAGTTATTACAGTTTGGATGAACTTGAAAAGAACATGTTTCTTGACATTGCTTGTTTCTTTGATGGAGAGACTTTGCAATATGTGAATAATATTCTTCTGCACTCTCATGACTTCTCTCCAGATGTTGTTATTAAAAATTTGGTTGACAAATCTCTCATAAAAATTACTGAATATTTGAAATCGGAGAAAAAGGTTGAAGTACATCGTTTAATACAAGATATGTGTCGAAATATTGTCAAAAAAGAGTCTCGAGAGCCTGGTAAACGCAGTAGACTATGGTTTCACGAGGACATAATACATGTTTTGGAAAGTAATGAGGTATGTAATTTCCATGTGAATGTTCTTCTGTTTCTTGTACTGCCACCATTTTCTTGTTTTAACAAAAATTTATTAATTGACTTGTCTCTTAATTTGTCCTTGCATTTCATACTTGTATATAGAAAATTTGCTTCACAATTTATATGGTTTGGGTTTGATTAACTTATTTATGCTTTTGCTTTTCATAGGGAACTGGTAATATTGAATCCATACTGCTGGATCTGGCAAAACATGAGGTGCAATGGAGAGGAGATGAGTTTAAGAAGATGAAAAACCTTAGAGTTCTTATAATTAAAGATGTGAAATTTTCTCATGGACCTACATATCTGCCAAATAGTTTGAGAGTGCTGGACTGGAAAAGATATCCTTCATCAACTTTACCATCTGACTTTCATCCAAAGAGACTAGTCATCCTCAACTTGTACGGTAGTTTCTTTTCGTGGGCCAAGGCATCGAAGGTACAGAAATACTAGTTGCTTTGTTATGTTTCCTTGGTCTGATACAGGAAATTGCAGTTATATAACTTCATTTTATTTATTTATATATTTTTTTTTCAGGAGTTCAAGATGTTACGTCAGATAAATCTCGTGCACTGCAATTTTTTAGAACAAGTTCCAGACTTGTCTAAGGCTCCTAATTTGACGGAATTATACCTTGATTTTTGCAATAACTTAACTGAAATCCATAATTCTGTTGGATTTCTTGATAAACTAAGAATATTATCTGCAAAATCATGTGTCAATCTCAAGATTTTTCCATGTTTCATAAAGTTGAAATCTCTAGAAACGTTGAATCTCACGTGTTGCTCAAGTTTACAATATTTCCCTGAAGTTTTAGGAAACATGGATAATCTATCATACCTCTCCTTGCGTGAAACGGCCATAGAAGAATTACCATGTTCAATTCAAAATGTTACTGGGCTTTTCTGTTTGGATCTGTCATTCTGCCAAAGGCTTAAAAAGGTCCCAACTTGCATTCTTATGTTGCCAAAACTTGAGAGATTGCATTTAAATAAAGAAGCAAGGTTTCAATTTATTAGGATTGAAGAGCAGGAGCAAGTGATCTCAACTGAGAAACAGATTTGTCTTGGAGGCTGTAATTTCTTAGATGGATTTCTTCCTACATTCCTTGGCAGCTTCCCGGATATGCCATCTTTAGAACTATGGCAGTAATTTAACAATACTTCCAGAGTGCATGAAGGCGTGCCAGCATTTAAGTGACCTTAACTTGGACAATTGCAAGCAGCTTCAAGAAATTAGAGCGATTCCACCAAAAATCAAAGTGCTCTCTGCAAGAAACTGCACATCTTTGATTCCCTCTTCTTTAAACTTACTCTTAGATGAGGTATGTACTATGTATTTACTTTTTCTTTTCACCTCATAAAAACTCATTTGTCCATGCATTCTCACTGTGCACTGTCAAACTAAATTTGTTGTTTAATAACATTTGTAAATGACAGAATATACACTCTCGTGGAAACACATGCTTCACTTTGCCGGGAACAAGGATCCCAAAATGGGTAGACCACTATGGCAAGAAAGCATCTTTGTCTTTCTGGTTTCGTAATAAATTCCCAGATGTTGTTCAATTTGTTGTTGGTAGGCCAATGTTCGGATCACTCTCATTTAACTGCAGCATTTCTGTCAATGGCCGTGTATTAGACGAATCAGATCACAGTTATTCAGAATTAGAGACTGAGCATGCATTTCTGTATAATCTACGTCTGCACTGTGATGGTGATTTGGAGAAACATGAAATGCCGTATCCAGAAGAAGAATGGAATCATGCTAAAATTTCATTTGTATCCAAATCGTATGAACTGGGGAGAAGGCAAAAGCCTTTGGTACAAGAAACTGGGGTTTATATATTTGACAGGGATAGAATCGAGAGGGATATTCTATTCACAAATCCTACTACAAAGCAACTCGGATGGAATTATAAAATTCTGGGTCTGAAATGCTGCCTGCTTCTGTTGAGAGTGATGGCTACAGCTAGTGGTTACTGAGGCCAGGAGATGCTATTAAGCCAAAAAGAAAATGGAACTTTTGTCTGGTGAAGTTGATTCAGTTGAAGATGTAATTAGAACTAGAGTCCCATTGCTTATTTGACTTTGGATATACTGCAGCTACAACATCCATTAGCATCAATCAACCCAAAAATGGGGAGTGAGGATACAATAAATATGTTAAAGGTATGGTCTTGTTTGTTATGATTGCCCTGAGTGAACAGTGTATGTCTTCACTGGCTGCAAAATTCTTTATCGATTATGTTATTAAGAACTTTTAAGCATCCAGTAGAAGAAAACAGTTTCTTTTTGAAAACAAAATATTTTTTATACTAAGAATTGGTTCATTAAGTTGAGCAGGAACTCCATTGAATTCCAGGTATGTCTCTTCTGAAGTTGTTCATTATCCTCAAAGTCATCCTGTCTAGGCTCATCTTTTCTAAGTCTGTGTCAAATATGCTATGATGATGGATGATAAATTTTGAATTGTGACATGCAGGATTGACCCATTGAGCAGAGAGTATCTGAAGAAATTGGTTATTCATTGGAAGATGTGATGATTATGCAAAGTACAGTAGCATTATAGTCGTTTACACTTGGTTGGTTGTTTTGGATGAGCAGAATTTGGCTTTTGTGCGATCTTGAACATTTGGTTGATTGTTTAAATTTGCATTTTGTTGCTTGTTTTGGATTATCTGCTTTTACAGTTTTACTTTGATTATTATGTGAATTTTTTTGACCAAAGATCCTGGGTTGATTTGGACTCCTGTGTGCGTGTCTTGTGGCATTTTATGATGGATAAATTTAGTTATTTGCATAAATAACGCTTTAAAAGAATATTTCTTGGTAAAATTTATAATTTATCATTGTATCAACCAAAATAATTAGGCAAATCCACATATGTTAGAGGATAAGATATTGATGATATGGAGTTGATATTGCCCCTGGCTTTCCATGGTTTTGATTCCGTTTGGAGTGAGTGATGAGATTGAGATTATTGTGCCATAATTTGCTCTTGTTCAAATCAATAAAGTAAGAAAATCTCAATCAATCAATTGAATTAAAAATGTAAAGAAAATGCAAGCTCAAGACCTCATTGATATCAGCCTCTGCCAAAAGTTAACACTGCAAGGTGTTGTTTTGTGTAATCGATTCCAAGTTTGTAATTTTCCAATGCTCCCGAACTGAGGAAGGCTTCACCTTAAACGACTTTTATCCAGTGAAACTAAAAGACCCAACGTGTATCTGTAACTTCTTTCTTTAAAAAAAGAAAAAGAAAAAGAAATTGGAAAATGCATAATCCATAACAAAAAAACAATTAATTGTTTTTTTATTATGAATTATTTATAATTTGAGATTACGAAATCAGTTTTGAATTTAGCATAATCAGGAATTTAAAAAATAATTTCAGATTATGCATAACCTGAAACAATAAAAAAATAATCAATTATAAATTTTGTATAATCTATAACTCAAAATTTTTTTTCTCACACTAGACTCGAGCAAACCTGACCCTCAAACTTAATAAACACCAACTAAATGACATTATCTCAAGCAAATCAACCTATTGTCAACCAAATATATGTGGATTGACAAATAGTCATAACCCACATACCTTAAATTTGTAAAAATCGCCGATCAAGAAGACTCATTGTGATGAGAGAGAGAAAGAGAAGGTCTGAAGGTTGAATGTTCAAGGTGGAAGGATTCAACGAGAGAAAAAGAGAAAGTTGAATGTTGAAGGTGAGAGGATGCAATGTGAGAAAAAAAGGAGGTTTGAAAGTCGAAAGTTACATGAGAAAGAGAGCCAAAAGTTTGGGGGCGATGAAAGGTTACGGCGGTGGGGAGGGATTTTGGAATGTTCGGTGTCAGGATATTTTAAGAAAAAGTTGGTAGGGGGTTCAATTAAAAATTTTAGAGGTGTTAAAATAAATCCTCCTAAATTTATTAGGTTGGGAAAAAATTAGCCCAAGCCCATATGGGTTCATCCTGTGTTGACTAAAGCTAGGTTTATTTTATTTATTTATTTTTTTTTTGAGATTAGATTACAAAATTAATTTTTTTTTTTTTACAAATTATTGAATATTGATTAATTTAGTTTGAGCCAACAGTATTACAAGAGCAATAAAACTTTCTATTAAATTTTTACCACAGTTGCTTAGAGCCTAAATTTTTTTTTTTTTTTTAAAAAAACTAAGATCTTAAGAATTGTACTCTTGTTGCGTCAACTATCAAGAATGGATCTCACCTAGCTGAAGGTGCTTAGAATTTGTGCAAAGATTGATCAAGAGCAGCTCCTGGTTTAGCCATAAAATTGCGCAAAAATTCCTTCTTTCAAAATGTGATCCAACCGGACTGTCCAATCTCTATGGAGTAAGTCCTTGACCTCCAAAATAATGGCAATATATTTGTGGAGGACACAGGGAGAGCCGTGAATCAAAGTAACACTCGAGAGACAGAATAAACAGAGTTGTCTGTAACCTAGATGCCAAGCCCGTAATAATCCATGATGAGAGTGGCCATCAATTTTGCACATAAGACATCCGAAGCTTACGCCGATTCAGAGAAACCACTAATCCGGCCTGGAAGAGCATCATAGAATACTTCCAAAACTAGCCTTTTCTAGAGATTGCACCGTAGCTACCATCAACATTGAATATTGTGTAGTGACTCCAGCCGAACCAATGTTTCTGAAGTAATTATTGTTCAACTTTGTTCTGTGTGGATATCTTTTATAAAATTTAGATTAATAAGTATCAATATAATTTAAGATTATGCGCTATTTATGATCAATTTTGTTATAGGCTTAGTATGTATTTAATTTCTTCACAAATTAAGTAATGCGGCTTTTGTGTTTTAGGTAACCATAATGAGTAGGTTAATTTAATTTGAGTAAAACACAAACATAAGGAAAAAGGCCTATGCTCTCTACCTTTAAATATAGTGCATTTGTTTTATTAATGATAAACATCAATTTCATCTAGATCAAGATTAGATCAATTACTCTCCTACAAAGACTAGGTTTTCAACATCAATCATGGATTCATTTTCCATCTCCTTAGGTATGTCTCTAACTTGTATTCTCTACTAATGACATGTTATGAATTAGACTAATTAATAGATTCGATTAAATCCTTTAATTGGTATCAAAGCATGTGTTTTAATCCACTTTATGGTTGTTATCTATGTTTAAAATTCCCAACTGATGGAATTTCATTGGGTTATTCATGGTTCATATTTTACTTAAAAATTTGATGGTGCTACCCTTGGGTCCGGTTGTATTTCAATTTTGTATGAATGGGTGAGACAACGTAGAGAATTTTTTTTTTTTGTGAGGAGTTGATACCAATTGTTTGAAAAATATTAGGGTACAATCAAAAACATTTTTATTTTATTTTTTGGAAAGGAAACTGGTTTATAAATTAGAGACAAGGTCAGACATTTTACAATATCTATCAAATACAGTTATTCAAGTTAGCCACATAAATAAATGATATGACCAAAAATGCTTTTTATTCATCACTTATAAATAAATACATCCATTAGAAATTTAAAATAAATATAGAGTTCTTCTAACTTTTAAAACTCATCAGTATTCTTTCAGCTGTGCGTATTTCTTCCTAACTTAGATAGTGCATGTGTTATCTCATTCAAAACAGTTTCACCTAACTCTTAATGATAATTGGAATGTCTATAGATCTTACAGGCTCATACTAAATCCTATGATGAGATGTAAATATATGTTAAAGTACAATTAAAAAGTGGATAGTGGGATACATAAAAAGTTAAATGGGAAAAAATGATCAAATTACAATAATTATAATCAGATTACAACAAAAGTGTAATCTCGTGTATTGTCACAAACATCAGCAAACCAATATATATACAAGTGTTCCAGCGACCAAAACTCCCACTACAAGAGTCCTAACCATACAAATAAAAGATAAGCCTTTATGTGTATGCTTATCCACGTAGTTACAATATCAACCAAACTCTACGTAATTATCCAGGAATTATCTACAACAAATTAACTCATTAAATTATATCTTTTTGTTTTTATTTTTTTCTCATTTTTCCTCATCTTCAACTCTGATTTGATTTCAGGTTGAGCAGCAATTAGCCAATTAGGACTGACTTGAATTTTTTTTTGAATAAACTAATGCATTTCCTTTGGCTTCCTTTATTTTGGGATGGTATATTATCCCAAAATATGCATTCATTTGTTGCTTGCTTGCTTGAAAAAGATTGCTCACAAGACCAGGTTGGCATATTTACTGTCTAACATTTTAGATATAGCATTGTATCTTTTGTAATGCTTGTCCTGAAACTGTGGAGCACTTATATTTTTTGAATGTACATTTAATGCTGGAATTCTGGAAGAGGTTACTGACTGGTTACAAATACAAAACTTGACTTACTCGATGCATGATGGGACTGATCTGGTACTGAAACTGGAGTAGTATTGTGGGGTTGAAAAGATGGTTTTATCATCTGTGCTATGTACTACAGTTTATCATGTGTGGAAGGAGAGAAATTATACAATTTTTCAAGTTGTCCAAGGAGATATTAATGCTCAGATTATTCAGGTGATTAAGTAGGAAGTTGCTTGAAGAGTTCAAGATTGCTGCAAGAAGAGACTATCAGCAAGAGAAACAATTTCTTATCAAGTGTGGACTTGTTGATTCTTATCTAAGTTGATGAATGTAATTTTGTTTGTTAGGTCTTGGAAGTGCATGAATTTCATAAAATGAACCCTTCCTAGAAGATGCCATTTTATGTTTGCTGGTTTTATCGACTCATGTATGAATTGCTTTTGTTTGTTTGGCATTTTACCAAAACAAAAAATTATTAGAATAGTTTTCACTGTATACTGACAAGCTTTGTCATCCTAAACTACAAGGAAATTTCGTATGTCTAGTTGTAATTCCGTTCCGATGGCGACGCCAACCACTTAATTTTTCTAATATCTTTTTGTTTTGATGGGATTTTTCTGACATATCTTAAGAGGATAAGATTGAAACATCATTTTTCTTACTTAGTTATTTATTGGTATACAAATCAGCTATCATATTAAGTCATATTATATGGTACCATTGATTGTGAATATATTATTTTTTATCAGTTAAATTATTCTTTAGTACCAGTAAGATGATTCGTCAAACATTTATCTAGAAAGCTGTATAAAAAAATAATCAACTTGAGCAAAATAGTTTACCAGCGGTCAATTTAAGAAAGGAAAAACTATGAACAAAAAAAATATAGATATTTTATTAGGAGATATTTGCCGAGGAAATTCTAGGATAAAATAACTTTTTCGTAGAATTGAGAATTTATTATTAGGGTAGTACAAAATACACGTTCTGTCTTATTTTGATTGCTATTTTATTAATTTTTTTTGTGCCATTTTATTGTCATTTTATAATACTAATGCATCATTGGGTGTTCTTTTATTTTTTCTACTCTTAACAAGTAAATTAATATAGGACTTTTAAATACCTTAAAGAAAATATTTGAAGTATTTATTGCTAAGGATAATTTAACAAAACTATATCACTCATTAAATTTTTTTATCGTAATTTTTGTGTAAAAATTTTAAATAACAATTAAGTTAAATAAAAATGAGTTGAGTTAAATTAAGCTTAAGCGAAATTTACATAAAATTTAGTATGCTAAAACTTTTTTAACTTAAGTTTAGCTTACTTTAAAGCTCACTAAGTAATTTTATTAAGCAAAATACACATTAATCACATTTATTTAATTAATAAAATAATCAAAATTATAACATTCTAAATTATTAAAAATAAAAATAAAAATTAGTCAATAAAAATCTTAATAGAACAAGTACACAATCTTATGTATTTATAATATTAAGAATTATAATAGAAACGAAAAAAAAATCTAAATCTATCTATTTAAAGATATCTTGACATAGCATATGTTATATATAATAATATAATGCATATGTAACATAATATTTTATATGTATATATAATCAGTACATATATATAAACAAGCTAGTAATGCATATGTAACATAATATTTTATATGTATATATTATCAATACATATATACAAAGAAGCTAGCTTATAAACTAACAAACCAAGTACATACAAATTTAAACTCAAATCATTTAATAAACAAGTTAAAATTGTTTGTTCAAGCTCAATTTATTAACTCACATGTCTAACTTATCAAATCATTAGTGAGTACTGTAGCTTGTTAAGCTCGTGAGATTGTTTGTCTTATTTGCATTCTTAGACGGAGGGAGTAATAAACTTGATCAAAAGAGTATCCCCATAAAAGAAATGCTTTAAATATACCTGGTGCCGGTGGCATATCCTTATCCGGAAACGTGTATATAATTCCATTTAAAAAGAAAAAAAAAAGAAAAAAGAAAAAAGAGAAGAAAACTTTGTCTTTGAATAATTCAGCGAGGGAACACGCTTTGGACTATAATTTTTTTACGGACAAAAACCGAGGAAACTTTATCTGACCAAACGATTCTTGACCCATTTCTGGTTATTTAACTCAATTAACATTATTCTTTAACTCAGCTTCTCTTTCTCTCTTTCATAAGATTCATTTGTGTTTGTTAAGTAGGTTGTGCAAACCAGATGGCTCCCTACTTGGTTAATGGAAAGAAAATTGATTAACTCAAGCAAGATCAATTGCACGCACTATGACAACACAGCAAGGTTCATCCTCTTCCTCATCCTTTTTCCCATACAAATGGACTTATGATGTATTTCTTAGTTTTAGAGGGGAAGACACGCGCACTGGTTTCACTGGGAATCTTTTTAATGCTCTCTATCAAAGAGGAATTCATACTTTTATAGATGATGCAGAGCTAAAAAGTGGAGAAGAGATAACACCAGGTTTGGTCAAAGCTATCGAAGAATCTAGAATCGCTATTGTTGTATTTTCTGAAAACTTTGCATTATCAAGATTTTGCTTAGAAGAACTTGTCAAGATCATTGATTGCATAAAGGCAAAAGGTCAATTAGTTTTGCCAATTTTTTATATGGTAAAGCCTTCACAAGTAAGACATCAAACAGGTAGTTATGCAGAAGCGTTAAATAAGCATAAGCAGCAAGAGCCAGAGAATGTGATGAAGAAATGGAGGACAGCACTTAGTAAAGCAGCCAATTTGTCTGGGTATCATTACGAAGGTCGTAGGTATGTTACCATCCTGCTTTTTGTGGTTTGGAGATTTTCAATTCAATAGTTAAGAAATGAAATTTAAAGTATGTAGACATATAGAAATTTTAGGTTGCGGAACAATATAAATATGTTTGTAACAATTAGAATATATATTCTAAGATTCAAAATATGAATATGCATTTCTACCAAAAAGAAAATATGAGTGCACGTTATAATTTTTTTTTATGTGTTTTTATATTTTGGAAGCATTAAATGATTTTCTTATTTTTAATATTATAAAAAAATTTCTGCAAATATAAGTAATCAAGCAATTATTCAACGATTCATCTCTCGTACAATTTCTCAACTTTCAAAAAGTAATGACATGCCCATATATCTTTGTCTATCATATCTTTATACTTTTTTTTTTTTTGTCTCTCTTATTTTTATAATTTAATTTATCCCTCCAAATAGTTAATGTAATCTGGTAGTATAGACAAAGTGTACACGTACAAGTATGTAAAATTGCAACTAGCATTTTCATTTTCAAAAATGCAATTCGTCTTCTTCTTAACAAACAGACACTTGGGGCATGATATGTGTGGGATTATAATGGCTCCAACTACGTAATCAAAATCCAAATCAAATTTAGCTGCAAATTTTGATCTTGGGCTAAAACCAAGTTCATTTTCTCATTATAGATTTAATACCAACATTTCTCATTATGGGTACATATTTCTTTAGTGTAGGTGTATACATATATTATATATATATATAAATTTTGTGGGGGCAACCTCAGTCTTAAATCCGTCCCTCGTAAAATTTAAAAAATGTAATGGTACTCCTATTGTCAAATTGTCTCTTTCCTTTTCTTTCGTCTACAAGTTTTATATATATATATATAATATAGAATTAGCATGAATTCGATGGAATTAATCTGACTGCATATAATCTTGTTGGACTTCTCAGTTCTGAATACGAATACGTGTTCATCAAAAGGATTATGAAGGAGGTTTCCAGTAAACTTAATCGTATTCCATTATATATAGCTGATTACCCAGTTGGGTTGAAGCCTCGGGTACGTGAAGTAAATTCACTTCTAGATGTTCAATCTGATGACGGAGTGATCATGATAGGAATCTATGGGATAGGTGGAATTGGCAAATCCACAATTGCACGTGCTGTATATAACTTGATTGCAGATGGGTTTAATGGTCTATGTTTTCTTGCAAATATTAGAGAAAAGTCAATTAAGCAGGGTTTGGCACAACTCCAGGAGGCACTGCTTTTTGAATTAACTGGTGAGACTGATATCAAGTTTGGAGATGTCTGCAAAGGAATTCCAATGTTAAAAAGTAGGCTCAATCGAAAGAAAGTTCTTCTTGTTCTTGATGATATCAACAAACTAGAGCAGCTTCAAGCACTAGCTGGTGGAGTGGATTGGTTTGGCTGTGGTAGCAGAATCATAATTACAACAAGGGACACACATTTGCTCAGTGTTCATGGTATTGAAAGAGTATATCATATGAAGGAATTAAATCATGAGGAAGCCCTTGAACTGTTTAACTGGAAGGCATTTAAAAGAAGAGAAATTGATCCAGAATTTCAAGCCATTTTAGATCGAGCAGTACATTGTGGCCATGGACTTCCATTGGCTTTGGAAGCTATAGGTTCTAATTTAAATGGTAAAAAAATTGATGAATGGAATTCTGCTTTAGATAAATATGAAGTAAATTCAGATGAACATGTTCAAGAAGTACTCAAAGTAAGTTACTACAGTTTGGAGGAAGATGAAAAGGAATTTTTTCTTGACATTGTTTGTTTCTTCAATGGAAAATCATTGCAATATGTGAAAAATATTCTACTGCATTCTCATGGCTTCTCTCCGGAGTATGCTATTGGAGTTTTGATTGAAAAATCTCTCATAAAAATTACTAAAAATTTGAAATTGGAGGAAACAGTTGAAATACATCATCTGATACAAGACATGGGTCAAAAAATTATAAAACAGGAATCTCCAATAGAACCTGGCGGACGCAGTAGGCTATGGTTTTACGATGACATCATTCATGTTTTGGAAGAAAATACGGTATATATTTTCCATGCCATTGGTTTTCTCTTCTACCACATCCATTTCCTTGTTTTGACAAACATACACTGATAGACTTATCTTTTTACCCATGCTTTTCTTACTTGTCCAACAAAATTCATTTTGTATATAGAGAATGTTAGTTTTGGATTCAGTAAATTTGTGGCGAGAAAGTCACCTGAGGTGAATTTGGAATATTGACTTTAAATTTATTGGCCTAGATTTTGTCTATTAGGCATGCATTTATTTTGTAAAAAAAAATAAAAAATTATCCTATTCATTTGACAAAATTTATGGTTTTAAATTTGAAATCAATTTCGCATATTCATCTATAGTCAAGAAATTTTCCTATAAATACAAAATTTTCTACATAATTTCTATGTTGTGGATTTGATTCATTTATTTATGATTTTGCTTTTGACAGGGATTTGATAAAATTCAATTCATAGAGCTAGACGTTCCAGAACTTGAAGTACAGTGGAGTGGGGATGAGTTTAAAAAGATGATAAATCTTAGAGTTCTTATTGTAAAATCTGTGAAATTTTCTCAGGAGCCTAAATCTTTACCAAATAGTTTAAGAGTGCTAGACTGGAAAAGATATCCTTCATCTTCTTTACCATCTCAATTTCATCCCAAAAAACTCGTCATACTCAACTTGCGTGATGGTATGTTTACATGGGACAAGGCCTTGAAGGTACACCTAAACACTAGTTGCATTGATATATTTACTTTGGTCACATATAATAAATTACTGTTAATAATCTTCTTATTTATTTATTTATTTATTTCTCCTTGTTTATTTCAGAACTTCAAGCAATTAAAGCAAATTAATTTTGAGGGCTGCAACTTTTTAGCACGGGTTCCAGACATATCTGAATCTCCTAATTTGACAGAATTGCTCTTTGATAATTGCCAGAATTTAATAGAAATTCATGATTCTGTTGGATTTCTTGATAAACTAAAAATATTTTCTGCAAAGTCATGCGTCAAGCTCAAAATTTTTCCACGTTCCCTAATGTTGAAGTCTCTAGAAAGGTTAGATCTCTATGGCTGCTTAAGTTTACAATATTTTCCCGAAATTTTAGGAAACATGGAAAATCTTTCATATGTCTCCTTACGTGAAACTGCAATAGAGGAATTGCCTTGTTCAATTCAAAATGTTACTGGACTTTCCCATTTGGACCTGTCATACTGCAAAAAGCTTAAAGAGGTCCCAACATGCATTCTTAAGTTGCCAAAACTTAAGAAATTGCTTGTTGTTTCATTACCAGGTCATGATTTTGTTAAGAATTTGCATGGAAAGCAAAACCAGGTCATCTCATATGATGAGCGGATTGGTCTATGGGGCTGTACTTTCTTAGATGGATTTCTCCCTATGTTCCTTAGCTGTTTCCAGAAAGTGGAATCTTTAGATCTACATGGCAGTAATTTAACAATACTTCCAGAGTGTATACAAGCATGCGAGTTTTTAACTGACCTTAACTTGAACAATTGCAAGCAGCTTCAAGAAATTAGAGGGATTCCACCAAATATCAGAGTATTCTCAGCACGTAATTGCACATCTTTGATGCACTCATCAGTAAACTTACTGTTTAATCAGGTATGTATTCTTTTTTTTTTTTTTTGGGAAAATATTCACAAACCCCATAAACTTTGTCTCATGTACATTCGCTCTCAAAACCGATTTTAAAATGTGCATTTAACTCTCTCAAATTCTTAAAATGTTCATTTTATCTTTAAACTCTAAATTATGTTAAAAATTTAATAGAAAAAGTTATCAGTAACTCTTTGATTTCTCTGTTTCACTCATTGTTTCCATTTATCCACAATAAGAAAAAGGTTAATATAAAAATAGTGTGGTGCAAATGTATTTTTCTCTATAATTTTAAATAAAAATTGGAGTTTGAAGGTAATATGCTTTTGATTACACTTGTAAACAACAGAATATGCTCTCTCGAGGAGGAACAACGTTTACATATCCAGGAACAATGATCCCAAAATGTTTTCACCTCTATGGCAACGGAGCGTCTTTGTCTTTCTGGTTTCGTTATAGATTCCCAGATATTGCTTTATTTGTTGTTGGAGGCTCGAATGTGATTGGCTCAGAATGTCTTGAAACTACCATTTCTTTCAATGGCCATGAAGTGGAGAAAGTAGATAGACATTATCCAGAGTTAGAGACAGAGCATACATTTCTATATGATTTATGTTGTCAACTTAAATTGCATAAACATGAAAAAGCGTATCCAGTAGATGAGTGGATTCATGCCGAGATTTCACATGTATTCATAACAGATGAATTGGGGATACGGCAAAAGGCTTTGGCACAACAAACAGGGATTTACATATACGGCAAGGATAGAATTGGCAATGATATTCTATTCACAAACCCTAACCCTAAGCCGTTGAAGTTGAATTATCAAATTTTGGGATTGAGATGCTGCCTATTGCTCTTGAATGTAATGGGAATAGCTAGTGGTTACCGAAGTAAGGAGATGTTATTAAGCCGTGAAGCAAGTGGAACCTCTGAACTAGAGTCCCATTTCTTGTTTGGCATTGGGTATACTGAAGCTAGCTGTAATGAATCAGACCCATGAGCAAGAAGATGTTGCATCCGAGGAAGAGAAATTTGAGATGGAAGCCCAAGACCCAAGGGATAAGCTGCTTCTCCAGACCCTAGATAAGATAAATAAAGTCAAGCCAAAATGGATGAGAGATTTCGTAGAGGCCTAATTGCTAAGCCGGAGAGTTTGTTATGATTTCTGATGCTTTTGTGTTTTGTCATGCTGAGTGCCTTCTCACGATGGCTTGGATAATGGTTAGAGGATTGTGAATATTGGAATTAATGAAGAAATGAATTGAGTATTGCCTTTCATTATTGTTTTCTCTTTCTTTGCTGCGTTATTTTTTTGTAATTCTGCAAAGGTGCTCTCAATAGCCATTAGCATTAATCAAACCTGAAAATGGGGAGTGATGGAGGCATGGTCATGTCTGTTATGATTGCCTTGACTGAATAGAGTACAATCTCTTCATTGGCTGCAAATTTCTTTAGATTATTTCATCCATTAAGATCAACCATGTTATTAAGCACTTAGAAAAACAACTATGTTTTCTTGTGTTACGTGTGTCTTGTGCATGGCTTGTCAAGATGGATACAAATCTCGTCTTGTATCTTTTTAAAAATAAGCTTCGAAACATGCATCCAGAAGAAGAAAGCAGTTTCTTTTTGAAAACAAAATATTTTTGTAGCAAGAAAGCAGTTTCTTATCTTCTGTTTGGTTTCTATTTCTATTTCCTATTTTTATTTTCTGTTTTCATTTTTTAAAATGTGTTTTTATTTTCATATATTCATTTTTTGAAAATATCTTTGTCGTTTTCATTTTCATATTTATTTAGTGTCAAATAATCTTTTTTAATAAATTTTATTAAACTACTAATTTTTTTGTCAAAAAAAATTAAATTAACAAATTTGTCATTAGCCATTCTCAAAAATACTAAAATGACTTTTTTCTGATTTTAATTTTCAGCTCATTTTAGAAAATAATGTTACTGGAAACACTTCTAGTTTACTAACTAAACACGTTGTTAGGCTTGATTTTTATTGTCACTGGAAATGAAAAACTAAAGGGCTCTTCTCATTGTGTTTTCCATCAATTGTGTATTGTTGATTGGAGTAATTTGAGAGTGGATTCTCTCTGTTCCTTTCTGGCTTTTTAGACACTTCAATTGTGACGTATGTCCCCTCTGAAGTTATTCATTATCCTCAAAGTCGGGTGGTATATATGCTTGCAGTAGACATCCTGTGATGATGATCATGAATAGACGATATACACCTAATCTTTTCTGAGTATGTATAGAAAATGCTATGATGATGAATAGATGATAACATTTGAATTATGATATGCAGGATTCAGTAGTTGAGTGGTGACTCATTGAGAAGGGAGTATCTAAGGAAATCATTCATTTGTTTGAAGAAAGTATGTTTGGTGGTTGTTGTGAGGGTTAGAAAACTGAATCCACAAGTCCCTTGCAAGCCCATGTTATAGTTGAGATATGGACCTATAAGCTCACTGGGTCAGGCCCGCAAATATGATCTATTTAAATGTTAGTCCACACACAGTATGCTAGCATCACGGCTTTGTTGTTTTCTGTCTCCCTAGCATTACATTTGACAAAGGTTTATACTTAATTTCGGCCAGTTGTTTGTTTTGGGTTGAGCAGAATTTGGCCTTTGTGTGATCTTGAACATTTGGTTGATTATTTAAATTTGCATTGTTTTGGATTATCTGCTTTTACCTTCTTTTTTTTTTTTTTTTTTCCCAATCTGTGGTTTTACTCTATCATACATCTCCTTGCGTGAATCGGCCATTGAGGAAATGCCATGTTCAATTCAAAATGTTACTAGGCCTTCTTGTTTGGACCTATCATTTTGCCAAAGGCTAGGTCCGAACTTGCATTCTTAAGATGCCAAAACTTGAGATATTGGATGTTGGAAAAGGATCAAGTCTTCAATTTATTAGGTCCAAATTGCAAGATCAAGTGAGCTCGACTGAGAAATGGATTAATCTTCTCGGCTGTAATTTCCTTGATGGATTTCTTCCTGCATTACTTGGCTGTTTCTCATATATGACTTCTTTAGAACTATGTGGCAGTAATTTAACAATACTTCCAGAGTGCATACAGGCGTGAAAGGGATATTGTATTCATAAATTGTAAAAGCAACTTAAATGAAATTATCAATGCAGTGGGGATACGATAAAGGTATGGACTTGTCTGTTATTAATTCCTTAGTAAATTTCGCTAGATTATTCCAGCCAGTAGATTATGTTGTTAATCACTTGACAAACAACTATGTACTCTTGTACGTGTCTTGTTCAGCTTTTTTCATAATTAAAAACATTTTAAAAAAAGATATAGCTTATATTGTATCACATTTTAAAGCACAAATTACCATAGATTTTATAAAGATATCAAAAGGAATTAGGTAGTCCGCAATACCAATATCTTACGGTGAAACTGGTTCTACTGGCCAATTTGATATGGTTTTTAATACACTAGCACCAAGATTTATTAGATTTGAGTAGCTGGCACAGTGGCACCAAGATTTATTACTTAAACAAGTTGAGCCTATATGTTTCCAATATGAATAATACAATACGTGTCCATACTTTGACCGGAAGATCTATATGAAATTCACACAAAAGCTAGTTTAGTTTGGGCTACAGAGATTACAGTCATGTTAAACAAGTCATTCAATGAAAAAGACTTAGCTAGTTACAATAATGAACAAGGGTTTTTGCATATGATAGACTAGAATTGAGAGAGAGCCATTCTGTTCACATGTCCTCATCCTAAAGGCTGATATATTTTAGCATTGATTGACACACAAATCCTAACAATTGCAATGAGATACTCACAATGTTCAGTTAAAATAATTATTTGAAATTATTGTTATATATGTCTTTTGGACGTTTCTTTAGAGTTGTAAGGATTCTTGTATATTGTGGGGTAGGGAAACTTCATGTTTCTATGGCAGTTTAATAAAAAAATAAAAATTATTTTAATTTAGTAAGGAAATATTGCTATATTTAGTGGGAATCTTTTGAGTTATGTATAGAGAGAATAATGAGGATATCAACGAGAGTTATATGAGGGTTAATATATAAAACTTAAGAGACTTGTTCTCTAGAAGTGTTAATTGTTTCTTGTAAATATCCCATATATTTGGAAAATGAAATGCAAGATTTGAGTGAAAAAATTTCCTCTTCTATTAACATGGTCTTGTCTGCTATCATTGTCCTCTGTTGATGTAGTTTTTTCTCTTTGTTGGTACCAATTTTCATTAGATATATTATATTTATGCTATGAATCTCTAAAACATGTGTAGAATCTTGTATGTGTTTCTTGTGCAAGTGCATTTTATGATGAAGTTAGAAAAATATTACTGGCACAAATCTTATCTTGATTATATCTCAAGGTTGCTCCAATGAAATCATAAGCTTCCAATCATCTGATATATAATTAAAAGATATTTTCCGAAATAATACTTGAAAAGAAATTTTTTTAAGGTAATTTTTATATTATTTCAGTGTATCCCCAAAAACTAAAGCAAATCCTTTTATATCCATCCAAGTGGAAAATTATGAGATTAAGTGTGTAGATGTCAGACTACCAAATCAGAGCCTTCTCCAAGAAGAGTTGATGCATTTAGTTGCATCACCAAT
Source organism: Bauhinia variegata (assembly GCA_022379115.2). Taxonomy (NCBI): domain Eukaryota; kingdom Viridiplantae; phylum Streptophyta; class Magnoliopsida; order Fabales; family Fabaceae; genus Bauhinia; species Bauhinia variegata. The sequence continues at coordinate 3,163,880 of CM039427.1, read as the reverse complement.
AGGTTTATTTTCGTTGCTTACTATTTGATGAAATGGGGTTAATATTCCCCAGGTTTTCTCTGTGTAGTTATCTAAAATATCCAAAAAAAAAAAAAAGGACTATTTACCAAAAAATCTCTTCATCATACAATTTCAATGTTATTGAAACATAAGAAACCACAAAATGACAAAAATATATCTATATCTGCACCACAGAAAGGTAGATCATTTAATTGACTATCTTTCCCCAAAACACGAAGCTACATGGATTATAGTGTTCAAAATTCGAGACATGTGAAATAAAATTTTCAAATGATATACTATTGTGGAGCCTGTTATTATTATAACAACAACAACAATAATAATAATATCTTCATTTAGTAAAAAAGTGTTGAGCTCTAAGAGATATTTAGTAAAATTCTTAAATTTGAATCATTATAATCACATTAAATAAAATGAACTATATCATCTATTGTTTTTTATTTCAACAGGAATTAATTTCAAACCCAAAGATATGAAGATTGCTTATCTATATATATATATATATATATATATATATATATATATATATATATATATATATATATATATATATTGGTATTTAAATTCATCTAATGTTATTTCAAATTTTTTCGTGTTATCTCAGAAAAAAAAAATTAGCAGCAACCTTAGAAAACAAAAATAACTTTAAGTGGTGTTAAACAAAATTATGAACTTTTAGAGATCGTTTCTTGAGCCGTGTGTTATGGAAGCTGTTTCTTTATGCTTTTGTCAAACACTTCCAAGTGTGGAACAAATAAATATTATAAAATTACAGAGCTTATCCTTACAAGCTTCGTCATCCTGAAGTTCGAGGAAACTGCAGAGCTTGTTTTGTTCTTAATGTTATATGAAATTCTTAATTTTTTAACTTATCCTCAGAGGATATGTTAAGACGTCTATTTTCTTTGTTTAGTTATTCATTTGTATATTAGTTAGTTTGAACTATATTCCGAGAATGATCGTGAATATAATACTTTTAAAATTTTATTAGTTAATTCCAATGATCAATCAAATATTATTGTACAAATAATCAGCTTGAGTAAAAGAATATACTCAATTCCCGAGGACATTCCCTGGTGCAATTCGTACGAGTTGTTTATATATGTTTGTGGCTTTTTTTCATATAATTTTTATGAGTTTTACTATACCATATTATTTTGCAACTCTCTGCTAGTAGTGATACAATTTTAAGCTACTGTAGGTTATTAAATAAATTTTTATCCTTTGTGCAATTATAGGACACGACTAAAATTATTCAACAATACACTAAAAAAAAATTAATAATACAACTTGTACTATTTCACATTATTTTTGCAATTTAAGATCCAACGAGAATTATACAACCATTGCTTGTATAAGAAAATTTTGCAATCAAATCTTTTTTTTCTCTAAGGGAAAAAATAGGAAGAAATCTGACCAAACGATTCTGGACCCAAGTCTGGCTATTTAACTCAACTAAAACATTATTCTCTAACTCATCATGTCTTTCTTTATTCCACAGTATTCACTTGTGTTTATCAAGCGGCTTATGCAAAACAGAAGACTCCCTGCTTGTTTACAGGAAGGCAAATTGGTTAACTCTAGCAAGATCAATTGCATGCACTATGATAATACGGCAAGGTTCATCCTCATCCTCATCTTCTTTCTCATACAAATGGACTTATGATGTATTTCTTAGCTTTAGAGGGAAAGATACACGCAGAGGCTTCATTGGATTTCTTTACGATATTCTCTGTCAAAAGGGAATTCGTACTTTTCTAGATGACAGAGAGTTACGAAGAGGGGAAGAGATAACACCAGATCTAGTCAAAGCCATCCAAGAATCTAGAATTGCCATAGTCGTGTTTTCCAAAAACTATGCATGGTCGAGATTTTGCCTAAACGAACTAGTTAAGATTATTTTGATTGCATAAAGGAAAAGGGTCGATTGGTGTTGCCGGTCTTTTACAAGCTTGACCCATCTATTGTAAGACATCAGACTGGGAGTTATTTGGAAGCAATGGCTAAATATGAAGGAGTTCCCTACCATGAGTCAGTGAAGGTACAGAAATGGAGGTCTGCATTGTGTAAAGCAGCCAATTTGTCCGGCTATCATTATGAAGATTATGGGTATGTCAACAATATGCTTTTTATCTTTCTGTGATTTGGATTTTAATATTTATATCAATAGTTGAGGAATGGAAGTATAAACCACTTGTCAAGTAACTATTATAAAATGTATTGGAACCCTAGTATAATTCTGCTTCGTTCTTTTGCTTTTGGACTGTAAGTTATCTGAATTTATACAATGCAAGGTAACTTGACTTCATATGAACTTTGTTTAACTTTGCAGTCTGGAATATGAATATGAGTTTATCAAAAAGATTAGTAAGGAGATCTCCACTAAAATTAATTGTGTTCCATTATCGCCGATCATCCCGTTGGATTGGAGTCTCGGATACTAGAAGTAAATTCACTTCTAGAAGTTGGGTCTGACGATGAAGTAAAACATGGTAGGAAATCATGGGATGGGCGGAATTGGTAAATCAACAATTGCACATGCTGCATATAACTTGATTGCTGATAGATTTGAAGATGTATGTTTTCTTTCAAATGTTAGAGAGAAGTCAAGTAAGCAAGGTTTGGAAAAACTTCAAGAGACACTGCTCTTTGAATTAATTGGTGAGAATGATATCAAGTTTGGGGATGTCAATAGAGGAATTCCAATTTTAAAAAGCAGGCTCAATCAGAAAAAGGTTCTTCTTGTTCTTGATGATATTAATAAGCTGGAGCAGCTTCAAGCACTTGCTGGAGGAATAGATTGGTTTGGTTTTGGAAGTAAAATCATCATAATGACAAGGGAAACACATTTGCTTAATGTTCATGGTATTGAAAGAGCATATCATGTAAAAGAATTCAATCAGCAGGAAGCCTTTGAATTATTCAACTGGAAGGCATTCAAAAAAAGAGAAGTTGATCCAGATTTTCAAGCATTTTCAGAGCGTGCTGTAATTTGTGGCCGTGGAGTTCCTTTAGCATTAGAAGTTATAGGCTCCAACTTGCAAGGCAAAAGAATTGATGAATGGGTTTCTGCTTTGCAGAAGTATGAGGAAAATTCCGATGAACAGATTGAAGAAGTACTTAAAGGTAAGTTACAATAGTTTGAAGCAAGATGAGAAAGAAATTTTTCTAGACATTGCCTGTTTTTTTAATGGAGAAAAATTGCAGTATATGAAAAATATTCTGCTACATTCTCACGGCTTCTCTCCAGAATATGCAATTGGAGTTTTGATTGCAAAATGCCTTCTTAAAACTACTAAATATTTTGAATTGGATGGAAAGGTTGAAATGTGTCATTTGATACAAGACATGGGTAAAAAAATTATCAAACAAGAATCTCCATTAGAGCCTGGGGGATGCAGTAGACTTTAGTATTGTGAGGACAGCATACATGTTTTAGAAGAGAACACGGTACATATATATATTCCATTGAATGGTCTTTTGTTTCTTCTACCACCTTAATTTTCATATTTTGACAAAAACTTATTCATATAATTGTCTCTTTCCCATTGCTAATCATATTGGTCCAGCAAAATTTATTAGTATATAGAAAATTTTCTTCATAATTTGTAAGTTTTGGAGTTGATTCATTCTTTTATGATTTTGTATTTTAAAGGGAACTGATAAAATTCAATTCATGATACTGAACAAGACAAGACATGAAGTGCAATGCAGCTGACATGAGTTCAAGAAGATGGCAAATCTTAGAGTTCTTATTGTAGATGATGTGAACTTTTCTAAGGGCCCTAGATATCTGCCAAATAGTTTAGGGGTGCTTGACTGGAAAGGGTATCCTTCTTCAACTTTACCATCTGAATTTCATCCGAGGAATCTTGCCATGCTCAATTTGCGTAACAGTTTCTTTACATGGGACAAGGCATTGAAGGTGCACATAAACACAAGTTACCTTATATTTTCCTTGGCCTCGTACAATTAATTGTGGAAAATACCTATTCCTTTAATTAATTTATTTATTTCTTTGTTTGTTCGTTTTTGTTCATTTCAGAAGTTCGAGCAGTTAAAAGAGATTAATTTTTGGAGCTGCGAATTTTTAAAACAGGTTTCAAATTTATGGGAAGTCCCTAATTTGATAGAATTACACATTGACTTTTGCAAGAATTTGATTAGTATTCATGATTCTATTGGATTTAATGATAAACTTAAAATAATTTCTACAGAATCATGTGTCAACCTTAGGATTTTCCCTCGTTTCATGAAGTTGAAGTCTCTATAATTGTTAAACCTCAAGTATTGCTCAAGTTTACATTGTTTCCCTGAAATTTTAGAAAATATGGAAAATCTGTCGTACATCTACTTGCGCGAAACTGCCCTAGAAGAATTGCCTTGTTCAATTCATAATGCCACTGGGCTTTCCTGTTTGGATCTGTCATTCTGTGAAGGGCTTAAAAATGTCCCTACTTGCATTCTTAAGTTGCCAAAACTTGAGACATTGTATGTAGAAATAAGTTCAATTCAATTTAATAAAGAGCGTGGAGAGCAGGACAAAGTGAGGTCAACTGAGGAATGGATTTATCTTCGGCGGTGTAAGTTCTTAGACGGATTTCTTCCAACATTCCTTGGTTGTTTATCGAATGTGACACATTTGGAACTAGGTGGCAGTAATATAACATTACTTGCAGAAAGCATACAGGAGTGCGAGTTTTTAGGTCACCTAAAATTGGACAACTGCAAGCAGCTTCGAGAAATTAGAGGGATTCCACCTAATATCGAAGTATTCTCTGCCATAAATTGCACATCATTGACACCTTCTGCTTTAAGCTTACTGATTGATCGGGTATCACTTTATCTTTTCTTCCCACTCCATTAAAATTCATTCATGTATGCATTTTGACTTTGCACTCTCAAACTAAAACTGTTCTTTAATAATAACACTTGTAAATGACAGAATATCCACTCAAGCCAGCACAGAGATTTCACTTTGCCAGGAAAAAAGATCCCAGAATGGTTTGACCACTGTGGCAAGGGAGAGCATTCTGGTTTCGTAAAAAATCCCCAGATATTGCTCTATTTGTCGTTTGTGGCCCAAATAAAATGTTTAGCTCCATCACGTTTGAATGTAATGTTTCTGTCAATGACAATGTACTGGATTATTGGTTTCAACTTTATTCCATATCAGAGATGGAGCATACATTTCTCTATCATCTTCGCTGTCGACTTCATTTGGATGAACAAGAAATGGTATATCCAGAAGATGAATGAAATCATGCGGAAATTTCATATATATTCAAAACATACGAAGTGGGAAGAAGGAAAAAGCCTTTGGTACAACAAACAGGGATTTATATATTTGACAGAGCTAGAAATCAGAGGGATATTCTATTCACAAATCGTAATCCTAAGCAGTCAAAAAGGCAACATAAATGGAAATATCAATTTTTGGGACTGAAAAGCTGCACGCTTCCCCAAAACTAGAGTCATTCATTGTTTGACATTGGAGTAGGGGTATAACAAAGGTACGGTCTTTTCTGTTAACATTGCTTGTTGCCCTGATTTGATAGTGCATCTCTTCAATGTCTATGTGGACCCTTGTAGTGTTTTGTACGTGTGCTAGCGCATGGTTTTTCATGATTGACGAGTTAGCCAATATTTTTAGAGACAAATCACATGTTTTATACATTATGGTTTTTTCATAGAGAAATTAAACCTCTAAGCATCGAGAAGAAGAAAGCACTTTCTTTTTTAACACAATATAGTAATATACTAAGAATTTGTTAAGTTGCATGGGAACTCCATCGACTTAAAGCTGAGTTTCTTCACTAATATTTTACTAAATATGCTTATTTCTATGTATACTAAATAGTTTAAATCAGAATGATAATATTTTTTCTTGCAACTTTTCATGCAGCAGAAGTTTACCCATATATATATTTAAAGTTTTTGACGTCTTTTGTCACTCATCAAGCTCCTATCATTCGCTAATTCTTGTGTACAAGATTTATTACTTAGATAGTTAGCTAAATAAGAATACTCTGAACTACTGTTTAAAAAATGAGTGAATAAGATAGGAAGATATTAGTTCCCTATGATTAATGTATGCTTTGTTAATAATTGATGGTTCAGCTTAGGATTTAATCACTACAAGAAGGAACTGCATTTGTCGGTTTGTGAATAATTGATGTTTGATAGTGACGTGTGTGTTGTTCCTTAATTTCTTGATTAGCTCTTGAATCTTCGGGAATCCACACCAATGGAATTATGCAGCCTGTGCTCGTCCAGATGTTCGGTTGCTGATTTGGCAGCTTGGATGGCGGCTCCGTTAACCATCTTCACTCGGTTTGTTTGGTTAATTTTCGTATGATTGTATCACATTTTATGTTTTGGTTTGTTGTCCTGCTTTCTCTATAAATAAGCGAGCTCCCTAAGTAATTTTCATTCCTTTGATCAATAATATAGTGATTTTTCTTACCAAATAATTCTGATATATATCAAATTTATAAACATTATTATCATCATGCAAGGATAAAATCTCACTGATTGAACAGGTATGACAAATTTACTAACTTTAAGATTTAAGGTTGAATGTAAATCAAGAAGTACTAAGGTGTGCACTAATATTTTATTTCTCTTTGTGTTCTACATATATTTTATTTTAATTGCATTTCTATTTTATCTGAACTAAAAGCCCCCATTTTAGCATAAAAATAATTAAGATGTATATTTTTGTCTTATAATTAAGTAACTTTAGGTATAATTCTGAATCCATATAAGGTTCCAATTTAATCTTATGAAATTTACAATGTTTTTGAACTTTTCAGTGGTTAATCCTGTGCATTTCAGATTTGAGGTTTGGAAGAAAGTGAACGCTGAGTATTTTGGGGTTACACTGAGCATCCAAGTCACTGGAACTCCGAATCATTTTAGGCAGCTAAATATCAAATTTTATTGAAAGAAATAAGTATAATAGTCCTTCAAAATGTTAGATATTATATAAAATCATTTATGTGGTTTCATATAATAACTTAAATTTTTTAACATTATCTGGTTCTCGACACAAATGGTAGTGTATCTTAACAATCTCTTTTTTTTCCCCCCTAGTAACTAAGATTTGTCAACCCTGGGTAATAGAGTCTACATCCACTCTTACCAATGCTCCAACTAGTGGCTGATATGTGCTTAATTAAACAGGACCACAGATCATCATCATTATTATTAGTTGTAGTTGTCCTCGTTGTTTATGAACCATATTGTTAAAGGAATAATGAAATCTCACAAGTACATAAACATTAAAAATACTGGAATTACGTCCCATTAAAAAGTGGAATTAGGCCAACCAAGTGAAGGGAAATGGAAGCAAATTCCATGATCGGCTAAGAAAATTATTATTTTAAATTAAATACATCTCATCTAGTACATTATAAACTAAAAGACAAACCCACATAATTGATTTTATCATCACTAGCATAAAATGAAACATGCAGTCACTTTTCCACTTACAATTATAAATTCTAGCATTTTGATTTTATAAAGTAATGTTAAGCGCACAATCTCTAGTTAAACAAATGGCATAGGCAGCAGGATTTGAGTTTAAATGTTCCCACTTAAACAATTTCCTCTCAATCTCAAATTGTAATCTTTGCTTTATTTATGTTATCAATCTCAGAAACTACGGAAATAGAAAGCGGAAAAGTTTTAGAGTACAGAGAATTGGAAGGAAAAATTGAAAGTTGTATTAACCAATTATAAATGCACGAGAGTTCTCTTAATATATGCTGAAATGCTGTGCACACTAACAGCTCTTACTAACCAAGTCCATAAATAATGCAGAAACAATCATGAATGACCCAATTATATTAGCCAATTACCCCCCTGCCCCTCAAGGTTGGAATGGGAAGTAGACCAAGCTTGCTAAGCAACTCATGGTGTCTAGGACCTGGGATCGATTTTGTAAGCACATCAACTTGATCTTGAGTTGGAAGATGAGATAAGGAAATTAAGTTATTTGGAGCTGCTTTCGTACATAGTAGCGGTCTATGTCTGTATGTTTAGTGCATTCACAAAAGACGAGATTTTTGGCTATGTAAACAGCAGTCAAGTTATTACACTTCCATGGTATAGCACTGACATTTAAAACTCCTAGTTCAGACAACAATCTACTCAATCATGCCAAATAAATGGAAACTTTGATGATGCTGTTAGGAAATTTCTTGATAAAAAGAGAATAGTCAGAGTGTGAATGTGTGTAACCTCTGTCTCAAAACCTCTAAAAGTTTAGTGTACCACTGCCTTGAAGCTTGTTTCAATTCATATAGTGATTTCTTGACTTTACAAAACGGAGATGTGTCAGAAATTTTTAAACCAGGCAGAGACTTCATATAAGTCTCCTCATGAAGAACACCATGAAGTAACGCATTATTTATATCAAACTGAAATATTGTCCACCCTCTCTTGACTGCTAGAGCAATGATACGCAAATGTTAGTGAACTTTAAGAGAAAAGGTCTTATCATAATCTTGACCCGCTTTTTGAGTGAAACCTCTAACCACCGACCTTGCTTTATATCGTTCTATAGTCTCATCAGCCCTTCGTTTAATTTTTCATGCGCAGTTGCAACTAACTGGATGCTTCCCTTGGGGAAGTTTAACAATGTCCCAAGTTTTATTGGCCTCTAAGGCTCGAAACACTTTGTGATAAAATTGTGGCCTCCTTCCACCTTATTTGGTGTATTTTTACTATTTTGCAGGGTAAGTGGCAATTAGCAAGGGCTTGGAAGCATTAATTGGAGAGAGTTTTGGGGCTTGTTGTGGCTTTCAGAGTGAGGAAAAGTGGATTTTGAAGAGTTGCATTTGTGTGCTTAGGCACAGAAATAAGCCATCCATCAACATGCAGAGAAAGAAAATTCAACAGGGAGACGACAAACTGCTTGCCGCAGCATAAAATTAAGCCAAGCCGCAGTACAAGAGGTCTGCGTGACATCCATTCTGCTTGCCAGACACACGAACTGTCTCCAATGGGCGGAATTGCTTTAATTTCTTTAGTTTTCCAATCCCTGGGGTCGTTTGTTAGCTACAGATACTTGATCCTAAGGAGGGTTTCGGACTTTTGACTGCTTTTTGAGTCTTCGGTAATTTGTGCAGGGAAGAAAGAGAGAAAGTGTCCACTCTGGAGGAGATCTTGCAATCAACATGAGAAATGATTTAGACTATAAATATTTGCACATGCTGAAATGCTACATTAACGGCTTCGGCTAACTGCTCTAACAAACCAAGCCCACAAATAATACAAAAACAATCGTGAACGGCCCATTTATATTAGCCAATAAAATTTGAGTACAATTGTGTTAATTAAACTTGTGTAAGCACAAAAGTTTCACCAAAAAGCTATTAAATACCTATAATAAATTTAATCTTTACGGTACAAGTCCATTGGTAATCTTGGCTTTGCTACGGCTACAAGTGGCTTAGCAAGAAAGAGATCTCCTACAGACTCCGATAGATCAATTCTTGACACATTTGGTGGCACGCTCCAAGAAAAGCCATGGAGCAATCTAGCAAACAGCATAACAGTCATTGATGTGCCAAGGGCAACCCCTGGACATCCACGCCTTCCGGTACTAAATGATATGAACCCTAAATTTGGCTCTGTCAGTACCACTTCAGACCCATCACTCTTAAGGTGACGTTCTGGTATAAACTTGTGTGGCTCATTCCAAACTTTAGTGTTTCTCCCAAGTTCTTGTCGGCTTAATAATACATGGTTACCCTCTGGGATCAAATAATTGTTGACTACCGAGTCAGTCATAGACACATGGGGAACATTAAAAGGGGCGATTGGGTGAAGTCGGAAGGCTTCTCTTGCACAAGCTTTGACATAGTTGAGCTTAGGCAAATCTGATTCTTGCACAAGCCTTTCCTTCCCAACGACTTTGTCTATTTCCTCAGTTGCTCTTTGAAGTATTTCAGGCTCATTTAGCATCTCCGCCATTGCCCATTCAACTGCATTTGATGGATTGTCCACTGCAGCAAGCATCAATTCCTGCAAAAAGTTTTACTTTAACGCAAGTTACGTAGGGTCAAAATCTTTTTGCTAGATATGCTGTCATATAAGTTATGCAATTGTAATTTGTTGCCATTTGCCATATATATGCTAGCTTGCATGCATGTGAAAAGTAGAGGAAAGTGTCTTACTATAATTTGAGCCTTAATTTCTTCTGTGGTCAATAACGAGTTACCATTGTCGTCCTTCAGTGTAATAAGAATATCGAGCAAATCCTTTTCATCTGTCTTTGTTCCATTCTTCCATTGTTCAATTCTCTCTTCAATGATGGGATCATGATACCTGTTCAAGATCTTCACAGCCTTCTTCACGATTGTCTCATGACCATCCAAGTCATATCCCCTTAGGCATGGCATAAAATCTGAAACACAGAAGGAATATATATATTTAAGGACCATAAAAAGTGCATCGACATGCTCTGCCTCGTTGTTGCTAGGGCCTCCATCCTTCTTGTTCTTTCCAAAGTACCTCATATTGAATACAATTTTCCTTATAACATTCCCACAATAATGCTGTGCAGCAATCCTCACATTCACACTGCCACCATGGTTTGAATTATTGCATTGATTCCAAACGTAACGAACTAGGTTATCAGCCTCTTCAATCCTTTTATCATGGAGCCCTTGGTGTCTGAGGGGAGAAAGCAATTCTTTGCTGACAACTTTCTTCATTTTCTTCCATTGTTCGCCAAAGGGCACGAGTGCCGTTGTCAAATATCCATTTGATGCAATTTCAGTGGCAATGCTTAGTGGTCTTGATGCAAAAGCAGCATCCTGTTTTCTCAAGAATTCAATGGCAATGATGGGACTAGTAATCACGATTACATGAACACTTCCAAGTCGGATACACACAATTTCTTTGTTCATATCGGTCATCAGATTGTGTATCCATTTGTGTGCAGGCTTATTTGCCAGCATTTCCGGTAGGTTACCAACTAGTGGCCATGGTTTTGGACCTGGAGGAAGTTTGAGCTTTTTGGGTTTCTCTAAGAAGTAATATTTTAGGACCTTGATGAAATATGTGAAGGAAGCAAATACGAAGAGCAAACTAGTGCAAAATTTTGAAAGGTTCCAAATCAAAGATTCCATAGCTTCTAAAGGGGTTTAAAGGAAAAAGGGTTCTGATATGGTGGATGTTATTAGTGTTTGGATAGAAAATGTAATGGTTGGTTGTGTGGTATGTTCTGCATGCAAGATGACTATTTATACTTGAAAACTGTTATTTAAATACAAAAAATGTAGAATAGTTAAATACATAAATCGTGTAAGGAAAAAAAAAGAAGGAAATTAAACATGTGTAATAAAAGTATATATTCCACATATCATGTTCACATTGCCCGACATTATTAATTTTTTTTGAATTTTTTTTTACTTTGCTGTGAATTAGTATAAATTTAACCGTTGAGACTAACAATAAATTTCGTAACTAATTGTAGGTCCAAATTAGAGCTTCAAAAAAGTGTTTAAGTTCTACTTAAAGCTGACAACAAACTAGAAGATAGTGCTCATTGCAAAATAGTCTTCCCTTATTGGATAACGCGGAAATGTTTAAATACAAAGAGAACGGATAACAACTCCTAAAAGCAAGCTAATGGATAATGTTTCGAGCACAGTAAAACTGATTGGGCCACACAACATAGAAGTTGAACTCCTTCAAACCTTTTCCATGAAATTTTTTTTGAAGCATTGTTGCGATTCACATGATACAGTACTCGTACGAGGACAACTTGGCCGGCTCCCCGTCCTCTGCGGCCAAGATGCCTATATCTATTAGTGGCCATTAATTATGATCACTTCGTTTAGATGTCATGTGCGTATTAAAAAAATTGACATGTGACTTTTTGCTCAATATTAGGCAAACGTTAGGGAACAAGACTTTGCTACGCAACAGTTCATCGTTTCCAAGACAACTTGCTTTTGAGCACATTTTAATTGATTTTAAAAATTAATTCAAATTGACTTTTTATATTTCCATAATCTTCATTTGATATTCGACGTGTGACAATTTGCTATTTGATATGTAATTATTATCTCAATATGTAGGGTAACCCGGAAAGTAAAGGAAATTCTTTTGAGGTAATCTATGTACTTAATGATTTGGATATCATACTTCAAGGATAATATATTGTCTTATGGGATAATGGTTACACGATATTAACTGGATTAAAATACTATTATCCCATGATCCTCATCAAATAGTTGGAAAAATTACTAATACGCAATGTTGAGTGATGTTGTATGTAAATATGGTTGTGTATACTTTTATATATATATATTTCTTATTGCTTCTCTCCTAATCTTATTATTTTTACTTTTTTTAAATTTTATTTTTATAAATAACTATAATATCCAATGCGTATAAATTGATCTATACAACCAACAAGATGTAACCTAATTAATAAGTAAATTAAACTTAGTGATAAAAGAGCTTACAATGTTTCCAAAAACAGTAATTGTAATTATTTTTAAATGAGAATAGCTCTATTTCTAATGTGAAATTGATATACTCATACTCATGGGTCCTAAAAAAATAAATGTACACAACTAAGTATTGACATAACATTTTTACAAATAAAATTATTAATAAAAAATTTTAAAAAAATCATATTAAACAATTGAAGTTTTGTAGCCCAAAGAGATAGGTTTTCAAAAATGAGATTTTTTTTTTTTTTTAAAGGTGTGATGATATTGCATGTATACGATCAACTAATACGTGTACAGAATCTACATATCATTTTATTTTTATTGTAGTTCTTATAGTGCTAAGAAATTGGTTTTAGTTAGTTAACCTGTTGATACTATAGCTTTTGAAGTAAAGGGTTTGAATATTTTGTTAATTGTAACTATTTGTTAACAATTCATGAATTTATGACAACGTGGAATTGTCATTTTTTCTTTGGTGAAAAAGTCTTAAGTATAAGCATCTCATTAAGTCAGAAAATATTGTTTGTGGGTTTGCATGGGGACTATCAGCATCTTCTTAAGCAATCAGTAAGCTTGAACCTCCAAAATACGTAATCAACTTGCACCTCTTTAATGCCCAATAGGCTTACAAGTTAATTAGATAAATATTGAACAAATTTAAATTTTTGATTATCTGTTTAATAAATATATTAATGGTGATTGAATCTTTTTTTATTTAATATAAACCATTAACCTTTTATCTAATAAATATTTAATAAAAAATCCTTAACACTGAGTTTGGGACATCTTTTTCCGTACACTTTTCTGGCGAAACATCACTGTAGACATGTTCAGAAGGTTTCAAAACCTTAGACTAGGTTGGTTTGCCGCCATTTGAGCTACCATCCGCCAGCCGTCAAAAGTCTACGTCCTGTCGCTTCATCCCATCACACGCCCATCAAAAGTCAATAATGATATCTGTAAATGCAAGTGTCTAGTCGGCACCTCTTCGTGTGTGCATCTCAGCATCACAATCTTCCCTCGCGATGCAATATCAAGAGTATTTGTAATTATGATATTTATTAAAATTATATATTTTAATTATTTATATTATTTTAATAAATTTTATGATAATATATTATTTTATATAATTTAAAAAAAATAAATTTAATAAATAATTTTATATTTTTATTTTTAATTAATTTATTTTACAATTATTATTTTATAAATTTATTCTTTTTCTTTTATAAAATATATAATGAGGCTTATATTTTTCTATACAATAATTGTAGAATCAAAGAACTCTTAAATCTTTTTTTTTTCTTCGTCACTCTTTACTAATCATAGTTCAGTTTTTTTGTTAGACAAGGCTATGCAACACCAAATCGCCTACCACTAGAGATCCAGACCACCTACCAGATCGCCTAAAGGTGTCGATCAAGTGTTATGTCATCCCACTCAGAGGTGACACGTGTCAGTACATAACTTCAGCACCTTTATTAACAACATTTATCCTTAATTACAAATTGACTCTTTATCTTTCTATAATTCTACTTTTACGCCAAAACTTTTGAGAAATCTTGATTTTAACTCCTACTCTTCCAAAAAGTGTATTTTCACCTGAAACTCTGCACAATTACCAATTTACCCGTCTATTGGGAAAAAAAAATTAACATTCCATCCACTGAAATTTTTCCAAATTAGAAAACCTCTTAACATTCCCTCAAATTTATCATTCTACCTATACAACCCTTAAATAAATGTCAAACCCTATAAGGTTCATACCTATCCCACATCCTCTTTGCCAAATGCCACAAAGAAGAGCGAGAGCCCTCCAAGATATTGGAATGGATGAGAAAAATCTGTCTTCCCTACAGGCCATGGACTATAACAACAAAAGCAACAATAACAATAATAATATTAAGTGCTTTTATTAGGATTAGATGAAAAATAAAGTAAGTAACCTAAAGATATTTTTTTAGTTTAATTTTATGCAATATTTTTAATAAGAAATTATTATTAAAAAAACTTAGTGTAATTTACTCATAAAATAGAAATTTAATACTTACCACAAAAAAGAAATGAAAGTGTTGATGAATGTTAATCTCTGCTTTATCTCTTTCTTTTTCATTTATCAAAATTTCTGCATCATGCATGTTTATTTGGATCATATGCTGCTTGTTATCTGATTATCTAATTAGAATAAATGGTTAATATAACGGTGGTCTCTTTGTTCTAGGTCCTTTATATGTGCATCCAATAACTTCTGTCACAATTTTTGTCTTAGTTTTTGTTTTACTCTCTTTTAACTAATAAGCTATAAAAACATAATAATTTAACAATAATCATATTATTACTAGATACTGCACCCTTGCCGATGCATGAACATAGAATGTGTTACTGTAAAATTTGGTTCACAATTTTAATTTTCATACGTTATTTTTTTTAGTGTACATTCATTATAAAAATAATAATATTTTTCGACCAAGCAAGGATTTCTCAATGAGAATGGGGACATGGATTATTCTCTTTGCTCTATAGAGATTTTCGAAATATTCAATTATTTAAATACTCTTACCAAAGCCTTCTTTTATTTTTTTATTCTCATAAGAATATTTTAATTGATTTAATTATTTTTTAGATTATACAATAATTTTTATTACCTAATTTTCTAATCCCTTCTTGTTTTCTAAGGATGTTTTTTATTGATTTTACTAAATTTTTATTCGATTGTATTTATTAATTTTATTGACTAATTGCTTTTATTGCAAATCAATTAACATTTAAAATAATATTTTAAATTTATTCTCCGTATAATTTGATTTTGTTATCATTGATTTGATACAAAATGTAAGAATAGATTAATTTGTTGACTAGTTAATTTTATTGAAAGCAATATTTTAAAATATATTCTTTATATAATTTGATTTTTAAAAATTTTACATCAATATTTACATATTTGATTTATAATTTTAATAAAATTTTAATTAAATACTACGACGTGTCCACACTAACTTAATTTTATGATAAATTAGATTTGATTTGTTTCTTAACCTTTAACATAAAATAACAAAATAAGACATTAATTGTCTTTCCATGTGACACGCATTCTCCTGCTGATTTTATCTTTGTTCTCGTGGTACTTCGAAATAACATTGAGATAAAATAAAATAAAATAAAGATATTTTTGGTTTTTTTTTTTTTAACTGCACAGCATGCCAGGAAAAGGGGAAAGAAAACAACCTAGGCTACATCAAACGAGTGCATTAATTGATAAAAGCATTTTTATTTTATTCCATGCAATAATGTCCTACCCTCAAATAAAGGCATGACCACACGTGGATTGAATGATTGGCCAAGTGGGACAAAAGGGGGGGGGGGGGGGTGTGCTTGTCTTGAGAGCGGATTAACAAGAATTTTAATTATTCGAAAACAATTGAGCACGTGTCTATCAATGACAACAGACAGGGAAGCGAGAAAGGTCCTCGTCAGCAATTATATTATATTTTAGGAACGAGTAATATTGGCTGCAAATAAATAATTAAAAATTTTAAATTTAAATTAAAAGACAATGAAAAGTAAAGTCTTGCTTAAAATTTTTTTCGTGGTAGGTAAATGTTGGGAACATAATAAAAGTTAAATTTTCTTATTATTAGGAAAGTTGTCCATGATTAAAGTCGGTACCTCAATCTTATGAAAAATGGTCTTGTGAGATATTTGAGTGGTGGCAATATCAAAATTTGATTTATAAAAAAAAAAAGAAGTCAACTTACTTTTAACACAATTTTTAAATGGCACTCCGGATGGCCCAAACATTTCTAAAAGTGACCAATTTCATGAATGTCGGTAAAATGAAAAACAGCATGTATGTGGCCAATATTTGGTCAATATTGAAGTTCAGAATATACAAAACCACAAATGCTATCAGAATGAGACCCTACAATGATTCTTTATGTAGCCCTTCAAAGGCCATACAGTCAATGTGATTTGGTTGCAAGAATTAAGTTCAATTCCCACTGCAGCACTCTCTCTTTGGTAGGCAATTTGTAGGTAGCTCGGTTAGATAGGACATGCATCTTTTTGTAAAAAAAAAACTTATATTTATGAACTTATTTTTATAGAGATTTTTAGGCTATTCTCTAAGCAATATATACTCTCTAAGCTACCTTTAAAAAAATTATTTGCTACCTTTAAAAAAATTATTTTAAAAAAATAAGATTCTGTTTAAAAAAAATAGCTGACAAATTAATTAGATGTGGGTATTAATAAATTAAATCATGTTCATGATAAAATCCTTAGTTTTCAACCATTTCAAATAAAATAGGCTTACGTTATTCTGTCAAATGATATACTTCTATTTAACCAAAAAAAATAAAGGTTAATTGGCCATTGGAAACTTTTTTTATTGTACATTGGTGAATTTTAATTTAATTTTTTGGAGCTAAATAGGTAATTGTTGATTACTAATACCGACTACGCATTGCATTGTGTCACGTTTTACTTGTATTTGTATCATGTTCATGTTATTTAACAGGCAGCATCAAACCATAAAAAGGGACGGCAAGGCTTTTGTCTGCTTTTGAAGCTGCATGTGTTTCGCGGCGTTTCTCTTATGAACTCAAATAGTCAAATATACCTTTGGAAATAATATATGGCTTGATTAAGACTAAAGTTTCAACTCATCCACTTACTTTTGACCACATTTTTAAGTGATAGTCTTTTTTGTTGTTTTGTTTTTGTTGAATATCTTTTAATTAGAGATAATTTTATTCGAGACACTATTTGATACTAAATGTAAACATCTAATCTCTCAATGTAAATTTAAATCTAAGTTTACCATATTACGGAAGGCTAGTTTCTTTTGTTAAACCCAACCCCAAATGCAGCTAGGGGTAATCATAGCCATGTTTTGCACTTAAATTCTGTTACCCTAGAATCATAGAAGGAGAAAGTCAATTTGGGAATATAAGTACTTCCATACTATAAGGGTATAATCATCCTTTATTGCTAGGTTGTCCTGTGAAAAGTAGCAGATAGGTTGATTGGTTGTCTTGAAAACCAATCATGAAGTGTCAAGGAATAGACATATCTTGTTATTTGACCAAACACAATTACAATTTTTAGTTGATGAGTTTTTAAATAAGTCCTATTCACATCCAAGACACTTTTTCTGCACTCACATTCTTCTCCTTTATATCATTTATATACCCAGAGAAGCTTCATTCTGTTCTTTCCTATGAATTTTCGTTTGTTTCCAGTTAATTATTTTGTAATCATGGATTGTCAAACTTGCCTTGATGTAGATTGACTATTATTTCTATGGATTAATTTCCGATGTATATACGTATGGTAGCTTATTGATATTTCTCCCTGTCTTCATCTTGGTCTTAATACTTTCTGTAATCTGGCCAATTTTAGAATAAGTATCTTGTTAATACATCACCACAATGGTAGGCTATATTAGACATGGATAATCACTATGGTCTTAATGAAAACTAAACATAGGCAAACATGGACAAGTTGCTTTAAACAATTCAACAGATCACTAGTTACTGCATGTACCTATTTAGTTTATTCCATCACAGTGGACCTTAACCAGATTAGGGAATCGGTCTACTGAGATTGGTTCTTCGTGTAGAACTTATATTACCTAAGAGATGTACAGTTAAACTTCTCTTTTCAGGTTTTTGAGATAAATCTTCTTCAGAATTTCTGGACTTCTATAAAAGCTTTTAAAGAGATTTGTGCTTCCATTAAAAAAACCCCCGGTTGGATGTGTTATTTTATTTTTTATCACATAAAGAACATCTTCATCTCTTGATAATCCAAAATTCATAGCTCTCTCATTTAAAAATTGGAATTGCGTTGGTTGGAAGACACTAACAACATTACAGTCGGTTGCCCGTTGAAAGCGAACTATGCCTTGTTCATTTGAATCAGGGTTCTAATACCAATTTTCTTTTTGGAGAAGCTAGAGAACAAGAACTCAAGAATGGCTCAGAGCTGGAACGACATGATAAAGATAGACAAAAGATATTAGAATAACTGGATAATTTTACTAAGAACTTGGATAAATTTGAATTGCTTAATTAAAATACAAACACGAACTACATCTATATATAGTCAATCAACATACTCCAACAAATCTGTCGCGTGAACTTCGAATCAATCTCCAACAGGTAAATATACTCTCACCAATGTCCAATGAGTGACTGTACGTATTTAACTAGGCAGGATCATATTTTCTTTTTCTTTTTTTTTTCTTTTTTTGAAAAGATAGGAGCTCACATTTGTTCCAAAATGAAAATTTGTTATTGAAATTTATAAGATTGCGCGGCACTATTTATTATCATTTTGTTAAAGGAATAAGGAAATCTCACAAGTGCATGAACATCAAAAACATTGAAATTAGGCAAACCAACTGATGGGAAATTGAAGCAACTTACATGATTGAACGAGAAAATAATTATTTTAAGATAAGCACATATCATCTAGTATGTTATAAACTAAAATACAAACCCATACTAGTAATTTTATTACTTGCATAAAATGAAACATGACAGTCACTTGTCGCATTACAGCTATAAATTCTTCTAATTGCTTATAGCTGATTGATTTTATTGAGTAATATCAAGTACACAATTTCAAGTTACACAAATGCTTACAAATGGCACAGACAGCAGGATTTGAGTTTCCTGTCCATCTAAAATTTTAAATATATGTGCCATTTGAATGCAATTGCGTTATGAAAGTTGCGTACAGACAAAAGTTTCACCAATAAGCCATTGGTTTACCTCTAATAAAATTAATCCTTATGGCACAAGTCCATTGGTAATCTTGGCCTTGCTATGGCTACAAGTGGCTTAGCAAGAAAGAGATCATCTACAGACTCAGATAGGTCAATTCTTGATTCGTTGGGTGGCACACTCCAAGAAAAGCCATGGAGCAACCTAGCAAACAGCATAACAGTCATGGAAGTGCCAAGCACAACCCCTGGACAGCCACGCCTTCCAGTACTAAATGATATGAACCCCAAATTTGGCTCAGTCAAAACCACTTCGGACCCATCACTCTTAAGGTGACGTTCTGGTATAAACTTGTGTGGCTCATGCCAAACTTTAGGGTTTCTCCCAAGTTCCCGTCTGCTTAACAACACATGGCTACCCTTTGGAATCAAATAATTGTTGACTATTGAGTCAGTCATAGAGAGATGAGGAACATTAAAAGGTGCGATAGGGTGAAGTCGAAAAGCTTCTCTTGCACAAGCCTTGACATAGTTAAGCTTAGGCAAATCTGATTCTTGCACAAGCCTCTCCTTTCCAACTACTCTGTCTATTTCCTCAGTTGCCCTTTGAAGTAATTCTGGCTTATTTAGCATCTCTGCCATCGCCCATTCAACTGCATTTGATGGATTGTCCACTGCAGCAAGCATCAATTCCTGCAACAAGTTTTGGTTTAACCCAAGTTACTTAGGGTAAATGTTTTTAGCTATTTATGCAATCATTTTAGTTATGCAGTTTTACTTTTGTCCAAATATATGCGAGTTTCCATGCATGAGAAAGTGGAGGAAAGTGTCTTACTATAATTTGAGCCTTAATCTCTTCTCTGTTCAATAACGAGTTACCATTGTCGTCTTTCAGTGTAATAAGAACATCAAGCAAATCCGTTTCATTTGTCCTTGTTCCATTCTTCCATTGTTCAATTCTCTCATCAATGATGGGATCATGATGCCTGTTCAGGATCTTCATAGCCTTCTTTACGATTTTCTCATTACCTTCAAAGTCAAATCCCCTCAAACTTGGGAGAAAATCTGAAACACAGAAGGAAAATATATGTTTAAGCACAGTAAAGAGAGCATCTACATGCTCTGCCTCTTGGTTGGTAGGGCCTCCATCCTTCTTGTTCTTTCCAAAGTATCTCATATTGAATATAATTTTCCTTATAACATTCCCACAATAATGCTGTGCAGCAATCCTCACGTTTCCACGGCCACCTTGGTTTGGACCACTGCATTGATTGCAAACGAAACGAACTAGGTTATCAGCCTCTTCAATCCTTTTATCATGGAGCCATTGGTGTTTGAGGGGAGAAAGCAATTCTTTGCTGATAACTTTTTTCATTTTCTTCCATTGTTTGCCAAAGGGCACGAGTGCTGTTGTCAAATATCCATTCGATGCAATTTCAGTGGACACGCTTAGTGGTCTTGATGCAAAAGCAGCATCCTGTT
Organism: Bauhinia variegata; assembly: GCA_022379115.2. NCBI lineage: Eukaryota > Viridiplantae > Streptophyta > Magnoliopsida > Fabales > Fabaceae > Bauhinia > Bauhinia variegata. The sequence continues at coordinate 3,143,177 of CM039427.1, read as the reverse complement.
TTTTCAAGAATTCATGGGCAATGATAGGACTAGTAATCACAATTACGTGAACACTTCCAAGTTGGATACACATAATTTCTTTGTTCATATCATTCATCAGATTGTGTATCCATTTGTGTGCAGGCTTGTTTGCTAGCATTTCAGGAAGGTTACCAACTATTGGCCATGGTTTTGGCCCTGGTGGTAGTACGAGCTTTTTGGGTTTCTCAAAGAAGTGATATTTTAGGGCCTTGATGAAGTATGCGAAGGAAGCAATTATGAAAAGCACACTAGTGCGGAATCTTGAAAGGTTCCAAAACAATGAACCCATAGCTTCAAAAGGGGATTATAGGTGAATGGGTGTTTATATTGGTGAATATGCTATTAGGGTTTCGGTAAAAAAAGGAATGGTTGGTTGTATGATAGCTTCTGCATGCAAGATGGCTATTTATACTTGAGAACTGTTGATTGGTTACAAAAAGTCTAGAATTGTTAGATGTCCAAATCCTGGAAAAGAAGGGATTAAACATGTGTAAGGGAAGTTTCGATTTCATGTCATATGCATTTCCAAAGACAATTGTGATTGTGGACTCCACCGTACGATCGTGTTTCCACCACATAAGTAGATGAAAGGATAGTGTCAGTTTTATTATAATTGGGCTGAATTATTAACAGAATTATATTAAATGTACGATAAAAAATATTTCACTAAGTTTATATTGGATTTTAGTTTTAGTTTAATAATAAAATATTTAATAAAAAACCAAATTAAAAATTTCAAACTCAAACCTTAAAATATAATTATATTAAAATTTAATAAAAAATATCCTCAAAATTCTTTATGATTTAAATTAAATTAGTTGACGTTAATACAATAATCGATCAATAGTAGTAATTTATGTTAAAAAAATTTATATATGATATTTCTCAAAATTTTTAAAATATACATATTTTAAAATATATATATATATATATATATAAGTTGACTCCTTCAAACATTTTGTTTTGATTCACGTGATACAGTAGCCAAAAGAGGACAACATAACCGGCTCACCGCCCAGCTGATTAGTGGGCCAAGGAAGACTAATCACCATCTTCCCCACTGGCACCGTCACCTATCAATTTGAAGAACAATGACACACCTCATAAGTTTTATAAGTTTTAGTAACTCAAATTTTGGTTTTCTTCGCGTAAAGTTATGTCAATTAAACATAATTTTGAAAAGAATTTTAAAAAATAAATGTACAATAACTACGTAATATTGATGAAAACGTGAAAATTTAGAGAGCCATGGCCCTGCTAGCCGGCCAGCCCCCTTCTTAGTTCCACCCTTGAAGGTAAGAGTGGACATGGTATTCATTCACACTTCAAATCTAATGGGATTTCACATGTAATGACATGTTGAAGATAATATAAATTGTTGATGAGCTTTTTTTCTTTTTTTTAATAAATTAAGTTTTTAAGATGAACCAGTTATTTTTTAATAACTTAATTTTTTAGGATAAATTGGTTATTGATACAATAAAAAGATACATGTTTTCATAATCAACTTTCGGTTTTCGTAAGTTTTGAAAAAAATTAAAATGAATTATTTAATATTATAAATCAGAACTTTATATATTATTGGCAAGATACAGAATGGTTAAAACAAAAAATATCATCCATACTTTGGCATTAGCATATAATTAGTAACTCAGTTTTTCGATATTGTTGCAATGACACTAAAGTTGAAAGTTCTTTCTACTTCAAACTAAGTAGTTTTCATTTTTATTCTACTAGAATAGAAAACTCCTTGTACTATATATGTTCAAAGTAATAGCACACATTCTATGACAGTTTATTTCTTTCCTCAAAGAAAAGGTGAAGAGGATAATTGCATTCCAATGCATATTTTGACAAAAAACCTTTTAATTATTTTTATTTGTACCTAAGTATCTTCGTATCTTGTAAATATGAGATTAATTTTATTCGAAATATAAGTAATAATTGATATATTTTTTTATTGTTTTTTGTTTATACATATTTAAGTGCCCTCACATCCTTTTAAGTGTAAGACTAATTTTATTTAAGATGAAAACAATAACTAACATATCCCTTGTTATTTCATGATTTTGAATTTATGAAATTTGGCTATAAATATTTTGAGACTTGGGCTGCTTTCCATTCAACTAGATACTGATTATTGCAAATACAACAATGTAATTCTATTAAATTTGATAAATCATATTCTTTTATACGTATGTATACTTTTAATTTTAACTCATTTATAAGTGTAAAATTATAAATAAAAAGTAAATATACAAAAAAAAATGTGCATATATATTTCTCGAATAGTTAGGTATATTACGGTTCTAGTTTATTTTACACTGGGTCCATCAGTCTTAATTTTTTGTGGTGCTGAATAGGCAATGTGCAATCAATTCTAGCCATGCATTACACTGTGTCACGTTTAATTGTAGTTGTATCACATTTTATGCAACAATCAGCCTCAAGACAAAAGATACCAAAGTTTTGACTTTTCAACGTGACTGGTTCATGAGAACCATAGAGAAGCACTTTTTGAATTGTGGCTGATATTTTATTGAATCAGTATACGCAACATTGAGAACCATATATAACTTTTAGGGAAAGCAACTTGTATAATATGTTGTGCACCATGTATACAGTTAACTTTCAGTTAATAAAATTATAAATAAAAAATAAAATTAATATAAAAATAAAAAATATGTATATATAAATTTTAATATTACTTCACTCCAACTTTTATTAGAATAGTATATGTTCATCAATGTGTTAATTTTAGTGATAAGAAATTAATGTTACTTAAGTATATAACTTAAGTTTAAGTCTATATGTATATAAAATTTTTTTAAGAGAATTTTACTTCTATTTAAATTTTCTAGTTACTTCGAATCAGATTTGTTATAAATTAAAAAAAATTAATAATAAATTCATCTTTTATAAATATCGATAGTTAAAAATAAAAAGAAATAAAATAGTATATGTTCTAAGAGTGTGCGTGTGTGAAGTTTTTTAAAGTTATCAAAAAAAAGAATTCTCTGCCTAAAAGAATTATAGTGAGACATGATCTTATACATATTGTATGATAAAGGATTGTCTCCAATTTAAACTGCAGTCTTGGGAAATGGTTTCCAAAGAAATGGGCAAAATGCTAGTTTCATAACTTTTAGGGTCGTGTTGCTTTTTTTCAACGAACGTCATTGTCAAGTTAGTACAGAAAGACGACTTTCTTCAATGTTCCACCTACATTTAGCAAAGAAAAAAATAAGTGGAAAAAACGATTTAAGAATGAAAACAGTGAAAATTCTGTTAGTGCCTTGCCATCCCAACCTTCTCGATCATCCTCGTGTGGTGCGACGACACAGATCTCGTCTTATATGTAATTGAAAAAATAATAATTAATATTACAATGAACTTATAAAACAACATATAAAGAGAAATAAACAATTTTCTTTTAAAGTAACAAATAAAATAGAATAGAGGGAGTAATTTCTATTTATTCTCCTTCTGTCCCATATTTTATGCTTTTTTTTTAGATTATTACGTATAAATTAGGAAAGGAGAAAATTCGGCAACGTAATTTTATTTTACAATTAATGATTTTTATTATTAAATTTATTTCAGAAATTGTTATTTTGTATTATTATTTTAAAATATTAAAAGTCACAATGAGCCAAACAACGTTTTATTATATTATATAAATTATGTTAGTATTTAAGGTAAGTGTAAAATTGTCTTTACCATATATGGCCTATTTCCTTTCTCTTATAAAATTTGTGCTCTTAAGCACAGCTTGTTTGGATGGGTTTATTTTGAAGGAAAAGCTCTTTTTTCCACAAAATATAATTAAAGTACTTCTAAAATAAAATATGTTGTTTGTTGGGCTTTTTTTTTAAAAAAAAGGAAAAAGTTAAAGCAGCTAAAGAAGCTGCATTTGGTGCTTTTGTATTTTTTACTCCAAAATTCTTTTTGGAAAAATGCTAGAAGGGAAAAAGAGAGAAGAAAGACAGATCTTCTCTTTAAAACTTTTTTAAACAAGATTATATCTCCAATTTTAATGAAAATACGGTTCAAGCCCTTCATCTCCTTCATTGCGCTCCTGCTACGCAAACCATCAGGTTGGATTAGGATTTGCTTACGGTGAGGGTGTTAACATGAAAATGTTGTCTATTTATTATATTTGGCTAGAAAATTTAATTAGTTTAGGAAAAATTTATTAATTTCGAAAATTTTAAATAGTATATATAAATTCATATATATAATATGTGGGATTAGTATATAAATTCATGTATATATATGTTAAATACATATATTAACTTAGAACATTTTAAACAATATATAAAAAATTTAATTAGATATTTTTTATTTATTAAAAGGGATCAGTGCTATTTAAACATAACGTATATTATGTTTTACATAGTTTAGAGGCTAGCTAGGTTAGAAGAAGTTTTGTCTTTCTAAAGCACTTTTAAATAGGTTAAAAATCTAAAATATATGTTAATTTGGTTCATTCATTTGTTAGATTCTCATTAATAAGTAAAAAAGTATGAGGACTTCAAGGAGTTTCTTGAATGTAATAGTGAGTTAAATATTTTCTTGTGGTTCTTAATTTGCCAAGGAAAAAGTGTATGACGATAATAAGAGGTTTTATTGTCCTTGTATTAAATGTTTAAATAAAAGGCAATTGAGTGTTAGAAAAATAAGAGAGCATGTATTTTTTGACAAGTTTTTGAAGAGTTATACAAGGTGGATATGATATGGTGAAGAATTGGAGATACAACTATGTCCCAAAGGGTTGAAGTTGATGTGGACATAAATAATCGACTAGAGGATATGATTCACGATATTGGAGCAGAGTCTTTTGAGTGGTTACAGGTGTTTAATAAATTAGGCAATGATGCGGAGAAGCCTTTCTACCCAGTATGCACCAAATTCACACGGTTGTCAGAGGTGTTGAGGTTGATCAACTTGAAGGCTAAAAATGGATGGACTGATACAAGTATCACAGAATTGTTTAAGTTGTTGAAAGATATGCTTTCTAATGTTAATACACTACCGACTCACTACTATAAGGCAAAGAAAATATTGTGTCAAATAGGTATGAAATATAAAAAGATACATACGTGCCCTAATGATTGCATATTGTACATGAGACAGTTTGAAGGGTTGCATGACTGCCTAAGATGTGGGGTGTCACGCTATAAACAAAAGAATGGTGCTTCTAGTAGTGATGTGAGCACTAAGAGATCTCCGCAGAAAGTATTATGGTATCTTCCAATTATTCCCCAGGTCAAGTGATTATTTTGTTAATGGAAAGGATGCAAAGTACATGAGATGGCGTGTAGATGAGAGGCTACACAATGGAAAGCTCTGGCGGAAGTGTTTGGGAATGAACCAAGAAACCTTAGGCTTAGACTTGTTATGGATGGTATGAATCCTTATGGTAACTTTAACAGTAGGCATAGTACATGGCCTATTCTATTCGTAATTTACAACATTATATATACCTTCTTATTGCACTTAAGTTTATCTTGATTACATATACTTTCCTACTTAACCGTGTAATTATTAAAAAAAAAAAAAACTTTCTAATACAATGTAAGATTTTTTTAGATGAAATTTCCAATTGTCTTATTTTTGGCTAAGCCTCAACGTGTGTTTTTTTAGGGTATCCATATAATGGACCCATCATGTTAAAGTTGTCATCCATACTATTTATCCACTTAGGACAACCACTCCATCATCGATACCTTCTGGTAGTGCAAAGGTTTTGGAAGAAGCAATAGAGACTTTTGTTGCATGGCCAACCAACTTAGTCATGCTAGATGTCAAAATATGTACATTGTTCAATTCAAAAACACAAATTTACATAAAATGAATGTATTATTGCTAACTTTGTGTTTCCATCATATAAATCTTTAGGCTCCGGTGGAACAAAATAACAAGGCAAACAACAATGACAAGTCGCCACACACAAAGGAATCGAAAGCGATAGTTTCCTCAATTGATGAACATATTTTAAGGTTAGTCAATCCACCCGAGTTGCCTTATGACCATGATAGTTTGACTCCATTCCTTGGGCACCTCAACACTGAAGTGCAGCGGTATATGTGAGGAAGATATCGGCTTCTAGGCGTGCAATTTGAGCTTAACATATACTCTTGCTACCATGATGACATGTGGGTTGATATAGAGGTACTGTGGGAGGTCATTAACCATGCTTGAGTGAGCGGCCAACTGGGGATTTCTTTGTACATAAGGCAAATTAAACAAATTTAATTTAGTTTGAATTTGTTGTATGTTTTCCTTGTTATTTTGATGCGAATTAAATTAACTCTCTCACATATACAAGTGCTTGTACTACTCCTTTATAACTACTAAACAATCTTCTGGGACCTATATCAACTGTTCGTGTATGATAAACTGGATGACAATTTGGTTGAGAAGTCATCGTATATGTGAGGGGTTCAAGTTCAAAGCGGAGCCTAAGAAATTGTTTTTGATACTTTATAACTTATGGTAAGTGACTTATTGGTTTAATTGATCCCCATTCACTGTTATGCTATTGCTTTCTGGTCCTACTTGCCATTAATTCACTGGAGAAGATTGTATACTTCATGGATTTATTGCATGTTAACCCAAGCAATCATCTTGAAATGAAAGAATTTGTAAATAAGTAAGTATTTCAACCTTTCAATTATTGCAAGGTTTAAGTAAGTATGTACTTGCATATTTAGTACCTACTAACCTGTTAATTCTTGTGTTTGGCAGTGCTTTGTTGGTGTACCGCTCTTTCTGTAGAGCTATCCAAATCAAAGCAATTCAAATCATCATATATATAAGGGTATGTGGTTAACATAATTAAGTCTTAATTGGCTATTATGAGAACATTTTCCAAACTGATTTTCATATTTTCTACATGTATTTCACATGTACCAAAGTAGCCTAATAGCATAGATTGTGGCTTTCATTTCATAAGGTTCGTGAGGTATGTCATTACCAAAAACTTTGATAAGATTCCTCTTGACGAAACTATCACTTACTTTCTTTACTAAATCAAATTTAGTAATTCTAATTTAATTAAATGATGATTAGTCTCATCACTTCTCTTTAGACTTCATGCATTATTTTCAGAATTCAATTCCACAAGCTACCCTCAAAATAAACTACAATAAATTAAGGAAGAGTGAGCATAATACGTATTTGAAAACCACACATGAATATTGTAGTAAGATAGCTTTATTTGTTAATTTTTGTATATTGTTAGAATAATTCTGCAAATAGTTGTTTTAATTCCACAATTGAGTAAATACAATTGTTATATATATATATTATCCAGTAAAGCCTGTAAATCTTGTTAGCTATTTTAATTATGTTGTGTGAGAAACTGATAGCTTGTAATTTCAGAAAATAACAATAAAGAGTAGTTAAAAATAAAACCGCAGTCTAGAGCTCAAAATATATACTTTAGACATTGGTTAAAATTGGAATTGATGTCTATAATATATAACACACTGCAGTCAATTAAGAAGAATATAAAAAAAAAATATAAACAAAAACTAACTACACTTCAAGCTACAATCACTACCTTTGATCACTTATAAACAACGGTTATAACACCTAAGTTTAAAATAATAAAATTTACTATAACAATCAAATCATCAATACCTATAAGCACTATTGAAAAACTAATTTAACCTATGTTAAAAATATGTTTGGGCATAATCCTAATGGTTATTGCATGCAAATGTTTTTATATTGTAGAAATTAAAAATTTTGCAAGCATATCGCAGTATATGCTTTTTGAGTTTAACTTAAGTAAAATACTTTCTCTCGTTTAAACATTTGAAAGTTGAGAGATTGAATTATCTTGTTGTGGCATATTGTTTTCATGATTGATTCTATTTGAAGTTCTTTAGTTATTCTCTCTTGTTTCGTATTATAAGACTCCTCCTATAAGATTTAAGTGCTTTATATTATAAGATTTTTTATGAAATTTAAAATTATTTATTATTTTTTACATTTACTCCTAATTAATATTGTCTCTTTTTTAATTCTCGTATTTTGATTAATGTTAAAAATTAATACAGAGTCTAACATTAAATTAAAATAAATTTGAAATGTTATATTTTATTTTTAATAAATTAAAAAATGAATTAATTTTAACTATTTTTAAACTATATATTGAAGAGGCTTTATAATATGAAACACATAGAATAATTGATTTGAAATTTGACCAATAATAATATAAAGTTAGAGCTGAACAAAAACTTGTTTGAATTCAAAGTTAAAACTTAAATTGCCAAAAAGTCAAAAATAGAGACTGCTTTTCTAGTTGAAGATACGAGAAAATCAGGATTAAAACTTGCGATATGATCTCTTTTCAAGAGATACTCCGTATAACTCAAACATTTTGATGTTTAAGGATTTTATAGGTAAATTAAGAAATTATTAATTAATATAATATATTTATTATAATATTTTTACTTAATTCTTTATAATTAAAAGAGATAAGGAGTATATTATATTTAATTAAATAGATAAAATTTATTATTTCATTTAATATTTTATTTTTATTTTCATTGTATTTTGATATTGGTTAGTTATGTAGATGGTCATAAAGTTAAATTATTTTATATTTCAAGATCAATCAAAATCACTAAGATATGAGATAGAGCATTAAATAGAACAAATAATTTTTTCTTTTTAATTATACAAGAGTCTATATAAAAAAATAATTATGAAAAAAATTAAAATTCTAAAGCTACAATACTTTTGGAACAAAAAGAAAAATCTCAAACGATGATAAAGGATTTGAAATATAGGGAGCACTTCTAAACAATTTTTATTTAGAAAATAAAAAAAATCATATGTATCTCTGCTTTTCTATAAACTCCTTTTATGTAATAGACAAATAAAAAAATAAGTAAAAAAAATTACGATAGGGATGACTTTTTCTTATATTGTAAAAGTTTTTGGGAAAGTTCGGCAATTATGTATAGATCCTAAAAGTGCTTAAGATTTTTTTAATACTTTTCCCTTTATGATATGTTCCCCTCAGTATCCAATGATGAATATCTATTTACCTATATAATGAAAGAGAAATACCGATTAGACATTTATAATTGTATATTTTTATGTATATTTTATTTATTTTGATATAAGAATAAAATTGTAAAAAAGTATAAATAATAAGTGTATTCATAAAATTTTTGAAAATGAAATACCTTCAAAACAATATATAAGTACAAAAAAAACATGTGCCATGCACGCAAACACAGACCCAAAGAAAATCTATCTTATCTATTTATTTTTTATATTACAAAGGGAAGGGTATCTGCTAGAATGAGTTTCCTCGCTCTCCATTTATTATCAGGTGACAGCTCATTTTTAGTAATTTTTTTTTAAATTACTTTTTTTACATCTTTAAAAATCTTAAACTTTTACCCCAAACCCTAAATTCTAAATTTAAACTTTTAACTTAAATTCTAAGTTACTATTATTATTAACTTTACCTATTAAAAATATATTGGTCATTGAATACTTTTTTAAACCACTTTCTCTTTTTCTCTTTAAACTACTTTTTTACATTCTTAAAAATCTTAAATCTTCCACCATAAATCTTAAAAACTTTAAACTCTAAATCATAAACTTCTACTATTATTAATTTTATCTATTAAAAATATGTTTATCATGTAATTTATTATTTATAAGAGATACTCAGCTCTCCGTTTGTGTTGGCACATAACGGTTCATTTTAACAAAACTCATGTTTTGTCTCTTCTTTTTTTTTTTTTTTTTTCTTTAAACCACTTTTGTCTCTTTTTTTTTTTTCTTCTCTTTAAACATTTTTTTATTTTTTTAAAATTCTTAAATCTTAGATCCTAAATTGCTATTATCATTAACTTTAACTATTAAAAATATATAGACCATAAAATTTATTATTTATAAGAGATACTTAACAATATACTCTAGACTATTATTATTACTAATTTTATCTGTTAAAAATATGAGGGCGAAAGAATTTATTATTTAAACAGAATACTTAATAACATGATACCACTTTTGTTTTTTTAGCTAAATCTTGTTTTACTTTTTTTTTTTCGTTGTTTTTTTTTTTTCTTTTTAAACCATCTTTTCTATACCTCTAAAAACTTAAACTCTAAACTTTTCAACCTTAAACTATCATTATCACTATTTTGCTTTTCTTATCTTTCTTTTTAAACCACTTTTTTTACACTTTTAAAATACGTTGAAATTTTTATTGCTTACAAGACCTACCTAATGCTGTAGACAATTAATCTTCGTAGCATTGTTATTATCATTAACTTTTTAACAAGAAAATTATTAAAAATATGTAGGGCATGAAATTCATTGTTTACCACTTTTTCTTTTTTTTTTTTTAACTATTGGTACCTAAAACTCATAAAATTTATTGTTTACAGAGGATGCATAATACCACGGTACCATTTTTTTACACCCTTAAAAATATGTTAGAATTTTTTTTTCACGCTATAAATAATAACATAGTTTATGTTCTATGGATTTTCTATTTAATGGTGTACCTATTAAAAATAACTCTTAAATCCTAAATCATCAACTCTGAAAATCTAAAACTCATGGAATTTATTATTTACACACATGGTATCACTTTTTTCTCCTAAAAATATGTTAAAATTTATTGTTTACATGAGCACCATAATTCATTATTAATAATATAAAAAGATGAACATCATCATTCACTATTAATAATATAGATTAGAATTTTGAAAACAATAGAATTGTACCATTATTCACTGTTAATAATACGAAAAAATGAACACCAACATTCACTTTTAATAATATGGATTAAGTTTTAAAAACAACAAAATTATATTATTATTCACTGTCAATAATATAGAAAGACAAACATTATTATTAACTATTAATAAAATAATTAGGGTTTTGAAAAATAATAAATTTAATATTATTACACATAAAAGATACGCTTATACCTTCTTTCATACATTAACTCAAAAACATATTCTGTCCTGCACACGAGTCAAAAAATGTAATTTTGTTCAAAAGATAAACGTGGAGACAAGAGAACAGAAAATCTAGAAAGAGATTTTGGGTGTATCGTATGGTCACTTTTGTTGATTGAATCATTGGTGAACTTTTGCAGGTATACTTTTGTGCTTATAGTAAAAGACAAAAGGGAACGATGAAAATAGGACCAAATCGGGAGAAAATCTAACAGATTTTGGGTTTATCGTATGGTCAATTTTGTTGATTGAATCATACGTCAACATTTACAGGTGATACTTTTTGTGTTTATTGTAAAAACATAAAAGAGTATGACGAAAATGGGACCAAATAGAGAGAAAATATATTATTTGGTACGTTGTTTGATTTATATTGAATAGTCAAGAGGTATAAAATGATATCATCAATGAAATAATAAATTTGGTCTTGACTAAATTTATTATTTTATATAATATTTTATATGTTATTTTATTATAATAAATTGATAAAAAAATTTAGAAGTATATTAGTAATATTAATTTTTATTTTTGATAAAACAAAGAAAAAGATAAGAAAATGAGATATCAAATTTAATACAATTAAAATAGTCCTTTCGCCCATAACATGAAATTGATTTTTTTTTTTTTCTCATGTGGACTATTAACAAACAAAATCATGACAGAAATATAATTTTAAGAGTAAAAGCTTTTTTTTAATCTCTTACACTATGTCTAAATTTTAAAAGAAAAAATTTTAAAAACACTCTTTAAACTTTGTATCATATGTATTTTGTTTTTAAAATTTTTAAAACATGTACTTAATTTAACCCCCTTAAACTTTTAAAATTAGTATATTACCCCAAACTTCAACTTTTGTTACAAATTTTTCAAGAAAAAGACATATATGGCACTATTGTTCTATTAATCTCTTTCTTGTAAAAAACAAATGAAAACAATGGAGAAAATAGAGAAACCAATAAGATACAGATGACTTTTTATTATTAAATTTTTAACAAAAGTTAGAGTTTGGTAATAATTTACACATTTCAAAAGTTTGAAGGGACAAAGTATACACTTAGAAAATTTTAGGAGTAAAATGCACATGACACAAAGTTTATAATATTTTTTTTTGAAAAAAATTTTCCCATTTAAAAAAGAATCTGACATTTAAAATTTACCAAATTAAACTCTCATATTATAAAAAATATATCAAAATTAACATTTTGAGAGTTTCGTAGGGTTTCTATAATGTAAATGTTTAATTTGCCATGTTTAAAATATGAAAATTTTATTTAAAATTGGTGATGAGAGGACAAAAAAAAGTTTTACTTATTTTAATGTGAGAGAAAACAATATAGAGATGGTATTAATAGTTAGTAATTACATATTTGAGAAAAGAAAAGTAAGACTCATCAATGTGCTATAAGAAAGATGTTAGTTTAATAGAACCAAGTTGAGTCTCAACAAATTTAGACCAAATCTTGAGTTTAAAATTTTAACTTATGTTAATTAAAAAATTATTAGTTACTATTTATATCTTGATATATTAGTTGATTATTTTTTTAATCTTCATAAAATAATTAATTAATTTCCAATCATTAGGTTTTAGAAAATTAAATTAAAGTTAATTTATTCTAATTAAATCATATTGACATTTTAGTTATAATATTAAATTATAACTTGTAAAAATAAAATTGTAAATCAAAAATCAAATCAGAGTTAAATAATGATACGTAACAATATCAAATTAGATTTACACAAGTAGAATTAAGAAATCAAGTTTAGGGCAATCCTCATAGAATAATTAATTAATTCAAATTATATTAGATTGATAATTAAGTTACAATATTCTAATATATCATATCATATTATGAAAGTAGGTGGCATTATTGTAGTATTGAAAATTATCATTTATTAACTAAAATATTTTTTTGTCCTCTAAAATTTGAGTTGTCATAAATTAGTCACTTTTAAATTATTCGTCACAAAATAATATCTCTTAGATATAAATTAGTTGCAAAATGATTCTTTTATTATAATACTATTAAATTTAGGTTCACATGATTTCTCATTTTCACATGTTAATAAAAATATTAAATAAACTAGCCAGAGTTAGCTTAATACTTTGCTTTTTTAAATTCCTAAATTTTTCTTAGCTTAATCCCTAAATTCCCAATTTTCTTCCTAAAGTTTAGGGTGAAGTAGAGAGAAGAAAAAATAATCAAATATCAAATTTGGAGGTTGAAGACAGGACCGAGTAGTTGATGAACAGCTTCGGACTTGCATGTATTGATTGATTATTGCCTTTGGGAAGCCAAAGTGGCTGCTACCACTGCTGCTCCTGCAGTTGGAGATTAGCCTATGACGCATTGCAGATGAATATGATGCTCCTTTAAGCAAATAACCTATACTTCCCATCTCCTTCAATCTTCCTTTTATCGTAATTACTGGAAATAAAGATGAAACCGTCCTTGGCACAAATCAAGCAAAATCTTAACTTTTGTGCCCATTTCGAATTCTTATTGAAATTGAAAACACACAAGAACCCAAATTCAGAAATAAAGAAAGTTAACAAAATGTGTGAATGCAGTTATTAATTTGAAGAAAAAATTAATTCAAGCTCTATCAATGTTAACTCAATTAATCTAATAAGTATTTTTATTATTTAAAAATATTTACTTGTGAAAATGAGCGCTTAACGTTATTATATTGGATGAATCATTTTACGATTATTTTATATTTAAGAGGGACTATTTGTGATGATTAATCTAAAAAAAATTAATTTGTAATAACTCAAATTTAAGAGACACTAAAATAATGTTAGTCTAAGATAATTATTTATTTAACAAAAAATATTTTAAATGTTTACTGGCTTATCTTTCTAATCAATCAAATTTGGAGATTATACCCACCAACACAAGGCATAATCTTTAGTAGTTACTATGTAAATATGTTTTAAAGGCTTGTTTAAATCCAACAATTTTATTTCATTAAAAATTAAATCAGACTTTTCTACATGCAACCATCGTTTCTAGACGCTGATGTTTGATCAAAACGTGTCAGAATGCACCAAAACACAAAATTTTGTTCAGAAAATAAACGAGCAGTGAAGAAAACAGAAAAGCTAGAAATAGATTTTGGTTAAATCCGAAGGTTACTATATGTGCATGGTTCTCAAATGTTCTATAAAAGATATATTTGACTACTTGTCTTTTTTTCTTTTTTTTTCCTTTAATAATATATCATATTACCTTTGTCATCAACATTTGATATATTTGATTAAAATCTCACTGTGGTGTTGTAATCTAGCATTATGGAAAGAAAAAGCATGGAGCTTTGATTTTTTTTTTTTTTAATAATTATCTGATGCTTGATGCAGGAAAAGCTTTCTTTTATCATCAAAGCATTGTTAATTTTAGTTATGAAATCTAACTATTAGCTATTCTATATTATAGGGTAACGATAAATGTACAGAAGAAAGAGTATATTGATATATATATATATATATATATAATAGATGGAAGCATAATTCGATTCTTTTTTTTTTCTTGTTCTTTGGCAGAATTCAATTATTATATCATTTGGTTGCAAGGAGATTTTAAACCCCTTATTACCACGATGTGTAAAACCTTTTCTTTCCTCCCCTATTTTAAACAATATATAAGGGCATTTATAATGGTGCAACACGAGAGTCATAGATATATATGTATATATTGTAATTTTTACGTGATCTGCCATGCCTTATAATTTTGTAATTTGTAAGTAACTTCTTACTATAAGAGCATAACTTTATCGTATTCTAAATTATTGAATAAATTGCCATCATTTGTGCAATAATGGAGCCCAATGAAAATTATGTAACAATACAAGTCTTTTCATGTCTCATCTCGTTTGTGCAGTTGTGTGGCAAGAGATTTAAGCAATTGTCTTGTCTCGTTTGTAAGCAACTCATATTCACTTAAGCTCATTCTAACCATGTAAAATACAAGCAACGGTTGCTAAATATCTGAGTGAAATTGCTAAGTTATGGTGAACCATCGCTAAGTTATTTGAGTGAAATTGCTTGAAAGTATAAATTCCTTTCACATGGATTCTGTGGCGGTTGTCAACCACCGTGAAGTAACTTAGCTCACCAAGTCATTGTGAATCGGCGGCGGTTATGGCAATCATTGTACAGCTACTGCTAAACTCATATTAAGCAGTGGTTTTGTAGTGACTTTGTATAGATGGAAGCACCATTCAATTCTTATTACTTTGGAACTTTTTTTAGCATCAACCTATCGGCTGCAAACAGTTAATTTTACTCTGAATCTTATCATGACACAAAGCTACATTAATGAAAGTGTGTTACGAGTGCTACATGAGTTTCGTGCAACAATATGAAATAGTACTTCTCTTCGAGAAGTTATTTCACTTATTAATTTAGTCTTTTGGGTAAGGTCTTGAGTCTTAATATTAGTGCTTTTTTGAGTTGGTGTGACCACAGAAGATGACTACTTAGTGCTTGATAAAGTCCAGAGTGTAGCTGTCCAAGTAATTACTCAATGCATAATAAACCTAGAGTGAAGTTATTCAAAGAGAAAAGATTACGTACGTGTAGGAATGACAATGAGGTAGGGAGTATGGTCTTCATCCCAACCCATTCCACAAGGATTCAGGGAACCACGGGGAATTTTGTTATGAAAAAAATTATATGATATTTTGAGTTTTGCTAATATAAAATGCAAATAAATGGTTAAAGATTACAGTTTAAATCAATATACCATCATAAATTTGAATTAACTATTTGAAAATATAAACGTATTATTTATTTCATATTTTAAAAAATTATTTATCAATCAAATTACTAAATTATGTTTACTCATAACACATTTTATTTTATATAAGAGTATTTTGATAATTGGACATGTTAGGGATCCCCATGGGCGGGGAGGGTAATCCCATCCCCATCCCTATCAAGGAATCCCCACCATGTCCAATAAAGGGGAAAAGGGCTATCAGCGTATCAAAAAAAAGTTTGAAGTCTCAATGAAGGGGTAGATAATGTTATAAATCTCACATCAATTTCACGCAATAATGCAAAATGATATTCTTTTTCAAGAGACTTTCCTACCTATTAGGATAGTCTTTTGTGTTGAACTCTCCTCTTAAGCTTAATTCTTAACAAAGCATCAAAACAAAAATGTACAAATCAATAAAAGGACTTGTAAAATTATGTTTGGAAATGCAATTGCACCTTTCCACTTTTTCTTTGAGCAAAGAAACATTAAGGCGTTTTATTAGACTAATTTAACATACAAAATATGTACCTTTATTATACGCTTTTTTTTTTTAATTTTTTAAATTCTCCCTACTATGCCAAGATAATTTAGAATTTGGTTACTTGTCCAGGTCCGTTCATTCTCTCGTTCAGGGCATCTCGCACACCAACATAACCTCTAAAGTAATCTAAAAAGGAAGTACTATATGCACGTCTCTTTGTATATATATATATATATATATATATATATATATATATATATATTGTTTATAATTTTACTTTGTAACATAGTTAAAATAAATTAAGTATACACAAATTTATACATAAAATGCATGGTTTTTCCCAATCCAAAATGAGCCAACCAAGAGGGGATGCGTGACTGTCTCCATAGTACACTGATCTCGTCCTTGTGCGAATACTTGAACACGAGAATCATAACTAGTTCAACTTTTTATAGCTGGCTATTTAGTTCTCAACAAAAGCTGTATGTACGATTAATGGTGTACATTTTAATATACACTTCTCTTTTTTAATTAGGTCGTAAGAGTAAAATTATAAAAAAAAAATAAAAAAATAGTGTAAACAAATAAATATACATATAACACTTCTGTTAATTCTCGTGTATAAATAGCCACATAGAATGCAAAACCTACGACAACCAACCATTACCTTTTCTATCCAAATTAACCCCCACAGCGTCAACCCACACCAACATCCATTCTCTGACAATCCCCTCTTGAAGCTATGGACTCTTTGTTTTGGCATCTTTCAAGTTTGCGGCCTATTTTGTTTTTAATACCAGCTTCCTTCACATACCTTGTCAAGACCCTAAATTTCCACTTCATCGATAAGCCCAGAAAGCACAAATTGCCTCCAGGTCCTAAGCCATGGCCAATAGTTGGCAACCTTCCCGAAATGCTAGTAAACAAACCTGTAGCCAAATGGATACACAGTCTCATGAATGATATGCATAAAGAAATTGCATGTATTAAATTTGGAAGCATTCATGTAATTGTGGTTACTAACCCCACCATAGCTTGTGAATTCTTGAAAGCACAGGACGCTGTTTTTGCATCAAGACCAATAAGCATGTCCACAGACATTGTATCAAGAGGATATTTGACGACAGTACTTGTGCCTTATGGAGAACAATGGAAGAAAATGAAGAAAGTCCTCGTCAAAGAATTGCTTTCTCCCCACAAACACCAATGGCTGCATGATAAAAGGATTGGAGAGGCTGACAACCTAGTTCGTTATGTTTTCAACCAATGCAATGATCCAAACAGAGGTGGTCTCGTGAATGCGAGGATCACTGCACAGCACTATTGTGGGAACGTGATAAGGCAAATGTTATTCAGTACAAGGTACTTCGGACAGAATATGAAGGATGGAGGCCCTGGCATTGAAGAGGTACAGCATCTAGAAGCCACTTTTATGTTGCTTAAATATATATATGCCTTCTGTGTTTCCGATTTTATTCCATGTTTGAGGAGACTCGACTTGGATGGTCACAAGAAGATGGTAAAGAAGGCTATGGCAATGTTAGAGAAGTATCATGATCCTATTGTTCATGAGAGAATTGAACAATGGAAGAATGGAACAAAGTCAACTGAAGAGGATTTGTTCGATGTTCTTATTGCACTAAAAGACCACAATGGAAACTCGTTATTGACTACGGAGGAAATCAAAGCCCAACTTATAGTAATAATCTTCTCACCTTATATTTCTCAGGCTTCATTTTCAGAACATATACCGTGCATCGCTTATAAATTCTGTTTTTGTTGATCATATTTTTATTTTTGGTTTACTTGTTAACATAAAATTCAGTAGTAAAGGTTTCTTTCTTTGTTTATTTTCCTTTACATTTATGTGGTTTCCTAGCTAGTTGACAAGAGATTTTGCTTAATAACGGTAGTGCCATAAAATTGTGCATGCAAATACTTAGATATACATATTTCCAACCAGATTACTCTGAACACTTAGCTATAACTTTCATAGTCACAAGTAATTGAGCCAAAATTAACCTTTTTTGAAGTAGGGACGGATTTATGTATAACGCTTTGGGGCAACTTGACCCCAAAGCATTATATAATTTTCACATATAACATTATATATGTATACACACCAGAGAAATATATGCTGTATATGCCCCCATAAGTACCTTTTTGACATTTTTACTTGCATTATCTGCATGTTGTGCTTCGTAATTGAAAGATATGCCCCACACAAAACATCTTGGTTATTCCATAGAGCGAGAAATTTTTGATGATATTAAAGATGAAAAAATTATTAAAATTTTTTTTAAAAATAAAAATATGTGAAGAAATTATAATATACATTATATTTTTCATATTTGTACTGCAGGAATTTATGATTGAAGTAGTGGACAATCCCTCAAATGCAGTTGAGTGGGCAATTGCAGAGATGTTGAATAAGCCTGAATTGCTTGAAAAAGCCACAGAAGAAATAGACGAAGTGGTTGGAAAAGAAAGGCTCGTCCAAGAATCACATTTGCCTAAGCTCAACTATGTCAAAGCTTGTGCAAGAGTCTTCACCCCGTTGTGCCTTTCGATGTTCCTCAGACAAGCACTTGGGAGAAACCCTAAAGTTTGGGATGAGCCACACAAGTTCAACCAGAATGTCATCTTAAGAGTGATGGATCTGAAGTTGCTTTGACAGAGACAAATTTACGGTTCATATCATTTAGTACCGGAAAGTGTGGCTGTCCAGGTGTTCTGCTTGGCACTTCAATGACTGTTATGCTGTTTGCAAGGTTGCTTCATGGCTTTTCTTGGAGTCTGCCACCCATTCAGTCAATCTATCTGAATCTAAAGATGATCTCTTCCTTGCTAAGCCACTTGTAGCTGTAGCAAATCCAGGGTTACCAGTGCACTTGTACCCCAAACGTTAAATTTAGTAAGGACAAACTAGCAGTTATTATGAATGACCTTTTGAGCAGTGAGAAGGAAAGAAAGAAGGTCAACCAAGTACCAAAAATAAACTATATCCTTCCACATTATCTTACATAGTTTGTGTCCTGAAATGAAATTAGTACCACATATGCTTTGTCTTTCATTTGTCTTCTTCATGTAACCCCACCTACTTTTGTCTAAGAGAAAAATTCTTCCCCATCCGAAAAAGTGACAAAGAAGGATACAAAGGGATAATTGTTTTCTTTTTCTTTTTGATGGGAAGGGATAATTAAATTTGGAGAATAGTCAATTTCACCTCTTTTGAATATAGATTATATGTGATTTATTTTCAAAACTTTGTGGTCTTATATATAGTAGAAAAACTTCAAAAAAACGTTAAAAGAGCTTTAAAGGATTTCTGATCAATAAATATATATATATATGAAATGAACTAGTTGCTTTATTTCACAAGGTAATAAAGGAAAAAGAGTAGTAGAAGAATCAATATACTCATCGTCAAGGATCTATCTCCTCAGATGTCCGAGGAATAAGAGATACTTTTGGGGCTAGAGATGACTTGAAACCTATGGAAACGGTTAGAGACAACAAATGAGGCTGAAAAGTGCCTTTATAAGTTGTTACATCCTCCATATTAAAAACAAGGCTAATATTCAAAGTACCAAGTAAATCAAGCAAAAATATGCCATAGATAAGTATTGTTGGCAATTACACGTACGCTTGATAGCTACACAATCCTGGACGTGGTAATGTATGGTTCTCAAATGTCCAACGGAAGACATATCATAATATCTCTTTTCGAATAAAATAAATTTATCATCAAGCAAAAATATTTGATTGAAGATCTCACTTTTATATGATGTAAAGTGGGATTATAGCAAAAAGATATATTGCCTATTTAATTTACGAGTACATATTAGAATTTAGACATCTATCTAGGCTAAAATACCTAAAAATTACAAAAATATAAATTATTTACCAAAATAATAATGTTCTAACTCTTAAGTGCGGATTTAGTTGGAAAGCACCAAATGAGATAGCACCAGAAAATTTTGAAGGATGCTAAATTTTGCGTCCTTCCCATTAGAAGGGAGGTTGAGCTCTTCAACTTAATTTATTTTTTAAAAAAAGAAAAAAAAAAGGGCTCACTTTTGTATATTCTTAGTCCTACCTTAATCCCTCTCTTTTGGGTTATCTTTATATGAAATTCTCTATTGTCAATATACTTTAAGTGGCATTTGTAAATATTTAATCCTTAGTTGTGGTTGGTGTTTTTTTTAAGTGTATAACTTGATCAAATATCGTTAAAACTACATAACTTTGTGTAAGATTATTCATTCTAATAGTATAACGACTGGCTTTCATACATTTTTGCTGGAAGACACGCACTAGAAACAAAAACACTCAGTTTGGTCGACACATACCATCACAAGAGAGCCTTAAAAATTTGTTGTGTAAGAGTCAAAATTTTGAAAAGCCATAACTTTGTGCCTGAGTGTCTTTTAGGTGATGCACGTGTCTATTTCAAGTAACTATCTACCAAGCTATGAACACCCAGAGAGTGTTCATTAGTTTTTTTCATCAAAAGAGGCCTTTCTAACACTCCTTTTGAGTATATTTAACTTCTTTTTACTTGATTGTATGAATTTAATATAATTTTTCTCCTAAACAGGCTATCCAAATTGAGTGTTTTTTTATTTCCTATCCATGTTTCTCAGAAAGACGAATGAAAATGAGCAGTTACAATGTCAAAACGAATAATTTTACGCAAAATTACATAGTTTTAAAAATATTTAATCAAGTTATAAACTTAAAAAAAAAATTCAACATCTAACAAGTGAGGGCACATATTGCATATTTACAATACATATATATATATATATATATATATATATATATATATATATATATATATATATATATATATATATATATATATATATATTGACAACAGAGATATTTGTATAAAAAAAACCTAAACAAAGGGATAATTGGATAAGATTGAAATTATATATAAAAACGAGCCAATTTAATTTTAGAAAAAAATTCAAATTGAAGGATGTCACCTATTTAGTGCTCTTCAATTAAACATGCACTTAGGGTTATTATGGCTAAAACAACAGTATTTTAGTAAATAGTTTTTTAAATTATAATGTTTTGATAAATAATTTATATTTTTGCATTTTTTAGATATTTTAATGGACATATCTATGTTTACATAGGTTATATATAACATTTTTGAGAGAGACAATTAAACTTAAATGTTATATTTTTACTATATGGAAAATTAGAAATGGCTTTATGAGATGTATAGATGGATGCACAATTCAATTCTTTTTACCGTCAATTTGCATAGTGTCTAGTTGAAATGAGTATTATTGTGAATCTTAGCATACTAGATTTCTGCCCTTATTTCCAAGATATATAAAATCTTCCAAAATGCTGCAATTCATGAGTTGCATACACATTTCTTTTTAAATGATTTTAGCATGGTCTTTCAACCATACTTTCTTTCCGGTCTTTCCATATACTCGAGTTTTATGGTACCCACGTGAACTTCAAATGAAGTAATCCAGAATGAGGCCCACCAATGGGGTATGTGTTTGTTGAGTACTCCAAAGGGATCTCTTACTTTGTGGCACGTGAATCACAACCAGTTTGGGCTTTTGTACCTGGCTAAAAGTATAAATAGCCACCTTGCATGCAGAGCTGACCACAACCAACAATTACTCTTTCTATCCAAATTACCATAACAGCATCCACCCCAATCAACACCCATTCTCCTAAAGACCGTTTTCGAAGCTATGGACTTTTTGTTTTGGCACCTTTCGAGCATCTGGTCTATTTTGCTCTTTATACTAGTTTCCTCCACATACCTCACCAAAACCCTACATTTCCACTTGAATGACAAGCTCAAAAAGAAGAACAAACTCCCTCCAGGTCCTAAGCCATGGCCAATAGTTGGTAACCTTCCTGAAATGCTATCAAATAAACCTGTTGGCAAATGGATACACAATCTCATGAATGAAATGAAGACAGAAATTGCATGTATCCAACTAGGAAGCGTTCATGTAGTTGTGGTTACTAGCCCTGTCATTGCTCGCGAATTCTTGAAAACACAGGATGCTGTCTTTGCATCAAGACCAACAAGCACGTCCACTCACATTGTAACAAGGGGATATTTGACGACGGCTCTCGTGCCCTTTGGCGAACAATGGAAGAAAATGAAGAAGATCCTTTTCAAGGAATTGCTTTCTCCCCAGAAACACCAATGGCTTCATGATAAAAGAATCGGAGACGCTGACAACCTAGTTCGTTATATTTTCAACCAATGCAATGATCCAAACAAAGGAGGCCTCGTGAATGTGAGGATTGCGGCACGGCATTATTGTGGGAATGTGATAAGGAAAATGATATTCAACAAAAGGTACTTTGGGAAGAACATGAAGGATGGAAGCCCTGGTTTTGAAGAGGTAGAGCATGTAGATGCCACTTTTTAAGGTGCTTAAATATATATATGCCTTTTGTGTTTCGGATTTTATTCCATGTTTGAGGGCATTTGACTTGGATGGTCATGAGAAAATAGGCTTTGATGACGTTGGGGAGGTATCATGATCCCATCATTCATGAGAGAATTGAACAATGGAAGAATGGAACAAAGTCAACTGAAGAGGATCTACTCGATGTTCTTATTGCACTTAAAGACGAAGATGGTAACGCACTAATGACGATGGAGGAAATCAAAGCCCAAATTATAGTAATAATCTTCTCACTTTATATTTCTCATTCTTTAACACTTGGACCTTCAAATTAATCATGCACGCAAACCATTTCAACTATGATATAAATTCGGCTATAACTTTTTGCAGGAAGTGATGATTGAAGTAGTTGACAATCCGTCAAATGCAGCTGAGTGGGCAATCTCAGAGATGTTGAATAAACCTGAATTGCTTCAAAGAGCCACTGAAGAATTAGACAGAGTGGTTGGTAAGGAAAGGCTCGTCCAAGAATCAGATTTGCCTAAGCTCAACTATGTCAAAGCTTGTGCAAGAGAAGCCTTTCGCCTTCACCCCATTGTGCCTTTCAATGTTCCCCATGTCTCTATGGCTGACTCAGTAATCAACAATTATTTTATCCCAAAGGGTAGCCATGTATTGTTAAGCAGAATGGGACTTGGGAGAAACACTAAAGTTTGGAATGAACCTCTAAAGTTCAAACCTGATCGTCATCTTAAGAGTGATGGGTCTGAGGTGGTTTTGACAGAGTCAAATTTAGGGTTTATATCGTTTAGCACAGGAAGGCGTGGCTGTCCAGGGGTTGTGCTTGGCACTTCAATGACTGTTATGCTGTTTGCTAGGTTGCTCCATGGCTTTTCATAGAGTGTGGCACCAAATCAATCAAGCATTGATTTATCTGAAGCTGCAGATGATCTCTTTCTTGCCAAGCCACTTGTCGCTGTAGCAAAGCCAAGATTACCATCACACTTGTACCCAAGATAAATTAATTAATAGTCTATATAAGCTATGTGTGTACCCAACTTCAATAAGGTATTTGCATGTAACTAGAGATTGTGTATTTAAAATCATATGTAGAAGCCATGTGCCATCAGCAATTAGGAGTTGAACTTCTGTAATATGTAAAATGACCGTTATGTTTCCTTTATGCAAGAGTGATCAAATATATAGTTTTAGTTTAAAATGTACTCTAAGAAAAGTATTCAATCCTAGATAATCATTTTCTTGGTCAATTTTGGAATTTGCTTCCATTTTCCTAATTCCATTTTGAAGAAAATCTGAAAAATCTGTCACTTGTCCCCCTCTCTCTTCCTTACACATAACATTCAGTCATTGACATTAATATAGAAGGTAATAATGAACATCAAATTTTCAAAATTAATGCCACATGTTTTTATGTGAAATTTGCTGCATATATAAACTTTATAATTTATGATTGGTTTAATAATACACAACATTATATTATAGTTTTTATTAGTGGTATTTTAGTAAATAATTTTTATTTTTACTTTTGAGGAAAATTAACCAATTTTCCAAATTCCTCAAATTTACTTTTAGGCTTTGTGTGCTTTTTCGTATATATATATATATATATATTCCTTTTATTCCCTCTTTCTAACCCCTTCCACGCACGTCCTTTCTTTTACAAAACCTTTGATTATTCTGTATTAATTACAGAACATGTTGAGGATGCTGACGAGCAAAAGTAGTTTATGAAAAATAAAAAATGACCAAGGAAGGCACTAGAATTATATATCAAAGAAAAGAACTCATTGTTTACTTATAATGGATCAAAAACTTTACCTGCTAATGCATTGAGAAGAGTAGACTTGCCACAACCAGAAGGAACCATTATAGCCAAGAGTTTCCCTGGCATAACCAATTAGATCCTGCAGAATTGGTCTGCTTCCATTATTTACTCTACCAACAGTTACCCACAGATTCTTCCATGTCAAACAGATACTCATCTTCATCTTCATCTTCTCATTATCATCTCCACTAATATTAATGCTACTCTCTGGAGCAGCAGTTTCAATGTCAAACCTAAATGAGCTAGGTCAGACAGTTTTTTTTCCTCCCTAAAGTTTTCAATATAAAGGCGCCATGTTAACTGACGCCTATACAAAGGCGCCAATGAGATTAGCGCCTTCAAATTTTGTGCTCCCATGAAGGCGCCATATAAGATGGCTCCTTTAAGGCTCATCAATTTTATAGTATACTAAAAAATTGTTTTAGATAAGTGACGTTTCTATAAATAATTTTTAATTATATATTTTTTTAGAGAAATTAACCCATAACACCTGCTGTAATTGTTTATTTATTTATTTTTGTGAACCGATTTTGGGCTTTGAAGTTTCCGCCGACACCATTGTCAACAATGAACTAATGCGAGGCGTATTCGGATGACAAAGGATGCAAGTTACTGTGAGTGTAGTATAGTACACTCTTAATAATTTGCACCACTTCTAATTGTCCTCTTCATATAAGTTTTAAAGTTACTTTTTTTAATTTCTCATACTTATAATTATTATTAAATATTTTTTAATATTTTAAATTTATTAAAATAATTGTTAGTATTTCTAACTATTATTAAATATATTTATAATATTTTAAATTTATTAAAATAGTCTTTTAACACATAAAAATTATTACCCAATCCACCCCTGTTACTTACCTATTAACAGAAGTTATCAATTTATATAGTTTGTTGTTTATATAGTTGTTATTTATTGACTTGTCAATTATATCTTACCAAATTACTTTAAAATATTAAAAAAATATTGAGTTTATCTTATTTTTAGGCACTAAAATAATTTTTTCTCTAAGTTTGTTATCTCTAAATTTTCCTTCTAAGAAACTTTTTTGTTTTATCTGTGTTAAAACATTTGAAGTTATTATTGTAAGTAGGGTGTTTACAAATGACCCAAATTACATCAAACCTATCAAACCAAACCAAAACCAATCAAAACCGACTAAATATAATTTGAATGGATTTCAAATATTTTCAGACCATTGATGTAGTTCAGCTTGTTGGTTTAAAAAATTTCAAACCATCTCAAACCAAATTGAACCAACTAGGAGTTTGTATTACAAAATTTATTTTCAAACCATCTAAAATTACTTCAAATCCATTCAAACTATTCCAAACAGTTTTCAAGCCACTTAAAAAAGATAAATTTGTAAATCTTAACAAATTGATGATTTCAAATTATCTTTAAACTGAACCAAACTACATCAAACTACCTTTAAATTCTAAATCTGATAATAAAATTTTAATTTATAATTTTTTCAAACCAAATCGAGGAATTACAAAGTTATTATTGCTTTTTCAAGCTCTTCTAATAATTTGTACCGCTTGCTTCAATTATTTGTCTGGACAGTTGGGTTTAATAAAACAATATATTTATATCAACAATGTTAATGTTCTAGTGAGGTGGTCTCATCTGGCCCTACTCCAGAGTGGGATGAAAGCCTTTAATGGTTGAGAGTTCTCCAAGAGGTCAAAAGCTTCATATATATATTTCATGCAAAAATAAGAGTGAAATCGGAAAGTTAAATTGAGGAAACATGATAGCATTAATTTCAAGTGAACCTTCTCTTAACCCATCTATTGTTATGATGACATATTCATTTGGAAACGTAAATATGTAGCATGATTGGATTGTAGCGCTAGATGCAGTAGTTAGAGAGTCAAGTATTGCCAAAAAGTAGAAGTAGCCCATCAAGGAATTTAGAAATAGAATTTCAATGGTCTAACAATATGTTACTAAGTTTAGTTTCAAGTCAAGAATTGGATCATTAGGGAACATGCTAGTAAAGTTTTTTGTTTTTTTTGGTTTTTTCTTATATATTTTTTCTATTATATACTATGTTAGTGTATTTACCAACTATTCAACTTTTCGTTCATAGTCCCAAACAGGTTCATTTGAGTACCAAAAAGAAAACAGATTTTTTGTAACTTCTGTGGAACAGAAGTTAGAATTTGGAGATGATATGCAGCTTTTAGAAGTTTGAAAAGGATAAATTTATGTTTCAAAATTTTGGGAATAAAATACACATTTGTCAAAATTTAAGGGAGTTTTTTTTTTTAACTTTTTCTTTTTTTTAAAAAAAAAAAACTGTTAAGGTTTCATTAGACACGTTTACAAATAAAAATGCTCTTAGTAAGTAAACCTAACTTCGAACCCAGACTATATTAGTGTTGGGGATTTCATTCGTCACCCGATTTTTCTTTTCATGTCCCTACTTCCTTCACGTACAAAGGGTTAAGGATGTGAAAAGCACAATGGGGTGTTAAAATAAATTGTCATTAGTACTGTAGAGTCCTTAATATGGGGCGAATCTAAACAAGTACACTATTCCAAGCCCAACAAAAAAAAAATATAAAAGAAAACCACAAACTCAAATCGTGTGGTGAAGAGATCCTTTTCTAATGCTTCTAATCCATGGTCAAAGGATAAAGAATAGACGGAGGAGGTGAACCAAGAGGAATTCTCCCAGCCTCTTGTGGGACACTAAAATTTGCTATCAACATTAACAGCCCCACCATAGTTGGCCATTAGCTCCAAGCTCGTCTTTGTCCTGTGCTTCATAGTCAAAATTCCCTAATTTCCCCAATAGCCTCTCCCAGTGCCCAACGAAAACTCCCATTCAGCTTTGTTATCATATTGCTTTGTTAATTTAAACAATAAAGAATTCATTAAGCACAATCTATGGCATCTGTTGTAATGAATGAACGCCCATAAAAATTCCAATGGTTTTACTGTAAATTGAACAATAAAATTATCATTATTGACAATTGAAATACTCTCAAATGAGAATGAGGGCTTCACCACACTACAAGCACCTCAACAATTACTCTTAGTTTATTATAGATTACATAAGAGATTTAATCTTACTGACTATCATAAACTGAAATACAGACGCAAAAATACAAAAAAATACTAACTAAATTACAGAGCCAAATGTAAATGTAGATCTCAAGAAATAACACAAAAATAACAACATTAACAAATGAAATACAGGGTCAAAAATTCCTATCTTTATCCTTCCATTCCTCAATTAGTCTCTCAAAATTGATCTCACAACTTCCACCAACACTCACAGCTTTCCTCGCAGCTTCTTTGACACAAAGTGCACTATTTTTCAATGATTCAATGCTCATAATCTCTTTGATTGCCTTCCCAATCTCTTCCCCTTTCACCATCTGCTCTCCTCCCCAACCCCAGTCCTTCTGCCACATCCCCAACACACTTCTCTTCATAACCTCTGCTTTTATCTTCTGGTCCCCATGCTGTGGCCATGCCAATACTCTCACTCCATACCATGCTGCTTCACTGACTGAGTTCCAGCCACAGTGACTCACAAACCCTTCAATAGAAGGGTGATCAAGAATCGCCCTTTGATCTACCCATGTCTTCACAACAAGCCCTTTTTCCTTCAACCCCTTCATGAGTTCTTCCCCCACCACTTTTCCAATTCCTCTTCCTCTTCGCTATCAACAATCTTAACCTTCAGAACCCACAAAAATCTACGCCCACTTTTCAATAACCCATCTCCCATCTCTCTAATTTGCTCCCTTTTCACAGCAGTTCTACTTCCAAAGCAAACATAAACTACAGAATCTTGCGGTTGACCATTTAGCCACTTCAATGGTGAGTCTGCATCCCCATCATTTGATTTTAGCTTCTCGAATTCACACGGCATAAAAGGGCCAAGAGCAAACACAGGAGGAATTCCATCACTTAATTTTAGTGCTTCTATTGACTCTGCTTCTAGTTCTTCAAAAGTATTGACCAAAACCCCGTTTAGCTTCCTGAGCTTTCTACCATCTTCCGTGAATATCTTCGCAAAAAGACTCTTTGGGACAAGAAGCAATGGAGGAATTGACGATGTGGGTACAGGTGAAATCCCTGGAATTTCAAGAACATCAGACGCACTAGTAGCACCGTCAGCAACACTTGGGAAATATATATAGAATGAGAACATTCTAGCTGATAGGTAAATAAAATATAGCTCTGAAGACAAAGGGCGTCAGTTACTTGAATCATAGGGAAAATCAAGGTCATGTCATAAACGAAAGCAGAGAGAGGAGGGGAAATTGAAGAGAGCACAGGAATGAGAAGGTGAGTCGTGCTTCGAACAGATTCCCATCCCAGCCAAAAGGGGTCATTGGAGTTAGCAGGGGTTGGATCAAAAGGGAGAAGATCAAAATCAACTCGGTTTATTTGAGGGAATGAGGATTCAAACCTAGACAACAGCTCAGACTCCGCAAAGGGAGACTGTAGATTTAGCAGTGATGAGGGTGACTCTGCAACTGTGACGGACAAGAAGATCTGCAAGCCTTAAAAATGGCATTAGATGCCCCATGCCGGCATTGGGAAGGAATGCAACATGTACAGCGGGTTCACACATTATTGTGAGGTTTCTGAAAGCAATTTTTTGGCAGATTTGTCAAGGGTCTGTGTTGGTGAAAGGGGGTTGACTTGAGCTGTTGATGGAAGAACACTAACACATGTGAAGCATAAAGGAGAAGAACAGGAAACCATGTGTTTGGCTTTTCTACCTTTCTCGAGTGAATCTCCCGAGGAGTTTTTTAAAATTAACTCAAACACTTTACTTAAAAAATTAAGTTTTAATTTTAGAATATAAAAGTAATCAAAATTTTATTTATAAGAGTTGTGTTATTATATCAAATATTTTTTTAATGTAATTTTTTTTTTCTCTTAACTACATGTATAAATTAAATTTAATTCACTTAATGATCAAGAAGGAATTGAATAAGGGGGAATTGAATAAAGATATTTTAGAGAAAGGTATTATTACAATATTTTAAAACATGTCCATTAAACATAAAAACTAAAGATATAAAATGGAGGAAGTATATACTAGTGTAGCACCCGTCGGATACGTGGGGTCATTGCTAGACCCACTTGGTTGTGTTGAATCCAACTCAAAAGCATTCACAGGATCATAATTATTATGAACTCTAGGACCCACTTGGTTGTGTTGAATCCAACTCAAAAGCATTCACAGGATCATAATTATTATGAACTCTAGGACCCACTTGGTTGTGTTGAATCCAACACAAAAGCATTCACGGGATCATAATTAGTATGAACTCTAGGACCCACTTGGATACGTTGAATCCTTTGTGCGATTGATTTAATCCCATATTAGATTAGTAGTGTAGAAGGGGAGGGAAGCATCACACGAGAGGGAGTGAAAGAGAGCCGAGAATGCTAGAAAGCAGAGAATGGTACTTGGCAGCATATGCAGCAGAGGGCATTCCAACATCTGATCATCTGAAACTGCGCACTGTGGTGGTGGACATTGATTCAATCCCAGATGGACATGTTGCCCTTGAGACGCTCTTCATCTCCGTAGATCCATACATGCGTACCAGACTCACTGGCCTCCAGGACGGCATTTCCCTTCACCAATTTCAACTTAATCAGGTAAGTACTAAGCTTCTCACTTGCTACTAGTATTCTCAACACTCAAGATAATAACAGAGTTAAATTAATTGATTTATGCAGGTGATAAATGGGTTTGGGGCTGGAAGGGTAATCCGATCAAATGACAGTAACTATAAAGAGGGTGACGTGGTTTTGAGTCCATTTTCTCCAGTTGCTGAGTATTGTGTCATACCCTCTGGGTTCCTCAGAAAACTTGATCCTACAAATGGGATTCCATTACTAGATTATTTCAACACTTTAGGTGCCTTTCTGTTGTCTGCTTTTATTTTCATTTAATAACTTGATCTTAAAGAAAAATTTTAAAATGATTGGCATTAATAATATGGGTGTGGATGAGTTAATTATAACAGGACCACCGGGATTTGCAGCATGGTTGGGAATAGAAGTACTAGGTGATCCAAAACCAGGTTCCAATGTGTTCATATCTGCAGCCTCAGGTGCTGTGGGATTGTGTGCTGGCCAACTGGCTAAGATCAGAGGTTGTAGGGTCATCGGAAGTACTGGCACTGATGAAAAGGTAAACGTATATCTTTCAATTGCTTCTGCTTTAACAGAACATAGCTATCAAGTTATATAAATATTTTAAATTACGGTGAAATACAGGTGAAACTCATTAAAGAGAAATTTGGGTATGATGATGGATTCAACTACAACAAGGAAACAGATCTTGATGCTGCTTTAAGCAAGTAATAAATTTTTATTCTTTTTCTTTTCTTTTTTTTAACTTTCTTTTCTTCACTCCGTGCTTATTACAGATGACTATTGATTCATTTATACGCTTGGATTATACAGATATTTCCCAAATGGCATTGATGTGTACCTTGATAATGTTGGTGGTAAGATGCTTGAAGCTGTCCTTAACCATGTCAACCTACATGCACGAATACCACTATGTGGGATGATATCTCAATATAATAAGGTATCATTTGAACAAAGTCAATACACTCCATTGCATTTGCTAGTTGTGTGACTGTTTGTTTATAAACTATTCCTTACACCTCAATATATTTATGTGTATTGGTATTTCTACAATAGAGTAGCTAATCAATTTTGCCTTTGGTGCAGGTTTGGACCGAGAGAGAAGGCGTGAGAAATCTTTTGAATTTGGTGGGCAAGGAAGTGAAGATGGAAGGTTTTATTATATCATCCTACTTGGACCGTTTTGAAGATTTTGCTAAACAAATGGAAAGTTACCTAAAAGATGGCAAGATTAAGTCTAAGAATAAAATAAACTTTGGAATTGAGAGGTTGCTTGACAGCTTAGCATCCTTATTCTCAAGCTCCAATATTGGAAAAGTAGTTATTCAAGTTAAGGCATAATGTCGAAACACTACACATATATCACACATACGATATATGTGTACATTTCATCATTGTAATGATTAAACAATTGATGTTTGAGTTGGTGTGTAGCTAAGTAAAATCCTATTTCATCTTCAACTCAACTTTGCTTTTTGATTGTCATACATAACTTGTATCAAGATTAATCAATGTTTGATATAATATTAGATATTAAATAAATTTGACAAATAAAAATTGTTATATATGCTTTCTTTGTTTCTTATCTCATTAGCCTCTTTACTTGTCAAGTAAAATTTAAACTATTGAATTGACTACTCTAATTTTTAGGTGATCTTTTTTTTTTCTTACAAGTAACATAATTCTTGTAAATTTTTAAGAGCCGTAATTCATGAAGTGCTTAGAATAAAGAGAATTTTTTTTTTAAGTATCATAGTATTTTTTTTAAAAAAATAACACTGTTAGAGAAAGCTACTTAAATGAGTAACGGTGTCTTATACTTAGTTAACATAGTTGGCATAGTTTCCTATTTATGCAACCGTTTAAAAACTAATGATAAACTGGCACTAATAAAAAACATTCTTTTCACAATGAAATGTTAGAATTTTTTCTCTTTTTTTTTGAGCATTTTTGTTTACATATTTAATTTTCTTAATTGATACAAATATTTTTATTTTTATTCCATGAAAATATCATTTTTTAATATATTTCTATTGCATTTATTTGACTTTACTAAATAAAGCAAAGCTATTTACCTACTCTCTTCCATTCTTATTTCCTTTTGTCTCCGTCTCTCCACTCCCATTAAAATCGTTCCCCACTCCCACTAAAATCATTCGCCCTACCGAAAATTGTCCAAGGCTGGAGGTTCAAGGCCTTCTTCTTCTTGCAACTTTTAGAATTCTTTTTTTTTATTAAAAAAAAAAGAAAAAAACACTTTTATCCCATCTTATTGTCTCTTGTTAAAAAGTAAAAAAAGTAGTAAAAAAAGTACATCATGATCATATCTAACTACGAATGATTATATTAGGAGAACGTGTTAAAAGAGAATGCTTAACACTCTCTCTTTCTTATTCTCTCTCTCTCTCTCTCTCTCATGCCTCAAAATAAGGACAACCTTTCTTAAAGAAGAGTGCTTTCAGCAATACCCATCGTACATAGGTTAAGACCACTCGTTTATAGTCTCCTTGTACCTATGCATGGTATGTGAAATGATCTGTGCGTACGCCACTTTTGATATATAATGGCCATTCCTTTATCCTTTATTTTTCAAAATCTCTTCTCATGTTGTTGGCTGTCATCACCTACTATTCAAAATCACTATCATTCACTTAAACACTCCTACAGCATAGTCCCCACCTACTTAGTAGATTGAGGGTTGAGTTGAGCAGAAGACAGGGAGAGAAAAAGAGCTGGGAATGGTATAAAGCATAGAATGGTACTTAGCAGCCCGCGCAACAGAGGGCATTCCAACCTCTGACCACCTTAAACTGTGCACTGTGGTGGTCGACATTGATTCCATCCCTGATGAGCATTGGCCTTGAGATCCTTTTCATCTCCATGGATCCATGCCTGCGTACCAGACTCAATGACCTCCAAGATGGACTTTATGCTGAACAGTTTCAGATTAACTAGGTAACATAAGCTTCTTATTGACTATATATTGTCAACTCTCAAGATAACATGACTTAAATTAATAAATGCAGGTGATAACTACGTTTGGGATGGGAATGCTAATCCAGTCAAATGATAGTAACTATACCCTCTCGGTTCCTCAGAAAAGTTGATCCAACAAAAGGGGTTCTGTTAAGATTATCTCAATACTTTAGGTTCCTTTCTTTTTTGTCTTAATTTAATTTCTTTGTATAACTTGATCTCCAAGACACTATAAAATAATTGGCATTAACAAATGTGTGTAGAATGTGGATGAGGTAATTATGACGGGAGTACCAGGATTTGCATTGCAAGTACTGGGTGACCCAAAACAAGGTTCCAATGTTTTCCGCTTATTTGCACATATACCATATCTTAAAAATTATTACTAATATATATATATATATATATATATATATATATATATATATATATATATATATATATATATATATATATATATATATATATATCATTTTTATAAATATTTATTAATATATGTCACATAACTAAATATTAATATATGATAATATAATATTTATAAATATCATAATATCATAATACGATATCACTTATACTATGTTATGTGTAATTTTTTGTAGAGTAAAAAGAGTAAAACGCTCACCATTCCACTTTTCAATTTAATAAAAAAATACAAATTAAATAATTTATTTTTAATTTTTTTATTTTCATTGATTTATTTGTTAAGAAAATCATATTATTATTTAATTATGTATTTTATTTAATTTTAATTTTAATTAATTACTTATGACGATTATATTTGAAGTTAACTGTTAGCTAACTTAAACTAGTCGAGAGATTGTGAACTAAAAACATTAAAATAATATATATAAAACTAAAAGAATTCGAATATCAACGCGTGCTATTAAAGTGTAATTTAAAAAAATGTTGGGCAAATATGTCGATGTATACTTAAAATATTAGATATGATATATTACTTAAAAAAAAAAAAAAAAAATTAATGGGAGTGGTAAACACGGATCCACCTCTGCTCAAGAGATATATGTAAGTGATATATTACGCAACAACTTAAAATGAATAGTTGAGATGTATTTAATAAAAAAGTCAAACACAAACTTATTTGGATCACTTGGGAGTGAGTGATGACGTGGCAGAGAAGACTTCTGTTTCAACTCCCCCAGAAGATTTTTGTAATACTATCATTTTCACATAGAAAATTTTTGTAATACTATCATTTTCATATAGAAGATTTTTGTAATACTATCATTTTCACATAGAAACTTTTTGTAATACTATCATTTTCACAGAGAAGATTTTTGAAATACTATCATTTTTACATTGAATTCTATGTAAAGTTTGGTTTAACAATTTACAACTTTTTTATCTAGGTTTGAATCTCTTAGGACAGTAGGTTATAAGTCCTTAAACATCCCACCGCTACCTAATTGTGACAAATTATAACGATTTAACATTAAATGTTACAGTATGAACAAATAAATTAATTTGTGAAAGGAATGCCTTCGGTCATTGGGATAAATTATGACTCTATAAGATAAAATTTGACATACAAATAGTGATAAAAGATTTCATCCTAATAAAATATGTTTAGGAATGCAACTATCCAAATCAATTAACTTTGAGGGAAGAGATAAACAAGTACTATATGAGAGTACATTGCCATGCAAAACTTCTGCCCTCATTACAAAGCTGCATACTGTAAGGCCTCTTAGCATAGAGTATAATCCTCGTTAGATTTTGATTCACGACAAATTACAATTAGAATTAGATTTTATTGAGAAAAATATTTCAAATTTTTTATATATAGTAAATTGATTCAACTAAGAAATATTTTCAAAAAAAAAAAAAGAATTTAAGTTGATCATCAATCAATTTCTTTATATAAATCAATCACACTGCTCTACATGATTCAAGTTATTTTAGGCAACAATTTGTCAAGATCAATCAAATATCTTGCATAATTGCTTAGAGATACAAGTCAAAAGTTTCTTAACACAATTGTTGATTTTTTCCCTACAGAAAATGCCAAAGATAAGGTTGGTTGCCATTGTACGTATGGTTCTCAAATCTCCAAGAAGACATTCTAAAAACACTCCTTGAATGAGAGAGTATACATTTAAAATAATACATCAATTAAGAGAATATATAAAAATAAAAAATAAAAAGTACATTAAACTCTTTCTGAATAAAAGGTATCTTTTTTTAATAAAATACGGTAAGCATATTGTCTATAGCAAAATATATTACCTATAGCAGAGACTCTACTCACAAGTTGCAAAATACCGAAAGAGACCTTATTAAATTTAAGTTACTATTCCAACAATTAACTCTAGGCTGTGTTAAAGACAAATATCATATTATTATTCCAACTTAATTTGCACACTTCAAGTTTCACTATTTTATTTTCAAGGTATTTCATCTTTTTTCTCGTTTTAATCAAACCACCTGTAGTGATTACTACATTGTCCCACCAACAATTGTTGTTTTATGAGGGGGAGAGAGACCATTAACCTACCAGTGCTAGAGTCAATAACTTCCTGATCCAATTTTCTAGACACTTCATTAATTAATATTTCTCAAGAATGAATATTGATATGACTTTGGTGGCCTGGATTTCCTTTTAGATTTCATTGGTTTTCAATAATTTCCTGTTACAATTTTTCCAGACAATTCATTAAGGTTTCTCAAGAATGGGCATTGATATGATTTTGGTGGCCTGGATTTGTTCTTAAGAGTATGTTTGGTAAAGGAAATTGTACCTTATTTGAAAGATTGTAACCTGTTGACTTTATTAATAAGTTTATAAAATTATTTGAAAAACAAAAAATAAAAGAAATTATAACTTTAGAAAAGTTAACAATTAATAATTCGATTGTCATTTTTATTCTTTACCTTTTAAACTGGTAATAAATTTTTTCCTTACCTAGTAACTCAACTTCCTTGCTCTCTCGTGACAACTACCTCTTTTCTTTTCTTTTTGCCCCTTTTTCTTCTTCCTCTCCTCCCTTTTCCCTTCTCCTTTTCTTTTTTTTTTTTTAACTAGTATGACACAAATGCTATCATGACACAAGTGTTATGCACGTGCTACGTGATATATACCTAGATAAAAATATAGATATAATTAATAACTTGGACACCATAAACAAGCTAACTATATAAATTCCATTTCTTACTGCATATCCTCATACATTTATAAAGTTGTTTTCTAAATGACATTATCACAGGTATCCTTTAGACGCATGAGAGCAAGTATTACAATATTGATATTGGCTCCATTCTTGCAAACCATTTTGAAGAGATACGAAAAACAAAGGAGAAAAGAGTTGACTCTTAAAACAAACATAATAACGTGATTAGGATAAATATTTGGCAATAGCTACTTGCAATAAGTTTGTATAAGTGAATCTAAAGCGAAAACTTAAATTTTTTTTTAAAAAAAAAAAACTGTTCAATCAGAAATAGAAACGTGCATGGTAGGATAAAGTAGAAAATGATGAGAAACCACCATTTTTTTAAAACAAAATTGAATTTAAAATCCAAAAAATTAAGAGAAACATAT
This sequence comes from Bauhinia variegata, assembly GCA_022379115.2. Lineage (NCBI taxonomy): Eukaryota > Viridiplantae > Streptophyta > Magnoliopsida > Fabales > Fabaceae > Bauhinia > Bauhinia variegata. Next base: position 3,106,480 of record CM039427.1, on the reverse strand, counting down.
GAAATAGAAATGTGAGAGGATGATGAAATGTTTTTATTAGTTACTTGAGAATAAAAATTAAGTTTCATTTGAAAAAAAAATACAAGAAAACATCTATCACGAGGTAGGTAGTTTAATGAAAGAAATTTAGTATCATATATAAATTATTTAATTAATTAATTGATATAAAATAAAAATTAGATTATTTTATTAATTGGTTGATATTAAATAAATAATATATATAATTGTTTAATTAATTGGTTAATAATAAGTCATAAGTGATTTTTAGTCCTACTATTATGTTAATATAATATCATATATTCTTTTAAGTTTTTAACCAATTTTAATTAGTTAAATAATTAATTTTGATAAATAATTTTAATTTAATCAATATAGCAATAAATTTTTAGTTAGAATCTCATTCATATCTAAAAAACAAATGAAATTCAAAATTTCTAAATTTCAATTTCTATATATAGTTGAGAAAAGAGAAGGGAAAAAAAAAAAAAACAAAAGTGTCTCTAAGTACCACGCCAAAAATGCCAAAGATAAGTATTGTTGCCATTTACACGTCCATCCTGGATGTGAATATGGTAGCGTACGTATGGTTGTCAAATCTCCAAAGAAAGACATCGGAATATGTCTTTTTCTTTTAAGAAAATACCGTAAGCGTGCATATTATCTATGTAAGTATAGCAAAATATATCAAGGGGAGTAGTTTTGTGCATATTATCTATGTAAGTATAGCATGCATCAGAATAAGATTTTCATATTTTCATATTCTACGATCAAATATAATTCTTTTTTTCAAATGTTATAGTTACTATTAAAAAGTTTACATTTTTATTTAATCTATAACAAAAAAAAAATTCAACTTCAACATTCTTTAAACTATATTGAAAAGATTAATTAGTTTGCACACTTGATGTAGAAAAATGGAAGCAGATATATTTCTGTATATATGATGTACAGATTACAGCCTCAATATATAGAGGAATAAATTGGAACAAATTGGGACAAATGGAATAAGAGCTAACCTAACAATTAGGAGATGTTAATGCTAATTCTAAAGTCTAGGAGAAGATAAAGCTAATTATGTAAAGACATTTATCACAAATTGATACAGTACTAACTAACAGCAAACTTATAGGAACTAATAGCAGGATTTGAGAACTTTCCTTCAATACTCCCCCTCAAGCTGGATCAAGAGGATTGATTGAGCCAAGTTTAGACAGTAGACGATGGAATTGTGCACTTGGCAATATCTTAGTGAATACATCAGCAAGTTGATCATGACTCCGAGTATAGACAGTTTGAATAATCTGATGTTGAACTTGTTGACGAAGAAAATGGCAATCAACTTCAATATGTTTTGTTCGTTCATGAAATACAGGATTGGCTACAATATGCATAGCTGCCTGGTTGTCACGAAAAAGTTTCATTGGGAGACTACTTGGAAAACCAAGATCAGTGAGAAGACCTTTGAGCCATATCATTTCACAAGCAGCAGATGCCATAGCACAATATTCAGCTTCGGCACTGGAACGGGCAACAACATGTTGTTTTTTGCTACGCCAAGAGACAAGATTACCACCAACAAACATACAGTAACCAGTAGTAGATTTTCGATCAAGTGCATTTCCAGCCCAATCAGAGTCACTATAACCAGTGATTTGTGTGTGATTATTCTTGGCAAGGACAATCCCACGCCCAATAAATCCTTTAAGATATCGCAAGATATGCTTGACAATGCCCAAATGAAAGAACGTAGGTGCATGCATAAACTGGCTAACAAGACTAACAGCATAAGTGATGTCAGGTCGAGTGATAGTAAGATAAATAAGCTTACCAACCAATCGTTGATAGTCAGTGATAGCCTGTAAGGGTGCACTTTTTGTGTCAAGATTCAACTTATTATCCAATGGTGTAAGAGTTGGCTTAGAGTCCATCATTTTAGCTTCTTCAAGTAGGTCAAGAATGTACTTCTGTTGGTTAAGAAATAGACCTTTACTAGAAGCTGCCATTTCAATTCCAAGAAAGTATTTTAAGTTGCCAAGATCTTTGATAGGAAAACAAGACTGCAAGGTGTTTTTGATTTGAGAAATAGCATAATTATTGTTTCCAGCAATAATAAGATCATCAACATAAACAAGAACAACCACTATCTTATTTGAGACATTTCGAACAAATAAGGAAGAGTCAGCAGCACTTCTTAGGAAACCTGCTTCTTGAAGAACAACACTTAATTTCGCATGCCAAGCACGTGGAGATTGTTTTAAACCATAGATTGATTTGTGTAATTGGCAAACCAAGGAAGAATCTGAGCTTTGGAATGTCCTGGAGGCAATTTCATGTATACTTCTTTTTCAAGATCTCCATGTAAAAAAGCATTTTTGACATCCATCTGGCTCATCGACCATCCACAATTTACAATAATAGAGAGCAAGACACGTACTGTGTTCATTTTAGCAACAGGAGCAAAAGTCTCCTTATAGTCCACGCCAAGTGTTTGAGTAAACCCCTAAGCTACAAGACGAGCTTTATGTTTGTCAATCGTGCCATCCGAATTAAACTTTGTTTTGTATACCCAACGGCTCCCAACAGGCTTTTTTCCATTTGGAAGTTTGACAATACTCCAAGTGTGATTTTCAGCAAGAGCCTGAAGCTCTTCCTGCATAGCTCGTCACCAAATCTCATGAGAATTTGCTTCATAAAAGGTCTTTGGCTCATGAACACTAGATATAGCAGAGATAAATGTTGCATGATTTGAGGATAATCAATGGTAAGTAATATACCTGGAGGTTGGATGACAGACTGAGTAAGTAACAAAATCTTGGAGCTTCTTTGGAGGTGCATGGTTTCGAGTAGGATAGCAATGAGGCTGAGGAACATCCTGACACATAGGAGACAAAGACCCAACTGGTGATGGCTCATCTTGTGAGCAATTAGATGAATCAACCTGAGAACAATTAGAATGAATTGCATTTGTGTCTAAAGGTGAATTGGTAGATTGATATGTATCTCTATCAGCAGAGACCGATGAAATGGGGTTACTACTTCTGTCTGCTGCAGTGCTAGGAGAATTTGGAAGAACAGGAGCCCAAAACCTGCAATATTATTACCTAAAATAGGCAAGGGAAAAATATCCTCCAAATAATCTTGAGAGTTGTTATAATAAGGAGTTGTTTCTTCAAATTTAACGTCCCTTGTAATAAACATTTTTTTGGAATTAGGATGATAGCATTTATATCCTTTCTGTGTTGATGAATAGCCCAAGCAGCCCGAGGATCAAATTTATCACGAACAGATGGTTGTAGATGCACAAAACAAGTGCACCCAAATACCTTCAAATGAGACAGATCAAAGGATTTTCCCTGCAAGACTTCAAGAGGAGGTTTAAAAGATAACACTCTGCTTGGTAATCGGTTAATAATATATACAGCTGCTGAAACCCCTTGAGACCAAAATAATTTTGGAACATGCATTTCTATCATCAAGGCACGAGTTTTTTCCAATAAGTCTCTATTCTTGCGTTCAGCTACTCCATTTTGTTGAGGAGTACCAACACAACTAGTTTGATGCACAATACCATGAGAATTTAAATACTGTGTCATAACTTTAGACATGTATTATGGGCCATTATCAGAACGAAGGATTTGAATTTTGCTAGAGAATTGATTTAAGACAAGTGTGTGAAAATCCTTGAAAACATCCACAACCTCACTTTTAGATTTTAATAAGTATACCCAAGTAACACGAGAGAAATCATCTATGAACATAATAAAATATTTAAAACCATCAAAGGATTCAACAGTAGGTCCCCAAATATCGGAGTGAACAATCTCAAATATTTTATTACTCTTAGATGAAGATGAAACAAAAAGTAGTCTAGTAGACTTAGAAAAATGACAAGTATCACAAGAAATAGATTCATTGTCCACATGAGGAAGCAATTTTGTAAGGACATTTGTTGATGGATGTGCAAGACGTTGATGCCATAAGGAATAATCTGTCAAGGAAGGAGAGAAAGTAGCAGCTAGAGAACTCTTTCTGTTGAGAAAATTTCCTGAGATATAGTAGAGACCTTGTAAGAAGAATCCTTCACCAATCGTCTTCTTGGTGACAAGGTCCTGAAAAAGTACCATATGAGGGAGAAATATACCACGACAATTAAGTGCTTGAGTGAGTTTGCAAACCGAGAGCAACTGAACTGGGAAGGCAGGGACAAACAAGGCTACTGAGTTCACATTATTGGGAAATACCTTAAGTTTTCCATTACCAATAACAGGAACACCATAGCCATTAGCAACAGACACATGAGATGGAGTGGAAAATTTTTTGAAATCAAACAGATTGGTTAATTTATTTGTCATATGATCAGTGGCACTAGAATCAACAATCCAAAAATTATGCACAGTACTAAATTTCAAGGCAGTTGAAAGAGCAGTGGAAATACCTTCATTATTTCCATGAGAGGAACGCTCAGAGTTTGCCAATAGACCAGCGAACTTACCAAGAAGAGCTGTGGAATTTGAGTTTGCAGGGTTTGAAAGGTCCTTATCTCCTTTCTGTTGAGGATATGCAGCAAACTCATTGATAAGTGAAATTGAATTAGAGTTATAATTTACCATATCTCCTTGCAGGGTTTCGGTAACATGGGCTCTGTGTTTTGAAGGTCCTTTGTCCTTGGCAAATTTTGGTTTTAGTTCTGGATGAAGAACCCAGCATCTTTCAATTAGATGACCCAGATGATGACAGTGGTCACACTTTAAATCTGGTCGCTTGCCTTTGTAATAAGTTTCCCTTTTTGGTTGGTGATTGGTAGCATAAGCACGAGTGTCAGATAATGGAGACTTATGTTCCACCTTCATGACTTTCCTCCTCAATTCTTCTCTTTGAATCGTGGAACAAATAGATGAAAAAGATGAGAGTTCTGGAGACATGAGAATATGGCTGTGAAGGTCCTCATAATCAGAACCCAGACTTGCTAACAACTGGAAAATTTTGTCTTCTTCAACTCGTTTGCGAAGTACAGCAGCGTCAACTGTATACGGACGATACACCTCAAGTTCATTCCACATTTTTTTAAGACTACCAAGTAATTGAACAAAGGGTTTACCAGATTGTTGCAGGTTCACAATGTCTCGTTGGAGTTCAAAAATACGAGCAGAATTGTTTTGTTGACCGTACATATCACGAACAGCCATCCATAATTGTGCAGCAGAATCCGAATAACTGAAAATCTTAGCAAGTTGCGGGTCCATGGAATTAAGGATCCATGACCGCACCAGTTGATCTTTGGATAGCCATGTTGAATAATCTTGAGATGATGCATCTGGAATAGAAGCTTGATCATCAATGAAACTAAGTTTAGATCTTCCACCAAGAGCAAGAGTTATGGGTCTGGACCAAGGAAGGTAATTGAACTCATTTAGCAATACAGAGCTCAATCGTTGATTAGGATTGGATTCGAATTCTATCCCAGCAGCCACACCAGGAGAACTTGTAGCTTCTGCAGAAGATGACACACCAGAGGAAAAGGATTGATTTTCTGCCATAGTTTGGCACAAAAAAAAAAATCAACCACAACCAGAATAAATCAGAAACGGAACACCCGCTTTGATACCATGTAGAAAAATGGAAGCAGATATATTTCTGTATATATGATGTACAGATTACAGCCTCAATATATAGAGGAATAAATTGGAACAAATTGGGACAAATGGAATCAGAGCTAACCTAACAATTAGGAGATGTTAATGCTAATTCTAAAATCTAGGAGAAGATAAAGCTAATTATGTAGAGACATTTATCACAAATTGATAAAGTACTAACTAACAGCAATTTGAGAACTTTCCTTCAATACTTGAAGAATATTTTCTCTTGTTATTTTTGTTATAATTATTAATATTTGACACTACATTAAATAAATTAATGCAGTTGAGCGTGATATTAAAATTAAGACAGATACTCGATTCCTGGAAATCGAAACATTACATTAAGGCGTAGCCTAGAAATAATAATGAAAACAAGTCGGTGCATTGGCATCAGCATAGGTGGAATCCAGCAGCAGAACCACGAGACAATTGATATGTTATTGTCATCAGAGTCCAATGGACAATGTGCATTCACCTAAGAAATGAATTACCTCAGAAATAACGTGCGATGAGAACAAAGCATATCATGCATGCACCGATACACAGACAATAGAAAGTTTTATTCAGAAAATAAACGTGGATAAAAGAAAACCCAGAAATATATCATGGGTTTATTCTATGGTCACTATTGTTCCTAGAGTCAAAGTTCAGCATATGCACGGATACTTAAAGTTCATTGCACAGTAGAGAAGGTAGATGAAACTAGCCCTTCTATCGTACAGCATGACACTGACATTTTGAAGATAACTTCTACCAAACAAGAACATTATACAAGTAATATCGTGATTTGTTAACTAAAAGATATTAAATTTGTAATCATAGAACAATATTGAATATTTTATTATGTGCATGTCAATTTATTTGTGACATGATTTCATTGAGAAGAGGCAAAGTGTCAATAGGGTAAAAGATATGATACCCCCACCAACATTGAATATTAATCTAACGTGTGTATGTTTAAAGTCAAATTTGTTTGTTAATCTAATATTAATTTTTTTTTCTGTACCATGATATGAAAACACATTCTTTTTAAGTGCCAATTAGAATTTTCACCCCTTAAGCCTCAAAAAAGGCATGCTCTCGTAGCATAGTCTCAATTATCACGTGGTTCTACAAAGTCCATATATAAATATATATAGAGGAGGGTCCAACTTTTTTTTTTTTTTTAATCATAGTTAGAGGGAAAGTTACCAAGAATTTCAAAGGTTGAAGGGGGATCAAATCCAGAGTGTAAAATCCAACATAAGTATGAGGGAGGCGGCATTACTACTAGACTAAACCTCCCTTCACTAGAGGAAAAATCTACTTACTCCAAAAGTAAATAGTAAGACTTACAACTCATCCTTGCCATGTTTCTTTAATTACAAAGGCAGGATAGTGAGATTATGGACTGTTGCGAGCAAAAGTGCTAGGATTAAGAAGGTAGACATTCTCCATTATAAGAAAGGGTTGAAAAGAGATATTTAAGTGTAAAGGAATTATCTGCATGCCACGTAATATTTTAGCGAATAAATTCTAACTATTAGATGTAATTGAAATGGATAAATAGTATAAGGAGTAAGAGAGAAGATTTCAATCTCTGAACCAGTAAATCAAACTATCAAAAAGGATTTGAAACTATATTTACAATTAATTTAACTCAAAAATTTAAATTATTAAGTAAGTGTGCATAAATAATTTTATAGTTATCCAACAAGCAAATTAAATTCAAAATCTGTAAATTTCAATTTGTATATATAGTTGAAAATGAGATGCCAACCAAAAAAAAAAAAGTTGTCAGCAAGTGCTACGCAAAAAATGCCATAGATAAGTATTGTTGGCAATTACACTTACGCTTTATAGCTTCATAACCCTGGACGTGGTAATGTATGGTTCTCAAATGTCCAACGGAAGACATATCAGAATACCTCTTTTCGAATAAAATAAATTTATCATCAAGAAAAAATTATTTGATTGAAGATCTCATTTTTATATGATGTAAAGTGGGATTATAACAAAAGATATATTGCCTATTTAATTTACGAGTACATATTAGAATTTAGACGTATATCTAGGCTAAAATACCTAAAAATTACAAAAATATGAATTATTTACCAAAATAATAATGTTCTAACTCTTAAGTGCGGCTTTAGTTGGAAAGCACCAAATGAGATAGCACCAGAAAATTTTGAAGGATGCTAAATTTGGCGTCCTTCCATTAGAAGGGAGGTAGACCTCTTCAACTTAATTTATTTTTTAAAAAAAAAAAAAAAAAAAAAAAGGCTTACTTTTGTATATTCTTTTAGTCCTACCTTAATCCCTCTCTTTTGGGTTATCTTTATATGAAATTCTCTATTGTCAATATACCTTAAGTAGCATTTGTAAATATTTTACACTTTGTCATGCTTGGTTTTTTTTAAGTGTGTAACTTGATCAAATATCGTTAAAATTTCATAACTTTGTGTAGGATTATTCATTCTGATAATATAACCACTTGCTTTCATACATTTTTCTGGAAGACACGCACCGGAAACAAAAACACTCAATTTGGTCGACACATACCATCACAAGAGAGCCTTAAAAATTTGTTGTGTAAGAGTCGAAGTTTTGAAAAGCCATAACTTTGTGCATGAGTGTCTTTTGGGTGATATACATGTTTATTTCAAGTATTTTTTTGAGATATACCAAGCTATGAACACCCAGAGAGGGTTTATCAGTTTTTTTCTTCAAAAGAAGCCTTTCAAACACTCCTTTTGAGTATATCTAACTTCTTTTTACTTGATTGTATGACTTTAATATAATTTTTTCCCTAAACAAGCTATCCAAATTGAATGTTTTTTATTTCCTATGCATGTTTCTCAGAAAGACGAATGAAATGAGTGGTTACATTGTTCAAACAGATAATTTTACACAAAGTTATGTAATTCTAAAAATATTTAATTAAGTTATGCACTTAAAAAAAATCAACATCTAATAAGACAGGGCACATATTGCATATTTACAATACATATGTATATTGACAACAGAGAAATTTGTATAAAAAATAACCTAAACAAAGGGATAATTGGATAAGATTGAAAGAATATATAAAAACGAGCCAATTTAATTTTAGAAAAAATTCAAATTGAAGGGTGTCACCTATTTAATGCTCTTCAATTAAACATGCACTTAGGGTTATTATGGCTAAAACAACAGTATTTTAGTAAATAGTTTTTAAAATTGCAATATTTTGATAAATAATTTATATTTTTACATTTTTTTAGATATTTTAGCGGACATATGTATGTATATATAGGTTCTATATAACAGTTTTGAGAGAGACAATTAAACTTAAATGTTATATTTTTACTATATGGAAAATTAGAAATGGCTTTATGAGATGTATAGATGGAAGCACAATTCAATTCTTTTTACCGTCAATTTGCATAGTGTCTAGTTGAAATGAGTATTATTGTGAATCTTAGCATACTAGATTTCTGCCCTTATTTCCAAGATATATAAGATCTTCTAAAATGCCGCAATCCATGAGTTGCATACACATATTTTATATAATTTTAGCATGGTCTTTCAACCATTCTTTCCGGTCTTTCCATATACAGGACTTTCATGGACTTTCAAATGAAGTAATCCAGAGAGAGGCCCACCAATGGCGCATGTGTTTGTTGAGTACTCCAAAGGAATCTCTAACTTTGTGGCACGTGAATCACAACCAGTTTGGCCTTTTGTACCTGGCTAAAAGTATAAATAGCCGCCTTGCTAAAAGTATATTCCCTCTTTCTAGCCCCTTCCATGCACGTCCTTTCTTTTACAAAACCTTTGATTATTCTGTTTTATTTACAGAACATGTTGAGGATGCTGATGAGCAAAAGTAGTTTATGAAAAATAAAAAATGACCAAGGAAGGCACTAGAATTATATGTCAAAGAAAAGAAGTCATTGTTCACATATAATGGATCAAAAACTTTACCGGCTAATGCATTAAGAAGAGTAGACTTGTCACAACCAGAAGGAACCATTATAGCCAAGAGTTTCCCTGGCATAACCAATTAGATCCTATAGAATTGGTCTGCTTCCATATTTTAAATTTATTAAAATAGTTCTTAGTATTTATAATTATTATTAAATATATTTATAACATTTTAAATTTATTAAAATAATTTCTAACACTTAAAAATTATTACTCAATCCACCCGTGTCACTTACCTATTAACAAAAGTTATCAATTTGTATGATTTATTATTTATATAATTGTTATTTTCTGACTTGTCACTTATATCTTATTAAATTACTTAAAAATATTAAGTTTATCTTATTTTTGGTATTAAAATAATGTTTTTTTCTAAGTTTATTATCCCTACATTTTCCTTCTAAGAAATGTTTTATTTTATCTGTGTGTTAAAACATTTTGAAGTTATTATTGTAAGTTGGGGTGTTCACAAATTGATTCAAACTACATCAAACCGATCAAACCAAACCAAAAAAGATCAAAACCAACTAAAGATAATTTGAATCGATTTCAAATATTTTCAAACCATTGATGTAGTTCAGTTTGTTGGTTTAAAAAATTTAAGCCGTCTCAAACTAAATCGAATCAACTATGTGTATGTATTACAAAATTTATTTTCAAAGTATCTAAAATTACCTGAAATCTACTCAAACTATTCCAAACAACTTCCAAACCACCAAAAAAAGATAAATTTGTAAATTTTAACAAATTGGCGATTTTAAATTATCTTTAAACTAAACCGAACCATACTAAATCACTTTAAATTCTAAATCTAATAATAAAATTTTAGTTTATAATTTTTTCAAACCAAACCGAGGAATTACAACGTTATTATTGCTTTTTCAAGCATTTGTACGGCTTGCTTCAATTATTTGTCTGGACAGTTGGGTTTAATAAAACATTATATTTATATCAACAATGTTAATGTTCTAGTGAGGTGGTCTCATCTGGCCCTATTCCAGAGTGGGATGAGAGCCTTTAGTGGTTGAGAGTTCTCCAAGAAGCCAAAAGCTTCATATATATATATATATATATATATATATATATATATATATATATATATATATATATATATATATTTCATGCAAAAATAAGAGTGAAATCGGAAAGTTAAATTGAGGAAACATGAGAGCATTAATTTCAAGTGAACCTTCTCTTAAACCATCTGTTGTTATGATGACATATTCATTTGTAAACGTAACTATGTAGCTTGATTGGATTGTAACGCTAGATGCAGTAGTTGGAGAGTACAGTATTGCCAAAAACTAGACGTAGCCCATCAAGGAATTTAGAAATAGAATTTCAGTGGTCTAACATTTAGTTTCAAGTCAAAAATTGGATCATTAGGGAACATGCTAGTAAAGTTTTTTTTTTTTTTTGGTTTTTTCTTATAAATTTTTTTCTATTATATACTATGTTAGTGTATTCACCAACTATTCAACTTTTCATTCATAGTCCCAAACAGGTTCATTTGAGTTCCAAAAAGAAAACAGATTTTTTTTGTAACTTCTGTAGAACAGAAGTTAGAATTTGGAGATGATATGCAGCTTTTAGAAGTTTGAAAAGGATAAATGTATGTTTCAAAATTTTGGGAATAAAATACACATTTGTCAAAATTTAAGGGACTTTTTTTTTGAACTTTTTCTCTTTTTTTTTTTAAAAAAAAAAAACTTATAGAAACTGTTAAGGTTTCATTAGACATGTTTACAAATAAAAATGTTCTTAGTAAGTAAACCTAACTTCGAACCTAGACTATATTAGTGTTAGGGATTTCATTCGTCGCCCCATTTTTCTTTTCATATCCCTACTTCCTTCACGTTCAAAGGGTTAAGGATGTGAAAAGCACAATGGGGTGTTAAAATAAATTGTCATTAGTACTGTAGAGTCCTTAATATGGGCCGAATCAAAACAACAACACAATTCCAAGCCCAACAAAAAAAAATAAAAGAAAACTACAAACTCAAATCGTGCGGTGAAGAGACCCTTATCTAATGATTCTAATCCATGGTCAAAGGATAAAGAATAGACGGAGGAGGTGATCCAAGAGGAATTCTCCCAGCCTCTTGTGTTGTGGGACACTAAAATTTGCTATCAACGTCAACAGCCCCACCATAGTGGGCCATTAGCTCCAAGCTCGTCTTTGTCCTGTGTTTCATAGTCAAAATTCCCTAATTTCCCCAATAGCCTCTCCCAATGCCCAACGAAAACTCCCATTCAGCTAAGTTATCATATACCTAAGTGAATTAAAACAATAAGGAATTCATTAAGCACAATCTATGGCATCCATCATAATGAATGAACGCACATAAAAATTCCATTGGTTTTATTGTAAATTGAACAATAAAATTATTATTATTGACAATTAAAATACTCTCAAATGTGAATGAGGGTTTTACCACACTACAAACACTTCAACAATTAATCTCTTAGTTTATTATCGATTACACAAGAGATTTAATCTTACAACAATTGACTATCATAAACTGAAATACAGCTTAAAAATACAGGAAAACACTAATTGAATTACAGAGCCAAATGTGAATGAGAACCTCAAGAAATAACAACATTAACAAATGAAATACAGGGTCAAATGTTCCTATCTTTATCCTTCCATTCTTCAATTAGTCTCTCAAAATTAATCTCACAACTTCCACCAACACTCACAGCTTTCCTCGCAGCTTCTTTGACACAAAGTGCACTATTCTTCAATGATTCAGTGCTCATAATCTTTTTGTTTGCCTTCCCAATCTCTTCCCCTTTCACCATCTGCTCTCCTCCCCAACCCCAATCCTTCTGCCACATCCCCAACCCACTTCTCTCCACAACCTCTGCGTTTATCTTCTGGTCCCCATGCTGTGGCCATGCCAACACTCTCACTCCATACCATGCTGCTTCACTGACTGAGTTCCAGCCACAGTGACTCACAAACCCTCCAATAGAAGGGTGATCAAGAATCGCCTTTTGATCCACCCATGTCTTCACAACAAGCCCTTTTTCCTTCAACCCATTCATGAGTTCTTCCCCCACCACTTTTTCCAATTCCTCTTCCTCTTCGCTATCAACAATCTTAACCTTCACAACCCACAAAAATCTACACCCACTTTTCAATAACCCATCTCCCATCTCTCTAATTTGCTCCCTTTTCATAGCAGTTCTACTTCCAAAGCAAACATAAACTACAGAATCTTGCGGTTGACCATTTAGCCACTTCAATGGTGAGTCTGCATCCCCATCATTTGATTTTAGCTTCTCAAATTCACACGGCATAAAAGGACCAAGAGCAAACACAGGAGGCAATCCATCTCTTAATTTTAGTGCTTCTATTGACTCTGCTTCTAGTTCTTCAAAAGTATTGACCAAAACCCCATTTAGCTTCCTGAGCTTTCTACCATCTTCGGTGAATATCTTCGCAAAAAGACTGTTTGGGACAAGAAGCAATGGAGGAATTGAGGTAGTGGGTACAGGTGAAATCCCTGGAATTTCAAGAACATCAGATGCACTAGTAGCACCGTCAGCAACACTAGGGAAATATGAATAGAATGAGAACATTCTAGCTGATGAGGTAAATAAAATATAGCTCTGAAGACAAAGGGCTTCAGTTACTGGAATCATAGGGGAAATCAAGGTCATGCCATAAACGAAAGCAGAGAGAGGAGGGGAAATTGAAGAGAGCACAGGAATGAGAAGGTGAGCCGAGCGGCGAACAGATTCCCATCGCAGCCAAAAGGGGTCATTGGAGTTAGCAGTTGTTGGATCAAAAGGGAGAAGATCAAAATCAACTCGGTTTATTTGAGGGAATGAGGATTCAAACCTAGACAACAGCTCAGACTCCGCAAGGGAGACTGTAGATTTAGTAGTGATGAGGGTGACTCTGCAACTGTGACGGACAAGAAGATCTGCAAGCCTTAAAAATGGTATTAGATGCCCCATGCCGGCATTGGGAAGGAGTGCAACATGCACAGCGTGTTCACACATTATTGTGAGGTTTCTGAAAGCAATTTTTCCGCAGATTTGCCAGGGGTCTGTGTTGGTGAATGGGGGTTGACTTGAGTTGTTGATGGAAGAACACTAACACATGTGAAGCATTAAGGAGGAGAACAGGAAACCATGTGTTCGGCTTCTCTACCTTTCTTGAGTGAATACTTTTTAAAATTAATTCAAGTATTTAAATAGAAAATAAAGTTTTAATCTTAGAGTATAAATATGCTAAAATTTTACTTATAAGAGTTGTATTACTATATTAAATTATTTCTTCAATCTTATCTCTCTTTCTCTCTCTCAACTACATATGTATTAATTAAACCTAACTCACTTAATGGATCAAGAAAGAATTGAATAAGGATATTTTAGACAATGTTATTATTACAATATTTCAAAACGTGTGCATTAAACTTAAAGACTAAAGATATAAAATGGAGGAATTATGTACTAGTGTAGCACCCATCGGATACGTGGGGTCATGACTAGAAGATAAATGAAAATGAAACTTGTAACAACATAATATGAAACCATCAGATGCAGAGAGAGAGAGAGAGAGAGCGAGTTCACACGGGGAGGAGGAAAGAATCAAGTCTTTCTTTATTACTTTTATGAATCAATGACAAAACAAGGCCCCTCTCTTGAACTAACCCCTACCTAATTCCTTTATTTACTTAAGTTACAACAGTTACAAGTGTCACACAAAATCCCTAAACCAAACTAGCCTCCTTGACTCCCTCTTTGGCCTGCCCACTCCTTCTGATGCTTCCATGTTAGCAACTATATCACCATCCAATCTATTAAACTACTTTAGTTTCTCTAAACTAATATTATTCAAGTATTTAATAATATTATTTTGATAAAAAAGTTTTAATATATTATTAATATTATTCAAAACACTCCAAACATTTCCCAATCAATAAATATGCTCCATCTAAACGTACAATTTAAACACTCTAAACATTATCCAAAAAATAGAATAAATCATTAAGACGCTTAATCTGATAAAATATTTGTTACTATTTAGTTGCACGTTAAGGGCTTACTGCATCCTGTGTTCTTTTTTGTCATTTATTTATCAATCAGCATATACAATGATTTTTGAGCTTTATGTTCATCAAATTTTATTTCAATTTTTCTTATTGCAAAAGAAAGCATAAGCTGGAAAAAAAGTCCTAAGAAGAATCTTGGAGGAGGCAGGGTGGAGGATGGCTTTCCACGTGGGTTTAATATTTTAATCTATGATACCCTAGACAACCTTAGTAGGTTTCATAGTGTCATTCTGTCATTGACATGATTCACAGCATGGCAAACTATAGAAAATGCTTGTGCATTAGATCGCGAAGTAACTCACTTTTATATATATGGAAATCAATCCACTTAATTACTCCAATAGCAATTGAATAAATTTACTCGCAATTTCATTCTTCAATTTTAGTTTGCAATCAATGGTTCCTATTTCTTCACTAAAGAGTTGAAACGCTTTTATTTTGTGCATACCTAATTTCAGAAACAAAAGGCCACAAATATAATCAAAATCCAAAACTCCAACTACTCTCCAACTTTACCAAACACATCCTAATTTAGCACATATAATACCTACACGATTATAATTATTATTATAAACTCTAGGACCCACTTGGTTATGTTGAATCCGACTAAAAAACATTCACATGAACATAATTATTACGAACTCGAGGACCCACTTGGATACCTTGAATCCTTTATGCGATTGATTTAATCCCATATTAGATTAGTAGTGTAGAAGGGGAAGGAAGAATCACACATGATAGAGAGTGAAAGAGAGCTGAGAATGGTAGAAAGCAAAGAATGGTACTTGGCAGCGTATGCAACAGAGGGCATTCCAACATCTGATCACCTTAAACTGCGCACTGTGGTGGTGGACATTGATTCAATCCCAGATGGACATGTTGCCCTTGAGACGCTCTTCATCTCCGTTGAGCCATACCTACGTACCAGACTCACCGGCCTCCAGGACGGAATTTCCCTTCACCAATTTCAGCTTAACCAGGTAAGTACTAATCTTCTTACTTGCTACTAGTATTCTCAACACTCAAGATAACAAGAGAGTTAAATTGATTGATTTATGCAGGTGATAACTGGGTTTGGGGCTGGAAGGGTAATCCGATCAAATGACAGTAACTATAAAGAGGGTGATGAGGTTTTGAATCCATTTTCTCCAGTTGTTGAGTATTGTGTCACACCCTCTCGGTTCCTCAGAAAACTTGATCCTACAAATGGAATTCTATTACTAGATTATTTCAACGCTTTAGGTGCCTTTCTGTTATCTGCTTTTATTTTCTTTTAATAACTTGATCTTGAAGAAAAATTTTAAAATGATTGGCATTAACAATATGCGTGTGGATGAGTTAATTATAACAGGACCACCGGGATTTGCAGCATGGTTGGGAATAGAAGTACTAGGTGATCCAAAACCAGGTTCCAATGTGTTCATATCTGCAGCCTCAAGTGCTGTGGGATTGTGTGCTGGTCAACTGGCTAAGATCAGAGGTTGTAGGGCCATCGGAAGTACCTGCACCGATGAAAAGGTAAACGTATATGTTTCAATTGTTTCTGCATTAAACGGAACATAGCTATCTAGTATTTATATACATATTTTAAATTACGGTGAATGCAGGTGAAACTCATTAAAGAGAAATTTGGGTATGATGATGGATTCAATTACGACAAGGAAACAGATCTTGATGCTGCTTTAAGCAAGTAATAAATTCTTATTCTTTTTTTTTTTTAACTTTCTTTTCTTCACTCCCTGCTTATTACAGATGACTGTTGATTCATTTATACACTTGGATTATGCAGATATTTCCCAAATGGCATTGATGTGCACCTTGATAATGTTGGTGGTAAGATGCTTGAAGCTGTCCTTAACCATGTCAACCCACATGCACGAATACCATTATACCACTTTGTGGGATGATATCTCAATATAATAAGGTGTCATTTGAACAAAGTCAATAAACTCCATTGCATTTGCTAGTTGTGTGACTGTTTGTGTATATACTATTCCTTACACCACAATATATATATATATATATGTGTATTGGTATTTCTACTATAGAGTAGCTAATCAATTTTGCCTTTGGTGCAGGTTTGGACCGAGAGAGAAGGCGTGAGAAATCTTTTGAATATGGTGGGCAAGGAAGTGAAGATGGAAGGTTTTATGATATCATCCTACTTGGACCGTTTTGGAGATTTTGCTAAACAAATGGAAAGTTACCTAAAAGATGGCAAGATTAAGTCTAAGAATAAAATAAACTTTGGAATTGATAGCTTGCTTGACAGCTTAGCATCCTTATTCTCAAGCACTAATATTGGAAACGTAGTTATTCAAGTTAAGGTATAATGTCCAAACGGTACACATATATCACACATATGATATATGATATATGTGTATATTTCATGATTGTAATGATTAAACACTTGATGTTTGAGTTGGTGTGTAGCTAAGTAAAATCCTATTTCATCTTCAACTCAACTTTGCTTTTTGTTGGTCATACATAACCTGTATAAGAATTAATTAATGTCTAATATAATATTAAATATTAAATAAATTTGACAAATAAAAATTGTTAATGAGCTTTCTTTTGTCTCTAATCTCATTAGCCTCTTTACCTATCAAGTAAAATTTAAACTCAATGAATTGGAACTTATTATTTAGACATTTTTATTAGGTTAGTTAATATGTTTGATTTGATATATTTTGAGTTACATATTGAGATCTATCTATATTGCAAATTTCAAGAGGTTCCATCATAATGCACTGTGGTGAAGCATTTACAATATTGCTAAAAATTTTACATGGGAAATACTTGGTTTTTGACCCTAAACTCATTGTAATGGGGAACTTATCATAGCTCTTTAGCTTGATGCGTATAAGTGCCACTACATGTAAATATATCAATTATGATTTAATTTGTTGGACATACCATCTTGCACACTTCAAGTTGCAAGCTTACAATAAACAAACATGTAATTATTTAATTGATGTATCCATTAAAATCATAAAATATTTGAATGGTCTACATAGTAGGTGTACCCTTATATGTATTTCACAAAACCAAGGGATTTTGTCCAACTTTGGCATTCTTTAAAAAAAAATAAGGCATGAGAATTCACTAAATTAAATAATCTTCAAGTTTTTCAATATGTAATCAAGTGAATTCTCAATAATCTTTTACATCATATTGATTTGGGATGGCTTAACTGACTATGCCAACTTGCAAACTTATTACGTTTTATGAACTTCCAGTTTACAATTACAAGTAATTAGTTGTAGTTACATATATGCAGTACATACTAGAAGAAAATATGGATAATTTTTCCAATAAAATAATCAATACTTCCATCATTTGATGTCTTAATTTGGTATCCACATTATGCAAAAAATCAATGAATGATTCTGTTCCTCCAAATAACAATTTACTAGTTCTACAATAACTTTCCATTATCCTTTTATTCTCCTTTTCTCCTTTAAAAAATAATTTTCTAGCTCTTTTAGAGCATTCTTTTATTTTTTTTCTACCAAATATGATATTTGTCATAACATACTATTTGGGGATAAAAACATTACGACGAATAATAAAACGACTTTATTTTAAAAAAAAATAAGTTTTGAAGTCGCCATCAATTGTTTAAGAATAAGGTACAATTAGAAACCCTATTTATTTCAAAATTTATATATTTATTTATTTTTTTCTTGGAAAGGCACTGGAATACAGACCAGAGATGAGTTCGGAAGTCAGTTATGTGTGAGGAAGGTGTTAAGCACCTCACAACATTTGT
Organism: Bauhinia variegata; assembly: GCA_022379115.2. Lineage (NCBI taxonomy): Eukaryota > Viridiplantae > Streptophyta > Magnoliopsida > Fabales > Fabaceae > Bauhinia > Bauhinia variegata. The sequence goes on along the minus strand of CM039427.1, from coordinate 3,088,058 downwards.
CAAAAGACAACTACCCAAATTAGTTGCGCAAAATAAGATATAACCTGAAATTGTATTTTATTCTTTGCAAAAATAAATATTACAATTTTTAAAGCAATGGTAGAAAGATAAACATATATGCATGAGTTTTCTAGATGAATCTAGGGTCCTTCCATCCTTCAAGACAGATAAACCGTCCCTCCAGATGGTGCTTATCCTCACCTAGGTTAGATATGGTGAGCTCAGTCTTATAAAAAAACTGGACTACCTATCTTTCCATAATAAGTGAGGGGCCTCGGGATCCCTAAAATAAATATTACAATCTTTAAAGCAATGGTAGAAAGATAAACATGTATGCATAAATTTTCTAAATGAACCTAGGGTCCTTCCATCCTTCAAGACAGATAAACTGTCCTTCCAGATAGCGCTTATCCTCACCTAAGTTAGATGTGATAAGCTTAGTCTTATAAAAAGACCGGACTACCTACCATTCCATAATAAGTGAGGGGCCTTGGGATCTTAAAAATTCAGATGCACCTTAAAGTGTATGCATGTTAATTACAATTTGAAATTTGAGAACCGGATACATTCAAAATTACATAGGAAATATAGTATGAAATAAACATTATTGTTGTTTTTTTTTTTTTCTTCTCACATTCCACTTTCTTCTTGGCACCTTTTGGTCCTGAACAACTCACCTTGTTTTTAGCCCATTGTATATTCTGATAAACTCATTCTTTATACACCCCTACATTTCCTATTCGCACCTCTCCTCTTGTGTGACTTTCTTTTACTCACGCCCTCAATTTCTGTCTGCGCCCATTTCTCCCAGAACTAATTATTTTCTTTTCTCACACCCTCAATTCCTATTTGCACCCCCAACTCTTTTATTTCCACACTCCCGAAATTGCTATTCACACCTCTTACCAGCTTTCCAAAATCACCATTCCTTTCCGGACCTTCTCAACATACCAGCTGAATATAGCATTTATACACAAGATCAACCACACCAGCTACCAAAAACAGCAGATGAAATACCAACAAGAGATTCATGTTTAAAGTAAAATTCAGTTAAATTATAATCAATTAATTATAACATCAACAGAGATCAAATTGGTAATCAATAGCAAGGTTCACATAATCAAGAATAAAGGAATAATCTCCAAGCATTCAGTTAAACCATAATTTTCAAAATGCAATAAGGTTTTTGGCTAGTAAAAAGGAAAATCATATCCATCGGTCCAAATTATTCCACCAAGATCGCAGAGACACAAGTTCATATTTGGGTTATAAACTCTAAGCACATTAATGGAGAATGTTGATTAATAAGTGGAGGACACATATGGAAGCATTCCGAAAATACTATAACAGCAACTAACATTCAGCAACAGAGAAACAAGGAAGGCGAAATCCTCAAAACCCTTTCCCTATAACAGTAACCCAGATTCGATCAATAAAAGCATCACTCAAATCAAAATACAAACACAAATTAAATTCTAAACCAGAATCACACTCAGAAGCTCAAACTAGAACTCAGAAATTCATGAAGATCATTTCCAGATGCCCAGAGAATTCAAGCAGATTTGAAACAAATTAATCATTCACAAATGATTAGTCATCGCTAATTGAAATTAAGGATAGATGGCTAGCAAATGATCCAAGAATTCCTACCCTTAATCAGCTTCACTTTCCTCAATTCTTCTCATTTGTATGTGCCCCTTCTTCTCCAAATCACTTTGGCTTCTTTTTCAATTTCGTTTTCTCCGCTCTCGCTTCACTCTCGCTTCCCTCTGTTTTGCCTTCTCTCTCTTTTGTTCACTCTACTGTCTTCTCCAGTCTCTCTCTAACTTCCGATCCTTCCCCTTCTCTCTAGCTCTCTCTGGAAAATCTCCCTGTTATTCTCCTCTTCTCCATCCATTCTCTCTCTAACTCTCTCACCTTCTCTCTATCGCCTCCCGCTCTTCACCCTCCGATCTCACTCTCAATTCTTCTTTTTCATCCCCTCTCAACTTCACTCACGCATTCTGTTTTCTCGCTTGCCCTTCGCTCCCCTCTCCGCCAATTCCGCTTCGCTTCCACTTGCTTTCAACCAACTCCACTCCCTTCCGTTTGCTTCCTCTGCTTCCTTCTTCGCGATCCTTTTTTTTTTTTTTTCTATTTTTTGTTACTATTTCCTTTTCTTTTCTTCTCTTCTGCTTCCCGTCTTTCCTTTTCTTTTCTTTTCTTTCTCCTTTTTTCCCCTTTCTATTTTCACTAATCTCCTTTCCTTTTCTTTTTTTTTTTTTTTTTTAAAAAAACATATATATAAAAGAAAATAAAAAGTAATAAAATAAAAATAATAGATAAATAAAAATAAAACATAAAACATAAAAACAATAATAAATAATAATAAATAACTGATAAAACAAAATGTCAGGACAAAATATAATGTTTATAATATTATTATTAGCTTTATATTAAGAGAAATATTTTATCTGTGAAATCAAAAATAAATATGGTAAAATTAACAGTACTACATTAATGCAATATTAATTAAAATATTCTTAATATATATATACTAATCCAGACTAATTAAATCGACTATCAAACAAAATATACAACCATTTGCTCACATTTTTCCTTTTTCATTCTTCATTATTTTTCACTTCTGTTGATGAGAATATTATCCAATAGGAGGTACTCATACACTTAATTTTGGGAAGGCACCCTGTTAATATACAAGTGTTTAGGGGGGGGGTGCGCGGGGGGCTCCCAACATTAATCTCAATCCCCATATCAAAAGTTACAATATAATACTTTTCAAAATATATACTTTACCATATCTTTATATTCTTCTCTCATTTCTTGGTGGTGAGACTTATTTTTAAATAACAATGGTTGCAACTATGTCCAAGCCCATTTATAACAAAAATTGCTACATTCACTTTAAGGAATTGAACAAATATAATTGAATATGAGACTTATGATTTCTCATCAAAAGCTTTGTATTTCTATAAACTTTTTTCTTGATATTGCTACTACTTAAGAAATTTCAAGGCATAAATATAGAGAGGGTTTTCCTTTTAATCAGTAGAGACAAATATTTATGAATCAGAAAGAAATCATGTTGAAAACAATTTCAATTCAAATAAATCAATAATTAAATATCATTTACATAAAAATCAATTGTTACATAATATCTTTTAACTAGTAAAGAAAATTGTCATATGAATGTCTCTCTATGCTTTCAAATGAAATAATTACTATTTATCTATGGAATCATTGATTCTTGAGACAAGAAGAGATCATAGTTATTTTGCTAAAATAATCACAAAAGTAAATTTTTAATACTCTCTTATTTATCATCAAAGAAAATAGATTAAAATAGCTAAAATCAAAAAATTACATTTTTAGTATTTTTTCTATGGTTTTTTTAGACACGTTGCTTATTTATATTATCTCTTATTATTCTATGCTATGGTGCATTTGAACTCAACAAAATTACATAAAATTTATGTTATCACTCTTCAAGGCGCATAGGCCTATTTGGACAAATTCATGTTATGGCACTCTAAATTTCATATATCATTTTGCTCATCAATTTATGGCTCTTCAAGAACCATAGACAATATGACATTTAATTAGATCACATTTGATATCAAGTAAAAATCATATTTGTTTCTCCTGATAAAGCCGCTTAATATAGCCTCTAAATCAAGCCACTTCATTAAGGATTTTACTAACAAAGTCTTGGCAGACTTCCCCAATGGATATATCTCAAAAGAAAAACCATATAGAATATCAAGCAAATTCCAAAAATATCACATGGGAATTTGCTCTAAAAGAATAAGCGTATAAGCACTTGAAATAGGCATCAATGCGCCACTACCATCAACTCAATTAGTAAAAATGTATTGATATACCCAAGAACCAATTAAAAAATGGAGCAGCATATGTATCAAGTTTCATTGACATGGATATGGCAAAAAGAATAGAACTATGACTTGATAAACAATTTGGAATTGGTTCACATAATAACATCAATTCCATCGGGATCTAAATGTATAATATATATATATATATAATTCCACAAAATCATTTAAACAAACAAGAATGTCATGCCTGTTTAGATTGAGAATCTATCAGAAGTTAGACTGCTGAGGTTGCTCATTTTCCATGCTATCTTCACTTTGGGAATAATTGAGAGAGTAAAACTATCATGTTAATAACGTGTTGTAAAAGTAAAGTAAATTGAGAACAACAAGAAAACCATAAGAGATGAGAGAATAGAAAAAATAATTCCTGAAACCCTCTATTTATACATTCTATTATAGGAACCCTCTAGTTATAGGTAATTATTTGAAAAGTTAAGAGTTATAATTTAAATTCAATGATAGATAAATCAAAGATCAAGAGTTAAAATGGAATCAAAATCAAATATTTATCACTGCACTTTTCAAATCCAATTAGACTCAATCAAAACTATATCCAAATTGCCGAATACTTCAATGATATTTTGTAACTGGAAAAGTCGAGCTTCAACACCAGCAGATGCCAGTGTCACTATCAACAAAGTTAAAATGGAATGGAAACAATTTATCAATGTAATGGGCAGGTTCTAACATAGTCTTCCACTTAATAATTCACAATGCACATAAAACTATTGTCAGAGCATCCTTTTATTCAATGGCAGAGATTTTAAGGTCTTTGGAGAAGTGGATTGACGCCTGCCTATAGTGTCACCACTGTAGGTGGTGGCCAAATTATAAATTATGAATTTTGATTTTCAACACGAGTCGTATTCACAAACAACCACTAATACAAGTCTTAGTTTTCTTAGTTGAAATTTGGGAGTTTTTTAATAACAAAGAAATCAATTTAATGAGTAACAAGTAAAGTAAACTGAAACTACAATTAATGAAATGTAATCACCTAGGGACTTTCTAACCACAAGCAACCCTATCCTCAACCTAGAAATTCATTTTAGTTAAATTAATGGGGATTAAGCAGAGAATTACCCTATAGCCCAAGAGCAAACTCTAGGTTTTTTACTAAAACACCTCTTAGTATATGGCTATAGAGATTAAACCTATTCTAAACAATAACCCATGAGTAAAATAGGCAATCAACAAGCTTAAGCACCAAAACCCCTTAATCTCAGAATTATTCAAGTAGTTGTGAACCCTAGGCACTCTAAATTCAAGCAACAATCAAGGAATAACCCATCCATAATCATCACAACCATAATTATACCATAAAACATGAATAATCCATCAGAAATATGGCAAAAATCATAGAGAAAATAGAGCAACCAGCAGCCACGAATTCCAACAGTAAAAATCATATATTCATTGAACTAAAATATCAAAAGAGTATAATATTCGAGTTTCAAGGGTCACCCGATGGTTTTCAAGCTTCCCCAAGGTGATTACAAGGCTGGAGGAGAAGAGGGAAGAGCTGAACCTAGGTGAGAGAGAGGGAGGTCGTGAATGAGAGGGAGAAGAGGGAAAATCTGACCAAAAGGGGGGAAAAAGTGTTTTTGGGCAGATTTACAATTATGTCCTTCACTAACTAAGCTAAATTACAAGCTTGCCCTTAAGGATGAATAAATTATAATTATGTCAGACTTCATAATTTCATGAATTTTTGTCTTTCTCTAATTAATTCCAAGCATAAAAGTTCACCCAATTGCATCGAGGTCAATTCGGTCCAGTCCTGAAAACAAGAATTTTATAACAAGTAAATTTGACCTTAAAATAAGAAAATTAATGTGAAATGCAAGTAATTTCAATTAGACTTCAATAATGTAAATATTAGTTAATTTATCCATTAAGCACAACAATAAGACATAAGAGTATAATTATAAACACTGAAAAGTGTTTATCATGGATTTTGCAAAGAAGCTGAGCTAGGGTTGCGGCTGAGTTTTTATTGCTCCAAATTGGAGCTGATTTAGGAAGACTAAGCCCGGAAAAGGTTGTCATAGAAGCCATTGCTAGCAACCTCTTCTGGTTTTGTTAAGCGTAAAGCAGAAGAATTTACATTTTTTTAAAAAATATAATAAAGAATTTATATAATTGAATAAATCAATTGTGCAGAAACACAGAACGAAGAGGTGCAAACTGCATTGGAAGGAAGGATAGAATGAAAAAATAAGAAAATGGATGTTATGTGAGTTTCACGTGATTTTTAATGAAATAATATAGGCCATTAGATTTGATTAAACTTAATGGATAAGATGGATAGTAAATTTTCATACTTACTCTTGAAGTTAATAAATCTCTCCTCATAACAGGAGAGAAGAAAAAAGACAATAAGTTTAAAACCTACTAATGACTTTTTTTTTTTTTTTTTTTATTTTAACTTGGATTTCCAGCTTTCATCAAATTGGAAAATTAGAATCCTTCTTTAAAGAAAACATATAGGTCACTGTTTGCAAAAAAAAAAAAAAAAAAAGACAACACAGCATACATTTGTGTCCCTTGTATGATTTCTTAAAATAATTTGGTATTAAATAAAAGTTTATTTATATTACTGGATAAATTATTAAAATCTTATAATTTATTAAATTATGGGATAAACATTTGTCCAAAATACTATTAAATAAAACTTTGTTCATAGTACTAAATAAATTCTTAAAATTTTGTAACTCACTAAATTATGGGACAAGCATTTGTCCAAGATATTAAACAAAAATTTTAACTCTGTTATTTTTCAAACCACCATATAATTCTTTATACTTTAACTAATTAAATCAATAGCAGTAAGTCTTAATGGCCGGCGGCAAGCGAGGTACCAACAATAGTTAACAACCCTTTTTTTAATTTTTATTATAGATTACTTTAATTGTTATAAAATATCAAAATCTTATTATATGTTTTTTTTTTTTTTATAAAACAACATAATACAAAATGTATTACTAAAAATTTAATACAAATGATATAAAAAGTTTTTATTCAGTACATTAGCAACAAATAATAAACAGTATAAATTTTTTTATTATAACTCAAATTTTCGTGATATATTGGTTTTTTATATTTCCAATATTACGTATCAATCTCACTCATAATGTTTTCACGTTAGAAAAATATGAAAAGGTGAAAATTACTTATCCATTTTTTGTAAACAAAATTATCTATCTTTTAGCAAATAAGACGATACACTACACATTATAAAGTAAATTTAACTTCCAAACAACAAAGGCCATTACTTTTGGGACACCCTATTTTCAAACGTACAGACTTCGAAATTTGCAAATTGTAATTGTTTTTATGTAAGGATTTTGAGATTTGTAAATTGTAATTATTTTCAAAATTAGTTCTTGTGGATTTCAAAGTTTGTTAGCTTTGAAGTTTCTATTAATAGACTTCAAAGTCCGTACATAACATAAGTTTTCTCTTTAAAAAAAAAAACTATTAAGAATAATGTTAAAACAGGCTCAGGCTCCTGGAGTGTCATTAGAAGGAGTACGCCAAAAGAAAAAAGATTCCAAGCCTAAAAAAGAGAAAACGACAAACTCAAATCCAATGAAAAACAACAGAACCTTATCAAATCAATGGTCAAAGGATGAGGAAGTGAAGCAAGGGGAATGGTCCCCTGCCTCCTAAGGGACAATTAGATTTGCTATCAACAAGAACAGCCCCCTCCATGGTTGGCCATTATCATCTTCCAACTCCCTTTGTGGCTAAGTTATTATATTCCTATGATTTAATCAACAAAGAATCTATTAAGCATGGTGGATTCCATGTAGGTATTTTCATAATGAATTAACGAATAAAATTCCATTGGTTTTATCATAAATTGTACAATAAGATTACCATTATTGCCAATTGAAATACTCACCACACTACAAACACTTCAAAGATTACTCAGTTTATTATCGATTACACGAGAGATTTAACATAATTGACAATCATAAATTAAAATATAGAAAACACTAATTGAAATACAGAGCTAAATAAGAATGAAGACATCAAGAATAAAACACCTAAAAAATAAAAATAAAACAAAAGAAATACAGGGTCAAGTGTTCCTATCTTTCTTCTTCCATTCCTCAATTAATCTCTCAAGATTAGTCTCACAACTTCCACCGACACCAACAGCTTTCCTTGCAGCTTCTTTAACACAAAATGCACTGTTTTTCAAAGATTCATTGCTCATCATCTCTTTGATTGCCTTCCCAATCTCTTCCCCTTTCACCATCTGCTCTCCTCCCCAACCCCAATCCTTCTGCCACTTCCCCAAACCACTCATCTCCACAACCTCTGCGTTTAACTTTTGGTCTCCATGATGTGGCCATGCCAATACTCTAACTCCATACCATGCTGCTTCAATGACTGAGTTCCATCCACAATGACTCACAAACCCTCCAACAGATGGGTGACCCAGAATCTCCCTTTGATCCACCCATGTCTTCACAACGAGCCCTTTTTCCTTCAATCCCTTCATGAGTTCTTCTCCCACTACTTGTTCCAATTCCTCTTCCTCTTCATTATCAACAATCTTATCCTTCACAACCCACAAAAATCTACACCCACTTTTCAATAACCCATCTCCTAGCACTCTAATTTGCTCCCTTTTCATAGCAGTTCTACTGCCAAAGCTAATATAAACGACAGAATCACATGGTTGACCATTTAGCCACTTCAATGGAGAATCTAAATCCCCATGATATGATTTTAGCTTCTCGAATTCACATGGCATAAAAGGACCAAGATCAAACACAGGAGGCAACCCTTCAGTCAATTTTCCACATTTGAGTGCTTCCATTGAGACTCTCTTTCTAGGCCTTAGAAAGTATTGACCAAAAGCCCATTTAGTTTACTAAGCTTTCCACTATCCTCCATGAACATCTTAGCAAAGAGACTATTAGGGACAAGAAGCAAAAGAGGAATTGATGATGTGGGTACAGGTGAAATCCTTGGAATTTCAATAACATCACAAGCACTAGCAGCACCATTAGCAACGCTAAGGAAATATGAATAGAATGAGAACATTCTAGCTGATGCGGTAAAGAAAATATAGTTCCGACGAGAAAGGGCTTCGGTTACTGGAATCATCGGGTAAATCAAGGTCATGTCATAAACAAAAGCAGAGAGAGGAGGGGAAATTGAAGAGAGCATAGGAATGAGAAGGTGAGCAGAGCGGCGAACGGATTCATATCGCAGCCAAAAGGGGTCAGTGGAGTTAGCAGAGGTTGGATAAAAAGGGAGAAGATTAAAATCGACTCGGTTTATCTGAGGGAATGAGGATTCAAACCTAGACAAGAGTTCAGATTCCGCTAGGGAGACTGTGGGTTTAACAGTGATGAGTGTGACTCTGCAGTTGTGTTGGACAAGAAGAGCAGCAAGTCTTAAAAATGGTGTTAGATGGCCCATGCCGGCATTGGGAAGGAGTGCTACATGAACAGACATGGCTTTGAGGTTTCTGAAAGCAGCTTCTCTGCAAATTTGCTTAATGCTAAAGGTTTGTGTAGTGAAAGAGGGTTGGGCCGTTTATGGAAGGATACGGTTAGAGCATTGAAAGCAGGCAGAAGAACTTTCATTTTTATAAGGACAATTTTAATGTGTACATTTATTAGGGTATGCCATTTTTACACTTTATGGAGTTACTTGCAGAAGAATTTTAATGTGTACATTCATAGTATTACGTGGTATCTCATTTCTTTTTTTATCTATTACCCTATTTAGTTTTAAATATAGAAAATTATTTTTAAAAAGTTTTTTTTATATTTAATTTTTATAAAAATATTATATTATATTTTTATTTTTATATATTACAATAATTAAATAATTTATTTTAATTTTTTATCAATCAAAAATAATAAAGGCATCATATTGCATATTCATCATACTATATTGTATATTTCCTATATTCTATTGTACATATTCTTTATATGTAACAATTAATATAAAAGAATAAACATAAAAATATTTTCATTTTTCAACATACCATTTTATAAAATGAACTAAATTAAAAAAAAAAAAATCGTCTTTTACTTAGAAAGTATAACTGGAGGGAGTATAACTCATCTAAATATATACAATTATTTCTCATATAATATTATTTTAAATTTATAATACATATAACAAAAAAATAAGACATGAAAGTGGAAATGAGATTTTCTCTGTTTGTGCAAACAGATTGCAGATAAGTTAATTTTTTCTTATTGAGAAGGACAGGGAACGAAGGTCTATGTCGGCAGTCAACACTGGAGAGAAAATGGTATTTGTACAACGGTACACTCAACATTAAAAATTTTATATGCACGTTTCACGTTTAGATGGCTCTTTAATGCAGGGTGGGCGCCTAGGGGAATGATCAAAAAACTTCATTAAATATCTCATAGGTATTTCAAAACTTACACTTTCAAAAATGGCACTATATTTAAGACTAGAGAAGTAACTCAATACAAACTTACACTTTTATAAATGAGAATTGTTTTTTTATTTTTCTTTTTTGTGTTTAGAAATAAAACGATAATATTTTAAAAAATTGACTTATATGTTGAGACTTCAAATAAACCTTTCTATTCGTAGGGAAGAAATAGTATTTTAACATTTTTATGGAAACAATATATTTTTCTTAGAAGAGAATAGCAATTTATTCATCCTTTAAGGAAAAGAACAAGAAGATTTAGAGTGTAGATTAACTTAAAAAAATATTATTCTTGAAGAACAGAATTAAAAAATATTTATTTTCACTTTTAAAATTATTTTTTATTAGTAATAATTTTTTTAAAGTCCTTAATTATATGCATCTATCAAAAGTAATTTTTTTTTAACTTATAAAACACTTTTTACTTTTTTCCAAAAATTAATTAAAATACTCGAGAACTATACAAAAGTATTTTTTTTTGCTGTGAAAAATGTTTTTGACAAAAAAAAATCCAAGAAGCTCTTAACAATAAATACTCACAGATTTTATATAATCGAAATAAAAAAATAAAACGAGATTGAAATAAAATCCACTATTTTATTTTAAAATAAAATAAATTTCTATTCCCTTCTAGGAAAAATAATTTTTTTTCATAAAAAATAAAATAAAATACTATTTCTTAATAAAATCCAAGTAGAAAGGGTTTATTTGAATTCTCTAACATACAAGCCATTTTCTTAATATTATCGTCTTATTTCTAAGCACAAAAAAAGAAAAAAAAAAAAAAAGGAAGATCAATTCTCATTTATAAAAGTGTAAGTTTGTATTGAGTTAATTATTTGTATATAAGTTTATATATATATCACTGCTGCTCAAAACCAACCTTAGGGGATCAACTCTATTGCATAAGTGGATTCCTAATTTTTATATCCTAAAAGCTATGAAATTGTAGTAAAAAATTTATAACTGTATATCTAACTAATTGAATTACGTTATTTCTAATGATGTAACACTTGTTGAGTAGCTTATACATATTTTAATAATTTTTTAATGAATCCCATGATATCACATTATTTTTTCATTATTTTATGCAACTCTCATTATTTCTCAATCTAATAATACAATTTTACAAAAAATTTTAAATAGACCTCACATCGTATCTTACATCATTATAAGAATTAATTATAATTGAAAAATTTTGCCCACCTAATAAATTTTGGAACTTCTTTTTGAGGTTGCACTTGAGAGCTACACATGTACTAACATAAATTTTTGTATATTACATTCTAGTGATTGTAACTCATTATTTTAAGTTGTATAAGTTATGTAAATCTTTATAATATCTCCATTAGATATAGCCTTAAAGTTGTTTAGTAGAATTGGCTATACACCTAACTAAAATATGTTAAATAACATAAAATAATATAATAAATAAATAAAAAATCATTTTACTTATTTTTAAATTTATTATCAATAAATTAATTGAATAATTAAATATAATTATTTTTTATTATGAAACAATTAATTAAATTATTAGTTATATTTTTATTTATTTGTTATTCATTGATTAATTAAATAATTAAATAGAATGAAGGAGAAGGGATAACGAGGAGAGAAAAAAAAATGAGATGTAAATATTGTTATTTGTTAAAAAAGTTAAGGATACAAATGATGTTAAATTATTAGCAGCTAGCTTCTAAAAAATATACACTACTTTAAATAGCATTTCAAAAACTAGCTTTCAAAAGTTATAATCTCTTTTCATTTTTAATTTACTAAACATCTCCACTTGCTTATTGGCTAATGTCAATATTTTATAATCTCCTAAACAATTTATAGGCCTTGTTTAGTAAAAATAACTAATAAGCTAGATAAAAGCTGAAAAGTTAACAAATAGCTAAAATATTAATTTTTAGTTAAAAGCTGTTAGTTGAAGGTTAAAAGCTATTAAACTAATTTATTGAATTAGAAGTGTCTGGTAAAATTAACCATTTAGTTAATTAATAAATGTAAAATTACATAAAAAAATATGTTATATATATATATATTCCAATTTTTTATAGAAAAATATATATTTTAGGAATATGTAGTTTAAGATTTTTAATTAATTTTGAACTGTTATATTTTTTTAAAAAAATTAAATACTTGTATTAAATAAATTAAATATTACAAATAGTATCATAGTTCAAATGAATGGTAAAAGAAAATATAGAAATATTAATAAGCATTGTAAATATTGTTGTCCATTAATGCAGTAAATATTAATATTTCAATCTTTCTTAACACGAAGGCTTCTTTATTGTTTATCCTCAATCTTAAAGTATAAGGGTAATAAAACCTTGAATAAAATATATTTTTTACTCTTAATGTTTACTGAAAAAATCAATGTAGCCTATATCCTTCTAAATCTATCACTTTAACCCTTGACACTACAAAAAACAATTTCAACCTTTCCATCCATTTGCAATTAGTGAGGGCAGACGGTGGAAGCTGAGTTGCACTGTTATTTGATCACGTGGATCATTATCTTTCACATTGGATCTCTCCCCTATCTCCTTGTGTTATTTGAAAAAATAAAAAAACCAACCAAAAAAAAGAAGCACTAAACCCCAGTACTACGTCGTTTGGTTTGTGTAAAATTGGGATTCTAAAGCTCATTCTTTCTCTAGATTAGAGCTCATTCGAGAGCTCAAAAATCCCTCGCAGCATGAAAAATTTATCAAAAAGACATGGCTTTCTCAACGAATATGCGTCTGATTACATAATGTGATTAAGTATTAGTCAATTTAAAGATTTTACAAGATTTTGTGAGTATTCAATTTAACAATTGAATTTATAAAATTCATGTTTATATATATTTAAGCGGAAAAGAAAAGACAAGTGGATTCCAATAATGTATTATATATTGTTGAAAATATATTATTTTATATTTTTTAATTAATCAAAAGATTAAAAAAATAGATAAAAAAATATTAAATATAATGGTAACTTTTTTTAAAAAAATTACAGAGCATTTATTTACCATCTTCTATAATTTTATTCAAGATTTGCCACTAGGAAGGAGCTTCTAAGGGCTTTTATGATTAACTAAACAGTTTAAAGTTCCATGATTTATGGTTTCCAAAATTTATGAATTTCAGGGTTAAAAAATAATTCCACCTCATCGAGGGTTGGTGTGCACCGTTTCAGCTGTGTTTGAGACGTTGCATGATGGCATCTAAAATTTGCATCAATTAAACCTTTAAATATGCACAGTGCAAATTTAAATAAACATCTGGCTTATTAGCTCAGTTGGTTAGAGCGTCATGCTAATAACGCGAAGGTCGCAGGTTTAAGACCTGCATGGGCCAATTATTCAATTAAATATTTTTGTCATTATATGTACTCGCATCGTTTGTTTTCTTTTCCTGAGAAGGGAAAGTGAAGGATACTGGAAATGATTGTACATAAACAGAATTGCACCCCCAGGTATTGGTCATTTCTAACATCACTAAAAATATTTTTTTTTCTATTTTTAGATTATTTAAAAAAAAATTAATAAAAATATTTTTAATTTATTAATCAAGCATATTTTGAGGCATAATTTTCATTTTCACGGAAAAGGAAAAAAAAAAAAAAAACTAAACTAAACAGGTCCTTAAAATTATAATTGTTGGGAGGAATCTATCAGTTTTTGTGTAAGTGATCTATCAAAAGAACTCTTTTAAGAGAGAAATTAATGCTTTAAGAAGTGAATCATATACCCAAAAAAAATTTGAATTTAGTTTAATTGAAATTTAATTAAGTAGGCTTATTAAAATTAGATGTTAAAGTACATATATGCCGTCTTTGGCATTTCATGTTCTGTGCTTGCTATTAACAATTCAAACATAAACGTGAAAGTTATTTTTAAAATTAAGGGTATAAAGAGGAGTTTTTCTCAAAACTAAATCCATTCTATTTACTAAAAACTCATAATAAAATGTAAACAAAAGATGTTATAGGTAGAAGAAAATAAATCTCCAACAAGTTTTTCAAGGTTTCTCAAGGAAAGGAATATCATTGATTAATGTTAGAAAGTAATTTCACTGGAAACATTTCTAGTTTACTAACTAAACATGTTGTTAGGCTTGATTTTTATTGTCACTAGAAATGAAAAACTAGTATAAAAGGGCTCTTCTCATTGTGTTTTCCATCAAGTTGTGTTTTGTTCATTTGAGTAATTTGAGAGTGGATTCTCTCTTTTCCTTTCTGGCTTTTTAGACACTTCAATTATAACGTATGTCCCCTCTGAAGTTGTTCATCATCCTCAAAGTCGGTTGGTATATATGCTTGTAGTAGACATCCTGTGATGATGATGAATAGACGACATACACCTCAGCTTTTCTAAGTTTGTATACAAAATGCCATGATGATGAATAGATGATAATATTTGAATTATGATATGCAGGATTCAGTAGTTGAGTGGTGACTCATTGAGAAGAAAGTATCTGAGGAAATCATTTATTCGTTTGAAGAAAGTCTGTTTGGTGGTGATGATACACAGTATGCTAGCATCATGGCTTTCTTGTTTTCTGTCTCCCAAGCAGTACATTTGACTAAGGTTTATACTTAATTTTGGCCGGTTGTTTGTTTTGGCTGAGCAGAATTTGGCCTTTGTGTGATCTTGAACATTTGGTTGATTATTTAAATTTGCATTGTTTTGGATTATCTGCTTTTACGTTTTTTTTTTTCCCCAAATTGTGTTTTTACTCTATCATACATCTCCTTGCGTGAATCGGCCATTGAGGAATTGCCATCTTCAATTCAAAATGTTACCGGGCCTTCTTGTTTGGACCTATCATTTTGCCAAAGGCTAGAAATGGTCCCAACTTGCATTGTTAAGATGCCGAAACTTGAGATATTGCATGTTAGAGAAGGATCAAGTCTTCAATTTATTAAGAAGTCCAAAGAGCAAGATCAAGTGAGCTCAACTGAGAAATGGATTAATCTTCTCGGCTGTAATTTCCTTAATGGATTTCTTCCTGCATTACTTGGCTGTTTCCCATGTATGACTTCTTTAGAACTATGTGGCAATAATTCAACAATACTTCCAGAGTGCATACAGGCGTGAGAGGGATATTGTATTCATAAATTGTAAAAGCAACTTAAATGAAATTATCAATGCAGTGGGGATACGATAAAGGTATGAACTTGTCTGTCATCAATTCCTTAGTAAATTTCGCTAGATTATTTCATCCATAGATTATGTTGTTAATCACTTCATAAACAACTATGTACTCTTGGGTTATGTGTCTTGTTCGGCGTTTTCATAATTAAAAACATTTTAAAAAAGATATAGCTTATATTGTATCACATTTTAAAGCACAAATTAACATAGATTTTTTAAATATATCATAAGGAATTAGGTAGTCTGCAATACTAATATCTTACGGTGAAACAGGTTCTACTGGCCAATTGATATTGTTTTTAAAACACTAGCACCAAGATTTATTAGATTTGAGCAACTGGCACAGTGGCACCAAGATTTATTACTTAAACCAGTTGTTCTTTTTCCTTTTGTTGTGAAGCAGAGACAGGTTTAGTTAGATGTTGATGTTCACTGTATTTCTTCCCTTGAACTGCTGAGGTTCCTCCTTGACCTATATGTTTCCAGCATGAATAATACAATATGTGTCCATTCTTTGACTGGAAGATCTATATGAAATTCATACAAAAGCTAGTTTAGTTTGGGCTACAGAGATTACAGTCATGTTAAACAAGTCATTCAATGAAAAAGACTTAACTAGGTTCAATTAATGAACAAGGGTTTATGTATATGATAGACTAGAATTGAGAGAGAGCCATTCTGTTCACATGTCCTAACCCTAAGGCAGATATACTTTAGCACTGATTGTCACACAAATCCTAAAAATTGCACTGAGATACTCAAAATGTTCAGTTAAAATAATTATTTGAAATTATTGTTATATATGTCTTTTTGGACGTTTCTTTAGAGTTGTAAGGATTCATGTCTATTGTGGGGTAGGGAAACTTCATATTCCTAGGGCACTTTAATAAAAAATAAAAATTATTTTAATTTAGTTAGGAAATATTGCTCTATTTAGTGGGAATCTTTGAGTTATGTATAGAGAGAATTATGAGGATATCAATGAGAGTTATACGAGGGTTAACATATAAAACTTAAGAGACTTGTTCTCTAGAAGTGTTAATTGTTTCTTGTAAATATCCCTTACATTTAGATATTGAAATGCAAGATTTGAGTGAAAAAATTTCCTCTTCCACTAACACGGTCTTGTCTGTTATCATTGTCCTCCGTTGATATAGTTTTTCTCTTTGTTGGTACCAATTATTATTAGATATATTATATTTATGCTATGAATCTCTAAAACACAACTGTGTGTAGAATCTTGTATGTGTTTCTTGTGTAAGTGCATTTTATTACGACTAAGTTAGAAAATACTACTGGCACAAATCTTAATTATATCTCTTAAGGTTGCTCCAATGATATCATAAGCTTCCAATCATCTGATTGTGATTAAAAAGTATTTGCCAAAAAATTCTTGAAAAGAAAATTTTCTTTTAGGTAATTTTTATATTATTTCAGTGTATCCCAAAAATAACTAAAGCAAATCCACATATATCCATCCAAGTGGAAAACTAGATGTGAGAATCAGTGTGTAGATGTCAGACTAGCAAATCAGAGCCTTCTCCAAGAAGTGTTCATGCATTTAATTGCATCACCTAGAGGTTTATTTTCGTTGCATATTATTTGATGAAATGGGGTTAATATTCCCCAGCTTTTCTATGTAGTTATCTAAAATAACTAAAAGTGTATAAAAAAAAAAAAACTATTTGCCAAAAAATATCTTCATCATACAATTTGAATGTTATTAAAAAATAAGAAACTACAAAATGACAACAATATATCTACGTCTGCCCCACAGAAAGGTAGACCATTTCCTTGACTATCCTTCCCCAAAACACGAAGCTGCATGGATTAGTCTTCAAAACTCTAGACATGTGAAATAAAGTTTTCAAATGATATAAATTGTTATAATAATAATACAATAATAATAATATTATGTTAATTTAGTAAAAAAGTGCTGAGAGATATTTAATAAAAGTCGTTAGTTTAAAATATTAGAATCATATTAAATAAAAAGAACTATACTATTTATTGACTTTTGTTTCAACAGGAATTAATTTCAAATCCAATGATACGAAGATTGCTTATGTGTAAATATATATATATATATATATATATATATTGGTATTTAAATTCATCTTATGTTATTTCAAATTTTTCTTGTTTTCTCAGAAAAAAAAAAAAAAAATTAGCCGCAGCCTTAGAAAACAAAAATAACTTCAAGTGGTGTTAAACAAAATTATGAATTTTTAGAGATGTTTCGTCAGCCGTGTGTCATGGAGATTGTTTCTTCATGCTTTTGTCAAACACTTCCAAGTGTGGAACAAATAAATATTATAAAATTACAGAGGCAGAGGCTTCACTGGATCTCTTTACAATACTCTCTGTCAAAAGGGAATTCAAACTTTTCTAGATGACAAATAGTTAATAAGAGGGGAAGAGATAACACTAGGTCTAGTCGAAGCCATCGAAAAATCTAGAATTGCCATAGTTGTGTTTTCCGAAAACTATGCATCTTCTAGATTTTGCCTAAACGAACTAGTCAAGATTATTGATTGCATAAAGGAAAAGGGTCGATTGGTTTTGCCGGTGTTTTACAAGGTTGACCCATGTATTGTAAGACATCAGACTGGGAGTTATGGGGAAGCATTGGCTAAATATGAAGGAGATCCCTACCATGAACCAGAGAATGTACAGAAATGGAGGTCTGCATTGTGGAAAGCAGCCAATTTGTCCGGCTATCATTTTGAAGATTATGGGTACGTCACCAATCTGCTTTTCGTCTTTCTGTGATTTGGATTTTAATATTTGCATCAATAGTTAAGGAATGGAACTATAAACTACTTGTCAAATAACTATTATAAAATGTATTGGAACCCTAATTAATTTTGTTTCGTTCTTTTGCTTTTGGACTGTAAGTTATCTGAATTTTTAGTGTATAGAATTAATTAGGTACATGAATACAATGCAAGGTAACTTGACTTCATATGAACTTTGTTTAACTTTGCAGTCTGGAATACGAATATGAGTTTATCAAAAATATTAGTGAGGAGGTCTCCACTAAAATTAATTGCGTTCCATTATATATTGCCGAACATCCCGTTGGATTGGATTCTCAGGTACCAGAAGTAAATTCACTTCTAGAAGTAGGGTCTGACAATGGAGTAATCATGGTAGGAATTTATGGGATGGGCAGAATTGGTAAAGCAACAATTGTACGTGCTGTATATAACTTGATTGCTGATAGATTTGAAGGTATATGTTTTCTTTCAAATGTTAGAGAGAAGTCAATTAAGCAAGGTTTGGAACAACTTCAGGAGACACTGCGTTCTGAATTAATTGGTGAGAAGGATATCAAGTATGGGGATGTCAATAGAGTAATTCCAATTTTAAAAAGCAGGCTTAATCTAAAAAAGTTCTTCTTGTTCTTGATGATATTGATAAGCGGGAGCAGCTTGAAGCACTCGCTGGAGGAGTAGATTGGTTTGGTTTTGGAAGTAGAATCATCATAACGACAAGGGACACGCATTTGCTGAATGTTCATAGAATTGAAAGAGTACATCATGTAAAGGAATTCAATCAGCAGGAAGCCTTTGAATTATTCAACTGGAAGGCATTCAAAAACAGCAAGGTTGATCCAGATTTTCAAGCATTTTCAGAGCGTGCTGTACTTTGTGGCTTTGGAGTTCCTTTAGTATTAGAAGTTATGGGCTCTAACTTGTATGGCAAAAGAATTGATGAATGGGTTTCTGCTTTGCAGAAATATGAGGAAAATTCTGATGAACAGATTAAAGAAGTACTTAAAGTAAGTTACAATAGTTTGAAGCAATGTGAGAAAGAAATTTTTCTAGACATTGCCTGTTTTTTTAATGGAGAAAAATTGCAGTATGTGAAAAATATTCTGCGCTTCTCTTCAGAATATGAAATTGGAGTTTTGATTGCAAAATGCCTTATAAAAACTACTAAATATTCTAAATTGGATGAAAAGGTTGAAGTGCATCATTTGATACAAGACATGGCTCAGGAAATTGTCAAACAGGAATCTCCATTCGAGCCTAGTGGACGCAGTAGGCTTTGGTGTAGTGAGGACATCGTACATGTTTTAGAAGAGAACACGGTACATATACATTTTCCATTGAATGGTCTTTTGTTTCTTCTACCACCTTAACTTTCATATTTTGACAAAAAATTATTGATTCCCATTGCTAATCATATTGGTCCAGCAAAATTTATTAGCATGTAGAAATTGTTCTTCATAATTTGAAAATTTTGGATTTGATTCATTTTTTTATGATTTTGTATTTTAAAGGGAACTAATAAAATTCAATTCATGGTACTGAACAAGGCAAGACAAGAAGTGCAATGGAGCGGAAATGAGTTTAAGAAGATGACAAATCTTAGAGTTCTTATTGTAAAAGATGTGAACTTTTCTCAAGGCCCTAGATATTTGCCAAATATTTTAAGGGTACTTGACTGGAAAGGGTATCCTTCATCATCTTTACCATCTGAATTTCACCCGAGGAAACTTGCCATACTCAATTTGCGTAATAGTTTCCTTACATGGTACAAGGCATTCAAGGTGCACATAAACACAAGTTACCTTATATTTTCCTTGGCCTGGTACAATCAATTACGGTTAATATCTATTCTTTTTATTTATTTGTTTCTTTGTTTGTTTGTTTTTGCTTGTTTCAGGAGTTTGAGTAGTTAAAGGAGATTAATTTTTGGGGGTGTAAATTTTTAAAACAGGTTTCAGATTTATCGGAGGCCCGTAATTTGACAGAACTACACATTGACTTTTGCAAGAATTTGATTATAATTCATGATTCTATTGGATTTCTTCATAAACTTAAAGTAATTTCTGCAGAATCATGTGTCAACCTTAGGATTTTCTCACGTTTCATAATGTTAAAGTCTCTTAAAATGTTAAACCTCAAGTATTGCTCAAGTTTACATTATTTCCCTGAAATTTTAGAAGACATGGAAAATCTGTCATATATCTACTTGCGTAAAACTGCCATAGAAGAATTGCCTTGTTCAATTCATAATGCCACTGGGCTTTCCTGTTTGGAGCTGTCATTCTGTGAAGGGCTTAAAAAGGTCCCTACTTGCATTCTTAAGTTGCCAAAACTTGAGAGATTGCATGTAGTTTTATCTTCAGTTCAGTTTAATAAAGAGCGTGGAGAGCAAGACCAAGTGAGGTCAACTCAGGAAAGGATTGATCTTCAGTGCTGTAATTTCTTAGACGGATTTCTTCCAACATTTCTTGGCTGTTTATCGAATGTGGCACATTTGATTCTAGGTGACAGTAGTTTAACATTACTTCCAGAAAGCATACAGGAGTGCAAGTTTTTAAGTCACCTCAACTTGGACAACTGCAAGCAGCTTCGAGAAATTAGAGGGATTCCACCTAATATCAAAGTACTCTCAGCCATAAATTGCACATCATTGGTAACATTACTTCCAGAAAGCATACAGGAGTGCGAGTTTTTAACTGACCTAAACTTAGATAACTGCAAGCAGCCTCGAGAAATTAGAGGGATTCCACCTAATATCAAAGTACTCTCAGCCATAAATTGCACATCATTGACACCTTCTGCTTTAAGCTTACTGGTTGACCAGGTATGTCTTTATCTTTTCTTCCCACTCCATTAAAATTCACATGTATGCATTTTGACTTTGCACTCTCAACTAAAACTGTTGTTTAATAATAACACTTGTAAATGACAGAATACCCGCCCAAGCCAGCACACAGATATCACTTTGCCAGGAGCAAGGATCCCAAAATGTTTTGACCACTATGGCAAGGGAGAGTCTTTGTCATTCTGGTTTCGTAATAAATTCCCAGATATTGCTCTATTTGTCGTTGTGGGCCCAAATAAAATGTTTAGCTCAATCACGTTTGAATGTAATGTTTCTGTCAATGGCAATCTACTGGATCATTGGTTTCAATCTTATCCCATATCAGAGGTGGAGAATACATTTCAGTATAATCTTCGCTGTCGACTTAATTTGGATGAACAAGGAATGGTATATCCAGAAGACGAATGGAATCATGCGGAAATATCATATATATTCAAAACACATAAAGTGGGAAGAAGGAAAAAGCCTTTGGTACAACAAACAGGGATTTATATATTTGACAGAGCTAGAAATCAGAGGGATATTCTATTCACAAATCCTAATCCTAAGCAGTCAAAAAGGCAACATAAATGGAAATATCAATTTTTGGGACTGAAAAGCTGCATGCTTCCCCAAAACTAGAGTCTCATTCATTGTTTGACATTGGAGTAGGGGTATAACAAAGGTATGGTCTTTTCTGTTAACATTGCTTGTTGCCCTGATTTGATAGTGCATCTCTTCAATGTCTATGTGAGCCCTGGGAGTGTTTTGTTATGTGTGCTAGTGCATGGTTTTTCATGAATTTTTAGAGACAAATCACATGTTTTATACATTATGGTTTTTTTATAGATAAATTAAGCCTCTAAGCATCCAGAAGAAGAAAGGAGTTTCTTTTTTAACACAATATAATAATATACTAAGAATTTGTTAAGTTTACCCACATATATATTTACTATTAATAAAGTTTTTGACCTCTTTTGTCAGTCATCAAATTCTTATCATTCGCTAATTCTTGTGTACAAGATTTATTACTTGGAAAGTTAGCTAAATAAGAATACTCTGAACTACTGTTGAAAAAGTGAGTGAATAAGATAGAAAGACATTAGTTCCCTATGGTTAATGTATGCTTTGTTAATAATTGATGGTTCAGATTAGGATTTAATCACTACAAGAAGGCACTGCGTTTGTGGGTTCGTGAATAATTGATGCTTGATAGTGATGGGTTTGTTGTTCCAAAATTTCTAGATAAGCTCTTGAATCTTCGGGAGTACACACCCATGGGATTATGCAGTGTGTGCTCGTCCAGATGTTTGGTTGCTGACTTGGCAGCTTGGATGGCGGCTCCGTTGACCATCTTGACTTCGTTTGTTTGGTTAATTTTATATTTTCTAAAGGTTACTATATTTTGGTAGCAAAAAGTATACGAAATAATCATTTTATTTCAAACTCAATTCTATCAAAATAGTAAGGCATAGGATGCCACAAAATCTAGTCCGTCCCATACTTGCTCCCAAAATGTGTTTAAGAAAGAAAATTTTATTTTAGTCGTTATGGGAATAAACAAGTAAAACAACTTGATTAATAGTCTTATCACATAAGTAATTAACGAAACAAATTATCCCGCTTGCAAAATAAAGTTTAAAGTAAATCTTCATTTTAAATTTTTATTAATTTAATATTTAATATTGTAAATTTTTTAATTTAATTTTTTACATTTTAAAATTTTTATTAATTTTATTTCTTAAATTTATTAATTTATGTGTGAAAGATTAAATTAATAAGTTTGATAAATTTAAAGATTAAATAATTAAATTTTTAAGTGTAAAAAATTAAACTAATAAACTTAAAATATAAAAATTAAATTAATAAATTTAAATTAATAAAAACTTTACAAAGAAGTTGTTATTCTAAAGTTTATTAACACTCGTAAACAGATTTGGATGACCTTTATGTATTTTTATGTGGGTTTAAATCTTTAATATTATAAAAATTTATCAATTACTAAATTTAACTTGTTTATTGATAATGATAATAAATTATTTAAGAATGTATGCTCACTTAAAAATATAAGTGGTTGAGTATAATTTTTTCTTTTAAATTCTGTTTTTTTTTTTTTTCAAATTTTTGAAATAATATATGAGAAATGACTCATAACTTAACATCAATCAAATAATATTACATAATATAGAATCTCTATTGCTTTGTGAAGTTTTAAACAAGAGAGCTCCCTATGTAATTTCATTCCTTTGATCAATAATATAGTGATTTTTCTTACAAAATAATTCTGATATATATCAAATTTATAAATATTATTATCATCGTAAAGATAAAATCTCACTGATTGAATAGGTATAACAAATTCACTAACTTTAAGATTTAAGGTTGAATATAAATTAAGTACCTTGGTGTGCACTAATGATTACACACCTATTTTTTTAAAAAAAAATAATTAAGTGATTCCTCTCTTAATTAGTAATGGTCATGCTAAGTTTTTTTTTTTAAAAAAAATTAGTGCACAATTAGCAGGACAGATTGTGATTAAAATTTGGTAATTAATTTTTCCAGCCAAGAAATGTTCTATGTAATTTATATAAGTAACTTTTGACTTGTATTATTTCTATTTATTATTATCTTAAAATTTGAAAAATAGATATTTTCTGATGAAAACTTTCTGTCACAAAGTTGAGATTATCAATCATATAACTTCCGTGCTTTGCTATAGAATAACTTCCATGTACATTGTTGGTAGTGAAATGTCTTCAATGAAATTTAAAAATCCAACATAAATATGTTATAGCCATTCGTAATAGTGGTTGAGTATAATTTTTTCTTTTAAATTCTGTCCCCAAACCATAACGAAATCCACGGCCCTAAATATTTTTGACAAACTATCAAAATATTCCATCACAAAATGTTCTTCAATCTAACAATACCATCACAAAATACTTTTATGAAAAGAAAATTAAAAAAAAAAAAAAAGTAGAGAGGGTAAACTAAAACTTTCGACCAAAATGACAGCAAACATGAAAGTTATGTTGTGCCACAAAAGTTAAGGACTATTACGTCCGAGTAAAATTAGAGCATGATCAATTTTTGTAAAGTTACGAGTAATGATTTGGTTGCAATTTACCCAGATTCAAAGGCAAACTTGAAATTTGACAATGTTGTAAAATGACTTTTCCCTCCATTTTTTGTAAAGTTACGAGTCATGATTTGGTTGTAATTTACCCAGATTCAAAGGCAAACTTGAAATTTGACAATGTTGTAAAATGACTTTTCCCTCCATTTTACACCCTAGGAGTCAACATTTCCCCCCTTTTCAGCACCATCTCACTTTTTTCTTTCTCCCTCCCCCGTTTTTCACTTTTTTTTTCTCTTAGGGTTTAGACTTTCTCCTTCTCCCTCATGGTAGCCTACATGGCAATGGAGGTGTGGAAGCTTGTAATCAACCTAGGGGAAGCTAGAAGACCATTGGGTTTGCCTCTAGAGATTTAATGCTTGTATTTAAGTGATATTTTGTTATTTAATGGATGAATTTTCAGATTTCTCGGTCCATGGTATTTTTGATGGTTTATTCTTGATGCTCTATGAATTATTTACATTGATTCTTGATGAGTTATTCATGGATTGATGTTGGAGTTTGAATTTTAGCTCTTAATCTAGTTGATTCTTCATATTTCTTGATGGTTATTCTTGAACAAATCAATTTACAATGCTTCTAGTTAGGCTATTTTAGGTTCATTGTTAGATTGAAAGTATGTTTGGGTTTATGGGTTATTAGACCTAAGCAAACTAAATGGATTTAGTTTCTAAGCTTAATATGTCACCTATTTGATGCATAGATTATTGCTAAGGATATGAGTAGTTATATTGGCTAAACTCTCAATGGGTTGTCCCAGTAAAAAAACCTTTAATTTCATTTATTAGATACAAAATGACATTTTAGGTTAAGAATAGAGAACTGAAAAGTTGAATAGTTATTTCCTAGGTTGGTTACACTATTATTCATTTACTATTTTGTTATATTTTATTTCTCTTTGTGTTATGTATATATTTTATTTTAATTGCATTTCTATTTTATCCAAACTAAAACCCCGCATTTTAGTGTAAAAATAATTAAGATGTACTTTTTTTATTTTTCGAGAATTTGACCTGAGTTGAACTTAATTGTAAGACAAAAATTTAATTTGAAATTCACCTAGAGTAGTGATACTCTAGAGACCTCGTCACATCTTCAAACTTGCTTTTGAGCATATATGTAATATTAATGAGTTAAATTAAGGAACTTTAGGTATAATTCTGAATGCATATAAGATTCCAATTTAATCTCATGAATTTTACAATGTTTTTGAACTTTTCAGTGGTTAATCCTGTGCATTTCAGATTTGAGGTTTGGAAGGAAGGTGAATGCCGAGTATTTTGGGGTTACACTGAGCATCCAAGCCACTGGAACTCAGAATCATTTTTAGGCAGCCAAATATCTAGCTTTATTGAAAGAAATAAGTATGATACTCCTTCAAAATGTTAAAATAACTTAAACTTTTTAACATTGACACAAATGATAGTGTATCTTAACAATCTCTTTTCTCAACCCTGAGTAATAGAGTCTACATCCACTCTTACCAATGCTCCAACTAGTGGCCGATATGTGCTTAACTAAACAGGACCACAATTCATCATCATTATTATTATTTGTTGTAGTTGTCGTCGTTGTTTATGAACCATTTTGTTAAAGGAATAATGAAATCTCACAAGTACATAAACAGTAAAAACACTGGAATTATGTCTCATTAAAAAGTGGGATTAGGCCAACCAAGTGAAGGGAAATGGAAGCAAATTCCATGATCGACTAAGAAAATTATTATTTAAATTAAATACATCTCATCTAGTACATTATAAACTAAAAGACAAACCCATATAATTGATTTTGTCATCACTAGCATAAAATGAAACATGCAGTCACTTTTCCACTTACAATTATAAATCTAGCTTTTTGATTTTATATAGTAATGTTAAGTGCACAATCTCTAGTTAAACAAATGGCATGGGCAGCAGGATTTGAGTTTAAATGTTCCCACTTAAACAATTTCCTCTCAATCTCAAGATGTAATCTTTGCTTTATTTATGTTATCAATCTCAGAAACCACGGAAACAGAAAGCGGAAAAGTTTTAGAGTACCGAGAATTGGAAGGAAAAAGTGAAAGTTGTATCAACCAATTATAAATGCACGAGAGTTCTCTTAATATATGCTGAAATGCTGTGCACACTAACAGCTCTTACTAACCAAGTCCATAAATAATACAGAAACAATCATGAATGGCCCAATTATATTAGCCAATTACAACAACATCCTACACCACCCCACCCCACACCCACCCCCACCCCACCACCCCCCCCGAATGGGAAGCAAACCAAGCTTGCTAAGCAACTCATGGTGTCTAGGACCTAGGATCGATTTTGTAAGCACATCAGCAACTTGATCTTGAGTTGGAAGATGAGACAAGGAAATTAAGCTATTTGGAGCTGCTCTCAGACATAGTAGCAGTCAATGCCTGTATGTTTGGTGCATTCATAAAAGACCGGATTTTTGGCTATGTAAACAGCAGTCAAGTTATTACACTTCCGTGGTATAGCAGTGACATTTAAGACTTCTAGTTCAGACAACAATCTACTCAACCATGCCAAATAAATGGAAACTATGATGATGCTGTTAGGAAATTTCTTGAGAAAAAGAGAATAGTCGGAGTGTGAATGTGTATAACCTCTGTCTCAAAACCTCTAAAAGTTTAGTGTACCACTGCCTTGAAGCTTGTTTCAATTCATATAGTGATTTCTTGACTTTACAAAACAGACATGTGTCAGAAATTTGTAAACCAGGCAGAGGCTTCATATAAATCTCCTCATGAAGAACACAATGAAGTAACGCATTATTTATATCAAACAGAAATATTGTCCACCCTCTCTTGACTGCTAGAGCAATGATAGCAAATGGTAGTGAACTTAACTATAAGAGAAAAGGTCTTATCATAATCTTGACCCTCTTTTTGAGTGAAACCTCTAACAACCAACCTTGCTTTACATGGTTCTATAGTCCCATCAGCCCTTCGTTTAATTTTTCATACCCAGTTGCAACTAACTGGATGCTTCCCTTAGGGAAGTTTAACAATTTCCCAAGTTTTACTGGCTTCTAAGGCTTGAAACACTTTGTCCATGGCCTCCTTCCACAGCAGCTGGCCAGCAGCTTGGTGATAAAATTGTGGCCTCCTTCCGCCTTATTTGGTGTATTTTTACTATTTTGCAGGTTAAGTGGCAATTAGCAAGGGCTTGGAAGCATTAATTTGAGAGAGTTTTGGGGCTTGTTATGGCTTTCAGAGTGAGGAAAAGTGGATTTTGAAGAGTTGCATTTGTGTGCCTGAGCACAGAAATAAGCCATCCATCAACATGCAGAGTGAAAATTCAAGAGGGAGACGACACACTGCTTGCCGCAGCATAAAATTAAGCCAAGCCGCAGTACAACAGGTCTGCGTGACATCCATTCTCCAATGGGCCGAATTGCTTTAGTTTGTTTAGTTTTCCAATCCCTAGGGTCGTTTGTTAGCTACAAATACTTGATCCTAAGGATGGTTTCGGACTTTTGGCTGCTTTCTGAGTCTTCGGCAATTTGTGCAGGGAAGAAAGAGAGAAAGAGTCCACTCTAGAGGAGATCTTGCAATCAACATGAGAAATGATTTAGACTAGAAATATTTGCACATGCTGAAATGCTACAAGAGTTCTATTAATATATGCTGAAATGTTACATTAACAGCTTGGGCTAACTGCTCTAACAAACCAGGCCCATAAATAATATAAAAACTCATTTATAGTAGCCAATAAAATTTGAGTACAATTGTGTTAATTAAGCTTGAGTAAGCACAAAAGTTTCACCAAAAAGCTATTAAATACCCATAATAAATTTAATCTTTAGGGGACAAGTCCATTGGTAATCTTGGCTTTGCTATGGCTAAAAGTGGCTTAGCAAGAAAGAGATCTCCTACAGACTCCGATAGATCAATTCTTGACACATTTGGTGGCACACTCCAAGAAAAGCCATGGAACAATCTAGCAAACAGCATAACAGTCATTGATGTGCCAAGTGCAACCCCTGGACAGCCACGCCTTCCGGTACTAAATGATATGAACCCTAAATTTGGTTCTGTCAGTACCACTTCAGACCCATCACTCTTAAGGTGACGTTCTGGTATAAACTTGTGTGGCTCATTCCAAACTTCAGGGTTTCTCCCAAGTTCTTGTTGACTTAACAATACATGGCTACCCTTTGGGATCAACTACTGAGTCAGTCATAGACACATGGGGAACATTAAAAGGGGCGATTGGGTGAAGTCGAAAGGCTTCTCTTGCACAAGCTTTGACATAGTTGAGCTTAGGCAAATCTGATTCTTGCACAAGCCTTTCCTTCCCAACTACTTTGTCTATTTCCTCAGTTGCTCTTTGAAGTATTTCAGGCTCATTTAGCATCTCCGCCATTGCCCATTCAACTGCATTTGATGGATTGTCCACTGCAGCAAGCATCAATTCCTGCAACAAGTTTTAGGTAAACGCAAGTTACGTAGGGTCAAAATTTTTTTTGCTAGATATGCTGTCATATAAGTTATGCAATTGTAATTTGTTGCCATATGTATGCTAGCTTGCATGCATGTGAAAAGTAGAGGAAAGTGTCTTACTATAATTTGAGCCTTAATCTCTTCTGTGGTCAATAACGAGTTACCATTGTCGTCTTTCAGTGTAATAAGAACATCAAGCAAATCCTTTTCATCTGTCTTTGTTCCATTCTTCCATTGTTCAATTCTCTCTTCAATGATGGGATCATGATACCTGTTCAAGATCTTCACAGCCTTCTTCACGATTTTCTCATGACCATCCAAGTCATATCCCCTTAGGCATGGCATAAAATCTGAAACACAGAAGGAATATATATATTTAAGGACAGTAAAAAGTGCATCGACATGCTCTGCCTCTTCGTTGCTAGGGCCTCCATCCTTCTTGTTTTTTCCAAAGTATCTCATATTGAATATAATTTTCCTTATAACATTCCCACAATAGTGATGTGCAGCAATCCTCACATTCACACGGCCACCTTGGTTTGGCTTATTGCATTGATTCCAAACGTAACGAACTAGGTTATCAGCCTCTTCAATCCTTTTATCATGGAGCCATTGGTGTTTGAGGGGAGAAAGCAATTCTTTGCTGACAACTTTCTTCATTTTCCTCCATTGTTCGCCAAAGGGCACGAGTGCCGTTGTCAAATATCCATTTGATGCTATTTCAGTGGCAATGCTTAGTGGTCTTGATGCAAAAGCAGCATCCTGTTTTCTCAAGAATTCGCGGGCAATGATGGGACTAGTAATCACGATTACGTGAACACTTCCTAGTCGGATACACACAATTTCTTTGTTCATATCGGTCATCAGATTGTGTATCCATTTGTGTGCAGGCTTGTTTGCCAGCATTTCCGGTAGGTTACCGACTAGTGGCCATGGTTTTGGACCTGGAGGAAGTTTGAGCTTTTTGGGTTTCTCTAAGAAGTGATATTTTAGGACCTTGATGAAACATGTGAAGGAAGCAAATACAAAGAGCAAACTAGTGCAAAATCTTGAAAGGTTCCAAATTAAAGATTCCATAGCTTCTAAAGGGGTTTAAAGGAAAAAGGATTCTGATATGGTGGACGTTATTAGGGTTTGGATAGAAAATCTAATGGTTGGTTGTGTGGTATGTTCTGCATGCAAGATGGCTATTTATACTTGAAAACTGTTATTTAGATAAAAAAAAAATCTAGAATAGTTAAATACCTAAATCGTGTAAGAAAAAAAAAAAAAGGAAATTAAACATGTGTAATAAAAGTTTAGATTCGACACGTCATGTCCACATTGGCCGACATTAATTTTTTTTTTTTTGAAATTTTTTTACTTTGCTGTGAAATAGTATAAATTTAACCGTTGAGACTAACACTAAATTTCGTAACTAATTGTATGTGCAAATTAGAGCTTAAAAAAGGTGTTTAACTTTTACTTAAAGCTGACAAAAAACTAGAAGATAGTGCTTATCGCAAAATAGTCTCCCCTTATTTGATAACGTGGAAATGTTTACATACAAAGAGAATGGATAACCCCTAAAGGCAAGCTAATTGATAATGTTTCCAGCACAGTAAAACTGATTGGGCCACACAATATAAAAGTTGAACTCCTTTAAACCTTTTCCATGAAATTTGTTTTAAAGCATTGTTGTGATTCACGTGATACAGTATTCGTACGAGGACAACTCGGCCGGCTCACCTTCCTCTGCAGCCAAGATGCCTATATCCATTGGTGGCCATTAATTCTGATCACTTCATTTAGATGTCACGTGGGTATTAAAAAATTGACACGTGACTTTTTGCTCAATATTAGGCAAACGTTAGGTAACAAGACTTTGCAACGCAACACTTCATCGTTTCCAATACAACTTGCTTTTAAGCATATTTTAATTGATGTTTTCCTACTAAAAATCATTTGGATACTAAAAAAAAATTATAAGTAATTTTAAATTTTTTAAATTGATTTTTAAACAAAACAGAAAAACACTTTTAAATTTTTTTAAAAAAATCACATTTTTTTTTTTTAAATAAACCACATGTAAATGTTAATAAAACTACTTTAATTTCTGTTTTTACTGCACCTTGAAAATATATTTTTAAAAATTAATTCAAGTTGACTTTTTATATTTCCATAATCTTCATTTGATATTCGACGTGTGACAATTTGCTATTTGATATGTAATTATTATCTCAATGTGTAAGGTAACCCGGAAAGTAAAGGAAGTTCTTTTGAGGCAATCTATGTACTTAATGATTTGGATATCATACTTCAAGGATAATATATTGTCTTATGGGATAATGGTTACACGATATTAACTTGATTAAAATACTATTATTCCATGATCCTCATCAAATAGTTGGAAAAATTACTAATACGCAACCTAGTACCAAACTTTGGGAGGAAGACCTCCTTTATTATTTTAAATGAACTAAAGTCACGTTGAACATGCTGTCTAATACTATATGACCAT
The DNA here is from genome assembly GCA_022379115.2 of Bauhinia variegata. NCBI lineage: Eukaryota > Viridiplantae > Streptophyta > Magnoliopsida > Fabales > Fabaceae > Bauhinia > Bauhinia variegata. The sequence continues at coordinate 3,056,872 of CM039427.1, read as the reverse complement.
AAATCGACCTACCTCACACTCACTTAATGTTGAGTGATGTTGTATGTAAAGATGGTTGTGTACACTTTTATATATATATATATATATATATATATATATATATATATATTTCTTATTGCTTCTCTCCTAATCTTTATTACTTTTAATTTTTTTTAATTTTATTTTTATAAATAACTATAATATATAATGTGTATAAATTGATCTGCACAATCAACAAAATGTAACTCAAATAAATAAATAAATTAAACTCAGTGATATAAGAGCTTACAATGTTTAAAGTGATTAAGCTTATGAAAAAACATATATTAGTAAAGGAAGTAATTGTAATTATTTTTAAATAAGAATAGTTCTATATCTAATAAGATTGATATACTCACACTCATGGATCCTACCAAAAAAAAAATGTACACAACTAAGTATTGGCATAACATTTTCACAAATAAAATGATTAATAAAAATTTTTTGAAAAAAATCATATCAAACAATTGAAGTTTTGTAGCCCAAAGAGATAGTTTTTCAAAAATGAGATTTTTTTTTTCAAGGTGTGATGATATTGCATGTATATGATCAACTAATACGTGTATAAAATCTATATATCATTTTATTTTTATTGTAGTTCTTACAGTGCTAAGAAATTGGTTTTAGTTAGTTAACCTGTTGATACAATAGCTTTTGAAGTAAATGGTTTGAACATTTTGTTAACAATTCATGAATTTATGAGAATATGGAATTATCATTTTTTCTTTGGTGAAAAAGTCTCAAGTATAAGCATCTCATTAAGTCAGAAAATACTGTTGTGGGGTTGCATGGGGACTATAAGCATCTTCTTAAGTAACCAGTAAGCTTGAACCTCCAAAATACCTAATCAACTTGCACCTCTTTAATGCCCAATAGGCTTACAAGTTAACTAGATAAATATTTACTGATGAATTTACCCTTTTAATACCAATATAAATACCCTCACGCTTTTGTGTATTGAGCATCCAAGAATTGGAGTATCAATTTGAGTTTATTTAAGTGTAAAGTGTTTAGAATAGCTTGGTTTTTTGTGAGTTTCAGAAGTGTATTATGTGCATTTTCTTTTTTGTGTCAAATTTCAATCAAACTTTTTTTATTGAATTGAGTTAATGTTAAAAAAATTTAAATCTTCGATCATCTGTTTAATAAATACATTAATAATAATTGAATTTTTTTTTTAATCTAAACTATTAATCTCTTATCTAATAAGTATCTAATAAAAAATACTAACATATAAGCTGAATACCTCAAATCTCCTTTTTCCGTTCACTTTTCTGGCAAAACAACACTGTAGACATGTTGAGAAGGTTCCAAAACTCAGACTAGGTAGTTTTGCCGCCATTGGAGCTACCATGCGCTAGTCGTCAAAAGTCTACGTCCTGTCCGAAGGAGTTAGTTACCTAGAATAAAGTTTTTTAGTTTTACGTAGTCTGTTGTTTTAAGACCTAGTCTTCAGGGATGTTGTTTCATTTGTATTATTCCAAATTCTATTATTCACGTAGCTGAGTTAATGCTATCGTGAGTTGCATTTACGCTTTCCGTTAGAGTTGTAGTATGGCTATAAAGCCGAATTTGTATTTCAATAAAAAGTCATTCCATTTTGTCAAGCATTTGTATAGTTTCATTCAATTGTTCCTAACAAAGTGGTATCAGAGCCCCACTGGGCCTGAGAGAGAGGAAAGCAGCAGTCTTTCGTTTGATTTGCAAAACAAGAGAGATGTCAAGTGAAGGTTCTTTCGTTCAACCAGTCATTCCATGCTTCGATGGTCACTACGACCATTAGAGCATGCTTATGGAGAACTTCCTAAGGTCCAAGGAGTATTGGAGTTTGATCGAGATAGGGTTTGAAGAGCCGGAAGTGGGAGCAGCTACGACCGAGACGTAGCATAAGAAGCTTGAGGAGCTGAAACTCAAAGATCTCAAGGTAAAAAACTATCTTTTCCAGTCAATTGACAGAACTATTCTGGAAACCATATTAGACAAGGGTATTGCTAAGAAGATCTGGGATTCGATGAAGAAGAAATTTGAGGGGAGTGTTAGGGTGAAGCGCTCGGTCCTTCAAGCTTTAGGGAGAGAGTTCGAAACTCTGGAGATGAAGATAGGGGAGAGTATTATTGAATACTTTGCTCGTGTTATGATAGTAGCTAACAAGATGAGGGTGAATAGAGAACAAATGAAAGATGTCACCATTGTGGAGAAGATTCTTAGAACTTTGACAGACAAATTCAAACTTATGTAGTTGTCTCGATCAAAGAGTCTAAAGATATTGATGAACTCACTATTGATGAATTGCAAAGTTCACTCATTATGCATGAACAAAAGTTGAACAAAAGCAATGGAGAAGAATAGGCTTTGAAAGTGACTATGGATGAGAGAAATGGAGGAAGATAGAGTGGCAGAGGCAGCTTCAAAGGAAGAGGACGTCAAGCGTTCAACAAAGCCACCATCGAATGTTATCGTTGTCACAAGCTCGGTCATTTTCAAAATGAGTGTCCTACAACAGAATGTAGTGGTCGAGAGAAAGAATCGGACAATAAAGAACTTGGTTCGTTCAATGCTCTTAAAAAAGAAGATTCTAAAAATCTTCTAGCCTGAGGCAGTGAATTGGACCATATATGTTTTAAACAGAAGTCCCACAGTAGTTGTCAAGAATGTTACTCCTGAAGAGGCATGGTTTGGTATGAAGCCTTCAGTGGAACATTTCCGAGTCTTTGGATGTGTGGCACATGTTCATGTACCAGATGCTAGGAGGACTAAGCTTGAAAACAAGAGTTTTGGATGTGTGCTTCTAGGAGTTAGTGAGGAGTCAAAAGGCTATAGGTTGTATGATCAAGTATCTAAAAGAGTGGTGACTAGCAGAGATGTAGTTTTTGAGGAAGACAAAGAATTGGAGTAGGACGCAAGCTATGAAGAACATATGTTGTTAGATCTTGAATGCGGTGATGAACACAAAAGGAGAACATGAGGCAGAAATGGATGAAAATGAGGAAGCATTTAATGGAGACAATAGAGAAACTGAGGTTAGTGAAGAAGAGTCTAGTGCAAGAGAATGAAGAATTAGACATGTTCCTATCTAGATGGAGGAATATGTTACTGGTGAGGGTCTATCCGAGGAAGAAAATGAGCTCAACATGGCATTGATTGCACCTGAAGATCCCACCAGTTATGAAGACGTTGTAAAGAGCTCGAAGTGGAGATTGGCAATAGACTCGGAGATTAACTCAATTGAGAAAAATCAAACTTGGAGGCTTACTAATTTGCCAGCTGGAACTAAAACCATTGGAGTCAAATGGATCTATAAAACAAAGTTAAACGAGCATGGAGAAGTTGACAAATATAAGGCTCGATTGGTTGCCAAGGGGTATTCTCAACAACAAGGAGTAGATTTCACTGAAGTTTTTGCTGGGGTAGCTCGAATGTCCACAGTGAGGATGATAGTGGCACTTGTAGCACAAAGGAGTTAGAAGACATGTATGTGGAACAACCAAAGGGTTATGAAAAGAAGGGAAGTGAGCATAAGGTGTATAAACTGCACAAGGCCTTATACGGACTAAAACAAGCTTCACGAGCTTGGTTTAGCCTTATTGAGGCCCATTTCATTAATGAAGGGTTCCAAAAATGTCCAAACGAGCAGACCCTATTCACCAAAAGGAGCAGTGAAGGTAAGGTATTGATAGTAAGTATTCATGTGGATGATTTAATTTACACTGATGATGATGAAGATATGATGGTTGATTTCAAGAACTCCATGATGAAAGTCTTTGACATGACTGATTTAGGAAGGATGAGGTTCTTCCTTGGCATTGAGGTGTTGCAAAAATCTGATGGCATTTTCATTTGTCAAAGAAAATATGCCACTGAAGTGTTAAGGTGATTTGGGATGTTTGAGAGTAAATCATTATGTAGTCCGATCGTGCCTGGGTTCAAGATAAGTAGAGATGATTATGGGGTCACAGTTGATGAAACTTATTTCAAGCAATTAGTGGGAAGCTTAATGTACCTTATTGCAACTCGTCCAAATATAATGTTCAGTGTTAGTCTGATTAGCATGTACATGACTAAACCTTCTAAACTCCACTTACAAGCTGCCAAAAGGATATTGAGGTACTTGAAGGGCACATTGCCAACTATGGGATTCTATATAAGAAGGGAGGGAGAGATAAAGAGCTGCTTGCTTTTACAGATAGCAATTATGCGGGAGATGTAGACGATCGTAAAAGCACATCCGGGTATGTGTTTCTCTTGAGCTCAGTAGCAATTTCATGGGTATCCAAAAAACAGCCCATAGTTACTACTTGTGCTTGCGCTTGTCAAGCTGCTGCTAAATTTGTGGCAGCTGCTGCTTGTGCTTGTCAAGCTATATGGATGAGAAGGGTGTTGAAGAAGTTAAGTCATGCACAGGAAGGTTGTACTACCATTATGTGTGACAATAGTTGAGCAATTAAACTCTCGCGGAATCTGGTCATGCATGGGAGGAGTAAGCACATTGATGTGCGGTTTCATTTCTTAAGAGATCTTTCAAAGGAGGGTGAAGTTGAATTAGTTCATTGTGGATCGCGAGAGCAGGTGGCTGACTTGATGACAAAGCCGTTGAAGCTAGAAGCATTTCAAAAACTCATAGAGATGATGGGAATGTGTAAAGCTACAGATGTAAACTAATTGCAATTGCAGTTACTTTAAGGGAGGGTATAAAGGAGTTAGTTACCTAGAATCAAGGTTTTTTAGTTTTACGTAGTCTGTTGTTTTAAGACCTAGTCTTCAGGGATGTTGTTTCATTTGTATTATTCCAAATTCTGTTATTCACGTAGCTGAGTTAATGTTATCTTGAGCTGCATTTACGCTTTCCATTAGAGTTGTAGTATGGCTATAAAGCCAAAGTTGTATTTCAATAAGAAGTCATTCCATTTTGTCGAGCATTTGCATAGTTTCATTCAATTGTTCCTAACACTGTCGCTTCATCCCATCACACACCCATCAAAAGTCGATAATGATACCTGTCAATGCAAGTGTCTAGTCAGCACCTCTTCGTGTGTGCCATGTGTTAGCAGGGCCATGTCACAGTCTTCCCTTCTGACATCTGATGCAATGTCAATTAGGGCATCTGTAGTGGTGGTATTTGGGTGTTGCATAGAATCTATGCAACATTGCATACAAAAACTTACCACTAGAGCACAATGACATGGAGGAAATAGAAGAAAGAGGGTTGCAAAATTGATTGTTGTTGCACACAATGGGGAAGGCTTTTTTTTTTTTTTGTATTTTTTAAGAAGAAAGAAATAGTTTGTAAGACCCATTTAAAAAATTTTAAGAGTAGTATGAGTAGAGAAAAAAAGTTGTTTAAGCTGTATAAGATTAAAAAATAAATAATACTATATTGAACTCATGGAGTTGCATGACTAAATATGGTGTTAAAGGTGTCGACCAAGTGCTATGTCATCCCACACAGAGGTGACACGTGTCAAGTGCATCACGTCAGCACCTTTATCAACAACATTTATCCTTAATTACAAATTGACTCTTCACCTTTCTATAATTCTACTTTAACCCCAAAACTTTTAAGAAATCTTGATTTTAACTCCTAGTCTTCCAGAAAATGTATTTTCACTTGAAACTCTACAAAATTACCAATTTATCGGTCTATTGGGAAAAAAATAAAATAAAATTCCATCCCTGAAATTTTCCCAAATTAGAAAACCTCTTAAAATTCCCTCAAATTTATCATTCTAACTATACAACCCTTAAATAAATGTCAAACCCTACAAAGTTCATACCTATCCCACATCCTCTTTGCCAAAATGCCACCAAGAAGAGCGAATCCCTCCAAGATATTGGAATGGATGAGAAAAATCTGTCTTCCCTAAACTTCGACAATGATTAATGTGAGACAAATTATTTTAAGTATTATTTTAATTTAAAATAAGTGACCAAAACATTAATAGTACAATCTAATTAAAACAAAAAATAATAATATTTCAAATATTTATTTACATAAATATTTATTTTAAAATATTCTATAAGGATTATGGACTATAACAACAAAAGCAACAATAATAATAATATTAAGTACGTTTAATAGGATTGGATGAAAAATAAAGTAAGTAACCTAAAGGTATTTTTTAGTTTAGTTTTATGTAATATTTTTAATAAGAAATTATTATTCAAAAAAAAACTTAGTGTAATTTACTCATAAAATTGAGATTTAATACTTACCACAAAAAAGAAATGAAAGTGTTGATGAATGTTAATCTCTGCTTTATCTCTTTCTTTTTCATTTATCAAAATCTCTGCATCATGCATGTTCATTTGGATCATATACTGCTTGTTATCTAATTATGTTAATTAGAATAAATGGTTAATATAACGGTGGTCTCTTTGTTCTAGGTCCTTTATATGTGCATCCAATAACTTCTGTCATAATTTTTGTCTTAGTTTTTTTTTTTTTTTTTTTCTCTCTTTTAACTAATAAGCTATAAAAACATAATAATTTAACAATAATCATATTATTACTAGATACTGCACCCTTGCCGATGCATGAACATAGAATATGTTATTTTAGAATTTAGTTCACAATTTTAATTGTCATATGTGATTTTTTATTTTAGTGTATATTCATTATAAAAATAATAATTTTTTTTCGATTAAGCAAGGATTTCTCAATGAGAATGGGGACATGGATTATTCTCTTTGCTCTATAGAGATTTTCGAAATATTCAATTATTTAAATACTCTTACCGAAGCCTTCTTTTATTTTTTTTTTATTCTCGTAAGAATATTTTAATTATTTTTTAGATTATACAAGAATTTTTATCACCTAATTTTGTAATCCCTTCTTATTTTCTAAGGATGTTTTTATTGATTTTGCTAATTTTTTATTCGAAAGTATTTATTAATTTTATTGACTAATTGATTTTATTGCAAACCAATTAACATTTAAAATAATATTTTAAATTTATTCTTAATATAATTTCATTTTGTATGATTGATTTGAAAAAAATTGTAAGAATATATTAATTCGTTGACTAGTTAATTTTATTGAAGGCAATATTTTAAAATATATTCTTTATATAATTTGATTTTTAAAATTTTTACATCAATATTTAATATTTGATTTATAATTTTAATTTAAAATTTTAATTAAATACTACCACGTGTCAACACTAACTTAATTTTATAATAAATTAGATTTGATTTGTTTCTTAACCTTTAACATAAAATAACAAAATAAGACATTAATTGTCTTTCCGTGTGCACACGCATTCTCCTGCTAATTTTATATATGTTCTCATAGTACTTCGAAATAACATTCAGATAAAATAAAATAAAATAAAAATATTTTATTTATTGATTTATTTATTTATTTATTTTTTGGGTGCACAGCATGCTAGGGAAAAGGGCAAGAAAACATTTATATTGAGAATAGAACCTAGGCTATATCAAAAAGGGTGCATTAATTGATAAAAGCATTTTTATCTTATTCCATGCAATAATGTCCTACTCTCAAGGAAAGACATGACTACACGTGGCAAAAATATGACCACATGTCATGTGTGAAACTCGATTGAATGAGTGGCCAAGTGGCACACAGGCGGGGTGCTTGTCGTTGTGAGAGCGGATTAACAAGAATTGTAATTATTCGAAAACAATTAAGCACGTGTCTATCAATGACAATAGAAAGGGACGTGTCACGTGAGAAAGGTCCTCGTCCAGCAATTGTATTATATTTTAGGAATATTGACTGCAAATAAATAATTAAAAATTAAAATTAAAAGACCATGAAAAGTAAAGTCTTGCTTAAAATTCTCTCGTCGTAGGTAAATGTTGGGAACATAATAAAAGTTAAATTTTCTTATTATTAGGAAAGTTGTCCATGATTAAAGTCAGTACCTTAATCTTATGAAAAATGGTCTTGTGAGATATTTGAGTGGTGGCAATATCAAAATTTGATTTATAAAAAAGAAAAAAAAAAGTCAACTTACTTTTAACACAATTTTTAAATGGCACTCCCGGTGGACCAAACATTTCTAAAGTGACCAAATTCATGAATGTCGGTAAAATGAAAACAGCATATGTGGCCAATATTTGGTCAATATTGAAGTTAAGAACATCCAAAACCACAAATGCTATAACAATGAGACCCTACAATGATTCTTTATGTGACCCTTCAAAGGCCATACAGTCAATGTGATTTGCTTGCAAAAATTAAGTTCGATTCCCATCGTAGCAATCTCTCTTTGGTAGGCAATTTGTAGGTAGCTCGGTTAGATATGACATGCATCTTTTAATGAAAAAAAAAAAAGGACACATTTATATTTAGAAACTTATTTTTATAGAGAATTTTAGGCTATTCTCTAAGTAATATATACTCTCTAAGCTATCTTTTAAAAAATTATTTTCAAAAGTTAAAGGTTTTGTTTAAAAAAAGTAGTTGATAAATTAAATAGATGTGGATATTAATAAATTAAATCATGTTCATGATAAAATGCTTAGTTTTCAACCATTTCAAATAAAATAGGCTTATGATATTTTGTCAAACGATATACTTCTATTTAACCAAAAAAAAAAAAAAGATTAATTTGCCATTGGAAACATGTTTATTGTACATTGGTGAGTTTTAATTTAATTTTTTGGAGCTAAATAGGTAATTCTTGATTACTAATACCGACTACGCATTGCATTGTGTCACGTTTTACTTTTATTTGTATCGTATTCATGCTAATTAACAGTCAGCATCAAACCATAAAAGGGACGGCAAGGCTTTTGTCTGCTTTTGAAGCTGCATGTGTTTCGCCGCGTTTCTCTTATGAACTCAAATAGTCAAATATACCTTTGGAAATAATATATGGCTTGATTAAGACTAAAGTTTAAACTCATCCACTTACTTTTGACCACATTTTCAAGTGGTAGTCTTTTTTGTTGTTTTGTTTCTGTTGAATGTCTTTCAATTGGAGACAATTTTACTCGAGATACTATTTGATACTAAGTGTGAGCACTTAATCTCTCAGCATAGATTTAAACTCAAGTTTACCATGTTGTGGGAGACTTGTTTCTTTTGTTAAACCCAACCTCAGATGCAGCTAGGGGTAATCATAGCCATGTTTTGCACTTAAATTCTGTTACCCTAGAATCATAGAAGGAGAAAGTCAATTTGGGAATATTAGTACTTTGATAGTATGAGGGTATAATCATCCTTTATTGTTAGGTTGTCCTGTGAAAAGTAGCGGATAGGTTGATTGGTTGTCTTGAAAACCAATCATGAGGTGTCAAGGAATAGACATATCTTGTTATTTGACCGAACACAATTACATTTTGTCGTTCAAAATATTGCACTTGAACACAACTGTTTGACAAAGTTGTTGATTTGAGCTTTTATGAGTAACTATAAGAAACTGTAAAAGTTAACAATTTTTATTGAAGATTTTGAAAATTAGTTGATGTGTTTTTAAATAAGTCCTATTCACACCCGAGACACTTTTTCTGCACTCACTTTCTTCTCCTTTATATCATTTATATACCCAGAGAAGCTTCTTCTTTCTGTTCTTTCCTATGAATTTTCGTTTGTTTCCGATTAATTATTTTGTTATCATGGATTGTCAAACTTGCCTTGATGTAGATTGACTATTATTTCTATGGATTAATTTCCGATGTATAAATGTATGGTAGGTTATTGATATTTCTCCCTGTCTTCATCTTGGTCTTAATACATCTGTAATCCGGCCAATTTTAGAATAAGTATCCTGTTCATACATCACCACAATGGTAGGCTGTATTACACATGGATAATCACTATGGTCTCAATGAAAACTAAACATAGGCAAACATGGACAAGTTGCTTTAAACAATTCCACAGATCACTAGTTACTGCATGTACCTATTTAGTTTATTCCATCACAGTGGGCCTTAACTAGATTAGTGAATCGGTCTACTGAGATTGGTTCTTCGTTTAGAACTTATATTACCTAAGAGGTGTAGAGTTAAACTTCTCCTTTCAGGTTTTGAGATAAATCTTCTTCAGAATTCTGGACTTCTATAAAAGCTTTTCAAGAAATTTGTGCTTCCATTAAAAAACCCCTCCGGTTGGTTGTGTTATTTTATTTTTTATCACATAAAGAACGTCTTCATCTCTGGATAATCCAAAATTCATAGCTCTCTCATTTCAAAATTGTAATTGCGTTGGTTGGAAGACACTAACAACATTGCAGTCGGTTGCCCTTGAAAGCGAACTATGCCTTGTTCAATTGAATCAGGGTTCTAATACCAATTTTCTTTTTGGAGAAACTAGAGAACAAGAACTCAAGAATGGCTCAAAGCTGAAACGACGTGATAAGGATAAACAAAAGATATTAGAATAACTGGATAATTTTACTAGGAGCTTGGATAAATTTGAATTGCTTAATTAAAATACAAATACGAACTACATCTATATATAGTCAATCAACATACTCCAGCAAATCTGTCGCGTGAACTTCAAATCAATCTCACCAATGTCCAATAAGTGACTGATATGTATTTAACTAGACAGGATCATATTTTCTTTTTCTTTTGTTTTTGAAAGGATAGGAGCTCACATTTGTTCCACAATAGAAATTTGTTTATTGAAAATCGTTTTTTTAAAGGAATAAGGAACTCTCACAAGTGCATGAACATTAAAAACATTGAAATTAGGCCAACCAACTGATGGGAAATGGAAGCAACTTACATGATTGAACGAGAAAATAATTATTTTAAGATAAACACATATCATCTAGTACGTTATAAACTAAAATACAAACCCATACTAGTAATTTTATTACTTGCATAAAATGAAACATGACAGTCACTTGTTGCATTACAACTATAAATTATCCTAATTGCTTATAGCTTATTGATTTTATAGAAGAATATTAAGTACACAATTTCAAGTTACACAAATGCTTACAAATGGCATAGACAGCAGGATTTGAGTTTCCTGACCATATAAAATTTTAAATTTTGTTATATATATGTGCCATTTGAATGCAATTGTGTTATGAAAGTTGCGTATGGACTAAAGTTTTACCAATAAGCTATTGGTTTACCTCTAATAAAATTAATCCTTATGGTACAAGTCCATTGGTAATCTTGGCCTTGCTATGGCTACAAGTGGCTTAGCAAGAAGGAGATCATCTACAGACTCAGATAGGTCAATTCTTGATTCGTTGGGTGGCACACTCCAAGAAAAGCCATGAAGCAACCTAGCAAACAGCATAACAGTCATGGAAGTGCCAAGCACAATCCCTGGACAACCACGCCTTCCAGTACTAAATGATATGAACCCCAAATTTGGCTCAGTCAAAACCACTTCGGACCCATCACGCTTAAGGTGACGTTCTGGTAGGAATTTGTGTGGGTCATGCCAAACTTTAGGGTTTCTCCCAAGTTCCTGTCTACTTAACAACACATGGCTACCCTTTGGAATCAAATAATTGTTGACTATTGAGTCAGCCATAGAGAGATGGGGAACATTAAAAGGTGCGATAGGGTGAAGTCGAAAAGCTTCTCTTGCACAAGCCTTGACATAGTTGAGCTTAGGCAAATCTGATTCTTGCACAAGCCTTTCCTTTCCAACTACTCTGTCTATTTCTTCAGTTGCTCTTTGAAGTAATTCTGGCTCATTTAGCATCTCTGCCATTGCCCATTCAACTGCATTTGATGGATTGTCCACTGCAGCAAGCATCAATTCCTGCAACAAGTTTTGGTTTAACCCAAGTTACTTAGTGTAAATTTTTTTAGTTATTTATGCAATCATTTTAGTTATGCAGTTTTACTTTTGTCCACATATGTGCGAGTTTTCACGCATGAGAAAGTAGAGGAAAGTGTCTTACTATAATTTGAGCCTTAATCTCTCCTGAAGTCAATAACGAGTTACCATTGTCGTCTTTCAGTGTAATAAGAACATCAAGCAAATCCTTTTCATTTGTCCTTGTTCCATTATTCCATTGTTCAATTCTCTCCTCAATGATTGGATCATGATGCCTGTTCAAGATCTTCATAGCCTTCTTCACGATTTTCTCATGACCTTCAAAGTCAAATCCCCTCAAACTTGGGATAAAATCTGAAACACAGAAGGAAAATATATGTTTAAGCACAGTAAAAAGAGCATCTACATGCTCTGCCTCTTGGTTGGTAGGGCCTCCATCCTTCTTGTTCTTTCCAAAGTATCTCATATTGAATATAATTTTCCTTATAACATTCCCACAATAATGCTGTGCAGCAATCCTCACGTTCACACGGCCACCTTGGTTTGGACCACTGCATTGATTCCAAACGAAACGAACTAGGTTATCAGCCTCTTCAATCCTTTTATCATGGAGCCATTGGTGTTTGAGGGGAGAAAGCAATTCTTTGCTGACAACTTTTTTCATTTTCTTCCATTGTTCGCCAAAGGGCACGAGTGCTGTTGTCAAATATCCATTCGATGCAATTTCAGTGGACACGCTTAGTGGTCTTGATGCAAAAGCAGCATCCTGTTTTTTCAAGAATTCATGGGCAATGATGGGACTAGTAATCACAATTACGTGAACACTTCCAAGTTGGATACACATAATTTCTTTGTTCATATCATTCATCAGATTGTGTATCCATTTGTGTGCAGGCTTGTTTGCTAGCATTTCAGGAAGGTTACCAACTATTGGCCATGGTTTTGGCCCTGGTGGTAGTTCGAGCTTTTTGGGTTTTTCAAAGGAGTGATAATTTAGGGCCTTGATGAAGTATGTCAAGGAAGCAATTATAAAGAGCAAACTAGTGCGGAATCTTGAAAGGTTCCAAAACAAAGAACCCATAGCTTCAAAAGGGGATTATAGGTGAATGGGTGTTGATATTGGTGAATATGCTATTAGGGTTTCGATACAAAAAGTAATGGATGGTTGTATGGTAGCTTCTGCATGCAAGATGGCTATTTATACTTGAGAACTGTTGGTTGGTTACAAAAAGTCTAGAATTGTTAAATGTCTAAATCCTGGAATAGAAGGAAATTAAACATGTGTAAGGGAAGTTTAGATTTCATGTCATGGGCATTCCCAAAGACAATTCTGATTGTCGACTCCACTCTACGATCGTGTTTCCACCACGTAAGTAGCTGAAAGGATAGTGTCAGTTTTATTATAATTGGGCTGAATTATTAACAGAATTATATTAAATGTACAATAAAAAAATATTTCACTAAGTATATATTGGATTCTAATTCTGGTTTAAAGATAAAATTTTTAATGAAAATCTGAAATAAAAATTTTAAGTTGGAGCTTTGGAATATAATTATACTAAAACTTGATATGAAGACACTTTCTGTGATTTGAATTAAATTAGTTAACACCTAAAACAATAATAATACTAGTGGTTTATACTAAAAGAAAACTTATATATCATATTTCTCAAAATATTTAAAGTACACATATTTTAAAATATACATAATAGTCAAACATTTTCTTTTGATTCACGTGATACAGTACTCAAACGAGGACAGCATACCGGCTCACCGCCCTTCTCATTAGTGGGCCACGGAAGACTAATCTCCATCTTCCCCACTGGCACTGTCACCTATCAATTTGAAGAACCATGACACACCTCATAAGTTTTATAAGTTATAGTAACTCAAATTTTGGTTTTCTTCACGTAAAGTGATGTCAATTAAACATAATTTTGAAAAGAATTTTAAAAAATAAATGTATAATAACTCCGTAACATTGATGAAAACTTGAAAGTTTAGAGAGCCATGGCCCTGCTAGCCGGCCAGCCCCCCTCTTAGTTCCACCCTTGAAGGTAAGAGTAGACATGATATTCATTCACACTTCAAACCTAAAGGGATTTCACGTGTAATGACATGTTGAATATAATATAAATTATTAATTTTTTTTAATAAATTAAGTTTTTAAGATTAATCGGTTATTTTTTTAATAACTTGAACTTTTAGGTAAACTAGTTATTGATACAATAAAAGATACAGGTTTTCATAATTAACTTCTAGTTTTGGTAGGTTTTGAAAAAAAATAAAAATGAATTACTTAATATTATAAATCAGAACTTTATATATTATGGGCAAGATATAGAATGGTTAAAACAAAAATATCATCCATATTTTGGCATTAGCATATAATTAGTAACGCAGTTTTTCGATATTGTTGCAATGACACTAAAGTTGAAAGTTCTTTCTACTTCAAACTAAGTAGTTTTCATTTTTATTCTACGAGAATGGCAAAGAGCACACATTCTATGACAGTTTATTTCTTTCCTCAAAGAAAATGTGAAGAGGATAATTTCATTCCAATGCATATTTTGACAAAAAAAAACCATTTAATTATTTTTGTTTATACCTAAGTATCTTCATACTCTTGAGGAGTGAGACTAATTTTATTTGAAATACAAGTAATAATTGATGTGTATATATATATATATATATATTTGTTTATACATACTTAAATACCTTCATATCCTTTAAGTGTAAAATTAATTTTATTCAAGACGAAAGCAATAACTAATATTTTGAGAATTGGTCCGTTTTCTCTTCACCTAAATACTGATTATTGCAAATACAATAATGTCATTCTATTAAATTTGATAAATCATATTATTTTATTGACAGAAAGAAAGATTAATTTTCCTTGGCAAATTAGTTAGAGAAAAGTTGTGTACATACTTTATATATATACTTATAATTTTAACTTATTTATAAGCATAAAATTATAAATAAAAAATATAAAAAATAAATATAAACAAAAATGTGCATATAATATGTCTCGAATAGTTAGGTATATTACGGTTCTAGTTTATTTTACGCTGGGTCCATCAGTTTTAATTTTTTGTGGTGCTGAATAGGCAATGTACAATCAATTCTAGCCATGCATTACGCTGTGTCACGTTTAATTGTAGTTGTATCACATTTTATGCAACAATCAGCCTCAAGACAAAAGATGCCAAAGTTTTGACTTTTCAACGTGACTGGTTTATGAGAACCATAGAGAAGCACTTTTTGAATTGTGGCTGATATTTTATTGAAACACTATACGCAACATTGAGAACCACATAACTTTTAGGGAAAAGCTACTTGTATATTATGTTGTGTACGATGTATACCGATAATTTTATGTTATAGAAATAAAATTATAAATCAAAAGTAAAAGTAATATATAAAATAAAAAATAATATAGAAATTTGAATGTTGTTTTACTCCGACTTTTATTAGAACAGTATATTTTATTAGTAAAGAGTTAGTATCGCTTAAGTATATAATTTAAGTTTAAGTCTTCAAGTTATCTTGAATCAGATTTATTATGAGTTGAAGAATTTGATAATAAATTTATACTTTATTTATAAATACTAGTTGTAAACAAAACATATACATATACGTTCTAGGCTCTAGGAGTGTGCGAGTGTGAAGTTTTTTTTTTTTTTTTTTTTAATTTTCTGGAAATGGAATTCAAGTGACATTATCCTAAGTTTTGTAATTTGTATTATATCTTGTCTATTATTAAAAATACTATAAACATTTTGAAGTTATAAAAAAAAATTCTCTGACTAAAAGAATTATAGTGAGACAAGATGTTTTACATATTGTATGATAAAGGAACTGCAGTCTTGGGAAATGGTTTACAAAGAAATGGGCAAAAAGCTAGTTTCATAACTTTTAGGGTTGCGTTGCTTGTTTTCAACGAACGTCATTGTCAAGTTAGGACAGAAAGACGACTTTCTTCAATGTTCAACCTACATTTGGCAAAGCAAAAAAAAAAACTGGAAAAAACGATTTAAGAATGAAAACAGTGAAAATTATGTTAGTGCCTTGCCATCCCAAGCTTCTCGATCATCCTCGTGTGGTGCAACAACGCAGATCTCGTCTTATATGTATTTGAAAAAATAATAATTAATATTACAATGAACTTATAAAACAACATATAAAGAGAAATAAACAATTTTCTTTTAAAGTAACAAATAAAATAGAATAGAGGGGGTAATTTCTATTTACTCTCCTTCTGTCCCATATTTTATGCTCTTTTTTTTTTTTTAAGATTATTACGTATAAATTAGGAAAACAGAAAATTCGGCAATGTAATTTTATTTTACAATTAATGATTTTTATTATTAAACTTATTTCAGAAATTGTTATTTTGTTTAATTATTTTAAAATATTAAAAAAATTACAATGAGCCATACAACGTTTTAGTATTTTATATAAATTATGTTAATATTTAAGTTGTCAATACCATATATGGCCTATTTCCTTTCGTGCTCTTAAGCACAGCTTGTTTGGATGGGTTTATTTTGAAGGAAAAGCTCTAATTAAAGTACTTCTAAAATAAAATATGTTGTTTGTTGGGCTTTTTTTTAAAAATAAAATAAAATTAAAAGCAGCTAAAGAAGCTGCACTTGGTGCTTTTTTTTTTGACTCCAAAATTCTTAGATTTGGAAAAATGCTAGTAGGATAAAAAAAGAAAAGAAAGACATGTCTTCTCTTTAAAACTGTTTTAAACAAGAATATCTCTCCAATTTTAATGAAAATACAGTTCAACTCTTCCTCTCCTTCATTGCGCTCCTGCGACGCAAACCATCAGGTTGGATTAGGATTTGCTTACGATGAGGGTGTTAATATGAAAATGTTGTCTATTTATTATATTTGGCTAGAAAATTTAATTAGTTTAGAAAAAATTTATTAATTTAGAAAATTTTAAATAGTATATAAAAATTCATATATATAATATGTGGGATTAGTATATAAATTCATGTATATATATGTTAAATACATATATTAACTTAGAACATTTTAAACAATCTATAAAAATTTTAATTAGATATTTTTTATTTATTAAAAGAGATCGGTGCTATTTAAACATAACGTATATTATGTTTTAAATAGGTTAGAGGCTAGTTAGGTTAGAAGAAGTTTTGTCTTTCTAAAGCATTTTTAAATAGGTTAAAAATCTAAAATATATATTATATGAAGTTTGGACATTATTAAATAGGTTAGAAAGAGTGAAATAACATAGGAATTTGGTTCATTCATTTGTTAGATTCTCATTAATTAGTATAAAAGTACGAGGACTTCAAGGAGTTTCATGAATGTAATAGTGAGTTAAATATTTTCTTGTGGTTCTTAACTTGCTAAGAAAAAAATGCATGACGATAATAAGAGGTTTTAATGTCCTTGTATTAAATGTTTAAATAAAAGACAATTGAGTGTTAGAAAAATAAGAGAGCATGTATTTTATGACAGGATTTTGAAGAGTTATATAAGGTGGATATGATATGGTGAACAATTGGAGATGCAACTATGTCCCAAAGGGTTGAAGTTGATGTGGACATAGATAATCGACTAGAGGATATGATCCATGATATTGGAGTAGAGTCTTTTGAGTGGTTACATGTGTTTAATAAATTAGACAATGATGCAGATAAGTCTTTCTACTCGGGATGCACCAAATTCATAGGGTTGTCAAAGGTGTTGAGGTTGGTCAACTTGAAAGCTAAAAATGGATGGACTGATACAAGTATCACAGAATTGCTTAAGTTGTTGAAAGATATGCTTTCGAATGGTAATACACTACCGAATCGCAACTATAAGGCAAAGAATATTGTGTCTATTAGGTATGAAATATAAAAAGATACATACGTGCCCTAATGATTGCATATTGTACATGAGAGAGTTTGAAGGGTTGCATGACTGCTTAAGATGTGGGGTGTCACACTATAAACAAAAGAATGATGCTTCTAGTAGTGATGTGAGCACTAAGAGATCTCCGCAAAAAGTATTATGGTACCTTCCAGTTATTCCCCAGGTCAAGTGATTATTTGTTAATGGAAAGGATACAAAGTACATGAGATGGCATGTAGATGAGAGGCTACATAATGGAAAGCTCTGGCGAAAATGTTTGGGAATGAACCAAGAAACCTTAAGCTTAGACTTGTTATGGATGGTATGAATCCTTATGGTAACTTTAACAGTAAGCATAGTGCATGGCCTATACTATTGGTAATTTACAACATTATATATACTTTCTTACTACACTTAAGTTTATTTTGATTATATATACTTTCCTACTTAACAGTGTAATTATAAAAAATGAAAAAAAAAAAAAAACTTTCTAATACAGTGTAAGATTTTTTTGGATGAAATTTGCAATTTTCTTACTTTTGGCAAAGCCTCAACGTGTGTATTCTTAGGGTGTGCTTGCACTACTTTATAACTACTAAGCAAAAGCCCCACTTTATCTTCTGGGACCTGAATCAACTGTTCGTGAATGATAAACTGGATGACAATTTAGTTGAGAAGTCATCGTATATGTGTGAGGGGTTCAAGTTGAAAGCCGAGCCTAAGAAATTATATTTTAATGATATCAAAACACAAAAAAAAAAAAAAAAAAACAGTGATATTATCAAAAGACCAACAACATAATATAGTCTTAGGAAGAGGGAGAGTGATGTTATACTAACAAGCTTGGTATGGAGTGGGAGATGGACAATTTTGGAACAATAGAATTTACCATAAAGAAGTTCTAATTATCTATATTTAATATGATTATTTTTTAGCGATTTTTAATACTAATTGGAATATTTAACGAGACTTAATCTACGGATAGGTGCTTTAGATAAATTGTACATTTATTGTGTAAATATTTTAGATTTCATAATTAAGGTAAATTAAGCTATATAAGACAAGCTTTCAAAAGAAAATCAATTTAAGTAAAGTAAAATTAATTATCAAATTATTTCCTAAAATAAAACAAATCCAGATCCAAATATAATAATAGCAATCAGCCAATCACATGGATATTGTGATTTATTTTAAGAATTATTGTGATTAAGCTATTTCAAGAAAAAAAATAGTATTTACTGCAAATCAAGTGTTGCAGATTGCACAAATTGAGTTATTCATCCAAATTACAAATCAAGTGATAATTGATAGAGGATTCAGTGCTTGAACGAAGATCAATCAGATATTACATGGAAAATGGCACCTGATTGAAGATAAATTGAAGATTATATCATAAAGTGATCTAACGGCAGTTTTCTACAAGAAACCTATACAGTAGTCATTCAAACAATGAAGACACACATCTAAGCGTATACACATGAAAATCCTCTTTAGCTTTCTAGATCATAATCAAAGTCTGTTCTCTTTTCATTGGGGGATTTTATTTTGAGTGTAATTTGGGTTTAACCAGGTTATCTGTTGCAAAGAACATCCTAAAACCTTTGGGCTTGTGCTCACCCACTCTTGTAACCTTTTATATCCTACGGTTTCGTTTCCATTAACAAGAGATCAAAGGAAATAGGAAAGGTTCGTGATTTGCCATGAATGACTTGCCAGGTAGGAAGTCAAGAAAAAAGGTTGTTAGGTTGTCTTGTGAGGAACTAACAAATAAGTTGTTTGGTTGGCTTGCAAAATTAAAGGGAGACTTTATGTAAAGGTTGATTAGTTTGTCTTAAAAACCAATATTAAAATTGAGTTAAGTGTGAAATAGTATATGTAGGCCGCTGTTGTTTGGCTAAACCATTATTTTGTTCTCTCTTACATTGAGATTATACATTCAATTTTCACATTGGACATAAGAATTAAAAACTAAAAAATATAAATTCATCTATCTAGTGGAAAAAACGTACTTTATTATTTTATGGGAATATTACTCTCATGTTACATAAGAATTTTAGTACTGTGGACTTTGCCCAACTGATTTCTTAATTTTTATTTTTTTTGAACTTCTTTCATACTTTCTCATTTTACTTCCTTTTATTTTTACTAACTAAAGATGAATTAGTTTGTACACTTAATTAATTTTCAAAATATTGTTTTCCAGTTTTTGTTCAATCAAAGGGAAAGGTAAAGCAAAAAGAGGAAAAAAAAATTATTCTGAAAATAGTGAAAATTAATTAAGTCTACAAACTAATAAAAGGAAAAGGTAAACAACCAACAAAGCTCTGCACAATCAGTAAATAAGTGAGTTCTTTATGTATATTAACATAAATTCGAACTCCATTAGTGTATATGGAAAACGATTTGTTGAAAGAGGCTTTACCCACTACTTTTGTGAATACATTTGGTGCAAATTAAAAAAAATAAATAAATAAGTAAAGAGTACAAGAAGTAGCCAAAATAGAAAAAAAATAAAAAAAGTAAATGTAAATGTAAATTAAAGATATACCATTGTATTCTATCAAAAATAAAATTTTCTAAAATATATTTACATGGTTAAAAACCATAAAATTATTTTTTCTCACTAATATATTTAGCAACTTCTTCTACGTATGTTCAAATAAACTTTTATTGTCACCTCACAAAATAACAGCGTATCTAACCAAAAAAAAAAAAAAATCAAAACAAATCTAGGTGCATTGGCTAGGTATACAATTTTTTTGCTCACTAATATATTTAGCAACTTCTTCTACATATGTTCAAATCACCTTATCTAACCGATTTTCTTTTATTGTCACCTCTCAAAATAATGGCGTATCTAACCAAAAAAATCAAGACAAGTCTAGGTGCATTGGCTAGGCAGTGTAAGTGGCACCCGGCAGAAGGACAAAGACATTGTTAATACGTTGTTGTCGGTGTCCATTGACCAATATCATCCACAAATAAAATGAAGTCCGATGAAAAGAATGTCCCAAGTAGAACAAAACATATTCGTGGACGGAAATACTGATAATGATACTGCAGAAAAATTTGATCAAGAAATAAATGTGAGGGAAAGAAATCATTAAAGCTAGAAATAGATTATGGTTTATTCTAAGGTCACAATTGTTCCTCAATTTACACGGATACTCTACGCATTCACTGTAAAAGACAGAGCATAAGTGAAAATAGCCGTTATGTCCTAGAAAACAATATGACAATGATATTTTGAAGTTAACTGTTAGCGAACTTAATCATAATCGTTATACAAGTAAGAAAAGTAAGACTCACCAATCTAAAATAAACTATTATTAACTAGTTTGCCCACGCAAATCATTCTCTTTTTCTTTTTTTTTTTTGGACATTAGATGAAAGGTTCATATTCATTAAGAATAGTGATAAATCTAATGATTTTAAGTTGTGAAGGCAACATATATATGTATAATATTAAAAATATAACATATTATAATTAAAATTATGTACATAGATTATAATTGCTATATACATGTTTTTATGTTTTAAAATATTGAATAATTTTCATTTTATTTTCAATATTATAAAAAAGTTTTTTTCTATATCAGTAATCAAAAGTCATTTAACCATTTATGTTTCGTACAATTTTGCATCCAATTCTTAATTGCAGTAACGATTCAGAAATCAAAGCTAATTCTAAAGCAAATGCATACAACAATATTTTGGTCTCCACAAATTATATTAAAATATCAATGATTTTACTTAATTGATTTAAAAGTGATAATAGATTCACAAAATTTTCAAGCTAATATAAACAAGAAGAGGTTGTGAAAAAATAATATAATACTTGAAATAAAACTAATATTTTAAAATATTTAAAATAATATATAAAACTAATTAATTGAGGAGAAATTGCATATATAAACTACTAAACTAATAGAGAGATTGTGAAATAAAAAAAATTAAAATAATATATATAAACTAAAAGAATTCAAATATCAACCAGTGCTATTAAAGTGTAATTTTAAAAAATGTATGGGCAAATTTGTCGATGTATATTTAAAATATTATTATATGATATATTACTTTTAACTAGTATGACACAAATGCTAGCATGACACGAGTGTTGTGCACGTGCTACGTGATATATACCTAGATAAAAATATAGATATAATTAATAACTTAGACACGATAACCAAGTTAACTATCTAAATTCCATTTCTTAATGCATATCCTCATATATTTATAAGTTGTTTTCTAAATTACAATATTGATATTGGCTCCATTCTTGCAAACCATTTTGAAGAGATATGAAAAACAAAGGAGAAAAGAGTTGACTCTTAAAACAAACATAATAACATGATTAGGATAAATATTTGGCAATAGATAATTGCAGTAAGTTTGTATAAGTGAATCTAAAGGGATAACTTAATTTTTTTTTTAAAAAAAAAAACTGTTCAATCAGAAATAGAAACGTGCATGGTAGGTGGTTATAAAGTAGAAAATGATGAGAAACCACCAATTTTTGTAAAACAAAAATTGAATTTAAAATCCAAAAAAATTAAGAGAAAACATATGAAATAGAAATGTGAGAGGATGATGAAATGTTTTTATTAGTTACTTGAGAATAAAAATTAAGTTTCATTTAAAAAAAAAGAAGAAGCAAAACTACAAGAAAACATCTATCACAAGGAAGGTAGTTTAATGAAAGAAATTTAGTATAATATATAAATTATTTAATTAATTAATTGATAACAAAATAAAAAAATTAGATTATTTTATTAATTGGTTGATATTAAATAAATAATAAATAATTATTTAATTATTTAATTAATTGATTAATAATAATTAATAAATAAGTAATAAGTGATTTTCAATCCTAATATTATATATTCTTTTAAGTTATTAACATATTTTAATTAGTTAAATAATTAATTTTGATAAATAATTTTAATTTAATCAATATAGCTATAAATTTTTAGTTACAATCTCATTCATAATTATTTTATTTTATAGTTTATACATCTGACAAACAAATGAAATTCAAAATTTGTAAATTTCAATTTGTATATATAGTTGAGAAAAGAGAAGAAAAAAAAAATAAGTGTCTCTAAGTACTACGCCAAAAATGCCAAAGATAAGTATTGCTGCCATTTACACGTACCTTGATGCAATCCTGGATGTGGTAGCGTACGTATGGTTGTCAAATCTCCAAAGAAAGACATCGGAATATGTCTTTTTCTTTTAAGAAAATACCCTAAGCATGCATATTATCTATGTAAGTATAGCAAAATATATCAAGGAAGTAGTCTTGTGCATTTGACCTAATTCTCAAAATAAATTTTTAATATTTTCATATTCTAGGATCAAATATGGTTCTTTTTTAATGTTAGAGTTATTATTAAAAAGTTTACATTTTTATTTAATTAAAAAAGTCAACTTTAACATTCTATAAACTATATTGAAAAGATTAATTAGTTTGCACATTTAAAGAATATTTTCTCTTGTTATTTTTGTTGTAATTATCAATGTTTGACACTACATTAATAAATGCAGTTGAGCTTGATATTAAAATTAAGACAGATACTCGATTCCTGGAAATCGAAACATTACATTAAGGCGTAGCCTAGAAATAATAATCAAAACAAGTCGGTGGATTGGCATCAACATAGGTGGAACCCAGCAGCAGAACTACGAGACAATTGATATGTTATTGTCATCAGAGTCCAATGGACAATATACATTCACCTAAGAAATGAATTACCTCAGAAATAACGTGCAATGAGAACAAAACATATCATGCATGCACCAACACACAGAAAATAGAAAGTTTTATTCATAAAATAAACGTGGATAAACGAAAACCCAGAAATATATCATGAGTTTATTCTATGGTCACTATTGTTCCTAGAGTCATTGTTCAGCACATGCACGGATACCTAAAGTTCACTGTACAAGAAAGAAGAACGTAAATGAAAATAGACAGTATAGTATGACAATGATATTTTGAAGATAACGGCCACCACACAATGGAAGCCAGATAACTATTTTTTAATTTTAGAGATAAGATTTTAACATATTTATATTTTGAGAGTAAATATTGAATCCTTTTTATATATTTAAGTCAGTATTGAAAAGTTTACATCTTCATCTTATCAATAACAAAAAAATATGTCATTAAAGATGTACTTGACATACCATACAAGGTCAGATTATATAAGTTTTTATCTCTACATAATATTTACACATCGAATTGAATAATTTTATACAGTTAACTCTAATCAATTTCACTTAATTTGACCTTTTTTTGTCATGATTAAACTTGATTGTATTACTAAAAGATAAACTTTTTTTTAAAAGATAAAATATAATAAATAAAAAATTAAACCCAAAATTATTGTTAATTAATATTGTTGAAAACTATTGATCAATTAAAAATAAACAAATATTGAAAAGAGGTAAATGTATTCAATGTAATAAAAAGGAAAAATATTGAAAAACAATAGAAGATGGAACTTTATTATCTAAAGATTATTTCTATTAAAAAATCAATTTTTATTCAATACAAAATTTTTATATAATGACATATCAAACATTGTATAATATTAAATTTTTATCAAATCTTATTTTACCATGTTTTATCCTATCAGATTTTTATATTATCTAACCTACTATATTGTCAAACGGCGCCCAAGTACTACACATAAAATGCCTAAGATAAGTATTGTTGCCATTTACACGTAGGCTTGATGCCTGATGTTCAATCAAATATGAGCCACACAATCCTGCATATGGTTCTCAAATCTCCAAGAATACATCCGAATATGTCTCTTTCTTTAAGAAAATAAAGAAAGCATGCATATTATCTTTGTAACTATAGCAAAATATAATATCTCTTGCAGAGACTCTATCCACAAATTGCAAATTACCGAAAAACACCACATTATATTTAGAAAACTATTCCAAAAATTTACTCTAGACTGTGATTAAGGACAAATAGCAGATTACTATTCCAACTTCAACATTTCTTCCGCAACCGAAAATCTCGTATCCATGAGAATGTCATAGATGCAAACTAATAAGACTAGGTAGTACAACAAAGAAAGAAAATCAAAATTAAGATAGATCTTCCATCCTTAGAAATCGAAACACATTGAGTCCAGCCTAGAAATAATAATCAAGATTATCCTTAGGTGAATCTTATTTTTTAAAATCACAAATCCTGTACCACATACTGGTCGTATCGCAAATCTGATAACTATAGATTCACAAAAGAAATGAATTACATGAGAAATAATGTACAATCAGAGCAAAAACATATCATGCATGCACCAAAACAAAGCGACAACAGAAAGTTTATTCTATGGTCACTATTGTTCCTAGAGTCAAAGTTCAGCATATGCACGGATACTTAAAGTTCATTGCACAGTGGAGAATATCAGAAATATTAATGTATCGTTCTCAAATGTCCAACGGAAGAAATATCAGAATATCTCTTTTCGAATAAAATAAATTTATCATCAAGAAAAAATTATTTGATTGAAGATCTCACTTTTATATGATGTAAAGTGGTATTATAGCAAAAGATATATTGCTTATTTAATTTACGAGTACATATTAGAATTAAGACATATATTTAGACTAAAATACCTAAAAATTACAAAAATTTGAAAAGCCATAACTTTGTGCCTAAGTGTCTTTTGGATCTATTTCAAGTAACTTTTTGAGATCTACTAAGCTATGAACACTCAGAGAGGGTTTATCAGTTTTTTTCTTCAAAAGAGGCCTTTCTAACACTCCTTTTGAGTATATCTAACTTCTTTTTTCTTGATTGTATGACTTTAAATAATTTTTCTTCCAAACAAGCTATCCAAATTGAGTGTTTTTTTATTTCCTATGCATGTTTCTCAGAAAGACGAATGAAAATGAGAGGTTACAATGTCAAAACGGATAATTTTACATAAAGTTATGTAATTTTAAAAATATTTAATCAAGTTATGAACTTTAAAAAAAAAAAAAATCAACATCTAACAAGTGAGGGCACATATTGCATATTTGACAACAGAGAAATTTGTATAAAAAATAGCCTAAACAAAGGGATAATTGGATAAGATTGAAAGAATATATAAAAACGAGCCAATTTAATTTTAGAAAAAATTCAAATTGAAGGGTGTCACCTATTTAGTGCTCTTCAATTAAACATGTACTTAGGGTTATTATGGCTAAAACAACAGTATTTTAGTAAGTAGTTTTTTAAATTGTAATATTTTGATAAATAATTTATATTTTTACAGTTTTTAGATATTTCAGCGGACATATCTGTGTATATATAGGTTCTATATAAAAGTTTTGAGAGAGACAATTAAACTTAAATGTTATATTTCTACTATATGGAAAATTAGAAATGGCTTTATGAGATGTACAGATGAAAGCACAATTCAATTCTTTTTACCGTCAATTTGCATAATGTCTAGTTGAAATGAGTCTTATTGTGAATCTTAGCATAGTAGATTTCTGCCCTTATTTCCAAGATATATAAAATCTTCTAATGCTGCAATCCATGAGTTGCATACACATATTTCTTTTTATATAATTTTAGCATGGTCTTTCAACCATACTTTCTTTCTGGTCTTTCCATATACTGGACTTTCATGGTACCCACGTGAACTTCAAATTAAGTAATCCAGAATGAGGCCCACCAATGGTGTATGTGTTTGTTGAGTACTCCAAAGGAATCTCTTACTTTGTGGCACGTGAATCACAACCAGTTTGGCCTTTTGTACCTGGCTAAAAGTATAAATAGCCACCTTGCATGCAGAGCTGACCACAACCAACAATTACTCTTTCTATCCAAATTACCATAGCATCCACCCCAATCAACACCCATTCTCCTAAAGACCCTTTTCGAAGCTATGGACCTTTTGTTTTGGCACCTTTCGAGCATCTGGTCTATTTTGCTCTTTATACTAGTTTCCTCCACATACCTCACCAAAAACCAACATTTCCACTTGATTGACAAGCTCAAAAAGAAGAACAAACTGCCTCCAGGTCCTAAGCCATGGCCAATAGTTGGTAACCTTCCTGAAATGCTATCAAATAAACCTGTTGGCAAATGGATACACAATCTCATGAATGAAATGAACACAGAAACTGTATGTATCCAACTAGGCAGCGTTCATGTAGTCGTGGTTACTAGCCCTGTCATTGCTCGCGAATTCTTGAAAACACAGGATGCTGTTTTTGCATCAAGACCAACAAGCATGTCCACTCACATTGTAACAAAGGGATATTTGACGACGGCTCTCGTGCCCTTTGGCGAACAATGGAAGAAAATGAAGAAGATCCTTGTCAAGGAATTGCTTTCTCCCCAGAAACACCAATGGCTTCATGATAAAAGAATGGGAGAGGCTGACAACCTAGTTCGTTATGTTTTCAACCAATGCAATGATCCAAACAAAGGAGGCCTCGTGAATGTGAGGATTGCGGCACGGCATTATTGTGGGAATGTGATAAGGAAAATGATATTCAATAAAAGGTACTTTGGGAAGAACATGAAGGATGGAAGCCCTGGTTTTGAAGAGGTAGAGCATGTAGATGCCACTTTTAAGGTGCTTAAATATATATATGCCTTTTGTGTTTCGGATTTTATTCCATGTTTGAGGGCATTTGACTTGGATGGTCATGAGAAAATTTTGAAGAAGGCTTTGACGACGTTGGGGAGGTATCATGATCCCATCATTCATGAGAGAATTAAACAATGGAAGAATGGAACAAAGTCAACTGAAGAGGATCTGCTCGATGTTCTTATTGCATTTAGAGACGAAGATGGTAACGCACTATTGACGATGGAGGAAATCAAAGCCCAAATTATAGTAATAATCTTCTCACTTTATACTTCTCATTCTTTAACACTTGGACCTTCAAATTAATCATGCACGCAAACCATTTCAACTATGATATAAATTCGGCTATAACTTTTTGCAGGAACTGATGATTGAAGTAGTTGACAATCCATCAAATGCAGCTGAGTGGGCAATCGCAGAGATGTTGAATAATCCTGAATTGCTTCAAAGAGCCACTGAAGAATTAGACAGAGTGGTTGGAAAGGAAAGGCTCGTCCAAGAATCAGATTTGCCTAAGCTCAACTATGTCAAAGCTTGTGCAAGAGAAGCCTTTCGCCTTCACCCCATTGTGCCTTTCAATGTTCCCCATGTCTCTATGGCTGACTCAGTAATCAACAATTATTTTATCCCAAAGGGTAGCCATGTATTGTTAAGCAGAATGGGACTTGGGAGAAACCCTAAAGTTTGGAATGAACCTCTAAAGTTCAAACCTGATCGTCATCTTAAGAGTGATGGGTCTGAGGTGGTTTTGACAGAGTCAAATTTAGGGTTTATATCGTTTAGCACAGGAAGGCGTGGCTGTCCAGGGGTTGTGCTTGGCACTTCAATGACTGTTATGCTGTTTGCTAGGTTGCTCCATGGCTTTTCATGGAGTGTGGCACCAAATCAATCAAGCATTGATTTATCTGAAGCTGAAGGTGATCTCTTTCTTGCCAAGCCACTTGTAGCTGTAGCAAACCCAAGATTACCATTGCACTTGTACCCAAGATAAATTAATTAATAGTCTATATAAGCTATGTGCGTACTCAACTTTAATAAGGTATTTGCAGGTAACTAGAGATTATGTATTTAAAATCATATGTAGAAGCCATGTGCTATCAGCAATTAGGAGTTGAACTTCTATAATATGTAAAATGACCGTTATGTTTCCTTTATGCAAGAGTGATCAAATATATTGTTTTAGTTTAAAATGTACTCATAAGAAAAGTATTCAATCCTAGATAATCATTTTCCTGGTCAATTTTGGAATTTGCTTCCATTTTCCTAATTCTATTTTGAAGACAATCTGAAAAATCTCTCTTCCTTACACATATCTGAAAAACCAATTTTCCAAATTCCTCAAATTTACTTTTAGGCTTTGAGTTCTTTCTCGTTATATATATATATATATATATATTCCTTTTATTCCCTCTTTCTAACCCCTTCCATGCACGTCCTTTCTTTCACAAAACCTTTAATTATTCTGTATTAATTACAGAACATGTTGAGGATGCTGATGAGCAAAAGTAGTTTATGAAAAATAAAAAATGACCAAGGAAGGCACTAGAATTATATATCAAAGAAAAGAAGTCATTGTTTACATATAATGGATCAAAAACTTTACCGGCTAATGCATTAAGAAGAGTAGACTTGCCACAACCAGAAGGAACCATTATAGCCAAGAGTTTCCCTGGCATAACCAATTAGATCCTGCAGAATTGGTCTGCTTCCATTTTTTACTCTACTAATAAATTACCTACAGATTCTTCCGTGTCAAACAGATACTCATCTTCATCTTCTCATTATCATCTCCATCAATATTAATGCTACTCTCTGGAGCAGCAGTTTCAATGTCAAACCTAAATGAGCTAGGTCGAATTTCATGTCAAACTGTAACTTTTTTTTTTTTAACCTTAACTTTTCAATGTAAAGACGCCATGTTAACTGACGCCTATAATACAAAGGCGCCAATGAGTTTAGCTTCTTCAAATTTTGTGCTCCCATAAACGCGCCATATAAGATGGCTCCTTTAAGGCTCATCAATTTTATAGTAAAAAATAGTTTTAGATAAGTGAGTTTCTATAAATAATTTTTAATTATATATTTTTTTAGAGAAATTAACCCATAACACCTCCTTTTATTGTTTATTTATTTATTTTTGTGAACAGATTTTGGGCTTTGAAGATTGCGCCGACACCATTGTCAACAATGAACTAATGTGAGGCGTATTCGGATGACAAAGGATGCAAGTTACTGCAAGTGTAGTATAATACACTGTTAATAATTTGAACCACTTCTAATTGTCCTCTTCATATACTTATAATTATTATTAAATATTTTTTTAATATTTTAAAAAATATTTCTTAATATTTATAACTATTATTAAATATATTTATAACATTTTGAATTTATTAAAATAGCCTCTAACACTTAAAAATTATTACTCAATGCACCCCTCTGTCACTTGCCTATTAACAGAAGTTATCAATTTGTATGATTTGTTGTTTATATAATTGTTATTTGCTGACTTGTCACTCATATCTTATTAAATTACTTAAAAATATTTAAAAAATATTATTTTATTTTATTTTTAGGCATTAAAATAATGTTTTTTTATAAGTTTATTATCCCTAAATTTTCCTTCAAAGAAATTTTTTATTTTATCTATGTGTTAAAACATTTTGAAGTTATTATTGCAAGTAGGGGTGTTCACAAATCGACCAAACTACATCAAACAGATCAAAACAAACCAAAAATGATCAAAACTGACTAAAGATAATTTGAATCGATTTCAAATATTTTCAAACCATTGATGTAGTTCAGTTTGTCGGTTTAAAAAATTTCAAACTGTCTCAAACCAAATGGAACCAACTATGTGTATGTATTACAAAATTTATTTTCAAACCATCTAAAATTACCTCAAATCTAATCAAGCTATTCCAAACGACTTCCAAACCACCTAAAAAAGATAAATTTGTAAATTTTAACATATTGACGATTTTAAATTATCTTTAAACTAAACCGAACCAGACCACCTTAAATTTTAAATATGATAATAAAATTTTAGTTTATAATTTTTTCAAACCAAACCGAGGAATTACAAAGTTATCATTGCTTTTCAAGCATTTGTACCGCTTGCTTCAATTATTTGTCTGGACAGTCGTGTTTAATAAAACAATATATTTATATCAAAAATGTTAATGTTCTAGTGAGGTGGTCTCATCTGGCCCTATTCCAGAGTAGGATGAGAGCATGGTTGAGAGTTCTCCAAGAGGCCAAAAGCTTCATATATATATATATATATATATATATATATATATTTTATGCAAAAATAAGAGTGAAATCGGAAAGTTAATTTGAGGAAACATGATAGCATTGATTTCAAGTGAACCTTCCCTTAACCCATCTATTAAGATGGCATATTCATTTGCAAACGTAACTATGTAGCTTGATTGGATTGTAACGCTAGATGCAGTAGTTGAAGAGTACAGTATTGCCAAAAAACAGAAGTAGCCCATCAAGGAATTTAGAAATAGAATTTCAATGGTCTACCAATATGTTACTAAGTTTAGTTTCAAGTCAAAAATTGGATCATTAGGGAACATGCTAGTAAAGTTTTTTTTTTTTTTTTTTTTCTAGTATATACTATGTTAGTGTATTTACTAACTATTCAACTTTTCGTTCATAGTCCCAAACAGGTTCATTTGAGTACCAAAAAGAAAACAGATTTTTTTGTAACTTCTGTAGAACAGAAGTTAGAATTTGGAGATGATATGCAGCTTTTAGAAGTTCGAAAAGGATAAATGTATGTTTCAAAATTTTGGGAATAAAATACACATTTGTCAAAATTTAAGGGAGTTTTTTTTTTTTTTTTGAACTTTTTCTTTTTTTTTAAAAAAAAAAAAAAACTAATAGAAACTGTTAAGGTTTCATTAGACATGTTTTCAAATAAAAATGCTCTTAGTAAGTAAACCTAACTTCGAACCTAAACTATATTTTTGTTGGGGTGATTTTTCTTTTCATATCCCTACTTCCTTCACGTACAAAGGGTTAAGGATGTGAAAAGCACAATGGGGTGTTAAAATAAATTGTCATTAGTACTGTAGAGTCCTTAATATGGACCGAATCAAAACAACTACACAATTCCAAGCCCAACAAAAAAATAAAAGAAAACTACAAACTCAAATCGTGTTTGAAGAGACCCTTATCTAATGATTCTAATCCATAGTCAAAGGATAAAGAATAGATGGAGCAGGTGAACCAAGAGGAATTCTCCCAGCCTCTTGTGGGACAATAAAATTTGCTATCAACATCAACAGCCCCACCATAGTTGGCCATTCGCTCCAAGCTCGTCTTTGTCATGTGCTTCATAGTCAAAATTCCCCGATTTCCCCAATAGCCTCTCCCAATGCCCAACGAAAACTCCCATTCAGCTAAGTTATCATATTCCTATGTTAATTTAAACAATAAAGAATTCATTAAGCACAATCTATGGCATCCGTCATAATGAACGAACGCACATAAAAATTTCAATAGCTTTATTGTAAATTGAACAATAAAATTACCATTATTGACAATTAAAATACTCTCAAATGAGAATGAGAGTTTCACCACACTATAAACAAATTAGTCTCTTAGTTTATTATCAATTACACAAGAGATTTAATTTTATAACAACTGACTATCATAAACTGAAATATAGACTCAAAAATATAGAAAAACACTAACTGAATTACAGAGCCAAATGTGAATGAGGACCTCAAGAAATAACACAAATGAAATACAAGGTCAAATGTTGCTATCTTCATCCTTCCATTCTTCAATTAGTCTCAAAATTAATCTCACAACTTCCACCAACACCCGCAGCTTTCCTCGCAGATTCTTTGACACAAAGTGCACTATTTTTCAATGATTCATTGCTCATAATCTCTTTGATTGCTTTGCCAATCTCTTCCCCTTTCACCATCTGCTCTCCTCCCCAACCCTAATCCTTCTGCCACATCCCCAACCCACTTCTCTCCACAACCTCTGCGTTTATCTTCTGGTCCCCATGCTGTGGCCATGCCAATACTCTCACTCCATACCATGCTGCTTCACTGACTGAGTTCCAGCCACAGTGACTCACAAACCCTCCAATAGAAGGGTGATCAAGAATCGCCCTTTGATCCACCCATGTCTTCACAACAAGCCCTTTTTTCCTTCAACCCCTTCATGAGTTCTTCCCCCACCACTTTTTCCAATTCCTCTTCCTCTTCGCTATCAACAATCTTAACCTTCACAACCCACAAAAATCTACCCCCACTTTTCAATAACCCATCTCCCATCTCTCTAATTTGCTCCCTTTTCATAGAAGTTCTACTTCCAAACCAAACATAAACTACAGAATCTTGCGGTTGACCATTTAGCCACTTCAATGGTGAGTCTGCATCCCCATCATTTGATTTTAGCTTCTCAAATTCACACGGCATAAAAGGACCAAGAGCAAACACAGGTGACAATCCATCTCTTAATTTTAGTGCTTCTATTGACTCTGCTTCTAGTTCTTCAAAAGTATTGACCAAAAACCCGTTTAGCTTCCTGAGCTTTCTACCATCTTCCGTGAATATCTTCGGAAAAAGACTGTTTGGGACAAGAAACAATGGAGGAATTGACGATGTGGGTACAGGTGAAATCCCTGGAATTTCAAGAACATCAGATGCACTAGTAGCACCGTCGGCAACACTAGGGAAATATGAATAGAATGAGAACATTCTAGCTGATGAGGTAAATAAAATATAGCTCTGAAGACAAAGGGCTTCAGTTACTGGAATCATAGTCATAAACGAAAGCAGAGAGAGGAGGGGAAATTGAAGAGAGCACAGGAATGAGAAGGTGAGCCGAGCGGCGAACAGATTCCCATCGCAGCCAAAAGGGGTCATTGGAGTTAGCAGTGGTTGGATCAAAAGGGAGAAGATCAAAATCAACTCGGTTTATTTGAGAGAATGAGGCTTCAAACCTAGACAACAGCTCAGACTCCGCAAGGGAGACTGTAGATTTAGCAGTGATGAGGGTGACTCTGCAACTGTGACGGACAAGAAGATCTGCAAGCCTTAAAAATGGTATTAGATGCCCCATGCCTTGGGAAGGAGTGCAACAACAGCGGCTTCACACATTATTGTGAGGTTTCTGAAAGCAATTTTTCGGCAGATTTGACAAGGGTCTGTGTTAGTGAAAGGGGGTTGACTTGAGCTGTTGATGGAAGAACACTAACACATGTGAAGCATTAAGGAGGAGAACAGGAAACCATGTGTTCGGCTTCTCTACCTTTCTTGAGTGAATACTTTTTAAAATTAATTCAACTATTTAAATAGAAAATTAAGTTTTAATCTTAAAATATAAATATGCTCAAATTTTATTTATAAGATTTGTATTATTATATTAAATTATTTCTTCAGTCTTATCTTTTTTTCTCTCTCTCAACTATATATATATATATTAATTAAACCTAACTCACTTAATGGATCAAGAAAGAATTGAATAAGGATATTTAGACAATGGTATTATTACAATATTTTAAAACATGTGCATTAAACTTAAAGACTAAAGATATAAAATAGAGGAAGTATGTACTAGTGTAGCGCCCATCGGATACGTGGGGTCATGACTAGAAGATAAATGAAAATGAAACTTGTAAAAACATATGAAGCCATCAGATGCACAGAGAGAGAGCGAGAGAAAAAGTTCACACGGGGAGGAGGAAAAGAATCAAGTCTTTTTTTTATTGCTTTTATGAATCAATGACAAAAAAAAGGCCCCTCTCTTGAACTAATCCCTACCTAATTCCTTTTTTTACTTTAGTTACAAGTGTCACACAAAATCCCTAAACCACACTAGCCTCTTTGACTCCCTCTTTGGCCTGCCCACTCCTTCTGATGCTTCCATGTTAGCAACTCTATCACCATCCAATCTATTAAACTACTTTAGTTCGTCTAAAACTAATATTATTCAAGTATTTAATAATATTATTTTCATAAAAAAGTACTTAATATATTATTAATATTATTCAAAAC
This sequence comes from Bauhinia variegata, assembly GCA_022379115.2. Lineage (NCBI taxonomy): Eukaryota > Viridiplantae > Streptophyta > Magnoliopsida > Fabales > Fabaceae > Bauhinia > Bauhinia variegata. The sequence goes on along the minus strand of CM039427.1, from coordinate 3,022,619 downwards.
ACTCCAAACATTTTCCAATCAGTAAATATGCTCCATCTAAATGTACAACTTAAACACTCTAAACATTACCCAAGAAATAGAATAAATCATTAAGACGCTTAAGCCGATAAAATATTTTTTACTATTTAGTTGCACGTTAAGGGCTTACTGCATCCTGTGTTCTTTTTATCATTTATTTATCAATCAGCATATACAATGATTTTTGAGCTTTATGTTCATCAAATTTGATTTCAATTTTTCTTATAGCAAAAGAAAGCATAAGCTGGAAAAAAAAAAAAAAAATCCTAAGAAGAATCTTGGAGGAGGCAGGGTGGAGGATGGCTTTCCACGTGGGTTTAATATTTTAATCTTTGATACCCTAGACAACCTTAGTAGGTTTCGTGGTGTCATTCTGTCATTGACATGATTCACAGCATGCAAACTATAGAAAATGCTTGTGCATTAGATCGTGAAGTAACTATATATATATATATAAGAATGAGATTGCGAGTAAATTTATTCACTTACTATTATTGGAGTAATTAAGTGGATTGATTTCCACATATATATATATATGGAAATCAATCCACTTAATTACTCCAATAATAGTAAGTGAATAAATTTACTCGCAATCTCATTCTTCAATTTTAGTTTGCAATCAATGGTTCCTATTTCTTCACTAAAGAGTTGAAATGCTTTTATTTTGTGCATACCTAATTTCAGAAACAAAAGGCCACAAATATAGTCAATCCAAAACTCCAACTACTCTCCAACTTTACCAAACACATCCTAATTTAGCATATATAATACCTACACGATTATAATTATTATTATTATTATTATAAACTCTAGGACCCACTTGGTTATGTTGAATCCGACTAAAAAACATTAACATGATCATAATTATTACGAACTCTAGGACCCACTTGGATAGTTGAATCCTTTATGCGATTGATTTAATCCCATATTAGATTAGTAGTGTAGAAGGGGAAGGAAGAATCACACATGATAGAGAGTGAAAGAGAGCTGAGAATGGTAGAAAGCAAAGAATGGTACTTGGCAGCGTATGCAACAGGGGGCATTCCAACATCTGATCACCTTAAACTGCGCACTGTGGTGGTGGACATTGATTCAATCCCAGATGGACATGTTGCCCTTGAGACGCTCTTCATCTCCGTTGAGCCATACCTACGTACCAGACTCACCGGCCTCCAGGACGGAATTTCCCTTTACCAATTTCAGCTTAACCAGGTAAGTACTAATCTTCTTACTTGCTACTAGTATTCTCAACACTCAAGATAACAAGAGAGTTAAACTAATTGATTTATGCAGGTGATAACTGGGTTTGGGGCTGGAAGGGTAATCCCATCACATGACAGTAACTATAAAGAGGGTGATGTGGTTTTGAATCCATTTTCTCCAGTTGTTGAGTATTGTGTCACACCCTCTCGGTTCCTCCGAAAACTTGATCCTACAAATGGGATTCCATTACTAGATTATTTCAACGCTTTAGGTGCCTTTCTGTTGTCTGCTTTTATTTTCTTTTAATAACTTGATCTTGAAGAAAAATTTTAAAATGATTGGCATTAACAATATGTGGGTGGATGAGTTAATTATAACAGGACCACCAGGATTTGCAGCATGGTTGGGAATAGAAGTACTAGGTGATCCAAAACCAGGTTCCAATGTGTTCATATCTGCAGCCTCAAGTGCTGTGGGATTGTGTGCTGGCCAACTGGCTAAGATCAGAGGTTGTAGGGTCATCGGAAGTACTGGCACCGATGAAAAGGTAAACGTATATCTTTCAATTGCTTCTGCATTAAACAGAACATATCTATCTAGTATTTATATACATATTTTAAATTACTGTGAAATGCAGGTGAAACTCATTGAAGAGAAATTTGGGTATGATGATGGATTCAATTACAACAAGGAAACAGATCTTGATGCTGCTTTAAGCAAGTAGTAAATTCTTATTCTTCGTTTTTACTTTCTTTTCTTCACTCCCTGCTTATTACAGATGACTATTGATTCATTCATAATACACATTTAAAACTTGGATTATGCAGATATTTCCCAAATGGCATTGATGTGTACCTTGATAATGTTGGTGGTAAGATGCTTGAAGCTGTCCTTAACCATGTCAACCCACATGCAGGAATACCACTTTGTGGGATGATATCTCAGTATAATAAGGTATCATTTGAACAAAGTCAATACACTCCATTGCATTTGCTAGTTGTGTGACTGTTTGTGTATATACTATTCCTTGCACCAAAATATGTGTATTGGTATTTCTACTATAGAGTAGCTAATCAATTTTGCCTTTGGTGCAGGTTTGGACCGAGAGAGAAGGCGTGAAAAATCTTTTGAATATGGTGGGCAAGGAAGTAAAGATGGAAGGTTTTATGATATCGTCCTATTTGGACCGTTTTGGAGATTTTGCTAAACAAATGGAAAGTTACCTAAAAGATGGCAAGATTAAGTCTAAGAATAAAATAAACTTTGGAATTGAGAGCTTGCTTGACAGCTTAGCATCCTTATTCTCAAGCACTAATATTGGAAAAGTAGTTATTCAAGTTAAGGCATAATGTCCAAACAGTACACATATATCACACATATGATATATGTGTATATTTCATGAGTGTAATGATTAAACATTTAATGTTTGAGTTGGTCTGTAGCTAAGTAAAATCCTATTTCATCTTCAACTCAACTTTGCTTTTTGTTAGTGATACATAGCTTGTATAATAATTAGTCAATGTCTCATATAATATTAGATATTAAATCAATTTGACAAATAAAAACTGTTAATGAACTTTCTTTGTCTGTTATCTCGTTAGCTTCTACCAGTCAAGTAAAATTTAAACTCAGTGAATTAATTGCTCTGTTATTTAGGCGAACTCTTTTTTTTTTTTTTTCATGAATAACCTAATTCTTGTGAACTATTATCCATGAGAGCCATAATTCCATGATACGCTTATAATTTGCCTTCTCAATATTAAATAGAACTTTTTTGAAGTATCATAGTATTTTTTTTTTAGAAAAAATTAACATTGTTAGGAAAAGCTACTTAAATGAGTAACGGTGTCTCACACTTAGTTGGCATCGTTTCCTATTTATGCAACCGTTTAAGAACTAATGATAAACTTGCACTAACAAAAAGCATTCTTTTCACAATGAAATGTTTGAGTTTTTTTTTTTCTTTGAGACTTTTTGTTTACATATTTAATTTTCTTAATTGATGTAAATATTTTTATTTTTATTTCATGAAAATATCATTTTTTAATTATATTTCTATTGCATTTCTTTGACCTTACTAAATAAAGCAAAGCTATTTACCTAATTCCTTTCATTCTTATTTCCTTTTGCCTCTCTCTCTCTCCACTCCCATTAGAATCATTCGCCCTACCAAAAATTGTCCGAGGCTGGAGGTTCAAGCCCACCTTCTTATTGCAACTTTTAGAAATCTTTTTTTTTTGAAAACTTTTGTCCCATCTTATTATCCTCTGTTGAAGAGTAAAAGAAGTGCGTCGTGGCCATATGTAACTGCGAATTAACTATATTAGGAAAGTGTATTATAGGGAGTGTGTAACGCACTCATCTTTTTTCTTATTCACTCTCCCTCTCATGCCTTAAAATAAGGACACTCTTTTAAAAGGGAGTGCTTTCATTAATAGCCATTGTACATAGGTTAAGACCACTCGTTTATAGTCTCCTTGTACCTATGCATGGTATGTGAAATGATCTGTCCGTACGCCGCTTTTGATATATAATGGCCATTCCTTTATCCTTTGTTTTTCAAAATGTCTTCTCATGTTGTTGGCTGTCATCACTTACTCTTCAAAATCACGATCACTCACTTAAACACTCCTACAGCATAGTCCCTACTTACTTTGTAGATTGAGGGTTGAGTTAAGTAGAAGACAGGGAGTGAAAGAGAGCTGGGAATGGCATAAAGCGTGGAATGGTACTTAGCAGCCCACGCAACAGAGGGCATTCCAACCTCTGATGTGGTCGACATTGATTCCATCCCAGATGAGCATTTGGCCTTGAGATCCTCTTCATCTCTATAGATTCATACCTGCTTACCAGACTTAATGACCTCCAAGATGGACTTTATGCTGAACAGTTTCAGATTAACTAGGTAACTTAAGCTTCTTATTGACTATATATTCTCAACTCTCAAGATAACAAGACTTTAATTAATGCAGGTGATAACTAAGTTTGGATGGAAGGGTAATCCAGTCAAATGTTAGTAACTATACCCTCTCGGGTCCTCAGAAAAGTTGATCCAACAAAAGGGGTTCTGTTAAGATTATCTCAATACTTTAGGTGCATTTCTTTTTGTCTTAATTTAATTTCTTTGTATAATTTGATCTCCAAGAAACTATAAAATGATTGGCATTAACAAATGTGTGTGGAATGTGGATGAGTTAATTATGATGGGAGTACCAGGATTTGCAGCTTGGCCGGGAATAGAAGTACTGGGTGATCCAAAACCCGGTTCCAATGTGTTCATATCTTCAGCATCAGATGCTGTGGGAAAGTGTGCAGGCCAACGGGCTAAGATAAGAAAGAGGTTGTAGGGTCATAGAAGCGCTAGCACAGACGAAAAGGTATACCTAATCTATAATTGCTTTTGTGAGAAATTTACCTCCATATACCACAAAAAAAAATATTTATCAATATATACCACTTTTAAAAATATTTACCAATATATACCATTTTTTTTCAGATATCGCATTACGGTACTGCGATATTCGAATATCACATTATGGTACTGCGATATTCGAATATCGCAATACGGTAATGCGATATCCGAATATCGCAGTACGGTAATGCGATATCCGAATATCGCATTACGGTACTGTGATATTCGAATATCGCATTACCGTATTGCGATATTCGAATAAAAAATTAATTAAAATTTTTATTTTTTATTTTTTACAAATAAAATATTAAAAAAAAATTATAAATTTTTTAAACACATATACATCATTCCAAAAATTATTACCAATACATACTATTTTTATAAATATTTACTAATATATATTACCTTTAATGAAATTACATTACCCTCTTACAAATTTATTTTATTTTATAATTTAATTAAAAGATGACACAAGATTCATGAATTAGTGCTGAAATGTTTATGCAAGATGATAATGTGTTTCTTTTTCTTAAATTCTCATTTGAAGGAAAGGAAAATATTTATTTTTTTGGAAAGATAATTGGTTGTTTGGAGTATTTTTTTTTTCTCTCCCTTATCTACCGTATCTCCTTTTTTATATGTTTATTTTTATAAAAAATTATAATACATTAAGTGAATTTTTCAAAATTAATTAACTCAAATATATAAAAAAAAAAATGTATTTGATTTTGAAATATGATAATATTAAATTTATTTAGGCAAAATCACTTCATAACTGGAGATTTTATTGTACAAAATGTCGTATGTATTGATAATAATTTTTGAGATTGTGTATATGTATTTAAAAAAAATTAATTTTTTTAATATTTTATTTGTAAAAAATAAAAAATTTAATTAATTTTTTATTCGAATATCGCAGTACGGTAATGCGATATCTAAAAAAAGTAGTATATATTGGTAAATATTTTTAAAAGTGGTATGTATTGGTAAATATTTTTTTTTTGTGGTATATGGAGGTAAATTTCTCTTGCTTTTGTTTACTGTAACAGAAAGATGCTGGCTAGTATCTCTCTCTCTCTCTCTCTCTCTATATATATATATGTATATGTATATCTTCAAATTACGGTGAAATGCAGTGAAACTCATAAAAGAGAAATTTGGGTATGATGATGGATTCAACAAAGAAGTGGATTTTGATGCCGTTTTAAGGAAGTAATTAATCAAATCTTGTTCATTAATTTCTAACTTTTATCTTGATTCCCTGCTTAATTCAGACAACTACTGCTTCCTTTATAGTACTCATTTTGAACATGGACTATATATATATATATACACACACATGCAGATATCTCCTAAATGGCATTGATGTGTACCTTGATAATGTTGGCGGTAAGATGTTTAAAGATGTTCTTAATCATGTCAACCAAAACGCACTGATCCCACTTGTGTCACTGTTTGTGTATCTACTATTCCATAGACCATGGACTGAGAGAAGGGGTGAGAAATCTTCTGAATATGGTGGGCAAGGAAGTGAAAATGGAGGGTTTTATTTTGTCATCCTACTTGGATTGTTTTAGAGACTTTACTAAACAGATGGAAGGCTACATGAAAAATGACAAGATTAAATCTAAGAATAAAATAAACTCCGGAATTGATAGCTTACTTGACAGTTCAGCAATGTTTACCTAAGTAAAACTTCCTCAACTTATCAAGCTTGGTGTTCGTTACATGGGGTTCTTTCTCTAGCTGCTTTAGTCATATATATATATATATATATATATATATATATATATATATATATATATATATATTGTTAGAGTAGATGTTTAGGTGAAGAAAAATTTTAGTGAAATGTGATTCATTTAATCTCGTTTGATATCAGTCCTACATGCAGCATTGTTTCAAGGAGTACTGATGGAGTTCTTTTATAAGAGGATAGTCTGCACATCTTTTGAATATGTTGAGTCATGTACATATAAAACGAGCTTAGCACCTTTTTTATTTAACCTACTTGGTACACAAAATTCTATTATTTGAAGGTTTAATTTGTAAACTAAGACAAAACCTTTGCTCTTTTAAGATTTCAAACTATTTCTTCAAACAATTTAAAGTTATTGTAGAAGTTCCAATGATGTTCACACTATCTATAAAGTGCAATTATGAAAACCTCATATCTATATCTTTTCATAAAATTGTATGAACAAAAATGATCACTTTATATCCTTTTTATCAAATACTCACTGAGACAATTATATTAAATATCTCTATATTGCTTCAATTTACAAAAAGATCTATTTAATTTGATTGAATACTTATCTTAGGAACTTGAATTATTTGTTTTAGGCAAATAAAACCCTTCAAGAATTTTCATATAAGTATCATTCTTAAGTAGGCCACACAAATAGGCTAAAACAACATCTATTAAACGTAAGTCAATTTTTTCAAGTAATTCCAAACTATTTAAGTATCAAAGAATATTTCCATCCACTACAAGTAAATATTTCAAAATCAATGCCAAGCATGTGTGAAAACTCTACCGAACATATTTTACTTTATACTAACAATTTCATCACTGTCATTTCTTTCTCACCAGAACTTCAGGTCCTAATGCTTTTTACTTTGCAACTGAGTTTAATAATGCCCAAATGCATTTTTATTTTATTTTCACTGGTCATTTTTTTGCCTACAAATTTTTTATCATGATCTTCATTATCATTTATTATGTGTGTGTCACATATGTAAAATATCATTACTATGGACTTCATTTCAATTTCATGATATGATTCATTAAGATCTTTGTATTTTTATAACATTCAAGTACATGAGTTTCTTCTGGAATTGAAATATTAATTATGTTTAAGGGCTCTTCTGGAGTCACCTCTAAACACTCTTCTAAAGTTGTCACATCCTCACTTATGTCATCTTTAATCTAAACTCCTTTTTGTTATTTTTTGAGGATGTTTATCCCAGGAACCGGCATGGTAGCCTTATTTCATGCATTTACAATAATCTAACAAGGCTATCACGCTTTATACGCGCATCAATGTTTGTTTGACAGGTACATTGAAGCATTAACAATTGGACCTTATTATTTAGGCATTTTCATTAGGTTAGTAAATATGTTTGATTTGATATATTTTGACTAACATATGAAGATCTATATATATATTGCCAACTTCAAGAGGTCCCATCATAATGCATTGTGGTGGAGCATTTACAACATTTCTAAAATTTTTAAATGGGAAATACTTGGTTTTTGACCTTAAGCTCATTGTAAAGGAGAACTTATCATAGCTCTTTAGCTTGATGTGTACAAGTGTTGCTACATGTAAATATATCAATTATGATTTTAATTTGTTGGATGTACCATCTTGCAAACTCCAAGTTGCAAGCTTACAATAAACAAACATGTGACTATTTAATTGATGTATCAATTAAAATCATGTGACTACCTTGGTGTTCCACAAAACCAAGGGATTTTGTCCAACTTTGGCATTCTTTAAGGGGAAAAAAAAAAAAAGGCATGAGAATTCACTAGATTAAAGAATCTTCAAGTTTTTCAACTTGTAATCACGTGAATTCTCAAAAATCTTTTACATCATATTGATTCAGGATGGCTTAACTGACTATGCCAACTTGCAAATTTACTACGTTCTATGAACTTCCCATTTACAATAATAAGTAATTAGTTGTAGTTACATATATGTAGTACATACTAGAAAAAAATTTGGATGATTTCTCGAATAAAATACCCAATATTTCCATCATTTGATGTCTCAATTTGGTATCCACATTATGCAAAAAATCAATCTATGATTATGTTGCTCCAAATAACAATTTAACAAATAATCAATCTGTAGAGCTTTCCATTATCCTTTTATTCTCCTTTAAGAAATAATTTTTTTAGCTCTTTTGGAGCTTTCTTTTATTTTTGTTCTATCAAATATGATATTATCATTGGCTTTTTATATTGAGAGACATTTTATCCGTTAAGCAAAAAAACAAATCAAATGACAAATTAAAATGTGGTAAAATGATCAGCAATACACTAATGCAGTATTGATTAAAATATTATTAATATATATATATATATATAAACTAATCCAGACTAATTAAATTAACAAGCAAACAAAATATACAACCATGTTTTCACCATTTATCCATTTATACAAATATCCTTTGGTATTTTGAGAGATTAGTTCATCATATATAATGATTTTTGTTTCATTGAAAGAAAAAAAAAAAATTAAGCTCTTAAGGAGCACAGTGTCATATATCGTGTGAATATTTGCATTGTCCATATTGAAACACATGTGTTTCAACATTTTTATTATTTGCTCACATTTTTCCTTTTTCATTCTTCATTATTTTCACTTTTGTTGAGAATATTCTACTCATTTCTTCATTGTAATATCCAATAGAAGGCACTCATATGCACTCAATTTTGGGAAGGCACCCTATTAATGTACAAGTGTTTTCTATACTTTGGGGGGCGAGGGGGACTCCCAACATTAACTTCAATCCCCATATCAAAAGTTACGGTGGTAATATAATACTTTTCAAAATATATCCTTAACCATATCTTTATATTCTTCTCTCATTTTTTGGTGATGAGACTTATTTTAAAATAACAATGGTCGCAACTATGTCCAAGCCCATTTATAACAAAAATTGCTACTATCTCAGAAATTTCAAGGCATGAATATAGAGAGGGTTTTCCTTTTAATCAGTAGAGACAAATATTTATGAATCAGAAAGAAATCATGTTGAATTCAAGTTCAATTCAAATAAATCAATAATTAAATATCAATTACATAAAAATCAATTGTTACATAATATCTTTTAACTAGTAAAAAAAATTTCATATATGTCTCTCTATGTTTTCAAATGAAATCATTGATTCCAGAGACAAGAAGAGATCAAAGTTATTTTGCTAAAATAATCACAAAAGTAAATTTTTAGTACTCTCTTATTTATGATTGAAGAAAATAGATTAAAATAACTAGAATCACAAAAATACATTTTTAGAATTTTTTAATAGTTTTTCTAGACATATAACTTATTTATATTATCTCTTATTATTCTATGCTATGATGCATTTGAACTCATAGCAAAATTACACAAAAATCTATGTTATCACTCTTCAAGGCACATAGGCCTATTTGGACAAATTCATGCTATAGCACTCTAAATTTCATATATCATTTTGCTCATCATTTTATGGCTCTTCAAGAACCATAGACAATATGACATTTAATTAGATCAAATTTGATATCAAGTAAAAAGCTTATTTGTTTCTCCTCGTAAAGCCGCTTAATATGGCCTCTAAATCAAGCCACTTCATAAAGGATTTTACTAAGTCTTGGCAGACTTCCCAATGGGTATATCTCAAAAGAAAAACCATATAGAATATCAAGCAAATTCCAAAAATATCACATGGGAATTTGCTCAAGAATAAGCGTATAAGCACTTGAAATAGGCATCAATGCGCCACAACCATGATCTCAATTAGTAAAAATGTATTGATATACCCAAGAACAAATTAAAAAATGGAGCAGCATATGTATCAAGTTTCATTGACATGGATATGGCAAAAAGAATAGAACTATGACTTGATAAACAATTTGGACTTGGTTCACATAATAACATCAATCCCATCGGGATCTAAATGTATAAGTATATATATAAAATTCAACAAAATCATTTAAACCAACAAGAATGTCATGCCTGCTATTAGAAGTTAGACTGCTGAGGCTGCTCATTTTCCATGCTATCCTCACTTTGGGAATAATTGAGAGAGTAAATCTATTGTGTTAATAAGGTGTTGTAAAAGTAAAGTAAATTGAGAACAAGAAGAAAAGCATAAGAGATGAGAGAATAGAAAAAATAATTCCTGAAACCCTCTATTTATAAATTCTATTATAGGAACCCTCTAGTTATAGGTAATTATTTTAAAATTTAAGAGTTATAATTTAAATTCAATGATAGGTAAATCAAAGATCAAGAGTTAAATGGAATCAAAATCAAAATCAAATATTTGCCGTTGAATCAAAATCAAATATTTATCAGTGCACTTTTCAAAATCCAATTAGACCCAATCAAAACTATATCCAAATTTTCGAATACTTCAATGATATTCTGTAATTGGAAAAGTCGAGCTTCAACACCAGCAGATGCCAGTGTCATTATCAACAAAGTTAAAATGGAATGGAAACAATTTATCAATGTAAAGGGCAGGTTCTAGCTTAGTCTTCCACTTAATAATTCACAACTGTTGTCAGAGCATCCTTTTATTCAATGGCAGAGATTTTAAGGTCTTTGGAGAAGTGGATTTTGCAAAGAAGCTGAGCTAGGGTTGCGGCTGAGTTTTTATTGCTCCAAATTGGAGCTGATTTAGGAAGACTAATCCCGGAAAAGGTTGTCATAGAAGCCATTGCTAGCAACCTCTCCGGGTTTTGTTGAGCGTAAAGCAGAAGAATTTACATTTTTTTTTAAAAAAATATAACAAAGAATTTATATAATTGAATAAATCAATTGTGCAGAAGCACAGAACGAAGAGGTCCAAACTGCATTGGAAGGAAGGATAGAATGAAAAAAAATAAGAAAATGGATGTTATGTGAGTTTCACGTGATTTTCAATGAAATAATATAGGCCATTAGATTTTATTAAAATTAATGGATAAGATGGATAGTAAATTTTCATTCTTACTCTTGAAGTTAATAAATCTCTCCTCATAATAGTAGAAAAGAAAAAAATAATAATAATAAGTTTAAAACCTACTAATGACTTTTTTATATTTTAACTTGGATTTCCAGCTTTCATCAAATTGGAAAATTAGAATCCTTCCTTAAAGAGAACATATAGGTCACTGATTGCCAAAAAAAAAAAAAAAAAAAACAATACAGCATAAATTTTTGTCCCTCATATGATTTTTTAAAATATTTTAGTATTAAATAAAATTTTGTATATAGTACTGGACAAATTATTAAAATCTTATAATTCATTAAACTATGAGATAAGCATTTGTCTAAAATACTATTGAATAAAAGTTTGTGAATGGTACTAAATAAATTCTTAAAATTTTGTAACTCATTAAACTATGACATAAGTATTTGTCCAAGATATTAGACAAAAATTTTAACTCTATTATTTTTCAAACCACTCTACAATTCTTTATACTTTAACTAATTAAATCAATAACAACAAGTCTGAATGGCTGGCGACCAATGAGATACCAGCACCCTTTTTTAATTTTTATTATAAATTATTTTAATTGTTATAAAATATTAAAATTTTATTATATGTTTTTTAATAAAACAACATAATACAAAATGTATTACTACAAATTTAATACAAATGATATAAATTTTTTATTCAATACATTAGCAAGAAATGATTAACGGTACAAATTTTTTTATTATAACTCAATTTTTCGTGATGTACTGTTTTTTTATATTTCCAATATTCGTATCAATCTCACTCATACTGTTTTCACGTTAGAAAAATATGAAAAGGTGAAAATTATTTATCCATTTTTTGTAAACAAAATTATCCATCTTTTAGCAAATAAGACGATACACTACACATTACAAAGTAAATGTAACTTCCAAACAACAAAGGCCATTACTTTTGGGACACCCTATTTTCGAACTTACAGACTTCGAAATTTGCAAATTGTAATTGTTTTTATGAAAGGATTTTGAGATTCGTAAATTGCAATTATTTTTAAAATTAGTTCTTGTGGATTTCAAAGTGATAGCTTTGAAGTTTCTGTCAATAGACTTCAAAGTCCGTACAGAACATAAGTTTTCTCTTTAAAAAAAAAAAAAATTACTGCTACAGACTTCAAAAGTTGTATGCATGTTCAAAATTATAAAAAAAAAAAAGAAAACTAATTTATTGAATTAGAAGTGTCTGGTAAAATTAACCATTTAGTTAATTAATACATGTAAAATTATTTTAAAAAAAGTGATATATATATTCCAATTTTTTATAGAAAAATATATATTTCAGGTAATTCTAAAACCTAATGTTTACTGAAAAAATCAATTTCAATATTGTATGAATCTTATCTTTACTTTTAGATGAAACAAAGAAGAATTATGCGATAACATTGATGGAAGAAGGGTGGAATTAAAACATGAATATTAGGGTTAAAGTTGTGGTTGTAAAAATATATTTTTCTATCAATAAAGTTTGCCGTAATTAATAAATAGATAGATACATTAGCATGTTAAGTGGTTGATATAAATTTGATTGGCTCTGTCTTTTTTATAGAGCTTCCTATATTTAACGCGTGAATGAATTAAATCTTAATGTAAAACCTTCACTTTCTTAATCGAGGATTTAAAGAAAACGTAGTTTTAATAGCCCATATCCTTCTAAATCTATCACTTTAACCCTTGACACTACATAAAACAATTTCAACCTTTCCATCCATTTGCAATTAGTGAGGGCAGACGGTGGAAGCTGAGTTGCACTGTTATTTGATCACGTGGATCATTATCTTTCACATTGGATCTCTCCCCTATCTCCTTGTGTTATTTGAAAAAATAAAAAAACCAACCAAAAAAAAGAAGCACTAAACCCCAGTACTACGTCGTTTGGTTTGTGTAAAATTGGGATTCTAAAGCTCATTCTTTCTCTAGATTAGAGCTCATTCGAGAGCTCAAAAATCCCTCGCAGCATGAAAAATTTATCAAAAAGACATGGCTTTCTCAACGAATATGCGTCTGATTACATAATGTGATTAAGTATTAGTCAATTTAAAGATTTTACAAGATTTTGTGAGTATTCAATTTAACAATTGAATTTATAAAATTCATGTTTATATATATTTAAGCGGAAAAGAAAAGACAAGTGGATTCCAATAATGTGTTATATATTGTTGAAAATATATTATTTTATATTTTTTAATTAATCAAAAGATTAAAAAAATAGATAAAAAATATTAAATATAATGGTAACTTTTTTAAAAAAAAATTACGGAGCATTTATTTACCATCTTCTATAATTTTATTCAAGATTTGCCACTAGGAAGGAGCTTCTAAGGGCTTTTATGATTAACTAAACAGTTTAAAGTTCCACGATTAATGGTTTCCAAAATTTATGAATTTCAGGGTTAAAAAATAATTCCACCTCATCGAGGGTTGGTGTGCACCGTTTCAGCTGTGTTTGAGACGTTGCATGATGGCATCTAAAATTTGCATCAATTAAACCTTTAAATATGCACAGTGCAAATTTAAATAAACATCTGGCCTATTAGCTCAGTTGGTTAGAGCGTCATGCTAATAACGCAAGGTCGCAGGTTTAAGACCTGCATGGGCCAATTATTCAATTAAATATTTTTGTCATTATATGTACTCGCATCGTTTGTTTTCTTTTCCTGAGAAGGGAAAGTGAAGGATACTGGAAATGATTGTACAGAAACAGAATTGCACCCCCAGGTATTGGTCATTTCTAACATCACTAAAAATATTTTTTTTTTCTATTTTTAGATTATTTAAAAAAAAAATTAATAAAAATATTTTTAATTTATTAATCAAGCATATTTTGAGGCATAATTTTCATTTTCACGGAAAAGGAAAAAAAAAAAAAAACTAAACTAAACAGGTCCTTAAAATTATAATTGTTGGGAGGAATCTATCAGTTTTTGTGTAAGTGATCTATCAAAAGAACTCTTTTAAGAGAGAAATTAATGCTTTAAGAAGTGAATCATATACCCAAAAAAAATTTGAATTTAGTTTAATTGAAATTTAATTAAGTAGGCTTATTAAAATTAGATGTTAAAGTACATATATGCCGTCTTTGGCATTTCATGTTCTGTGCTTGCTATTAACAATTCAAACATAAACGTGAAAGTTATTTTTAAAATTAAGGGTATAAAGAGGAGTTTTTCTCAAAACTAAATCCATTCTATTTACTAAAAACTCATAATAAAATGTAAACAAAAGTCTCCAACAAGTTTTTCAAGGTTTCTCAAGGAAAGGAATATCATTGATTAATGTTAGAAAATAATTTCACTGGAAACATTTCTAGTTTACTAACTAAACATGTTGTTAGGCTTGATTTTTATTGTCACTAGAAATGAAAAACTAGTATAAAAGGGCTCTTCTCATTGTGTTTTCCATCAAGTTGTGTTTTGTTCATTTGAGTAATTTGAGAGTGGATTCTCTCTTTTCCTTTCTGGCTTTTTAGACACTTCAATTATAACGTATGTCCCCTCTGAAATTGTTCATTATCCTCAAAGTCGGTTGGTATATATGCTTGTAGTAGACATCCTGTGATGATGATGAATAGACGACATACACCTCAGCTTTTCTAAGTTTGTATACAAAATGCCATGATGATGAATAGATGATAATATTTGAATTATGATATGCAGGATTCAGTAGTTGAGTGGTGACTCATTGAGAAGAAAGTATCTGAGGAAATCATTTATTCGTTTGAAGAAAGTCTGTTTGGTGGTGATGATACACAGTATGCTAGCATCATGGCTTTCTTGTTTTCTGTCTCCCAAGCAGTACATTTGACTAAGGTTTATACTTAATTTTGGCCGGTTGTTTGTTTTGGCTGAGCAGAATTTGGCCTTTGTGTGATCTTGAACATTTGGTTGATTATTTAAATTTGCATTGTTTTGGATTATCTGCTTTTACGTTTTTTTTTTTCCCCAAATTGTGTTTTTACTCTATCATACATCTCCTTGCGTGAATCGGCCATTGAGGAATTGCCATCTTCAATTCAAAATGTTACCGGGCCTTCTTGTTTGGACCTATCATTTTGCCAAAGGATAGAAATGGTCCCAACTTGCATTGTTAAGATGCCGAAACTTGAGATATTGCATGTTAGAGAAGGATCAAGTCTTCAATTTATTAAGAAGTCCAAAGAGCAAGATCAAGTGAGCTCAACTGAGAAATGGATTAATCTTCTCGGCTGTAATTTCCTTAATGGATTTCTTCCTGCATTACTTGGCTGTTTCCCATGTATGACTTCTTTAGAACTATGTGGCAATAATTCAACAATATTTCCAGAGTGCATACAGGCGTGAGAGGGATATTGTATTCATAAATTGTAAAAGCAACTTAAATGAAATTATCAATGCAGTGGGGATACGATAAAGGTATGAACTTGTCTGTCATCAATTCCTTAGTAAATTTCGCTAGATTATTTCATCCATAGAGTATGTTGTTAATCACTTCATAAACAACTATGTACTCTTGGGTTATGTGTCTTGTTCAGCGTTTTCATAATTAAAAACATTTTAAAAAAGATATAGCTTATATTGTATCACATTTTAAAGCACAAATTAACATAGATTTTTTAAATATATCATAAGGAATTAGGTAGTCTGCAATACTAATATCTTACGGTGAAACGGGTTCTACTGGCCAATTGATATGGTTTTGAAAACACTAGCACCAAGATTTATTAGATTTGAGCAACTGGCACAGTGGCACCAAGATTTATTACTTAAACCAGTTGTTCTTTTTCCTTTTGTTGTGAAGCAGAGACAGGTTTAGTTAGATGTTGATGTTCACTGTATTTCTTCCCTTGAACTGCTGAGGTTCCTCCTTGACCTATATGTTTCCAGCATGAATAATACAATATGTGTCCATTCTTTGACTGGAAGATCTATATGAAATTCATACAAAAGCTAGTTTAGTTTGGGCTACAGAGATTACAGTCATGTTAAACAAGTCATTCAATGAAAAAGACTTAACTAGGTTCAATTAATGAACAAGAGTTTATGTATATGATAGACTAGAATTGAGAGAGAGCCATTCTGTTCACATGTCCTAACCCTAAGGCAGATATACTTTAGCACTGATTGTCACACAAATCCTAACAATTGCACTGAGATACTCAAAATGTTCAGTTAAAATAATTATTTGAAATTATTGTTATATATGTCTTTTTGGACGTTTCTTTAGAGTTGTAAGGATTCATGTCTATTGTGGGGTAGGGAAACTTCATATTCCTAGGGCACTTTAACAAAAAATAAAAATTATTTTAATTTAGTTAGGAAATATTGCTCTATTTAGTGGGAATCTTTGAGTTATGTATAGAGAGAATTATGAGGATATCAATGAGAGTTATACGAGGGTTAACATATAAAACTTAAGAGACTTGTTCTCTAGAAGTGTTAATTGTTTCTTGTAAATATCCCTTACATTTGGATATTGAAATGCAAGATTTGAGTGAAAAAATTTCCTCTTCCACTAACACGGTCTTGTCTGTTATCATTGTCCTCCGTTGATATAGTTTTTCTCTTTGTTGGTACCAATTGTTATTAGATATATTATATTTATGCTATGAATCTCTAAAACACAACTGTGTGTAGAATCTTGTATGTGTTTCTTGTGCAAGTGCATTTTATTACGACTAAGTTAGAAAATACTACTGGCACAAATCTTATCTTAATTATATCTCTTAAGGTTGCTCCAATGATATCATAAGCTTCCAATCATCTGATTGTGATTAAAAAATATTTGCCAAAAAATTCTTGAAAAGAAAATTTTCTTTTAGGTAATTTTTATATTATTTCAGTGTATCCCAAAAATAACTAAAGCAAATCCACATATATCCATCCAAGTGGAAAACTAGAAGTGAGAATCAGTGTGTAGATGTCAGACTAGCAAATCAGAGCCTTCTCCAAGAAGAGTTGATGCATTTAATTGCATCACCTAGAGGTTTATTTTCGTTGCTTACTATTTGATGAAATGGGGTTAATATTCCCCAGCTTTTCTATGTAGTTATCTAAAATACCTAAAAATGTATAAAAAAAAAAAACTATTTACCAAAAAATATCTTCATCATACAATTTGAATGTTATTAAAAAATAAGAAACTACAAAATGACAACAATGTATCTACGTCTGCCCCACAGAAAGGTAGACCATTTCCTTGACTATCCTTCCCCAAAACACGAAGCTGCATGGATTAGTTTTCAAAACTCGAGACATGTGAAATAAAGTTTTCAAATGATATAAATTGTTATAATAATAATAGCAATAATAATAATAATATTATGTTCATTTAGTAAAAAAGTGCTGAGAGATATTTAATAAAAGTCGTTAGTTTAAAATATTAGAATCATATTAAATAAAAAGAACTATACTATTTATTGACTTTTGTTTCAACAGGAATTAATTTCAAATCCAATGATACGAAGATTGCTTATGTGTAATATATATATATATATATATATATATATTGGTATTTAAATTCATCTTATGTTATTTCAAATTTTTCTTGTTTTCTCAGAAAAAAAAAATAGCCGCAGCCTTAGAAAACAAAAATAACTTCAAGTGGTGTTAAACAAAATTATGAATTTTTAGAGATGTTTCGTCAGCCGTGTGTCATGGAGATTGTTTCTTCATGCTTTTGTCAAACACTTCCAAGTGTGGAACAAATAAATATTATAAAATTACAGAGCTTGTCCTCACAAGCATCCTGAAGTTCGAGGAAACCACAGAGCTTGTTTTATTCTTAATGTTATATAAACTTCTTAATTTTTTTTTAACTAATCCTCAGAAGATAGATTAAGATGTTTATTTTCTTTGTTTAGTTATTCATTTGTATAGTAGTTAGTTTGAACCATATTCCGAGAATGATCGTGAATATAATACTTTTTAATTTTTATTATTTGATTCCAATGATCAATCAAATATTATTGTAAAAAATAATCAGCTTCAGTAAAAGAATATACTCGATTCCCGAAGACATATTCCATGGTGCAATTTGTAAGAGCTGCCTATATATGTTTGTGGTTTTATTAATATAATTTTTATGAGTTATTGTGCCATATTATTTTGCAACTTTCTGCTACTAGTGATATAATTTTAAGCTACTGTAAGTTATTAAATAATTTTCTATCCTTTGCGCAATTATAGGACACCACTAAAATTATTCTACAATACACTAAAAACAATTAACAATTCAACTTTAACTATTTCACATTATTTGTTCAATTTAAGATCCAATGAGAATTATACAACCATTGCTTTTATAAGAAACTTTTGCAAGCAAATCTTGACTACCAGTATGGATTGCTAATGACTCAAACAACTCCATTGGTACCCCATAGAGATGCTCTAATGCAAGATAAAACAAAAATTGGACGGCAAAATATAGTTATAAATTAATAGATACTTGCAAGGGAAATCTTAGAAAACATTAAAAAACTTTTAGTCAAAAACTTGAACTTATTTTACATTAAAAAAAAAATAAAAATACTAGAACTAATCAATCTAGAGTTCTTAGAAGACACGCTTGCGAATGCCGCGTTTGATGAGGAACCGCACATGTTTATCAATCTAAAGTAATAAGGCTTGTCTTTCAGAAACTGAGGTGAAGTAACGCGCTTTTGATTTTTTTTTTTTTTTCTCTAAAGGAAAAAACAGGAAAGAAATCTGACCAAACAATTCTATACCCAAGTCTGGCTATTTAACTCAACTAAAACATTATTCTCTAACTCATCATCTCTTTCTTTCTTTCACAATATTCACTTGTGTTTATCAAGTAGCTTGTGCAAACCAGAAGACTTCCTACTTGCTTACAGGAAGGCAAATTGGTTAACTCTAGCAAGATCAATTGCATGCACTATGATAATGCAAGGTTCATCCTCATCCTCATCTTCTTTCTCATACAAATGGACTTATGATGTATTTCTCAGCTATAGAGGGAAAGATACACGCAGAGGCTTCACTGGATCTCTTTACAATACTCTCTGTCAAAAGGGAATTCAAACTTTTCTAGATGACAAATAGTTAATAAGAGGGGAAGAGATAACACTAGGTCTAGTCGAAGCCATCGAAAAATCTAGAATTGCCATAGTTGTGTTTTCCGAAAACTATGCATCTTCTAGATTTTGCCTAAACGAACTAGTCAAGATTATTGATTGCATAAAGGAAAAGGGTCGATTGGTTTTGCCGGTGTTTTACAAGGTTGACCCATGTATTGTAAGACATCAGACTGGGAGTTATGGGGAAGCATTGGCTAAATATGAAGGAGATCCCTACCATGAACCAGAGAATGTACAGAAATGGAGGTCTGCATTGTGGAAAGCAGCCAATTTGTCCGGCTATCATTTTGAAGATTATGGGTACGTCACCAATCTGCTTTTCGTCTTTCTGTGATTTGGATTTTAATATTTGCATCAATAGTTAAGGAATGGAACTATAAACTACTTGTCAAATAACTATTATAAAATGTATTGGAACCCTAATTAATTTTGTTTCGTTCTTTTGCTTTTGGACTGTAAGTTATCTGAATTTTTAGTGTATAGAATTAATTAGGTACATGAATACAATGCAAGGTAACTTGACTTCATATGAACTTTGTTTAACTTTGCAGTCTGGAATACGAATATGAGTTTATCAAAAATATTAGTGAGGAGGTCTCCACTAAAATTAATTGCGTTCCATTATATATTGCCGAACATCCCGTTGGATTGGATTCTCAGGTACCAGAAGTAAATTCACTTCTAGAAGTAGGGTCTGACAATGGAGTAATCATGGTAGGAATTTATGGGATGGGCAGAATTGGTAAAGCAACAATTGTACGTGCTGTATATAACTTGATTGCTGATAGATTTGAAGGTATATGTTTTCTTTCAAATGTTAGAGAGAAGTCAATTAAGCAAGGTTTGGAACAACTTCAGGAGACACTGCGTTCTGAATTAATTGGTGAGAAGGATATCAAGTTAGAGAGTAATTCCAATTTTAAAAAGCAGGCTTAATCTAAAAAAGTTCTTCTTGTTCTTGATGATATTGATAAGCGGGAGCAGCTTGAAGCACTCGCTGGAGGAGTAGATTGGTTTGGTTTTGGAAGTAGAATCATCATAACGACAAGGGACACGCATTTGCTTAATGTTCATAGAATTGAAAGAGTACATCATGTAAAGGAATTCAATCAGCAGGAAGCCTTTGAATTATTCAACTGGAAGGCATTCAAAAACAGCAAGGTTGATCCAGATTTTCTAGCATTTTCAGAGCGTGCTGTACTTTGTGGCTTTGGAGTTCCTTTAGCATTAGAAGTTATGGGCTCTAACTTGTATGGCAAAAGAATTGATGAATGGGTTTCTGCTTTGCAGAAATATGAGGAAAATTCTGATGAACAGATTAAAGAAGTACTTAAAGTAAGTTACAATAGTTTGAAGCAATTTGAGAAATATTCTGCGCTTGACTGGAGAGGGTATCCTTCATCATCTTTACCAAATTCAGATGTACTTTCTCAAATTGACTGGAGAGGGTATTTGCCAAATATTTTAAGGGTACTTGACTGGAGAGGGTATCCTTCATCATCTTTACCATCTGAATTTCACCCGAGGAAACTTGCCATACTCAATTTGCATAATAGTTTCCTTACATGGTACAAGGCATTCAAGGTGCACATAAACACAAGTTACCTTATATTTTCCTTGGCCTGGTACAATCAATTACGGTTAATATCTATTCTTTTTATTTATTTGTTTCTTTGTTTGTTCGTTTTTGCTTGTTTCAGGAGTCTGAGTAGTTAAAGGAGATTAATTTTTGGGGGTGTAAATTTGTAAAACAGGTTTCAGATTTATCGGAGGCCCGTAATTTGACAGAACTACACATTGACTTTTGCAAGAATTTGATTATAATTCATGATTCTATTGGATTTCTTCATAAACTTAAAGTAATTTCTGCAGAATCATGTGTCAACCTTAGGATTTTCTCACGTTTCATAATGTTAAAGTCTCTTAAAATGTTAAACCTCAAGTATTGCTCAAGTTTACATTATTTCCCTGAAATTTTAGAAGACATGGAAAATCTGTCATATATCTACTTGCGTAAAACTGCCATAGAAGAATTGCCTTGTTCAATTCATAATGCCACTGGGCTTTCCTGTTTGGAGCTGTCATTCTGTGAAGGGCTTAAAAAGGTCCCTACTTGCATTCTTAAGTTGCCAAAACTTGAGAGATTGCATGTAGTTTTATCTTCAGTTCAGTTTAATAAAGAGCGTGGAGAGCAAGACCAAGTGAGGTCAACTCAGGAAAGGATTGATCTTCAGTGCTGTAATTTCTTAGACGGATTTCTTCCAACATTCCTTGGCTGTTTATCGAATGTGGCACATTTGATTCTAGGTGACAGTAGTTTAACATTACTTCCAGAAAGCATACAGGAGTGCAAGTTTTTAAGTCACCTCAACTTGGACAACTGCAAGCAGCTTCGAGAAATTAGAGGGATTCCACCTAATATCAAAGTACTCTCAGCCATAAATTGCACATCATTGGTAACATTACTTCCAGAAAGCATACAGGAGTGCGAGTTTTTAACTGACCTAAACTTAGATAACTGCAAGCAGCCTCGAGAAATTAGAGGGATTCCACCTAATATCAAAGTACTCTCAGCCATAAATTGCACATCATTGACACCTTCTGCTTTAAGCTTACTGGTTGACCAGGTATGTCTTTATCTTTTCTTCCCACTCCATTAAAATTCACATGTATGCATTTTGACTTTGCACTCTCAACTAAAACTGTTGTTTAATAATAACACTTGTAAATGACAGATATCACTTTGCCAGGAACAAGGATCCCAAAATTTTTTGACCACTATGGCAAGAGAGAGTCTTTGTCATTCTGGTTTCGTAATAAATTCCCAGATATTGCTCTATTTGTCGTTGTGGGCCCAAATAAAATGTTTAGCTCAATCACGTTTGAATGTAATGTTTCTGTCAATGGCAATCTACTGGATCATTGGTTTCAATCTTATCCCATATCAGAGGTGGAGAATACATTTCAGTATAATCTTCGCCGTCGACTTAATTTGGATGAACAAGGAATGGTATATCCAGAAGACGAATGGAATCATGCAGAAATATCATATATATTCAAAACATATAAAGTGGGAAGAAGGAAAAAGCCTTTGGTACAACAAACAGGGATTTATATATTCGACAGAGCTAGAAATCAGAGGGATATTCTATTCACAAATCCTAATCCTAAGTAGTCAAAAAGGTAACATAAATGGAAATATCAATTTTTGGGACTGAAAAGCTGCATGCTTCCCCAAAACTAGAGTCTCATTCATTGTTTGACATTGGAGAAGGGGTATAACAAAGGTATGGTCTTTTCTGTTAACATTGCTTGTTGCCCTGATTTGATAGTGCATCACTTCAATGTCTATGTGGACCCTGGGAGTGTTTTGTTATGTGTGCTAGTGCATGGTTGACGCGTGCCCTATAGCGTCGCTACTACAGGTTGCGGTCAAATTAAAAATACCAAGTTTGAGTTTCAAATCAAGGTCGTATTCTCAAAGAACTACTAGTACAGGTTTCAGTTAATTAGGCGAAAGAGGGGGGGTTCTAGCAATTCAACAATGAATAAATGCACTAAACAATAAAATCGAAATGAACAGATGATGGAAATGTAATCAACTTGGGGAACTATCAGACAATGGTGATTCTATCCTCAACCTAAAGATAAATTTAATTCTAATTATGCTAATTAACTAGATTAACCCCAAAATCTCAAGATTAACTTAATTAATTAATTAATTTGGTTGAACCCTTACTAATCGGTATCCCTGCACCTAGCTCGGCAATTCCTACTACACAATCGCATAGATTATGGTCATTGGAACCAAATCTAACCTCAACTAACATAGCAGCAAAGGATTAGAACATCCAAGACTTAAATTCCGAATTTCTATCTAACCAAATCAAGTTCTACTCCGTGGAAATCACTCTTAGGGTGATCAGGCCTAGAAATCCCACAAACCCATCCAGTAATCATGCATAATAATCACCATACACAATCACAGAGAAGGAAATGAAGAGTAGAGAAACATAACTATCATTAAATTTAAAATAAACACAATACAGGTCTCAAGAATCAAACCGACAGTCTTCCAACTATCCCAAATTGACCATAGACGCGCCTAGCCTTCCATTTTCATGGAGGAAGCCATGCGAGAGGGAGAAAAGTGAAGGAAAATGTGAAAGAGAGGTGTATTACAGCTGGGAGGGGGGCTGACCGAATTTGCATATGTCCCCTATGCAATAATTACAAGTTTGTCATTAATGAAGCCCTAATTACAATAATTACAAAAATGTCACTCCTTATATTGTCAAAAGCCTATTTCGCCCTCTTTGAATTGGGAAATTATCCTTATGCCCTTGCTCATGAATTAATGAAAATTATTGCTCCAATCCTAAGTTTGGACATAAATCTCGAGACCTCCCGAGATCCATTCCTGAAATTAAAAGTCCCTAACAAGTAAAATTGAACCTTAAAGTGAAAAAATTAATATGAAATATAATAAATTCCAATTAGACCTCAATGATAAAAATAGATATTAATTAAACAATTAAATGCAAGTTGAAAATGCTAGAAGTAAGTATAAGAGTATACAGATAAACACTAAAAAGTGTTTATCAATGGTTTTTCATGATTGACGAGTTAGCCAATATTTTTAGAGACAAATCACATGTTTTATACATTATGGTTTTTTTATAGATAAATTAAGCCTCTAAGCATCCAGAAGAAGAATGGAGTTTCTTTTTTAACACAATATAATAATGTACTAAGAATTTGTTAAGTTGCATGGGAACTCCATTGACTTAAAGCTGAGTTTCTTCACTAATATTTTACTAAATATACTTATTTCTATGTATACTAAATAGTTTAAATCAGAATGATAATATTTTTTCTTGCAACTTTTCATGCAGCAAAAGTTTACCCACATATATATTTACTATTAATAAAGTTTTTGACCTCTTTTGTCAGTCATCAAATTCTTATCATTCGCTAAGTCTTGTGTACAGGATTTATTACTTAGAAAGTTAGCTAAATAAGAATACTCTGAACTACTGTTGAAAAAGTGAGTGAATAAGATAGAAAGATGTTAGTTCCCTATGGTTAATGTTGCTTTGTTAATAATTGATGGTTCAGATTAGGATTTAATCACTACAAGAAGGCACTGCGTTTGTGGGTTTGTGAATAATTGATGCTTGATAGTGATGGGCTTGTTGTTCCAAAGTTTCTAGATTAGCTCTTGAATCTTCGGGAGTACACGCTCATGGGATTATGCAGTGTGTGCTCGTCCAGATGTTTGGTTGCTGACTTGGCAGCTTGGATGGCGGCTCCGTTGACTATCTTGACTTCGTTTGTTTGGTTAATTTTATATTTTCTAAAGGTTACTATATTTTGGCAGCAAAAAGTATATGAAATAATCATTTTATTTCAAACTCAATTCCATCAAAATAGTAAGGTATAGGATGCCACAAAATCTAGTCCGTCCCATACTGCCTCCCAAAATGTGTTTAAGAAAGAAAATTTTATTTTAGTCGTTATGGGAATAAACAAGTAAAACAACTTGATTAATAGTCTTATCACATAAGTAATTAATGAAACAAATTATCCCGCTGGCAAAATAAAGTTTAAAGTAAATCTTTATTTTAAATTTTTATTAATTTAATTTTTTACATTTTAAATTTTTTATTAATTTTATTTCTTAAATTTATTAATGTATGTGTGAAAGATTACATTAATAAGTTTGATAAATTTAAAGATTAAATAATTAAATTTTTAAGTGTAAAAAATTAAACTAATAAACTTAAAATATAAAAATTAAATTAATAAATTTAAAATATAAAAATTTAAATTAATAAAAACTTGACAAAGAAGTTGTTATTCTAAAGTTTATTAACAGTCGCAAACAGATTTGGATGACCTTTATGTATTTTTATGTGGGTTTAAATCTTTAATATTATAAAAATTTATCAATTATTAAATTTAACTTTTTTATTGATAATGATAATAAATTATTTAAGAATGTATGCTCACTTAAAAATATAAGTGGTTAAGTGTAATTTTTTCTTTTAAATTCTGTTTTTTTTTTTCAAAATTTTTGAAATAATATTTGAGAAATGACTCATAACTTAACATCAATCAAATAATATCACATAATATAGAATCTCTATTGCTTTGTGAAGTTTTAAACAAGCGAGCTCCCTATGTAATTTTCATTCCTTTGATCAATAATATAGTGATTTTTCTTACAAAATAATTCTGATATATATCAAATTTATAAATATTATTATCATCATGTAAGGATAAAATCTCACTGATTGAATAAGTATAACAAATTCACTAACTTTAAGATTTAAGGTTGAATATAAATTAATTACCTTGGTGTGCACTAATGATTATACACCTATTTTTTTTAAAAAAAAAAATTAAGTGATTCCTCTCTTAATTAGTAATGGTCATGCTAAGTTTTTTTTAAAAAAAAATTAGTGCACAATTAGCAGGACAGACAGTGATTAAAATTTGGTAATTAATTTTTCTAGCTAAGAAATGTTCTATGTAATTTATATAAGTAACTTTTGACTTGTATTATTTCTATTTATTATTATCTTAAAATTTGAAAAATAGATATTTTCTGATGAAAACTTTCTGTCACAAAGTTGAGATTATCAATCATATAACTTCCGTGCTTTGCTATAGAATAACTTCCATGTACATTGTTGGTAGTGAAATGTCTTCAATGAAATTTAAAAATCCAACATAAATGTTATAGCCATTCATAATAGTGGTTGAGTATAATTTTTTCTTTTAAATTCTGTCCCAAAACCATAACGAAATCCACGGCCCTAAATATTTGTGACAAATTATCAAAATATTCCATCACAAAATGTTCTTCAATCTAACAATACCATCACAAAATATTTTTATGAAAAGAAAATTAAAAAAAAAAAAAAAAAATAAGTAGAGAGGGTAAACCAAAACGTTCGACCAAAATGACAGCAAACATGAAAGTTATGTTGTGCCACAAAAGTTAAGGACTATTACGTCCGAGTAAAATTAGAGCATGATCAATTTTTGTAAAGTTACGAGTAATCATTTGGTTGTAATTTACCCAGATTCAAAGGCAAACTTGAAATTTGACAATGTTGTAAAATGACTTTTCCCTCCATTTTTCGTAAAGTTACGAGTAATGATTTGGTTGTAATTTACCCAGATTCAAAGGCAAACTTGAAATTTGACAATGTTGTAAAATGACTTTTCCCTCCATTTTACACCCTAGGAGTCAACATTTCCCCCCTTTTTAGCACCATCTCACTTTTTTCTTTCTCCCTCCCCCGTTTTTCACTTTTTTTTCTTTCTCTTAAGTTTTAGACTTTCTCCTTCTCCCTCATGGTAGCCTACATGGCAATGGAGGTGTGGAAGCTTGAAATCAACCTAGGGGAAGCTAGAAGACCATTGGGTTTGCCTCTTGGGATTTAATGCTTGTATTTAATTGATATTTTGTTATTTAATAGATGAATTTTCAGATTTCTCGGTCCATGGTATTTTTTATGGTTTATTCTTGATGCTCTATGAATTATTTACATTGATTCTTGATGAGTTATTCTTGGATTGATGTTGGAGTTTGAATTTTAGCTCTTAATCTAGTTGATTCTTCATATATCTTGATGGTTATTCTTGAACAAATCAATTTACAATACTTCTAGTTAGGCTATTTTAGGTTCATTGTTAGATTGAAAGTATGTTTGGGTTTGTGGGTTATTAGACCTAAGCAAACTAAATGGATTTAGTTTCTAAGCTTAATATATCACCTATTTGATGCATAGATTATTGCTAAGGAAATGAGTAGTTATATTGGCTAAACTCTCAATGGGTTGTCCCAGTAAAAAAAACCTTTAATTTCATTTATTAGATACAAAATGACATTTTAGGTTAAGAATAGAGAACCGAAAAGTTGAATAGTTATTTCCTAGGTTGGTTACACTATTATTCATTTACTATTTTGTTATATTTTATTTCTCTTTGTGTTATGTATATATTTTATTTTAATTGCATTTCTATTTTATCTGAACTAAAACCCCCCATTTTAGCGTAAGAATAATTAAGATGTACTTTTTTTATTTTTTGAGAATTTGACCCGAGTTGAACTTAATTGTAAGACAAAAATTTAATTTGAAAGTCACCTAGAGTTGTGATACTCTCTAGAGACCTCGTCACATCTCCAAACTTGCTTTTGAGCATATATGTAATATTAATGAGTTAAATTAAGGATCTTTAGGTATAATTCTGAATGCATATAAGATTCCAATTTAATCTCATGAATTTTACAATGTTTTTGAATTTTTCAGTGGTTAATCCTGTGCATTTCAGATTTGAGGTTTGGAAGGATGGTGAATGCCGAGTATTTTGGGGTTACACTGAGCATCCAAGCCACTGGAACTCAGAATCATTTTTAGGCAGCCAAATATCAAGCTTTATTGAAATAAATAAGCATGATACTCCTTCAAAATGTTGGATATTATATAAAACTATTTATGTGGTTTCATATAATAACTTAAACTTTTTAACATTGACACAAATGATAGTGTATCTTAACAATCTCTTTTCTCAACCCTGAGTAATAGAGTCTATATCCACTCTTACCAATGCTCCAACTAGTGGATGATATGTGCTTAACTAAACAGGACCACAATTCATCATCATTATTATTATTTGTTGTAGTTGTCGTTGTTGTTTATGAACCATTTTGTTAAAGGAATAATGAAATCTCACAAGTACATAAACATTAAAAACACTGGAATTATGTCTCATTAAAAAGTGGGATTAGGCCAACCAAGTGAAGGGAAATGGAAGCAAATTCCATGATCGACTAAGAAAATTATTATTTAAATTAAATACATCTCATCTAGTACATTATAAACTAAAAGACAAACCCATATAATTGATTTTATCATCACTAGCATAAAATGAAACATGCAGTCACTTTTCCACTTACAATTATAAATCTAGCTTTTTGATTTTATATAGTACTGTTAAGTGCACAATCTCTAGTTAAACAAATGGCATAGGCAGCAGGATTTGAGTTTAAATGTTCCCACTTAAACAATTTCCTCTCAATCTCAAGCTGTAATCTTTGCTTTATTTATGTTATCAATCTCAGAAACCACGGAAACAGAAAGCGGAGAAGTTTTAGAGTACCAAGAATTGGAAGGAAAAAGTGAAAGTTGTATTAACCAATTATAAATGCACGAGAGTTCTCCTAATATATGCTAAAAAACTGCTGTGCACACTAACAGCTCTTACTAACCAAGTCCATAAATAATACAGAAACAATCATGAATGGCCCAATTATATTAGCCAATTACAACACCATCTTCTCCTCTCCCCCCCCCCCCCCCCCCCCCCCCGAATGGGAAGCAGACCAAGCTTGCTAAGCAACTCATGGTGTCTAGGACCTAGGATCGATTTTGTAAGCACATCAGCAACTTGATCTTGAGTTGGAAGATGAGACAAGGAAATTAAGCTATTTGGAGCTGCTCTCAGACATAGTAGCAGTCAATGCCTGTATGTTTGGTGCATTCATAAAAGACCGGATTTTCGGCTATGTAAACAGCAGTCAAGTTATTACACTTCCGTGGTATAGCAGTGACATTTAAGACTCCTAGTTCAGACAACAATCTACTCAACCATGCCAAATAAATGGAAACTATGATGATGCTGTTAGGAAATTTCTTGAGAAAAAGAGAATAGTCGGAGTGTGAATGTGTATAACCTCTGTCTCAAAACCTCTAAAAGTTTAGTGTACCACTGCCTTGAAGCTTGTTTCAATTCATATAGTGATTTCTTGACTTTACAAAACAGGGATGTGTCAGAAATTTGTAAACCAGGCAGAGGCTTTATATAAATCTCCTCATGAAGAACACAATGAAGTAACGCATTATTTATATCAAACTGAAATATTGTCTACCCTCTCTTGACTGCTAGAGCAATGATATGCAAATGGTAGTGAACTTAACTATAAGAGAAAAGGTCTTATCATAATCTTGACCCTCTTTTTGAGTGAAACCTCTAACAACCAACCTTGCTTTATATCGTTCTATAGTCCCATCAGCCCTTCGTTTAATTTTTCATGCCCAGTTGCAATTAACTGGATGCTTCCCTTAGGGAAGTTTAACAATTTCCCAAGTTTTACTGGCTTCTAAGGCTTGAAACACTTTGTCCATGGCCTCCTTCCACAGCAGCTGGCCAGCAGCTTGGTGATAAAATTGTGGCCTCCTTCCGCCTTATTTGGTGTATTTTTACTATTTTGCAGGTTAAGTGGCAATTAGCAAGGGCTTGGAAGCATTAATTTGAGAGAGTTTTGGGGCTTGTTATGGCTTTCAGAGTGAGGAAAAGTGGATTTTGAAGAGTTGCATTTGTGTGCTTAGGCACAGAAATAAGCGATCCATCAACATGCAGAGTGAAAATTCAAGAGGGAGACGACACACTGCTTGCCGCAGCATAAAATTAAGCCAAGCCGCAGTACAACAGGTCTGCGTGACATCCATTCTGCTTGCCAGACACACGATCTGTCTCCAATGGGCCGAATTGCTTTAGTTTGTTTAGTTTTCCAATCCCTAGGGTCGTTTGTTAGCTACAAATACTTAATCCTAAGGATGGTTTCGGACTTTCGGCTGCTTTTTGAGTCTTCGGCAATTTGTGCAGGGAAGAAAGAGAGAAAGAGTCCACTCTAGAGGAGATCTTGCAATCAACATTAGAAATGATTTAGACTAGAAATATTTGCACATGCTGAAATGCTACAAGAGTTCTATTAATATATGCTGAAATGTTACATTAACAGCTTGGGCTAACTGCTCTAACAAACCAGGCCCATAAATAATACAAAAACCCATTTATAGTAGCCAATAAAATTTGAGTACAATTGTGTTAATTAAACTTGAGTAAGCACAAAAGTTTCACCAAAAAGCTATTAAATACCTATAATAAATTTAATCTTTAGGGTACAAGTCCATTGGTAATCTTGGCTTTGCTGTGGCTAAAAGTGGCTTAGCAAGAAGGAGATCTCCTACAGACTCCGATAGATCAATTCTTGACACATTTGGTGGCACACTCCAAGAAAAGCCATGGAACAATCTAGCAAACAGCATAACAGTCATTGATGTGCCCAGTGCAACCCCTGGACAGCTACGCCTTCCTGTACTAAATGATATGAACCCTAAATTTGGTTCTGTCAGTACCACTTCAGACCCATCACTCTTAAGGTGACGTTCTGGTATAAACTTGTGTGGCTCATTCCAAACTTCAGGGTTTCTCCCAAGTTCTTGTCGACTTAATAATACATGGCTACCCTTTGGGATCAAATAATTGTTAACTACTGAGTCAGTCGTAGACACATGGGGAACATTAAAAGGGGCGATTGGGTGAAGTCGAAAGGCTTCTCTTGCACAAGCCTTGACATAGTTGAGCTTAGGCAAATCTGATTCTTGCACAAGCCTTTCCTTCCCAACTACTTTGTCTATTTCCTCAGTTGCTCTTTGAAGTATTTCAGGCTCATTTAGCATCTCCGCCATTGCCCATTCAACTGCATTTGATGGATTGTCCACTGCAGCAAGCATGCAACAAGTTTTAGGTAAACGCAAGTTACGTAGGGTCAAATTTTTTTTGCTAGATATGCTGTCATATAAGTTATGCAATTATAATTTGTTGCCATATGTATGCTAGCTTGCATGCATGTGAAAAGTAGAGGAAAGTGTCTTACTATAATTTGAGCCTTAATCTCTTCTATGGTCAATAACGAGTTACCATTGTCGTCTTTCAGTGTAATAAGAATATCAAGCAAATCCTTTTCATCTGTCTTTGTTCCATTCTTCCACTGTTCAATTCTCTCTTCAATGATGGGATCATGATACCTGTTCAAGATCTTCACAGCCTTCTTCACGATTTTCTCATGACCATCCAAGTCATATCCCCTTAGGCATGGCATAAAATCTGAAACACAGAAGGAATATATATATTTAAGGACCGTAAAAAGTGCATCGACATGCTCTGCCTCTTCGTTGCTAGGGCCTCCATCCTTCTTTTTTTGTCCAAAGTACCTCATATTGAATATAATTTTCTTTATAACATTCCCACAATAGTGCTGTGCAGCAATCCTCACATTCAAACGGCCACCTTGGTTTGGCTTATTGCATTGATTCCAAACGTAACGAACTAGGTTATCAGCCTCTTCAATCCTTTTATCATGAAGCCATTGGTGTTTGAGGGGAGAAAGCAATTCTTTGCTGACAACTTTCTTCATTTTCTTCCATTGTTCGCCAAAGGGCATGAGTGCCGTTGTCAAATATCCATTTGATGCTATTTCAGTGGCAATGCTTAGTGGTCTTGATGCAAAAGCAGCATCCTGTTTTCTCAAGAATTCGCGGGCAATGATGGGACTAGTAATCACGATTACGTGAACACTTCCTAGTCGGATACACCCAATTTCTTTGTTCATATTGGTCATCAGATTGTGTATCCATTTGTGTGCAGGCTTGTTTGCCAGCATTTCCGGTAGGTTACCGACTAGTGGCCATGGTTTTGGACCTGGAGGAAGTTTGAGCCTTTTGGGTTTCTCTAAGAAGTGATATTTTAGGACCTTGATGAAACATGTGAAGGAAGCAAATACAAAGAGCAAACTAGTGCAAAATCTTGAAAGGTTCCAAATCAAAGATTCCATAGCTTCTAAAGGGGTTTAAAGGAAAAAGGATTCTGATATGGTGGACGTTATTAGGGTTTGGATAGAAAATCTAATGGTTGGTTGTGTGGTATGTTCTGCATGCAAGATCGCTATTTATACTTGAAAACTGTTATTTAGATAAAAAAAAAATCTAGAATAGTTAAATACCTAAATCGTGTAAGAAAAAAAGAAATTAAACATGTGTAATAAAAGTTTAGATTCCACATGTCATGTCCACATTGGCCGACATTAATGTTTTTTTTTTTTTGAAATTTTTTTACTTTGCTGTGAAATAGTATAAATTTAACCGTTGAGACTAACACTAAATTTCGTAACTAATTGTAGGTCCAAATTAGAGCTTAAAAAGTAAGATTTACTTAAAGCTGACAATAAACCGGAATGTTTAAATACAAAGAGAATAGATAACAACTCCTAAAAGCAAGCCAATTGATAACGTTTTCAGCGCAGTAAAACTGATTGGGCCACACAATATAAAAGTTGAACTCCTTCAAACCTTTTCCATGAAATTTGTTTTAAAGCATTATTGTGATTCACGTGATACAGTATTCGTACGAGGACAACTTGGCGGCTCACCGTCCTCTCCAGCCAAGATGCCTATATCCATTGGTGGCCATTAATTCTGATCACTTCATTTAGATGTCACGTGGGTATTAAAAAATTGACACGTGACTTTTTGCTCAATATTAGGCAAACGTTAGGTAACAAGACTTTGCAACGCAACACTTCATCGTTTCCAATACAACTTGCTTTTAAGCATATTTTAATTGATGTTTTCCTACTAAAAATCATTTGGATACTAAAACACTTTTAAAAAACATTTTTAATTGATTTTAAATTTTTTAAATTGTTTTTTAAACAAAACAGAAAAACACTTCTAAAAATTAAAAAAAAATATATCACAATTTTTTTAAATAAACCACATCTAAATGTTAATAAAACTACTTTTAATTCCTGTTTTTACTGCACCTTGAAAATATATTTTTAAAAATTAATTCAAGTTGACTTTCTATATTTCCATAATCTTCATTTGATATTCGACGTGTGACAATTTGCTATTTGATATGTAATTATTATCTCAATGTGTAAGGTAACCCGGAAAGTAAAGGAAGTTCTTTTGAGGCAATCTATTGACTTATGATTTGGATATCATACTTCAAGGATAATATATTGTCTTATGGGATAATGGTTACACGATATTAACTGGATTAAAATACTATTATCCCATGATCCTCATCAAATAGTTGGAAAATTACTAATACGCAACCTAGTACCAAACTTTGGGAGGAAGACCTCCTTTATTATTTTAAATGAACTAAAGTCACGTTGAACATGCTGTCTAATACTATATGACCATAAATCGACCTACCTCACACTCGCTTAATGTTGAGTGATGTTGTATGTAAAGATGGTTGTGTATACTTTTTTAAATATATATTTCTTATTGCTTCTCTCCTAATCTTATTATTTTTACTTTTTTTAATATTATTTTTATAATATAATATACAATGTGTATAAATTGATATATACAACCAACAAGATATAACCCAGTTAATAAATAAATTAAACTTAGTGATAAAAGATCTTACAATGATTTTTTAAAAAAGTAATAATTATTATTTTTAAATGAGAACAGCTCTATCTCTAATGTGAGATTGATATACTCATACTCATGTTCCGTAAAAAAAATAAAAATAAATAAATAAATGTACACAACTAAGTATTGGCATAACATTTTCACAAATAAAATGATTAATAAAAAATTTTAAAAACATCGTATCAAACAATTTAAGTTTTGTAGCCCAAATTGATAGGTTTTCAAAAATGAGGTTTTCTTTTTTTTAAGGTGTAATGATATTGCATGTATATGATCAACTAATACGTGTACAGAATCCACATATCATTTTATTTTTATTGTAGTTCTTACAGTGCTAAGAAATTGGTTTTAGTTAGTTAACCTGTTGATACAATAGCTTTTGAAGCAAATGGTTTGAATATTTTGTTAACTGTAACTATTAGTTAACAATTCATGAATTTATGACAATGTGGAATTATCATTTTTTCTTTGGTGAAAAAGTCTTAAGTATAAGCATCTCATTAAGTCAAAAAATACTGTTTTTGGGCTTGCATGGGGACTATAAGCATCTTCTTAAGCAACCAGTAAGCTTGAACCTCCAAAATACCTAATCAACTTGCACCTCTTTAATGCCCAACAGGGTTACAAGTTAATTAGATAAATATTGAACAAATTTAAATTTTTGATTATCTGTCTAATAAATATATTATTGGTGATTGAATTCGTGAAATCTCCATTTTCTATTCACTTTTCTGGCAAAATAACACTGTAGACATGTTGAGAAGGTTCCAAAACCTCATACTAGGTAGTTTTGCCGCCATTGGAGCTACCATGCACCGGCCGTCAAAAGTCTACGTCCTGTCGCTTCATCCCATCACACGCCCATCAAAAGTCGATAATGATACCTGTCCATGCAAGTGTCTAGTCAGCACCTCTTCCTGTGTGCCATGTCAGCGTCACAATCTTCCCATATGATATCTGATGCAATGTCAATTAAGACCATCTTTAGTCATGGTACTCATCAGAGTTCTATATCTTAATTATTTATATTATTTTAATGGGTTCCATAATGACACATCACTTTATACAACTTATATAAATTTTTTTCTACTTATACAACTCTAAAAAAAAATTAAAATGGGTTTCACAACTATCTCTTTTACCTTATAAAACATTCTCTTTCTTCTTAAAAAATACAAAAAAAATATTGTGGGTTCCATGAATAGTGCATGCATCGGCACTAATACTTGCAACTCTTTTTTTTTCTCTCTCCTCCACCTCATCCTCTCTCTCTTCCAACTCATCCCCTCTCTCTTCTATTTTACCTATGCAACCCCCACTAGACTTGCTCTAAGGTGTCGACCAAGTGCTATGTCATCCGACTCAGAGGTGACACGTGTCAAGTGCATCACGTCAGCACCTTTATCAACAACATTTATCCTTAATTACAAATTGACTCTTCATCTTTGTATAATTCTACTTTGACCCAAAAACTTTTAAGAAATCTTGATTTTAACTCCTATTCTTCCAGAAAGTGTATTTTCACCTGAAACTCTACAAAATTACCAATTTACCCGTCTATTGGGAAAAAAAAAATAACATTCCATCCCTTAAATTTTCCCAAATTAGAAAAACTCTTAAAATTCCCTCAAATTTATCATTCTACCTATACAACCCTTAAATAAATGTCAAACCCTACAAAGTTCATACCTATCCCACATCCTCTTTGCCAAAATGCCACCAAGAAGAGCGAGAGCCCTCCAAGATATTGGAATGGATGAGAAAAATCTGTCTTCCCTACACTTCGACATTGATTGATGTGAGACAAATTACTTTAAGTGTTATTTTAATTTAAAATAAGTGACAAAAACATTAATAGTACAATCTAATTAAAACGAAAAATAATAATATTTCAAATATTTATTTACATAAATATTTATTTTAAAATATTCTATAAGGTTTATGGACTATAACAACAAAAGTAACAATAATAATATCAAGTACGTTTATTAGGATTGGATGAAAAATAAAGTAAGTAACCTAAGGGTATTTTTTTAGTTTAGTTTTATGTAATATCTTTAATAAGAAATTATTATAAAAAAAAAAAAAAGGTTAGTGTAATTTACTCATAAAATTGAAATTTAATACTTACCAAAAAAAAAGAAAAAGAAATGAAAGTTCATCTCTGCTTTATCTCCTTCTTTTTCATTTATCAAAATCTCTGCATCATGCATGTTTATTTGGATCATATACTGCTTGTTATCTGATTATCTTAATTTGTGGTGTTGATGGTGTGTTTTGTAGACTCGAACCTTGAGTATAGTTCTATTAGAATAAATGGTTAATATAAGGGTGGTCTCTTTGTTCTAGGCCCTTTATATGTGCATCCAATAACTTCTGTCACAATTTTTGTAGCAGTTTTTGTTTTACTCTCTTTTAACTAATAAACTATACAAACATAATAATTTAACAATAATTATATTATTACTAGATACAAAATGACGTAAGTCGTGCAATGATGAGGGTGATTATCGAGTGAACACCGGCAAAGTCCCACATCGGTTAGTGAAGGAGGTCTTGGGTGTTATATATATGGGTCCGCAATCCTCCCCCTACAAGCTAGCTTTTGGGGCGGAGTTAGGTGGGTTCGTATCATGTGGTATCAGAGCCTACCTAAGTTGGACCGTGTGTGGGTTGGCCATATCGCCAATTGAGGTAGGTCATCAAAAACTACGCCGTGTGTGGTTAGATCGCTGACTGAGGCAAGTCATCAACTCGTAGTGTAGCCTGTGTACACCTTGCCCGAGGACATGCAAGCCAAAGAGAGGGCGAATGATGTGAGCCGTGCAATGGTGAGGGTGATTATCGAGTGAACACCGGCAAAGTCCCACATCGGTTGGCGAAGGAGGTCTTGGGTGTTATATATATGGGTCCGTAATCCTCCCCTACAAGCTAGCTTTTGGGGCGGAGTTAGGCACCTTGCAAAGTGAACACCGGCAAAGTCCCACAACGGTTGGCAAATGAGGTCTTGGGTGTTATATATATGGGTCCGCAATCCTCCCCCTACAAGCTAGCTTTTGGGGCAAAGTTAGGCAGGTTTGTATCATGTGGTATCAGAGTCTGGTCAAGTTGGATTGTGTGTAGGTTGGCCAAATCGCCGACTGAGGCAGGTCGTCAACTCGAGGGCAAATGACATGAGCTGTGCAATGGTGAGGGTGATTATCGAGTGAACACCGACAAAGTCCCACTTCGGTTGGCAAAAGAGGTCTTGGGTGTTATATATATGGGTCCGCAATCCTCCATCACCCTTACCATTGCACGGCTCATGTCATTACCCTTGTCGATGCTTGAACATAGAATATGTCTTTGTAAAATTTGGTTCACAACAAATATTATTTTTTATATGTGATTTTTTTCTCAGTATATATTAATTATAAAAGTAACAATTTTCTTGATTAGGCGAGGATTTTTCAATGAGGACAGGGACATGGATCACTTTCCTTGCTTGGCAGAGATTCTTGAAATATTCAATTACTCAAATACTTTTATCAAAACCTTTCTTTATTTTTATTCTCTTAATAATATTTTAATTGATTTAATTATTTTTTTAGATTATACAAGAATTTTATTACCTAATTTTCTAATCCCTTCTTATTTTCTAAGGAAGTTTTTATTGATTTTATTATTTTTTATTCAATGTATTTATTTATTTATTTATTCTTTTAGATTTTATTGTAAGAATATTTTAATTTATTGACTAATTGATTTTATTGCAAACCAATTAACATTTGAAATATTATTTCAATTTTATTCTTTATATAATTTGATTTTGTTTGTTATGATTGATTTGTTACAAATTGTAAGAATATATTAATTTGTTGACTAGTTAATTTTATTGAAAGCAATATTTTAAAATATATTCTTTATATAATTTGATTTTTAAAAATTTTACATCAATATTTACATATTTGATTTATAATTTTAATTTAACACTAACTTAATTTTATAATAAATTAGATTTGATTTGTTTCTTAACCTTTAACATAAAATAACAAAATAAGACATTAATTGTCTTTCCATGTGCAGACGCATTCTCCTGCTAATTTTATATTTGTTGTCATAGTACTTCGAAATAACATTCAGATAAAATAAAATAAAATATTTTTTTTTTTTTTTTGAGTGCACAGGATGCTCGGTAAAGAGGAAAGAAAACATTTATATTAAGAATAGAATATCAAACGGGTGCATTAATTGATAAAAACAGTTTTATTTTATTCCATGCAATAATGTCATACTCTCAAGTAAAGGCATGATCACACGTGGCAAAAATATGACCACATGTCGTGTGAAACTTGATTGAATGAGTGGCCAAGTGGGACCGGGGGGGGCGCCCGCGGGTGGGTGGGTGGTTGCTGCCTGTCGCTGGTGAGAGCGGAAAAAAATTAAGCACGTGTCTATCAATGACAACCGACAGGGGAAGTGAGAAAGGCCCTCGTCCAGCAATTACATTATATTTTAGGAATGAGTAATATTGACAGCAAATAAATAATTAAAAATTTTAAATTTAAATGGAAAGACCATGAAAAGTAAAGTCTTGCTTAAAATTCTTTTTCGTCGTAGGTAAATGTTGGGAACATAATAAAAGTTAAGTTTTCTTATTATTAGGTAAGTTATCTATGATTAAACCTTAATCTTATGAAAATTGGTCTTGTGAGATATTTGAGTGGTGGCAATATCAAAATTTGAATTATAAAAAAGAAAAAATAAATCAACTTACTTTTAACACAATTTTTAAATGGCACTCCCGGTGGACCAAACATTTCTAAAGTAACCAAATTCATGAATGTCGGTAAAATGAAAACAGCATATATGTGGCCAATATTTGGTCAATATTGAGGTTAAGAACGTACAAAACCACAAATACTATCAGAATAAGACCCTACAATGATTCTTTATGTGACCCTTTAAAGGTCATAGAGTCATTGTGATTTGGTTGCAAGAATTAAGTTCAATTCCCACTGCAGCAATCTCTTTTTGGTAGGCAATTTGTAGGTCGCTCGGTTAGATTGGACATGCATCTTTTAATAATAATAAAAAAAACACATTTATATTTAGAAACTTATTTTTATAGAGATTTTTAGGCTATTCTCTAAGCAATATATACTCTCTAAGCTACCTTTAAAAAAATTATTTTAAAAAATTAAAGGTTCTGTTTAATAAAAATAGCTGATAAATTAATTAGACGTGGGTATTAATGAATTAAATCATGTTCATGATAAAATCCTTAGTTTTCAACCATTTCAAATAAAATAGGCTTATGATATTCTGTAAAATGATATACTTCTATTTAACAAAAAATACAAAAAGATTAATTGGCCATTGGAAACTTGTTTATTGTGCATTGGTGAGTTTTAATTTAATTTTTTGGAGCTAAATAGGTAATTCTTGATTACTAATACCGACTACGCATTTCATTGTGTCACGTTTTACTTGTTTTTGTATCGTGTTCATGTTATTTAACAGTCAGCATCAAACCATAAAAGGGACGGTGAGGCTTTTGTCTGCTTTTGAAGCTGAATGTGTTTCGCTCCCTTTCTCTTATGAACTCAAATAGTCAAATATACCTTTGGAAATAATATATGGCTTCATTAAGACTAAAGTTTAAACTTATCCACTTACTTTTGACCACATTTTTAAGTGGTAGTCTTTTTTATTGTTTTATTTCTATTGATTATCTTTCAAT
Organism: Bauhinia variegata; assembly: GCA_022379115.2. Lineage (NCBI taxonomy): Eukaryota > Viridiplantae > Streptophyta > Magnoliopsida > Fabales > Fabaceae > Bauhinia > Bauhinia variegata. Next base: position 2,983,155 of record CM039427.1, on the reverse strand, counting down.
TGAAAACAATCTTATTCAAGACACTGTTTGATACTAAATGTGAGCACCTAATCTCTGAGCATAAATTTGAACCTAAGTTCACCATATTATGAGAGACTAGCTTCTTTTGTTAAACCCAACCCCAGATGCAGCTAGGGGTGATCATAGCCATGTTTTGCACTTAAATTCTGTTACCCTAGAATCATAGAAGGAGAAAGTCAATTTGGGAATATTAGTACTTTGATAGTATAAGGGTATAATCATCCTTTATTGCTAGGTTGTCCGTTAAAAGTAGCGGATAAGTTGATTAATTGTCTTGAAAACCAATCATGAAGTGTCAAGTAATGGACATATCTTGTTATTTGACCAAACACAAGTACAATTTTTAATTTTTCGTTCAAAATATTGCACTTGAACACAACTGTTAAACAAAGTTGTTGATTTGAGCTTTTATAATTAACTATAAGAAACTGTGAAAGTTAACAATTTTTATTGAAGATTTTGAAAATTAGTTGATGTGTTTTTAAATAAGTCCTATTCACACCCGAGACACTTTCTCTGAACTCACATTCTTCTCCTTTATATCATTTATATACCCAGAGAAGCTTCTTCTTTCTGTTCTTTCCTATGAATTTTCGTTTGTTTCCGGTTAATTATTTTGTTATCATGGATTGTTAAACTTGCCTTGATGTAGATTGACTATTATTTCTATGGATTAATTTCCGATGTATATATGTATGGTAGGTTATTGATATTTCTCCGTCTTCATCTTGGTCTTAATACATTCTGTAACCTGGCCAATTTTAGAATAAGTATCCTATTCATACATCACCACAATGGTAGGCTGTATTACACATGGATAATCACTATGGTAATCACTATGGTCTAGATGAAAGCTAAACATAGGGAAACATGGACAAGTTGCTTTAAACAATTCCACAGATCACTAGTTACTGCCTGTCCCTATTTAGTTTATTCCATCACAGTTGGCCTTAACTAGATTAGGGAATAAGTCTACTGAGATTCGTTCTTCGTGTAGAACTTATATTACCTAAGAGGTGTACAGTTAAACTTCTCCTTTCAGGTTTTGAGATAAATCTTCTTCAGAATATTAATGTAGCTCCTACTCAGCTTCATCCAAATTTCTGAACTTCAATAAAGCTTTTCAAGTGATTTTTTATCACATAAAGAACATCTTCATCTCTTGATAATCCAAAATTCATAGCTCTATCATTTCAAAATTGGGATTGCGTTGGTTGGAAGACACTAACAACATTGCAGTTGGTTGCCCTTGGAAGCGAACTATGCCTTGTTCAATCGAACCAGGGTTCTAATACCTTTTTTTTTTTTTTTTTTTTGAGAAACTAGAGAACAAGAGCTCAAAAATGGCTCAGAGCTGGAAGGACGTGATAAGGATAAACAAAAGATATCAGAATAACTGGATAAATTTGAATTGGTTAATTAAAATACAAATACGAACTACATCTATATATAGTCAATCAACATACTCCAACAAATCTGTCGCGTGAGCTTCGAATCAATCTCCAACAGGAAAATATACTCTCACCAATGTCCAATAAGTGACTGATATGTATTTAACTAGACAGGATCATATTTTCTTTTTCTTTTGTTTCTAAAAGGATAGGAGCTCACATTTGTTCCACAAAAAAAATTTCTTTATTGAAATTTATAAGATTGTGCAATACTATTTATTATCGTTTTGTCAAAGGAATAAGGAAATCTCACAAGTGCATGAGCATTAAAAACATTGAAATTAGGCCAACCAACTGATGGGAAATGGAAGCAACTTACATGATTGAACGAGAAAATAATTATTTTAAGATAAACACATATCATCTAGTACGTTATAAACTAAAATACAAACCCATACTAGTAATTTTATTACTTGCATAAAATGAAACATGACAGTCACTTGTCGCATTACAACTATAAATTATCCTAATTGCTTATAGCTTATTGATTTTATAGAGGAATATTAAGTACACAATTTAAAGTTACACAAATGCTTACAAATGGCATAGACAGCAGGATTTGAGTTTCCTGACCATCTAAAATTTTAAATTTTGTTATATATATGTGCATTTGAATGCAATTGTGTTATGAAAGTTGCGTACGGACTAAAGTTTTACCAATAAGCTATTGGTTTACCTCTAATAAAATTAATCCTTATGGTACAAGTCCATTGGTAATCTTGGCCTTGCTATGGCTACAAGTGGCTTAGCAAGAAGGAGATCATCTACAGACTCAGATAGGTCAATTCTTGATTCGTTGGGTGGCACACTCCAAGAAAAGCCATGAAGCAACCTAGCAAACAGCATAACAGTCATGGAAGTGCCAAGCACAATCCCTGGACAACCACGCCTTCCAGTACTAAATGATATGAACCCCAAATTTGGCTCAGTCAAAACCACTTCGGACCCATCACGCTTAAGGTGACGTGCTGGTAGGAATTTGTGTGGGTCATGCCAAACTTTAGGGTTTCTCCCAAGTTCCTGTCTGCTTAACAACACATGGCTACCCTTTGGAATCAAATAATTGTTGACTATTGAATCAGCCATAGAGAGATGGGGAACATTAAAAGGTGCGATAGGGTGAAGTCGAAAAGCTTCTCTTGCACAAGCCTTGACATGGTTGAGCTTAGGCAAATCTGATTCTTGCACAAGCCTTTCCTTTCCAACTACTCTGTCTATTTCTTCAGTTGCTCTTTGAAGTAATTCTGGCTCATTTAGCATCTCTGCCATTGCCCATTCAACTGCATTTGATGGATTGTCCACTGCAGCAAGCATCAATTCCTGCAACAAGTTTTGGTTTAACCCAAGTTACTTAGGGTAAAATTTTTTAGTTATTTATGCAATCATTTTAGTTATGCAGTTTTACTTTTGTCCACATATGTGCGAGTTTTCATGCATGAGAAAGTAGAGGAAAGTGTCTTACTATAATTTGAGCCTTAATCGCTCCTGCAGTCAATAACGAGTTACCATTGTCGTCTTTCAGTGTAATAAGAACATCAAGCAAATCCTTTTCATTTGTCCTTGTTCCATTATTCCATTGTTCAATTCTCTCCTCAATGATTGGATCATGATGCCTGTTCAAGATCTTCATAGCCTTCTTCACGATTTTCTCATGACCTTCAAAGTCAAATCCCCTCAAACTTGGGATAAAATCTGAAACACAGAAGGAAAATATATGTTTAAGCACAGTAAAAAGAGCATCTACATGCTCTGCCTCTTGGTTGGTAGGGCCTCCATCCTTCTTGTTCTTTCCAAAGTATCTCATATTGAATATAATTTTCCTTATAACATTCCCACAATAATGCTGTGCAGCAATCCTCACGTTCACACGGCCACCTTGGTTTGGACCACTGCATTGATTCCAAACGAAACGAACTAGGTTATCAGCCTCTTCAATCCTTTTATCATGGAGCCATTGGTGTTTGAGGGGAGAAAGCAATTCTTTGCTGACAACTTTTTTCATTTTCTTCCATTGTTCGCCAAAGGGCACGAGTGCTGTTGTCAAATATCCATTCGATGCAATTTCAGTGGACACGCTTAGTGGTCTTGATGCAAAAGCAGCATCCTGTTTTTCAAGAATTCATGGGCAATGATGGGACTAGTAATCACAATTACGTGAACACTTCCAAGTTGGATACACATAATTTCTTTGTTCATATCATTCATCAGATTGTGTATCCATTTGTGTGCAGGCTTGTTTGCTAGCATTTCAGGAAGGTTACCAACTATTGGCCATGGTTTTGGCCCTGGTGGTAGTTCGAGCTTTTTGGGTTTCTCAAAGGAGTGATATTTTAGGGCCTTGATGAAGTATGTGAAGGAAGCAATTATAAAGAGCAAACTAGTGCGGAATCTTGAAAGGTTCCAAAACAAAGAACCCATAGCTTCAAAAGGGGATTATAGGTGAATGGGTGTTGATATTGGTGAATATGCTATTAGGGTTTCGATACAAAATGTAATGGATGGTTGTATGGTAGCTTCTGCATGCAAGATGGCTATTTATACTTGAGAACTGTTGGTTGGTTACAAAAAGTCAAGAATTGTTAAATGTCTAAATCCTGGAATAGAAGGAAATTAAACATGTGTAAGGGAAGTTTAGATTTCATGTCATGTGCATTCCCAAAGACAATTCTGATTGTCGACTCCACTCTACGATCGTGTTTCCACCACGTAAGTAGCTGAAAGGATAGTGTCGGTTTATTATAATTGGGCTGAATTATTAACAGAATTATATTAAATGTACAATAAAAAAATATTTCACTTATTTTTTTATCAAAAAATATTTTACTAAGTATATATTGGATTCTAATTCTGGTTTAAAGATAAAATCTTTAATGAAAATCTGAAATAAAAATTTTAAGTTGGAGCTTTGGAATATAATTATACTAAAACTTGATAAGAAGACACGCTTTCTATGACTTGAATTAAATTAGTTAACACCTAAAACAATAATAATACTAGTGGTTTATACTAAAAGAAAACTTATATAACATATTTCTCAAAATATTTAAAGTATACATATTTTAAAATATACATAATAGTCAAACATTTTCTTTTGATTCACGTGATACAGTACTCAAACGAGGACAGCATACCGGCTCACCGCCCTTCTCATTAGTGGGCCAAGGAAGACTAATCTCCATCTTCCCCACTGGCACTGTCACCTATCAATTTGAAGAACCATGACACACCTCATAAGTTTTTTAAGTTATAGTAACTCAAATTTTGGTTTTCTTCACGTAAAGTGATGTCAATTAAACATAATTTTGAAAAGAATTTTAAAAAATAAATGTATAATAACTCCGTAACATTGATGAAAACTTGAAAGTTTAGAGAGCCATGGCCCTGCTAGCCGGCCAGCCCCCCTCTTAGTTCCACCCTTGAAGGTAAGAGTAGACATGATATTTATTCACACTTCAAACCTAAAGGGATTTCACGTGTAATGACATGTTGAATATAATATAAATTGTTGATTTTTTTTAATAAATTAAGTTTTTAAGATTAATCGGTTATTTTTTTAATAACTTAAACTCTTAAACTCTTAGGTAAGCCGGTTATTGATACAATAAAAGATACAGGTTTTCATAATCAACTTTCAGTTTCGGTTATTATTTAATATTATTGGCAAGATACAGAATGGTTAAAACAAAAATATCATCCATATTTTGGCATTAGCATATAATTAGTAACTCAGTTTTTTGATATTGTTGCAATGACACTAAAGTTGAAAGTTCTTTCTACTTCAAACTAAGTAGTTTTTATTTTTATTCTACGAGAATAGCAAACTCCTTGTATTATATATCTTCAAAGTAGGAGCACACATTCTATGACAGTTTGTTTCTTTCTTCAAAGAAAAGGTGAAGAGGATAATTGCATTCCAATGCATATTTTGACAAAAAACTCTTTAATTATTTTTATTTATACCTAAGTATCTTCTTATCATTTAGATGTAAGACTAATTTTATTAGAAATACAAGTAATAATTGATATATTTTTTATTGTTTTTTCTTTATACATATTTAAGTGCCCTCACATCCTTTAAGTATAAGACTAAGTTTATTTAAGATGAAAGCAATAACTAACATATCTCTTATAACGTGTTATTCCATGATTTTGAATTTATGAACTTTGGCTATAAATATTTTGAGACTTGGTCTGTTTTCCATTCAACTAAATACTGATTATTGCAAATACAATAATGTCATTCTATTAAATTTGATAAATCATATTCTTTTATTTACAGAAAGAAAGATTAATTTTCCTTGGCAAATCAGTTAGAGCAAAGTTGTGTACACACTTTATATGTAAACTTTTGATTTTAACTTATTTATAAGTGTAAAATTATAAATAAAAAATAAAAAAATAAAAAAGTAAAAAGTAAATATAAAAAAAAAAAAGTGCATATAATAGGTCGCGAATAGTTAGGTATATTAAGGTCCATCAGTCTTAATTTTTTGTGGTGCTGAATAGGCAATGTACAATCAATTCTAGCCATGCATTACACTGTGTCACGTTTAATGGTAATTGTATCACATTTTATGCAACAATCAGCCTCAAGACAAAAGATAAGAAAGTTTTGACTTTTCAACGTGACTGGTTCATGAGAACCATAGAGAAGCACTTTTTGAATTGTGGCTGATATTTTATTGAAACAGTATACGCAACATTGAGAACCATACATAACTTTTAGGGAAAAGCTACATGTATATTATGCTGTGTACGATGTATACCGTTAATTTTATGTTATAGGAATAAAATTATAAATAAAAAATAAACGTATAAAAAATTAAAAAAATAAGTATGTACATATAAATTTGAATGTTGATTCACTCCAACTTTTATTAGAACAATATATATTTATTAATAGGTGTTAGTCTTAATGGTAAAGAGTTAGTGTCACTTAAGTATATAATTTAGGTTTAAGTTAATATGTATATAAAAATGTTTTCAGGAGAACTCTATTGTTGTTTAAGTCCTCCAATTATCTTGAATCAAATTTGTTATGGGTTGAAGAGCTAATAATAAGTTTGTGTCTCATAAATACTAATTCTAAAAAAAAAAAGAGTAGTATACGTTCTAGGAGTGTGTGTGTGTGAAGTTTTTTTTTTTTTTTTTAATTTTTTGGAAATGAAATTCAAGTGACATTATCCTAAGTTTTGTAATTTGTATTATATCTTGTCTATTATTAAAAATACTATAAACATTTTGAAGTTATCAAAAAAATTCTCTGACTAAAAGAATTATAGTGAGACAAGATGTTATACATATTGTATGATAAAGGATTGTCTCCAATTTAAACTGCAGTCTTGGGAAATGGTTTCCAAAAAAATGGTCAAAAAGCTATTTTCATAACTTTTAGGGTTGTGTTGCTTTTATTCAACGAACGTCATTGTCAAGTTAGGACAGAAAGACGACTTTCTTCAATGTTCCACCTACATTTGACAAAGAAAAACATTAGTGGAAAAATCGATTTAAGAATGAAAACAGTGAAAATTATGTTAGTGCCTTGCCATCCCAAGCTTCTCGATCATCCTCGTCTGGTGCAACAACGCAGATCTCGTCTTATATGTAATTGAAAAAATAATAATTAATATTACAATGAACTTATAAAACAACATATAAAGAGAAATAAATAATTTTCTTTTAAAGTAACAAATAAAATAAAATAGAGGGAGAAATTTCTATTTACTCTCCTTCTGTCCCATATTTTATGCTTTTTTTAAGATTATTACGTATAAATTAGGAAAGGATAAAATTCGGCAATGTAATTTTATTTTACAATTAATGATTTTTATTATTAAAATTATTTCATTATTTTAAAATATTAAAAAAATCACAATGAGCCATTCAACGTTTTAGTATATTATATAGATTATGTTAGTATTTAATTTAAGCGTGAAATTATCTATACCATATATGCCTATTTCCTTTCTCTTATGAAATTTGTGCTCTTAAAGGACAGCTTGTTTGGATAGGTTTATTTTGAAGGAAAAGTTCTTTTTCGACAAAATATAATTAAAGTACTTCTAAAATAAAATATATTGTTTATTGGACTTCTTTTTTTAAAAAAAAAAAAAGTTAAAGCAGCTAAAGAAGCTGCATTTAGTGCTTTTTTTTTTTTTAACTCCATAATTCTTAGATTTGGAAAAATGCTAGTAGGAAAAAAGAGAGAAGAAAGACCGGTCTTCTCTTTAAAACTTTTTTAAACAAGATTATATCTCCAATTTTAATGAAAATACAGTTCAAGCCCTTCATCTCCTTCATTGCGCTCCTACGACGCAAACCATCAGGTTGGACTAGGATTTGCTTACGGTGAGGGTGTTAATATGAAAATGTTGTCTATTTATTATATTTGGCTAGAAAATTTAATTAGTTTAGAAAAATTTTAAATAGTATATAAAAATTCATATATATAATATGTGGGATTAGTATATAAATTCATGTATATATAAGTTAAATACATATATTAACTTAGAACATTTTAAAAAATATATAAAAATTCTAATTAGATATTTTTTTATTTATTAAAAGGGATCAGTGCTATTTAAATATGTTTTAAATATGTTAGAGGCTAGCTAGGTTAGAAGAAGTTTTGTCTTTCTAAAGCACTTTTAAATAGGTTAAAAATCTAAAATATATATTATATGAGGTTTGGACATTATGAAATAGGTTAGAAAGAGTGAAATAACATAGGAATTTGGTTCATTCATTTGTTAGATTCTCATTAATGAGTAAAAAAGTACGGGGACTTCAAGGAGTTTCTTGAATGTAATAGTGAGTTAAATATTTTCTTGTGGTTCTTAATTTGCTAAGAAAAAAGTGCATGACGATAATAAGAGGTTTTATTGTCCTTGTATTAAATGTTTAAATAAAAGACAATTGAGTGTTAGAAAAATAAGAGACCATGTATTTTATGACAGGTTTTGGAAGAGTTATATAAGGTGGATATGATATGGTGAACAATTGGAGATGCAACTATGTCCCAAAGGGTTGAAGTTGATGTGGACATAGATAATCGACTAGAGGATATGATCCATGATATTGGAGTAGAGTCTTTTGAGTGGTTATATGTGTTTAATGAATTAGATAATGATGTAGATAAGTCTTTCTACCCGGGATGCACTAAATACACAGGGTTGTCAGAGGTGTTGAGGTTGGTCAACTTGAAGGGTAAAAATGGATGGACTGATACGAGTATCACAGAATTGCTTGAGTTGTTTAAAGATATGCTTTCAAATGGTAATACACCACGGAATCGCAACTATAAGGCAAAGAAAATATTGTGTCAAATAGGTATGAAATATAAAAAGATACATACATGCCCTAATGATTGCATATTGTACATGAGAGAGTTTGAAGGGTTGGGGGTGTCACACTATAAACAAAAGAATGATGCTTCTAGTAGTGATGTGAGCACTAAGAGATCTCCGTAGAAAATATTATGGTATCTTCCAATTATTCCCCAGGTCAAGCGATTATTTGTTAATGGAAAGGATGCAAAGTACATGAGATGGCATGTAGATGAGGGGCTACATAATGGAAAGCCCTGGCGAAAGTGTATGGGAATGAACCAAGAAACCTTAGGCTTAGACTTGTTATGGATGGTATGAATCCTTATGGTAACTTAAACAGTAAGCATAGTGCATGGCCTATCCTATTGGTAATTTACAAGATTATATATAATTTCTTACTACACTGAAGTTCATTTTGAGTATATATGCTTTCTATTTATAAAAAACTTTCTTAGGGTATCCATTATGTAATACTTTCTAACCGTGTAATTATAAAAAAAAAAAAAAAAAAAAAGAACTTTCTAATACAATGTAAGATTTTTTTAGATGAAATTTGCAATTGTCTTATTTTTGGCAAAGCCTCAACGTGTGTTTTCTTAGGGTATCCATATAATGGACCCATCATGTTAAAGTTGTCATCCATACTATTTATCCACTTAAGACAACCACTCCATCATCGATACTTTCTGGTAGTGCAAAGGTATTGGAAGAAGCAATAGAGACTTTTGTTGCATGGCCAACCAACTTAGTCATGCTAGATGTCAAAATATGTACATTGTTCAATTCAAAAACACAAATTTACATAAAATGAATGTATTATTGCTAACTTTGTGTTTCCATCGTATAAATCTTTAGGCTCCGGTGGAACAAAATAACAAGGCAAACAACAATAACAAGTCGCCACACACAAAGGAATCGAAAGTGGTGGTTTCCTCAATTGATGAACATATTTTGAGGTTTGTCAATCCACTCGAGTTGCCTTATGACCATGATGGTTTGACTCCATTCCTTAGGCATCTCAACACTGAAGTGCAGCGGCATATGCCAGGAAGATATCGGCTTCTAGGCGTGCAATTTGAGTTTAACATATACTCTTGCTACCATGAGGACATGTGGGTTGATATAGAGGTGCTGTGGGAGGTCATTAACCATGCTTGGGTGAGCGGCCAGCTTGGGATTTCTTTGTACATAAGGCAAATTAACCAAATTTAATTTAGTTTGAATATGTTGTATGTTTTCCTTGTTATTTTGATGCGAATTGAATTAACTCTCTCACATATACAAGTGCTTGTACTACTCCTTTATCACTACTAAGCAAAAGCCCCACTTTATCTTCTGGGACCTGAATCAATTGTTCGTGTATAATAAACTGGATGACAATTTGGTTGAGAAGTCATCGTATATGTGTGAGGGGTTCAAGTTGAAAGCGCAGCCTAAGAAATTTTTTTTGATACTTTATAACTTATGGTAAGTGACTTATTGGTTTAATTGATCCCCATGCACTGTTATGCTATTGCTTTCTGGTCCTACTTGCCATTAATTCACTGGAGGAGATTGCATACTTCATGGATTTATTGCATCTTAACCCAAGGAATCATCTTGAAATGAAAGAATTTGTACATAGTAAGTATTTCAACCTCTCAATTATTGCATGGTTTAAATATGTGTTAGCATATTTAGTATTTACTAACCTGTTAATTTTTGTGTTTGGCAGTGCTTTGTTGATGTACCGCTCTTTCTGTGGAGCTATCCAAATCAAAGCAATTCAAACCATCATATATATAAGGGTATGTGGTTAACATAATTAAGTCTTAATTGGCTATTATGAGAACATTTTCCAAACTGATTTTCATATTTTCTACATGTATTTCACATGTACCAAAGTAGCCTAATAGCATAGATTGTGGCTTTCATTTCATAAGGTTCGTGAGGTATGTTATTACCAAAAACTTTGATAAGATTCCTCTTGACGAAACTATAACTTACTTACCTTTACTAAATCAAATTTAGTAATTCTAATTTAATTAAATGATGATTCTTCTCATCACTTCTCTTTAGACTTCATGCAGAATTTTCAGAATTCAATTCCACAAGCTACCCTCAAAATAAACTACAATAAATTAAGGAAGAGCGAGCATAATACGTATTTGAAAACCTCACATGAATATTGTAGTAAGATAGCTTTATTTGTTATTTTTGTAGATTGTTAGAATAATTCTGTAAATAGTTGTTTTAATTCCGCAATTGTGTAAATACAATTGTATATATATATATATAATCCAGTAAAGCCTGTAAATCTTGTTAGCTATTTTAATTATGTTGTGTGAGAAACGGATAGCTTATGTAGAGGTTTGAAAAGAAGCTTGTAATTTAAGAAAATAACAATAAACAGTAGTTAAAAATTAAACCGCAGTCTAAAGCTTAAAATATATACTTTAGACATTGGTTAAAATTGGAATTGATGTCTATAACATATAACACACTGCAGTCAAATAAGACGAATATACAAAAAAATAAAAACAAAAACTAACGACACTTCAAGCTACAATCACTATCTTTGATCACTTATAAACAATGGTTATAAAACCGTTGTTTAAAATAATTACATTTACTATAACAGTCAAATCATCAATACCTATAAGCACTATTGAAAAACTAATTTAACCTATGTTAAAAATATATTTGGGCATAATCCTATTGGTTAGTGCATGCAAATGTTTTTATATTGTAGAAATTAAGAATTTTGCAAGCTTATCGCAGTATATGCTTTTTGAGTTTAACTTAAATACTTTCTCTCATTTAAACACTTGAAAGTTGAGAGATTGAATTATCTTGTTGAGGCATAATGTTTTGATGATTGATTCTATTTGAAGTTCTTTAGTTATTCTCTCTTGTTTTGTATTATAAGACTCCTCCTATAAGATTTAAGTGCTTTATATTATAAGATTTTTTATGAAGTTTTAAAATTATTTATTATTTTTTATATTTACTCCTAATTAATATTGTTTCTTTTTTAATTCTAGTATTTTGATTAATGTTAATAATTAATACACCACTCTAATAGTTAATTGGAGTCTAACATTAAATGAAAATAAATTTGAAATGTTATATTTTATTTTTAAAAAATTAATAAATTAACTATTTTTAACTATTTTTTAAACTATATATTGAAGAGGCTTTATAATATAAAACACATAGAATAATTGATTTGAAATTTGACCAATAATAATATAAAGTTAGAGCTGAACAAAAACTTGTTTGAATTCAAAGTCAAAACTTAAATTGCCAAAGCGTCAAAAATAGAGACTGCTTTTCTAGTTGAAGATACGAGAAAATCAGGATTAAAACTTGGGATATGATCTCTTTTCAAGAGATACTCCGTATAACTCAAACATTTTGATGTTTAAGGTTTTCATAGGTAAATTAAGAAATTATTAATTAATATAATACATTTATTATAATATTTTTACTTAATTCTTTATAATTAAAAGAGATAAGGAGTGTAATATATTTAATTAAATAAATAAAATTTATTATTTCATTTAATATTTTATTTTTAATTTCATTTTATTTTGATATTGGTTAGTTAGGTAAATTGTCGTAAAGTTAAATTATTTTATAATCTCAAGAACAATAAAAATCATTAAGACATGAGATAGAACATTAAATAGAACAACTAATTTTATCTTTTTAATTATACAAGAGTTTATATAAAAATATAATTATAAAAAAACTTTAAAATTCTAAAGCTACAATACTTTTGAAACAAAAAGAAAAATCTCAAACGATGACAAAGGATTTGAAATATAGGGAGTACTTCTAAACAAGTTTTATTTAGAAAATAAAAAAAAAAATTCATATGTATCTCTGCTTTTCTATAAAATCCTTTTATGTAATAGACAAATAAAAAAATAAGTAAAAAAAATTACGATAGGGATGACTTTTTCTTAGATTGTAAAAGTTTTTGGGAAAGTTCGGCAATTATGTATAGATCCTAAAAGTGCTTAAGATTTTTTTAATACTTTTCCCTTTATGATATGTTCCCCTCAGTATCCAATGATGAATATCTATTTACCTATAAAATGAAAGAGAAATACCAATTACACATTTATAATTGTATATTTTATTTATTTTGATTATGTTATAAGAATAAAATTGTAAAAAATAATAAAAATTTAAAAAAGTATAAATAATAAGTGTATTCATAAAATTTTTGAAAATGAAATACCTTAAAAACAATATATAAGTACAAAAGAAACGTGCCATGCGCCCAAACACAGACCAGGGAAAATCTATCTTATCTATTTATTTTTTATATTACAAAGGGAAGGCGTAATTGCTAGAATGAGTTCCCTCGCTCTCTATTTAGGGCTTGTTTGGTACGCAGGAAAGGAAAGGAAGAGAAATGAATGTGCTTTAATTTCTCTTATTTTACACTGTTTGGTAACTTTAAGATAAAAGAAAGTTCATTCCCTCAAGATACGACTTTTCATCACTTGAAGGCTATAATTTTCCTTTCAAATTCAAAAGAAAGTCAAAGAAAGAAATTTTCATTTACAAAAAAGTCCAAATTATATAATTAAAATTACATCATATAACTTTGTATATTGATATAAGTTTATTTTTTTATATTATAAATCAAAATTAAATTATAAAATTAAATTTATAATTATAATTATAAAAATTATTAAATTATAAAAGTTATAACAAAACTCATGTTTTGTTTTTTTTTTTTTTTTTCTTTAAACCACTTTTGTCTTTTTTTTAAAAAAGCTTAAACTTTAGATCCTAAATTACTATTATCATTAACTTTAACTATTAAAAATATGTAGACCATAAAATTTATTATTTATAAGAGATACTTAACAATATACTCTAGACTATTATTATCACTAATTTTATCTATTAAAAATATGTAGGGGAAAGAATTTATTATTTAAACAGAATACTTAAAAACATGATACCACTTTTTCTTAGCTAAACCTTGTTTTACTTTTTTTTTTCTTTTTTTTTTTCCTTTTTAAACTATCTTTTTTATACCTCTAAAAAATTAAACTCTAAACTTTTCAACCTTAAACTATCATTATCACTATTTTGCTTTTTTTTTTTTTCCCCTTCTATTTAAACCACTTTTTTTACACCTAAAATACGTTGAAATTTTTATTGCTTACAAGACCTACCTAATATTGTAGACCATTAATCTTCGTAGCATTGTTATTATAACTAACTTTCTAACAAGACACATATTAAAAATATGTAGGGCATGAAATTTATTGTTTACCATTTTTTTTTTTTTTTTGCTAGTGGCACCTAAAACTCATAAAATTTATTATTCACACAAGATACATAATATGACAGTACCATTTTTTTACACCCTTAAAAATATGTTAGAATCTTTTGCTTACACGCTATACATAATAACATAGTTTATGTTCTATGGATTTTCTTTTTAATGGGATACCTATTAAAAATAACTCCTAAATCCTAAATCATTAACTCTGAAAATCTAAAACTCATGAAATTTATTATTTACGCATGGTATCACTTTTTTCTCCTAAAAATATGTTAGAATTTATTGCTTACATGAGCACCATAATTCATTGTTAATAATATAACCAGACGAGCACCATCATTCACTATTAATAATATAGATTAGGATTTTGAAAACAATAGAATTGTACCATCATTCAATGTTAATAATATGAAAAAATGAACACCATCATTCACTTTTAATAATATGAATTAAGTTTTAAAAACAACGAAATTATACTATTATTCACTGTCAATAATATAGAAAGACAAACATTATTAATAAAATAATTGACGTTTTGAAAAATAATAAATTTAATATTATTACACATAAAACATACTCTTATACCCTCTTTGATACATTAACTCAAAAACATATTCTGTCCTGCACACGAGTCAAAAAATGTAATTTTGTTCATAAGATAAACGTGGAGGCAAGAAAACAGATAATCTAGAAATAGATTTTGGGTGTATTGTATGGTCACTTTTGTTGATTGTATCATTGGTGAACTTTTGCAGGTATACTTTTGTGGTTATAGTAAAAGACAAAAGGGAACGATGAAAATAGAACCCAATCGGGAGAAAATCAAATAGAATTTGGGTTTATCGTATGTTCAATTTTGTTGACTGAATCATACGTCAACATTTACGGGTGATACTTTTTTGTGTTTATTGTAAAAAACTATAAGAGTATGACGAAAATGGGACCAAATCGAGAGAAAATCTATTCTTTGCTACGTTGTTTGATTTATCTTGAATAGTCAAGAGGTATAAAATGATATCATAAATGAAATAATAAATTTGGTCTTGACTAAATTTATTATTTTATATAGTATTTTATATGTTATTTTATTATAATAAATTGATTAAAAAATGTAGAAGTATATTAGTAATATTAATTTTTACTTTTGATAAAACAAAGAAAAAGATAAGAAAATGAGATATCAAATTTAATACAAGCCCATAACATGAAATTGATTTTTTTTTTCTCATGTGGACTATTAACAAACAAAATCATGACAGAAATATAATTTTAAAAGTAAAAGCTTTTTTTTTTAATCTCTTTACACTATGCCTAAATTTTAAAGGAAAAATTTTAAAAACACTCTTTAAACTTTGTAACTTTTTATCATGTGGATTTTATTTTCAAAGTTTTTAAAACATGTACTTAATTTAACCCCCTCAAACTTTAAAATTAGTATATTACCCCAAACTTCAACTTCTATTACAAATTTTTCAAGAAAAAGACATATATATCGCACTATTGTTCTATTAATCTCTTTCTTGTAAAAAACAAATGAAAACAATGGAGAAAATAGAGAAACTGGTGAGATACAGATGACTTTTTATTATTAAATTTTTAACAAAAGTTAGAGTTTGGTGGTAATTTACACATTTCAAAAGTTTCAAGGGACAAAGTATACATTTCGAAAATTTTATGAGTAAAGTGCACATGACATAAAGTTTATAATTTGTTTTTGAAAAACAAAATTCTATTTAAAAAAGACTATGGCATTTAAAATTTACCAAATTAAACTCTTATATTATAAAAACTATATCAAAATTAACATTTTGAGAGTTCGTAGGGTTTCTATAATATAAATGTTTAATTTGTTAGTGAAAATTTTATTTAAAATTGGTGATCTAATTATGTGAGAAGACAAAAAGAAGTTTTACTTATTTTGATGTGAGAGAAAACGATATAGAGATGCTATTAATAGTTAGTAATTACATATTTGAGAAAAGAAAAGTAAGACTCATCAATGTGCTATAAGAAAGATATTAGTTTAATACAACCAAGTTGAGTCTCAACAAATTTTAGACCAAATCTTGAGTTTAAAATTTTAAACTTATGTTAATTAAAAAAATTATTAGTTACTATTCATATCTTGATATATTAGTTGATTATTTTTTTAGTCTTCATAAAATAATTAATTAATTTTCCAATCATTAGGTTTTAGAAAATTAAATTAAAGTTAATTTATTCTAATTAAATCATATTGACATTTGAGTTATAATATTAAATTATAACTTGTAAAAATAAAATTGTAAATCAAAAATCAAATCAGAGTTAAATTATAATGATACGTAACAATATCAAATGAGATTTACACAAGTAGAATTAAGAAATCAAGTTAGGGTAATCCTCATAGAATAATTAATTAATTCAAATTATATTAGATTGATAATTAAGTTACAATATTCTAATATATCATATCATATTATGAAAGTAGGTGGCATTATTGTAGTATTGAAAATTATCATTTATTGGCTAAAATATTTTTTTGCCTTTAAAATTTGAGTTGTCATAAATTAATCACTTTTAAATTAGTTGTCACAAAATAATATCTCTTAGATATAAGTTAGTCACAAAATGATTGTTTTATTATAATACTGTTAAATTATGTTCACATGATTTCTCATTTTCACATGTTAATAAAAATATTAAATAAACTAGCCGGAGTTAGCTTAATACTTTGCTTTTTTAAAATTCCTAAATTTCTCTTAGCTTAATCCCTAAATTCCCAATTTTCTTCCTAAAGTTTAGGGTGAAATAGAGAGAAGAAAAAATAATCAAATATCAAATTTGGAGGTTGAAGAGAGGACCGAGTAGTTGATGAACAGCTTCGGACTTGCATGTATTGATTGATTATTGCCTTTGGGAAGCCGAAGTGGCTGCTACCACTGCTGCTCCTGCAGTTGGAGATTAGCCTGTGGCGCATTGCAGATGAATATGACGCTGCTTTAAGCAAATGACCTATGCTTCCCATCTCCTTCAATCTTCCTTTTATCGTAATTACTGGAAATGAAGATGAAACCGTCCTTGGCACAAATCAAGCAAAATCTTAACTTTTGTGCCCATTTCGAATTCTTATTGAAATTGAAAACACACAAGAACCCAAATTCAGAAATAAAGAAAGTTAACAAAATGTGTGAATGCAGTTATTAATTTGAAGAAAAATTTAATTCAAGCTCTATCAGTGTTAACTCAATTAGTCTAATAAGAATTTTTATTATTTAAAAATATTTACTTGTGAAAATGAGAAGCGATATCAAAATAAACTTAATGTTATTATATCAGATGAATCATTTTATGACTATTTTAAATTTAAGAGGGACTATTTGTGATGATTAATATAAAAAAAAAATTAGTTTGTAACATCTCAAATTTAAGAGGGACTAAAATAATGTTAGTCTAAAATAATTCTTTATTTAACAAAAAATGTTTTAAATGTTTACTGGCTTATTTTTCTAATCAATCAAATTTGGAGATTACTTTTATATAAGATATAGATTATGCGATGAATTCTCCCATCAACACAAGGCATAATCTTTAGTAGTTACTATGTAAATATGTTTTAAAGGCTTGTTTAAATCCAACAATTTTATATCAGACTTTTCTACATGCAGCCATCGTTTCTAGACGCTGATGTTTGATCAAAACGTGTCAGAATGCACCAAAACACAAAATTTTGTTCAGAAAATAAACGAGCAGTGAAGAAAACAGAAAAGCTAGAAATAGATTTTGTTTTAATCCGAAGGTTACTATATGTGCATGGTTCTCAAATGTTCTATAAAAGATATATTTGACTACTTGTCTTTTTCTTCTTCTTTTTTTTCCTTTAATAATATATCATATTGCCTTTGTCATCAACATTTGATATATTCGATTAAAATCTCACTGTAGTGTTGTAATCTAGCATTATGTAAAGAAAAAGTAAGGAGCTTTGATTTATTTATTTTTTAATAATTATCCGATGCTTGATGCAGGTAAAGCTTTCTTTTATCCTCAATGCATTGTTAATTTCAGTTATGAAATCTAACTATTAGCTATTCTATATTATAGGGTAACAATAATATGTGTCGAAGAAAGAGTGTATATATATATATTTCCAATAGATGGAAGCATAATTCTATTCCTTTTTTTTTTCTCCCTTTTTTTCTGCAGAATTCAATTATTATATCATTTGGTTGCAAGGAGATTTTAAACCCCTTATTACTACGATGTGTAAAACTTTTTCTTTCCTCCCCTATTTTAAACAATATATAAGGGCATTTATAATGGTGCAACACGAGAGTCATAGATATATATGTATATATTGTAATTTTTATGTGATCTGCCATGCCTTATAATTTTGCAATTTGTAAGTAACTTCTTACAATAAGAGCAAAACTTTATCGTATTCTAAATTATTGAATAAATTTCTATCATTTGTGCAATAATGGATCCCAATGAAAATTATGTAACAACACAACTCTTTTCATGTCTCATCTCCTTTGTGCAGTTGTGTGGCAAGAGATCTAAGCAATTGTCTCGTCTCGTTTGTAAGCAACTCATATTCACTTAAGCTCATTCTAACCATGTAAAATACAAGCAACGGTTGCTAAAGATCTGAGTGAAATTGCTAAGTTATGGTGAACCATCGTTAAGTTATTTGAGTGAAATTGCTTGAAAGTATAAATTCTTTTCACATGGATTCTGTGGCTGTTGTCAACCACCGTGAAGTAACTTGGCTACCACCAAGTCATTGTGAACCCACGGCGGTTATGGCAATCATTGTACAGCTACTGCTAAACTCATATTTAGCAGTGGTTTTGTAGTGACTTTGTATAGATGGAAGCACCATTCAATTCTTATTAATTCGGAATTTTTTTTAGCATCAACCTATCGGCTGCAAACAGTTAATTTTACTCTGAATCTTAGCATGACACAAAGCTACACTAATGAAAGTGTGTTAGGAGTGCTACATGAGTTTCGTGCAACAATATGAAATAGTACTTCTCTTCGAGAAGTTATTTCACTTATTAATTTAGTCTTTTGGGTTAGGTCTTGAGTCTTAATATTTGTGCTTTTTTGAGTTGGTATGACCACAGAAGATGACTACTTAGTACTTGATAAACTCTAGAGTGCAGCCATCGAAGTAATTACTCAATGCATAATAAAACCTAGAGTGAAGTTATTCAAAGAGAAAAGATTATGTGCGTGTAGGAATGACAACGGGGTAGGGAGTATGATCTTCATCACAACCCATCCCACAAGGATTCAGGGAACCACGGGGAATTTTGTTATAAAGAAAAGTATATGATATTTTGAGTTTTACTAATATAAAATATAATAAATGGTTAAAAATTACAGTTTAAATTACAGTTTTAAAGGCAGTCATTCATGTATTACAATAACTTCACTAACATCCTATACAAGGATTGTTCATGAACAATAATTCTGATTTTAAACTTCTTGCATTTTGTGATGCTGGTTGGACTGCTTGTAAACATTCTCGTAGGTACGTTAGTGGGTATTTTGTGATGCTTGGTGGAAGCTCTTTTTCATGGAACAGTAGCTTTATCCTCAGCTGAAGCTGGATATCGCTCAATGTGAAGGGTGACAACTGAATTAGCTTGGCTAAGTAGGCTCCGGTTTGATCTGCAAGTTCAAGAAATATCTCCTATTCCATTAAAATGTGACAATCTAGCTGCCATTTACCTTGCAAGAAATATCTTTTTCCATAAAAGAACAAAATATATTGACATTGATTGTCATTATGTAAGAGAGCAACTTATGCAAGGATTAACTCACTCTCCCAAGTCTCCACCAATCAACAGCTTTCAGACATCTAAACCAAAGCTTTACCAAGACCTAAACATACATTATTAGACAAGCTTGTTACCACAGCCAGCCGGAGGGGGGGGGGTATTGGGATATTATTTGTAAATAAGCTGTAACGTAAAGGGATTAGTCCTTGAATTTCAGAGTTAGTTATCTCATTATATATCTGTAATTATTACTCTGTTAGTCAGTTAATACAACAATCATTTTCTCATCTCTACATCTTTCTCTCTGCGCTTCCCTTTTACTTTGAGAATCTAGTTCCTTCTAGTAGTAAAACAATAAATAGAAAATAAAGAGATGCAAATATATATATATATATAAAGTAGTTGTGCACAAATGGGTATTCACATAGCACCACTCAACAATTTGTTGACACCTAATGAGATCTTAATGCAAGCACTCATCCTAAAGGTTATTGGTCCCACAAGAGACCCTGTTAAAACCGAATCATGGGTATATCACGGACCAACAGAAGGCACTGCACAGTCGCATCTCTAATAAACTTGGTTCATTGGAAGATTTGGTCAGTGCAATGAAGAAACAGGTAATAACATTATGCAATAGTACGAAAATTTTCCCATAGTTGTTTCTCTATCGTTCTTCTTTTTAACATATTAACTACAAGCAATTCTTGCATACTTTATAATTTAAAAGAAAAGGAGTAATTTTTTTATCTGATTTAGTCTCACTTTGGGTTGATACCATTAAATAATATCTCGTCTGATAGCTTTTCTTAATTTGATTATTGGATGCTCAAATTTAATACTTCTGCATGACTAGTTATGTTAAACTTTAGAGAAAATGGTTGTATTAACTATTGGTGTAGTGTGCAAGTAAGGAGGACAATGAGGAACCCACTCAAGCCGAGATGTTTGTTGAAACTCGCCAAAGGAAAATGGGAAAAGAGTTAGATGAAGAAACAAAAGATGCAGTTGTAAGTCTTCTTCTTTTTTTGAAGCTTTTATGTGTAATTTTGAAGATTTGAACTCATATATGGTAAATTTTTTATTAGGTGAGATTGCAAAATTTGATGAAAAGTTCTGGGCAAGTTGCACAGGAAGAATTTCAATCAATGTTTGGAAAGGAGAAAACGAGGGTACGCTGCTACGAAGGAACTATCACACCAGCTGCGTTAAAATGAAGACAAGAGAGAGAGGTCATTGAGAAACAACATAATGCTAAGATAAGCGATTGATGATTGATATCGGATCTTGGATATATCTACTGTTGTTTTCTGTTTTCTTCAGTGGCTACTCAATAATATTTTTTTTTTTTTTTAAATAAGGTATTAGTTTCTTTCAAATCCATTTTCCATCCTCTATTTGATTGGTTACCTTGTGATTTGTGTGCTTATGGCTTGGGGAAATAGTTTATTTGTATGAGATGAAATATTAGCTAGTTGATGAGAATGAGCTGGCCTGATGAAGTAATATATGGTTACAGGAATCTTTAGTAACTTTTTTGTTCTCTTGTGTATCTTTGGTTCCTCTCTAGCTGGATAGCATCATCCGGCACTGTGTTTTTTTGTTTTAATAAATGAGATTATCATCTGGAATTATGTTTTCTGTTTTGAAGTATCTCTGGTTCACCGTAGAGAAAAACAACATTAATGGTGTTCATACTGATAACGAGCTGCCAGCACCAGTAGTCAACATATATATAGTTTACACTTCCAGACAAATAAAAAGAACAGATTTTGAAGTTTTCCCTTTCTTTCCTTTTTTTTTCCTTGATGAATTAAACACATACAACTATAATCGTTCCACTTCTGCAACACAGTTCCAAATAATGAATATGCATGTATGAATTTGTTTTTTTTTATTATTATTATTATAGTTCAATTCTTTTATCTATCTAATATCTCATTAGGTATTTTTAATTAATAATTTTTTTTTCTCTGTGCAGCAAAATCTTAGCTGCAATGAAGACAACAATGCAAACGAAGATTTATGTTGAACCTATGTATTCATGTTGGTATGTTTCATCATTTTGGACATCAAAATTCATTTGACTTGTATGATAATTGCTTGAATATTTTAGTAATTGAACTAGTGTATGGAGTTTATGAAATATTTGCAATTTCATCCATTGAATGAATCTTTAGTTAATTTTGGAGTTTTAAAATAATACTAAAAACCGCTGCCGAAACCATATGAAGAGAAATAGTTTTCTATTGCTTGATGTTGTAAAAGCAATGAAGATATTGAAAAAAGAAATAGCACATTAAAATCTTGAAAACAAAAACCATAACCTATACTAAGTTATGAGAATAAATAAAAATTGTGGCCTATATTACTATAAGCAACGGTTAAAAAATGTAGCCTAAAAGTTAAAAGGCTACAACTCAAAATCATTGTTTATTGCAACTATAAGCAACGGTTGAAAACTGATCTAAGAAACAATGGCAACAATCAAAAACTGTTGCCTATTATGATTATATGCAGCGTTTGAAACCTCGTTGCATATTCTCATAAGATACAACCAAAAACTGTTGCCTATTGAAATACTATAGGCAAGGTTGCAAAATTGTATCTGAAAAGGGAGACTAATAACTGTTGCTAATTAGAGCATTTACACTGATGGAACTCACACTCGTTGCATATATTTATTTTTTATTATTTTTAGGTAGAGTCTATTAGCCACACCACTAGTTATGTATCTAGGTCATTGTTTATTGCTGAGAAAAGAAAAAATTTTACCTTCAATTTTTATTTTATTTTGCATATCTTCTCTTTTCACCTGTCATTCGTACACATTGGGACCCAAATTTGAGCTGTAAATGATGTATAGCTCTGTGCAACAATAAAAAATAACCACTAAAGATGGTCTTAGATGACTATAGGCAACAGTTTATTGAGAATGTAGCCTATACTACAAAAAACGGTTGCCTTAACAATATATTCTTAAAAATACTAAGTTAACTGGATCATCAACTTTTGGTAAATTTATGATAGAATAAGAAATAATTTTGAAATAGTGATATTTTGATAAATAAATTATTTTGTTTTTTAATATTCTTACCTAAAAATAAAGTCCAACTATCTAAGAATAAGAAAACATATGCATTGCAATCCCAAAAATACATAGACCACAAAAATTTTTGTTTAAAAATAAACGTGAAGGAAGGAAAACATAATAGCTAGAAATAGATTTTGGGTATATCTTAAGATGACTATTGTTCCAAAGTCATAGTTCAACTTTTACACGGATACTTAATGCCCTGTTTGTTTTAAACAAGACTTAAAAACATACTTGGTTCATAAATCAAAAATGTTTTTATTGAAAACTAAAAATAGAGAAAAGTTTTCAATATTTTTACAAATGGCTACTGATAACTTTTTAATTTTATAAACTTCTTTTATTTTATTGACAAGAAAGATTAGTAATTGAATAGAATTCATTGAAGACGATTAATTGTAGGGTACTAAATTGATATGAAAACAAGTAAAAATTTTAACAAATATATTTTCTAAAAAATAAAAATATAAGCACATTTCCTAAAGTAAACATGTCCCGAAGTGTTCATTGTACAAGACTGAAGAAAATATATGAAAATAACTCTTTTATCCTATAAAATGAAACTGATTTTTTGATGCTAACTGTTAACTAACAAACATGACAGAAACATAATTTTAATGTGAGACAAAGCAATGTATGGACGGTATTAATAGTTAGCAATCATGTATCCAACACGAAAAAGGAAAAGTAAGACTTACGTATGCACAACAAACTAATATTACAACCATAAATAATAATAATAATAATAATAATAATAATAATAATAATGCAATCTCATTTAGCCTTCAAAAGTGTATAAGTGGCAAAAGGACCTAATTCATGCCCTAAAAAGAGGTATTTTATACCTTAGGTAGAAGTCCAGAATGACCATAAGTCCAAAATTACTAATAAAATTCATAATAATCCATAATAGCATCGATTGCGTAGGCACTCTGCCTCCAAGACTCAACGTTGGCGGGCTGTCTAAGTAGAGTGTCTCGTTACTCATGTTTGCTGGAATTTGCACTTGGAGCTGTTTGGGTAAAGTGCCACAGTAAAATGATTGAGTGCCTAGGCACTCTTGCTCGTTGGAAAATGGCTTGAGATTCTTCACACTCTTGCTTGCTGGAAAATGCTTGCTTTCTTGATACTTTCAAGTGTCATGACACTTTTTTCTTGAGTTGTGGCATTCCAATTCCTTCATTTTTTTTTAAAGCCTCATAGTGCTACAATTTCTCCTTGAGCATAAAAAACTCTTTCAAAATCTACAGAAATGCATTAAATTCATCTCCGGCTATCCAAATTTCAATAGAGTGCCGCATAAACAAGAAATTTATCCAAATCAGTCTCTAAATCCACAAAAAAAAATAGCCTTAAAGACGAAGTAGGATAATATATATGACTTAACAAACATTTTAATTTATTTGTCAAAGATTTCACTGAGATGAGGTCAAGTGATATTAATTAAAGATGAATTAGGATAATATATATGACTTAACAAACATTTTAATTCATACTTTCTCATTTTACTTCCTTTTATTTTTTGCCACGTATCTTTTTACTAACTAAAGATGAATTAGTTTGTACACTTAGTTAATTTTCAAAATATTGTTTTCCAGTTTTTGTTCTATCAAAGGGAAAGACAAAGCAAAAAGAGGAAAAAAATTTATTCTGAAAATAGTGAAAATTAATTAAGTCTACAAACTAATAAAAGGAAAAGGTAAACAACCAACAAAGCTCTACACCATTAGTAAATAAGTGAGTTCTTTAAACATATTAACATAGATTCAAACTCTAACAGTATATATGAAGAAAATTTTGTTGGAAGAGGCTTTACCCACTACTATTGAATACATTTGGTGTAAATTAAAAAAAAAAATACGTAAAGAGTACAAGAAGTAGCCAAAATAGAAAAAAATATAAAAAGTAAGCGTAAATTAAAGATATACCGTTGTATTCTATCAAAAATAATTTTTTTTAAAATATATTTACATAGTTAAAAACCATAAAATTATTTTTGCTCATTAATGTGTCTAGCAACTTTCTCTACGTATGTTCAAATTACCTAATCTGACCTATTTTCTTTCATCGTTAACCTCTCAAAATAATAGCGTATCTAACCAAGAAAATCAAAACAAGTCTAGGTACATTGGCTAGGCAGTGTAAGTGGAACCCGGCAGAAGGACAAAGACACTGTTGATATGTTGTTGTCGGTGTCCATTGACCAATATCATCCACAAATAAAATGAAGTCCGATAAAAAGAATGTCCCAAGTAGAACAAAACATATTCGTGCACGGAAATACTGATAATGATACTGCAGACAAATTTGATCAAGAAATAAATGTGGGGGAAAGAAATCATCAAAGCTAGAAATAGATTATGGGTTTATTCTAAGGTCACAATTGTTCCTTCAATTTACACGGATACTCAATGCATTCACTTTACAAGACAGAACATAAGGTCACAATTGTTCCTTCAATTTACTTAATCATAATCGTTATACAAATAAGAAAAGTGGACTCACCAATCTAAAACAAACTGTCATTAACTAGTTTGCCCACGCAAATCATTCTCTTTTTTTCTTTTAAGAAAATATTGAGTTTTATTGAATCACTATAAAGATTCAGTTTTTTTTTTTATTGAGTTCCCTTTCTTGTTTTTTTATTAAGTAATAGATGAAAGGTTTATATTCACTAAGAATAGTGATAAATCTAATAATTTTAAGTTGCGAAGGCAACATTTATGTGTATAATATTAAAAATATAACATATTATGATTAAAATTATGTACATAGATTATAATTGCTATATACATGTTTTATATTTTAAAATATTGAATAATTTTCGTTTTATTTTCAATATTATAAAAAAGGTTTTTCTATATCAGTAATCAAAAGTCATTCAACCATTTATCTTTCGCACAATTTTGCATCCAGTTCTTAATTGCAGTAATCATTGATAAATCAAAACTAATTCTAAAGCAAAGGCATACAACAATATTTTGGTCTTCACCAAAAACATAATGGGAGTGGCAAACATGGATCCGCCTCTGCTCAAGAGATATATGCTAAGTGATATATTACGCAACAAATTAAAATGAATAGTTAAGATGTACTTAGTTAAAAAGTCAAACACAAACTTATTTGGATTATTTGGGAGTGAGTGATGACATGGTAGAGAAGATTTTTGTTTCAACTCCCCCAGAGTTGGAGCTTCTCTTGATATAATACTTTCATTTTCACATAGAAGTAAAGTTTGGCTAAATAATTTACAACTTTTTTTTTTTTTTTTATATCTAGGTTTGAATCTCTTAGGACAGTAGGTTATAAGTCCTTAAACATCCTACCGCCACCTAATTGTCACAAAAATAAAAAGTACGTTAAATACTTTCCGAATAAATATGTCTGTTGTTTTTTAATAAAATACGGTAAGCATATTGGCATATGTATTAAATCTAGGTTACTATTCCAACAGTTAACTCTAGGCTGTGTTAAAGACAAATATCATATTACTATTCCAACTTCAACATTTCTTCATCTCGTATCCTTGAGAATGTCATAGTCCAATTATTTGTTGAAGATAAATTAGGTTGCACACTTTTAAGTTTCATTATTTTATTTTCAAAATATTTTATCTTTTTTCTTGTTTTAATAAAACCACCAAATGATTGGAACTTATTGTAGCTTATTTGGATCATTGTAACTTATTGATTTTATCAATAAACTTATAAAATTGTTTGAAAAACAAAAAATAAAAGCTATTGTAACTTTTAAAAAATTAACTATTACTAATTCGCTTATCATTTTTATTCTTTATCTTTTTAACTGGTAATAAATTCCTTATACAATTATTGCCCTAGCAACTCAACTTCCTTGTTCTCTCGTGATGACTACCTCATTTATTTATTTTTTCTTTGCCACTTTTTCTTCTTCCTCTCCTCCCTTTTCCCTTCTCCTTTTCTTTCTTTTTTTTTTTTTTACTTCATCTTCTTCTAAATAGATTTTAACTAGCATGACACAAATGCTAGTATGACACGAGTGTTATGCACGTGCTACGTGATATATGCCTAGATAAAAATATAGATATAATTAATAAATTAGACACCATAACCAAGTTAACTATATAAATTTCATTTCTTAATGCATATCGTCATATATTTATAAAGTTGTTTTCTAAATGGCATTATCACAGGTATACTTTAGATGCAGGAGAGCAAGTATTAAAGTGTTGATATTGGCTCCTTTCTCGCAAACCATTTTGAAGAGACACGAAAAACAAAAGAGAAAAGAGTGGACTCTTAAAACAAACATAATAACATGATTAGGATAAATATTTGGTAATAGCTAATTGTAATAAATTTGTATAAGTGAATCTAAAGGGATAACTTAAAAAATATTTTCTTTTATAAAAAAACTGTTCAATCAGAAATAGAAACGGGCTTGGTAGGTAGTTATAAAGTAGAAAATGATGAGAAACCACTATTTTTTAAAACAAAAATTGACTTTAAAATGCAAAAAAAATTAAGAGAAAACATATGAAACAGATATGCTAGAGGATGATGAAATGTTTTTATTAGTTAGTTGAGAATAAAAATTAAGTTTAATTTTGTTAAAAAAAAAACTACAGGAAAACATCTACCAAGAGGAAGGTAGTTTAAGGAAAAAAAAATTTAGTGTAATATATAAATTATTTAATTAATTAATTGATAATAAAATAAAAATTAAATTATTTTATTGATTGGTTGATATTAAATAAATATATAACTATTTAATTAACTAGTTAATAATATTTAATAAATAAATAATAAGTGATTTTAAATTTTAATATTATATTTTTTAAAAAGTATTAACGTATTTTAATTATTTATTTTGATAAATAACTCTAATTTATTCAACTAGTTATATAGTTATAAATAATTAATTAAAATCTATTAATAATTATTTTATTTTATAGCATATACATCTAACAATCAAATGAAATTCAAAATTTGTAAATTTCAATTTGTATATATAGTTGAGAAAAGAGAAGCAAAAAAATAAGTGTCTCTAAGTACTACGCCAAAAATGCCAAAGATAAGTATTGTTGCCATTTGAACGAACCTTGATGCAATCCTGGATGTGAATGTGGTAGCGT
Organism: Bauhinia variegata; assembly: GCA_022379115.2. Classification (NCBI taxonomy): domain Eukaryota; kingdom Viridiplantae; phylum Streptophyta; class Magnoliopsida; order Fabales; family Fabaceae; genus Bauhinia; species Bauhinia variegata. Next base: position 2,955,084 of record CM039427.1, on the reverse strand, counting down.
ACGTATGGTTGTCAAATCTCCAAAGAAAGACATCGGAATATGTCTTTTTTCTTTTAAGAAAATACCGTAAGCATGCATATTATCTATGTAAGTATAGCAAAAATATATCGAAAAACTAATTTAGTATAGTAACGTAATTCTTAAAAATAAAATTTTGACATTTTACATTTTACATTTTACATTTTACATTTTAAGATTAAACATGATTTTTTTCAAAATATTAGAATTATTATTAAAAAACTTGCATTCTTGTTCACTTTATGATAAAAAAAATAAAAAAATCAACTCGAAGATGAATTAGTTTACACACTTTAAGAATATTCTCTTTTATTATTTTTGTTCAAATCATCAGTATTTAACTGACGCAATTGAGTTAGATATTAAAATTAAGACGTAGCCTAGAAATAATAATCAAAACAAGTCGGTGCATTGGCATCAGCATAGGTGGAACCCAGCAGCAGAACTACGAGACAATTGGTATGTTATTGTCATCAGAGTCCAATGGACAATATGCATTCACCTAAGAAATGAATTACCTCAGAAATAATGTGCAATGAGAACAAAACATATCATGCATGCACCCACACACACAATAGAAAGTTTTATTCATAAAATAAACGTGAATAAAAGAAAACCCAGAAATATATGATGAGTTTATTCTGCGGTCACTATTGTTCCTAGAGTCATTGTTCAGCACATGCACGGGTACTTAAAGTTCACTGTACAAGAAAGAAGAACGTAAATGAAAATAGACAGTATGACAATGATATTTTGAAGATAACGGCTACCACACAATGGAAGCCATATAACTATTTTTAAATTTAGATAAGATTTTAACACATTTATATTTTGAGAGTAAATACTGACTCTTTTTTATATATTTAAGTCAGTATTAAAAAGTTTGCATCTTCGTTCTATCAATAACAAAAAAAGATGTCTTTAAAAATGTACTTAACATACCATATAAGATCAGATTATATAAGTTTAGCTGATATGATTTATCTCTATATAGTATTTACACATTGTATTGAATAATTTTATACAGTTAACTCTAATCAATTTTACTTAATATGACCTTTTTTTGTCTTGAATAAGCTTGATTATATTATTAAAAAAAAACTTTTTTAAATTCTAATATAACTTTTAAAGATAAAATATAATAATAAAAAATTAAACCCAAAATTATTGTTAATTAATATTGTTGAAAACTATTAAGCAATTAAAAATAAACAAATATTGAAAAGATGTAAATGTATTCAATGTAATAAAAAGGAAAAATATTGAAAAACAATAGAAGATGGAACTCTATTATCTAAAGATTATTTCTATTATAAAATCAATTTTTATTCAATACAAAATTTTTATATAATGACATATCAAACATTGTATAATATTAAATTTTTATCAAATCTTATTTTACCATGTTTTATCCTATCAAATTTTTATATTATCTAACCTAGTATAGTGTGTAAAACGGCGCCCAGGTACTACACATAAAATGCCTAAGATAAGATTGTTGCCATTTACACGTAGGCTTGATGCCTGATGTTCAATCAAATATGAGTCACACAATCCTGCATATAGTTCTCAAATCTCAAAGAATACATCCGAATATGTCTCTTTCTTTACGAAAATAAAGAAAGCATGCATATTATCTTCGTAACTATAGCAAAATATAATATCTCTTGCGGAGACTCTATTCACAAATTGCAAATTACCGAAAAACACCACATTATATTTAGAAAACTATTCCAACAATTAACTCTAGACTGTGATTAAGGACAAATAACATATTACTATTCCAACTTCAACATTTCTTCCACTACCATATATCTCATATCCACGAGAATGTCATAGATGCAAACTAATGAAATTCAAATTAGGTAAAACCATAAAGAAAACAAATCAAAATTAAGATAGATATTCTATCCCTAGAAATCAAAACACATTGAATGCTAGCGTAGAAATAATAATCAAGATTATTTTAGGTGAATTTTATTTTTTAAAATCATGAATTCCGTACCATGTACCAAAATGTACCGCGAGTCTAATAACTATAGTTTCACAAAAGAAATGAATTACCTGAGAAATAATGTACAATTAGATGTAATTGAAATGCATAAATACTATAAGGAGTAAGAGAGAAGATTTGAATCTCTAAAACACTAAATCAAACTATTGAAAAGGATTTGAAATTATATTTACAATTAATTCAACTCAAAAATTTAAATTATTAAATTATTAGATAAGCGTACATAAATAATTTTATAGTTATCCAACGAGCAAATTAAATTCAAAATCTGTAAATTTCAATTTGTATATATAGTTGAAAAATGAGATGCCAAAAAAAAAAAAAATAGCCAGCAAGTGCTACGCAAAAAATGCCATAGATAAGTATTGTTGGCAATTACACGTACGCTTGATAGCTACACAATCCTGGACGTGGTAATGTATGGTTCTCAAATGTCCAACGAAAGACATATCATAATATCTCTTTTCGAATAAAATAAATTTATCATCAAGAAAAAATATTTGATTGAAGATCTCACTTTTATATGATGTAAAGTGGGATTATAGCAAAAGATATATTGCCTATTTAATTTACGAGTACATATTAGAATTTAGACATATATCTAGGCTAAAATACCTAAAAATTACAAAAATATAAATTATTTACCAAAATAATAATGTTCTAACTCTTAAGTGCGGATTTAGTTGGAAAGCACCAAATGAGATAGCACCAGAAAATTTTGAAGGATGCTAAATTTTGCGTCCTTCCCATTAGAAGGGAGGTTGAGCTCTTCAACTTAACTTATTTTTTAAAAAAAGGGCTCACTTTTGTATATTCTTAGTCCTACCTTAATCCCTCTCTTTTGGGTTATCTTTATATGAAATTCTCTATTGTCAAGATACTTTAAGTGGCATTTGTAAATATTTAATACTTAGTCATGGTTGGTGTTTTTTTTAAGTGTATAACTTGATCGTTAAAACTACATAACTTTGTGTAAGATTATTCATTCTAATAGTATAACGACTGGCTTTCATACATTTTTTTTGGAAGACACCCACTAGAAACAAAAACACTCAGTTTGGTCGACACATACCATCACAAGAGAGCCTTAAAAATTTGTTGTGTAAGAGTCAAAATTTTGAAAAGCCATAACTTTGTGCCTGAGTGTCTTTTAGGTGATACACGTGTCTATTTCAAGTAACTATCTACCAAGCTATGAACACCCAGAGAGGGTTCATTAGTTTTTTTCATCAAAAGAGGCCTTTCTAACACTCCTTTTGAGTATATCTAACTTCTTTTTACTTGATTGTATGAATTTAATATAATTTTTCTCCTAAACAAGCTATCCAAATTGAGTGTTTTTTATTTCCTATGCATGTATCTCAGAAAGACGAATGAAAATGAGCAGTTACAATGTCAAAACGGATAATTTTACACAAAGTTATGTAGTTTTAAAAATATTTAATCAAGTCATAAACTTAAAAATAAAATTCAACATCTAACAAGTGAGGGCACATATTGCATATTTACAATGCATATATATATATTGACAACAGAGATATTTGTATTAAAAATAACCTAAACAAAGGGATAATTGGATAAGATTGAAAGAATATATAAAAACGAGCCAATTTAATTTTAGAAAAAATTCAAATTGAAGGGTGTCACCTATTTAGTGCTCTTCAATTAAACATGCACTTAGGGTTATTATGGCTAAGACAACAGTATTTTAGTAAATAGTTTTTTAAATGGTAATGTTTTGATAAATAATTTATATTTTTACATTTTTTAGATATTTTAACGGACATATCTATGTTTACATAGGTTATATATAACAGTTTTGAGACAGACAATTAAACTTAAATGTTATATTTTTACTATATGGAAGATTAGAAATGGCTTTATGAGATGTATAGATGGAAGCACAATTCAATTCTTTCTACCGTCAATTTGCATAGTGTCCAGTTGAAATGAGTATTATTGTGAATCTAGCATACTAGATTTCTGCCCTTATTTCCAAGATATATATAAGATCTTCTAAAATGCTGCAATTCATGAGTTGCATACACATATTTCTTTTTATATGATTTTAGCATGGTCTTTCAAGCATACTTTCTTTCCGGTCTTTCCACATACTAGACTTTCATGGTACCCACGTGAACTTAAAATGAAGTAATCCGGAATGAGGCCCACCAATGGTGGATGTGTTTGTTGAGTACTCCAAAGGAATCTCTTACTTCGTGGAACGTGAATCACAACCAGTTTGGCCTTTTGTACCTGGCTATAAGTATAAATAGCCACCTTGCATGCAGAGCTGACCACAACCAACAATTACTCTTTCTATCCAAATTACCATAACAGCATCCACCCCAATCAACACCCCTAAAGACCGTTCTCGAAGCTATGGACCTTTTGTTTTGGCACCTTTCGAGCATCTGGTCTATTTTGCTCTTTATACTAGTTTCCTCCACATACCTCACCAAAACCCTACATTTCCACTTGATTGACAAGCTCAAAAAGAAGAACAAACTGCCTCCAGGTCCTAAGCCATGGCCAATAGTTGGTAACCTTCCTGAAATGCTTTCAAATAAACCTGTTGGCAAATGGATACACCATCTCATGAATGAAATGAACACCGAAATTGCATGTATCCAACTAGGAAGCGTTCATGTAGTCGTGGTTACTAGCCCTGTCATTGCTCGCGAATTCTTGAAAACACAGGATGCTGTTTTTGCATCAAGACCAACAAGCATGTCCACCCACATTGTAACAAGGGGATATTTGACAACGGCTCTCGTGCCTTTGGCGAACAATGGAAGAAAATGAAGAAGATCCTTGTCAAGGAATTGCTTTCTCCCCAGAAACACCAATGGCTTCATGATTAAAGAATCGGAGGCTGACAACCTAGTTCGTTATGTTTTCAACCAATGCAATGATCCAAACAAAGGAGGCCTCGTGAATGTGAGGATTCGGCACGGCATTATTGTGGGAATGTGATAAGGAAAATGATATTCAACAAAAGGTACTTTGGGAAGAACATGAAGGATGGAAGCCCTGGTTTTGAAGAGGTAGAGCATGTAGATGCCACTTTTAAGGTGCTTAAATATATATATGCCTTTTGTGTTTCGGATTTTATTCCATGTTTGAGGGCATTTGACTTGGATGATCATGAGAAAATTTTGAAGAAGGCTTTGACGACGTTGGGGAGGTATCATGATCCCATCATTCATGAGAGAATGGAACAATGGAAGAATGGAACAAAGTCAACTAAAGAGGATCTGCTCGATGTTCTTATTGCACTTAAAGACGAAGATGGTAACGCACTATTGACGATGGAGGAAATCAAAGCCCAAATTATAGTAATAATCTTCTCACTTTATATTTCTCATTCTTTAACAATTGGACCTTCAAATTAATCATGCACGCAAACCATCTCAACTATGATATAAATTCGGCTATAACTTTTTGCAGGAAGTGATGATTGAAGTAGTTGACAATCCGTCAAATGCAGCTGAGTGGGCAATCGCAGAGATGTTGAATAACCCTGAATTGCTTCAAAGAGCCACTGAAGAATTAGACAGAGTGGTTGGAAAGGAAAGGCTCGTCCAAGAATCAGATTTGCCTAAGCTCAACTATGTCAAAGCTTGTGCAAGAGAAGCCTTTCGCCTTCACCCCATTGTGCCTTTCAATGTTCCCCATGTCTCTATGGCTGACTCAGTAATCAACAATTATTTTATCCCAAAGGGTAGCCATGTATTGTTAAGCAGAATGGGACTTGGGAGAAACCCTAAAGTTTGGAATGAACCTCTAAAGTTCAAACCTGATCATCATCTTAAGAGTGATGGGTCTGAGGTGGTTTTGACAGAGTCAAATTTAGGGTTTATATCGTTTAGCACAGGAAGGCGTGGCTGTCCAGGGGTTGTGCTTGGCACTTCAATGACTGTTATGCTGTTTGCTAGGTTGCTCCGTGGCTTTTCATGGAGTGTGGCACCAAATCAATCAAGCATTGATTTATCTGAAGCTGAAGGTGATCTCTTTCTTGCCAAGCCACTTGTAGCTATAGCAAACGCAAGATTACCATTGCACTTGTACCCAAGATAAATTAATTAATAGTCTATATAAGCTATGTGTGTACTCAACTTTACTAAGGTATTTGTAGGTAAATAGAGATTGTGTATTTAAAATCATATGTAGAAGCCATGTGCTATCAGCAACTAGGAGTTGAACTTCTGTAATATGTAAAATGACCGTTACGTTTCCTTTATGCAAGAGTGATCAAATATATTGTTTTAGTTTAAAATGTACTCTAAGAAAAGTATTCAATCCTAGATAATCATTTTCCTGGTCAATTTTGGAATTTGCTTCCATTTTCCTAATTCTATTTTGAAGATAATCTGAAAAATCTGTCACTTGTCCCCCCTCTCTCTTCCTTACACATAACATTTAGTCGTTGATATTGATATAAAAGGGAATAATGAACGTCAAATTTTCAAAATTAATGCCACATGTTTTTATGTGAAATTTGCTGCATATATAAACTTTATAATTTATGCTTGGTTTAATAATACACAATATTATATTATAGTTTTTATTAGTGGTATTTTAGTAAATAATTTTTATTTTTACTTTTTAGGGAAATTAACCAATTTTCCAAATTCCTCAAATTTACTTTTAGGCTTTGACTTCTTTTTCCTATATATATATATATATATATATATATATATATATATTCCTTTTATTCCCTCTTCTAACCCCTTCCATGCACGTCCTTTCTTTTACAAAACCTTTGATCATTCTGTATTAATTACAGAACATGTTGAGGATGCTGATGAGCAAAAGTAGTTTATGAAAATAAAAAATGATCAAGGCACTAGAATTATATATCAAAGAAAAGAACTCATTGTTTACATATAATGGATCGAAAACTTTACCAGCTAATGCATTAAGAAGAGTAGACTTGCCACAACCAGAAGGAACCATTATAGGCAAGAGTTTCCCTGGCATAACCAATTAGATCCTGCAGAATTGGTCTACTTCCATTTTTTACTCTACTAACAGTTACCCACAGATTCTTCCATGTCAAACAGATACTCATCTTCATTTTCTCATTATCATCTCCACCAATATTAATGCTACTCTCTAGAGCAGCAGTTTCAATGTCAAACCTCAATGAGCTAGGTCGAATTTCATGTCAAACAGTTCCCCCCCTCCTTTAAGTTTTCAATGTAAAGGCGCCATGTTAACTGACGCCTATAATACAAAGGCGCCAATGAGATTAGCGCCTTCAAATTTTGTGCTCCCATAAAGGCGCCATATAAGATGGCTCCTTTATGGCTCATCAATTTTATAGTGTACTAAAAGATAGTTTTAGATAAGTGAGTTTCTATAAATAATTTTTAATTATATTTTTTTTAGTGAAATTAACCCATAACACCTGCTTTTATTGTTTATTTATTTATTTTTGTGAACCGATTTTGGGCTTTGAAGTTTGCGCCGACACCATTGTCAACAATAAACTAATATGAGGCGCATTCGGATGACAAAGGATGCGAGTTACTGTTAGTATAGTGCACTGTTAATAATTTGCCCCACTTCTAATTTTCCTCTTCATATAAGTTTTAAAGCTACTTTTTTTAGTTGCTGATACTTTTAATTATTATTAAATACTTTTTAATATTTTAAATTTATTAAAATAATTCTTAATATTTATAATTATTATTAAATATATTTATAACATTTTAAATTTATTAAAATAGTCCCTAACACTAAAAAATTATTACCCAATCCACCTCTCTGTCACTTACCTATTAACAGAAGTTATCAATTTGTATGGTTTTATTGTTTATTTAGTTGTTATTAGCTAACCTATCACTTATATCTTACAAAATTACTTAAAAATATTAATTTTATCTTCTTTTTAAGCACTAAAAGAATATTTTTCTCTAAGTTTATTATCTCTAATTTTTCCTTCTAAGAAACTTTTTATTTAATTTTTTGTTAAAACATTTTGAAGTTATTATTGTAAGTAGGGGAATTCACAAATTGACTCAAACTACATCAAACCGATCAAACCAAACAAAAAACAATCAAAACTTACTAAAGATAATTTGAATCGATTTCAAATATTTTCAAACTATTGATGTAGTTCAGTTTGTCGGTTTAAAAAATTTCAAACCGTTTCAAATCAAATTGAACCAACTATGCGTATGTATTACAAAGTTTATTTTTAAACCATCTAAAATTACCTCAAATCCACTCAAACTATCCCAAACGGCTTACAAACGGCCTAAAAAAGATAAATTTGTAAATTTTAACAAATGATTTCAAATTGTCTTTAAATTAAACTGAACTCACCAAACCACCTTAAATTCTAAATCTAATAATAAAATTTTAGTTTATAATTTCCTTCAAACCAAAGCGAGGAATTACAAAGTTATTATTGCTTTTTCAAGCTCCTAATAATTTGTAACGCTTGCTTCAATTATTTGTCTGGAAAGTTGGGTTTAATAAGACAATATATTTATATCAACAATGTTAATGTCCTAGTGAGGTGGTCTCATCTGGCCCTATTCCAGAGTGGGATGAGAGCCTTTGGTGGTTGAGAGTTCTCCAAGAGGCCAAAAGCTTCATAGATATATTTCATGCAAAAATAAGAGTGAAATGGGAAAGTTAAATTGAGGAAACATGATAGCATTAATTTCAAGTGAACCTTCTCTTAACCCATCTATTGTTATGATGACATATTCATTTGGAAACGTAACTATGTAGCATGATTGGATTGTAACGCTAGATGCAGTAGTTGGAGAGTACAGTATTGCCAAAAAGAAGTAGCCCATCAAGGAATTTAGAAATAGAATTTCAATGGTCTAACAATATGTTACTAAGTTTAGTTTCAAGTCAAAAATTGGATCATTAGGGAACACGCTAGTAAATTTTTTTTTTTTTGGTTTTTTCTTATATATTTTTTTCTATTATATATTATTTTAGTGTATTTAACAACTATTCAACTTTTCGTTCAGGGTCCCAAACAGGTTCATTTGAGTACTAAAAAGAAAACAGATTTTTTTTGTAACTTCTGTAGAACAGAAATTAGAATTTGGAGATGATATGCAGCTTTTAGAAGTTTGAAAAGGATAAATGTATGTTTCAAAATTTTGGGAATAAAATACACATTTGTCAAAATTTAAGGGAGTTTTTTTTTTTAATTTTTTCTTTTTTTTAAAAAAAAAAAACTTATAAAAACTGTTAAGGTTTCATTAGACATGTTTACAAATAAAAATGCTCTTAGTAAGTAAACCTTACTAAACCTAACTTCGAACCTAGACTATATTAGTGTTGGGGATTTCATTCGTCACCCCATTTTTCTTTTCATATCCCTACTTCCTTCACGGACAAAGGGTTAAGGATGTGGAAAGCAAAATGGGGTGTTAAAATAAATTGTCATTAGTACTGTAGATTCCTTAATATGGGCCGAATCAAAACAACTATACAATTCCAAGCCCGACAAAAAAAATAAATAAAAGAAAACTACAAACTCAAATCGTGTGGTGAAGAGACCCTTATCTAATGATTCTAATCCATGGTCAAAGGATAAAGAATAGACGGAGGAGGTGAACCAAGAGGACTTCTCCCAGCCTCTTGTGGGACACTAAAATTTGCTATCAACATCAACAACCCCACCCTAGTTGGCCATTAGCTTCAAGCTCGTCTTTGTCCTGTGCTTCATAGTCCGAATTCCCTAATTTCCCCAATTGCCTCTTCCAATGCCAAACGAAAACTCCCATTCAGCTAAGTTATCATATTCTTATGTGAATTTAAACAATAAAGAATTCATTAAGCACAATCTATGGCATCCATAATAATGAATGAAATCATATAAAAATTGCAATGCTTTTATTGTAAATTGAACAATAAAATTATCATTATTGACAATTGAAATACTCTCAAATGAGAATGAGGGCTTCACCACACTATACGCACTTCAACAATTAGTCTCTTAGTTTATTATCGATTACACAAGAAATTTAATCTTACAACAACTGATGATCATAAACTGAAAATACAGGCTTAAAATTACAGGAAAACACTAACTAAATTATAGAGCCAAATTTGAATGAGGACCTCAAGAAATAACACAAAAATAACAACATTAACAAATGAAATACAGGGTCAAATGTTCCTATCTTTATCCTTCCATTCTAATTTAACAAAATTATATCACTCATTAAGTATTTTCTATCTTAATTTTTGTGTAAAAACTTTAAGTGACAATTAAGTCAAAATGAAGATTGAGATTAAAATGAGTTAAGTTAAATTAAGCTTTAGTTAGATTCATATAAAATTTAATAACGTCAAACTTTTTTAATTAACAAGTCAATTTTTTTAACTTAAGTTTAACTTACTTTAAAGCTCATTAGTTGACTTTATTAAGCAAAATACATACTAATCACATTTATTTAATTAATAAAATAATCAAAATTATAACATTCCAAATTATTAAAATAAACATTAATCAATAAAAATCTTAATAAAACAAGTATAAAATCTTATGTACCTATAATATCAAGGATTATAATAGAAATGAAAAATATCTAAATCTATCTATTTAATGATATCTTGACATAGCATATGCTATATATAATGACATAATGCATATGCAACATAGAATTTTATGTGTATATATAATCAGTATATATATATATATATATATAAACAAACTAAATAAAAAAACTAAAAAAACTAAATTTATAAAAACTCAAACTTCACTCATTTAATAAACAAACTAAAATTGTTGGCTCAAATTCAGTTCATTAACTCATGTGCCTAGCTTATCAAGTCATTAATGAGTATTGTAGCTTGTTCAGCTTATGAGTTTGTTTGACTTATTTGCATTCTTAGACGAAGGGAGTAATAAACTTGATCAAAAGAGTATCCCCATAAAAGAAATGCTTAAAAATTATATATGTATAGTCAACTCCTATATTGTAAGAATAATTATATACCTGGTTTCGGTGGCATATCCTTATCCGGAAACGCGTATATAATTCCATTTAAAAAGAAAAAAACAAAAGAGAAGAAAACTTTGTCTTTGAATAATTCAGCGAGGGAATACGCTTTGGACTGTAATTTTTTTAAGTACAAAAACCGAGGAAGCTTTATCTAAACAAACGATTCTTGACCCATTTCTGGTTATTTAACTCAATTAACATTATTCTATAACTCAGCTTCTCTTTCTCTCTTTCACAAGATTCATTTGTGTTTGGTAAGTAGGTTGTGCAAACCAGATGGCTTTCTACTTGGTTAATGGAAAGAAAATTGGTTAACTCAAGCAAGATCAATTGCATGCACTATGACAACGCAGCAAGGTTCATCCTCTTCCTCATCCTTTTTCCCGTACAGATGGACTTATGATGTATTTCTTAGTTTTAGAGGGGAACACACGTTTCACTGGAAATCTTTTTAATGCTCTCTATCAAAGAGGAATTCATACTTTTTATAGATGATGCAGAGCTAAAAAGTGGAGAAGAGATAACACCAAGTTTGGTCAAAGCTATAGAAGAATCTAGATTTGCTATTGTTGTATTTTTCTGAAAACTTTGCATTATCAAGAACTTGTCAAGACTATTGATTGCATAAAGGCAAAAGGTCAATTAGCTTTGCCAATTTTTTATATGGTAGATCCTTCACAAGTAAGACATCAAACAGGTAGTTATGCAGAAGCGTTGAATAAGCATAAGCAGCAAGAGCCAGAGAATGTGATGAAGAAATGGAGGACAGCACTTAGTAAAGCAGCCAATTTGTCTGGGTATCATTACGAAGGTCGTAGGTATGTTACCATCCTGCTTTTTGTGGTTTGGATGTTAATTTTCAAATCAATAGTTAAGAAATGAAAATCAAAGTATATAGACTAGTGGAGTAACAAATTTGGATATAGAAATTTTAGGTTGCGGAACAATATCAATATATTTATAACAATTAGAATATATATTCTAAGATTAAAAATATGAATATGCATTTCTACCAAAAAGAAAATATGAGTGTACGTTATAATTTTATTTTAATGTGTTTGATGGATTTCTGGTAGGTTTCCCTAATTGGGAGAAACCAATAGTTAATCTAACACTCAAACCGTCTTGAAATAGGTTAACAAATAAAGGAGCTTGACCCCGAATGCGACCTATCATTGGAACCAAAGCTATCAAAAAAGCGTGACCCTAACCGTGACCTGCTGATAGAACCAACACTATAAGGTGTAGTTCTTTACCCAAGAACAAAGGGAAGCTCTCACAATGAGAAAACTCAATTTATCACTCATAAAAGTTTTATTGTTTCTGAATTACAATGGTCCTATTTATAATATTAGGAACTTAAACCCTAATAGACTTCTACTATAATAAGACTTCTACTATTGTGCCCTAATAGACTTCTACAATAATAACACTTTTACCGTAATAAGACTTCTACTATAATAAAACTTCTACCTTAAAAAGAAAGACGCTTAGAAACAAATAACCCACAAGCAATTATCACTACTTGGGGAATTCATTGTAAACATACTTAGGGAATTAAAAAAAAAGTCATCTAAAAATTAAGCCCAAAAATACCTACGAAAATAGATAAAAAATAAGAAAGTTGGACTTTATTTACTAGCTAACTTAGTCCAACTACAATGAGCTTCTAATTTGAACAAGTGTGCCCGTGAATGCATCTTCAACATGTTGATTGGGCTCTTCCAAATTGATCCTTAGTTTAGGCTCAAATCCTCTTCTTCAAGTTATAGGAAATTGACCCATTTTGGTGCAACCTCTACTCTATGTTGAACTTCTTTCTCTTTTGAAAGTGCAAGTAAATAAATCCTAGAGAGGGTAAATAGGATAATAAAATTTTTCACAATAGAATGTATATTTTAAAATCAAGCTTAAAAAGGATAAATTTGTTTTTGCACAATGAAAGCTTGATTTCAGAAATCTCAGAGTTCAGAACATAATAAAGTAGTTTAACACAATATGTGGCATTAAGATACTAGAAGGTAAGTGCTGAAAGTAAAGAGAATAAGGAAGAGAAAATGCACAGTGATTTATAGTGGTTTGGTCTAACAAAGACCTACATCCACTCCTCTCAAATACCCTTGAGAGAGTTATCTCCACTATCTGAACGGGTTTTCCGGCTTCCAACTGCCTTTTACAATCTAGTAGTAATCAAGCACAACTGCTAAAGCTTGGTTTTATCAGGAGCACCAATAACCTTCTACAACTTAGACTATGTCTTTACAGACTATGTCTATCCCTAATCAGGGTTACAAAGCAAGGAGAAAGGCTCTACAGCCTTCTCGCAGAAAATGTAAGAGATGAAGAAATATAGCACAAAATCTATTGCTTGATTCAACAGGTATTCCAGTAAGCTTTTAAGTGCACCAGAAGTAATATCAACTGAAGTTGTTGTGCACAAAGGAGAAGAGAACAAGATGAATATTTGAATATCTTTTTGAGTGTGAGCAAATGAACTTTTGAAATCTCTCTTCTTACCTTCCTTTGATGGTCTTCTCTCCTTTTATAGAGGCTTCAAAATATGACTGTTGAGGCTTATTTATTACAGCTTCATCACTTTTTCATTTTGCATGCTTGTTGTGCTGGCAAGTCAGAATGTAGCATGGCAGATTATGCTGGGCGGCCATATAGCATGAAAATGGTAAGTTTGGGTTAGTGAGTGAGAAGAGGCCCAACGTCTCTTTCCTTTTGATGCTTTTGTTACACCCGAGGCTGCAAGGAGAAGGTGGGATCCTTGTTGGCTTGTGCGAGACTTCCAAGATAAGAGATACATGTATTTTGTTGACATTCACAAGAAGCCGAAAACTTCTTTTCTCTTCTACACACTAATGCTTCCCAATATTGTAATATGTTGACCATGTGATGTAGCTATTGCACAAGAAACCAGGAAGTAAGGATAAAAGCCTGCAAGCCTTTTGTCGTGAACCCAATGTCTTGAAGGCATGCACTATGCTGTCACATGTAGGGGATCCAAGGTGTATTTCTTTTGCCAGGAGTCACGTGAGGTCGAAGAGATTTAACTTTGGGTATTACCCACAAGTTCTTCCATGTTGCCCAAGCCATATTTTTATCCGAAAGAGACATGCATATAAGGACAAAGTTGCTGCAGCTTTGGCTACCCATCTGTCATCCTATGAAGTCCTAGGTTGACTATAAACAAGATGATATTCTTGCTGCACAAGATCAAAATGTTTGGGGATACCACACATATGCTATAACTTTCAAATACTAACCATGAAAGGAAAATTTTGAAACTTATTTAACTTCCTTTTGAAAAACTTTCCATAAGGGATATTATCTAGTTAAAGAACTAGTTCCCATCAAAAGTAGGATGTTTGTAAGAAGAATATTTTAAAGAATCCTATAAAATATATTAGATAAACGAATACTTTGAAACCATAATATATATACTCAAAAATTATTTTCATTATCAAAATTAATAAAAATTAGTAGAGAGAAACCCTTGAGCTAACATCTTTGATCTCCATAATTAGGCCTTGTAATACTTGCTTCATCTTTTTTGTCTTGGCTCTAGTCATGGGACCTCCAATTCCTTGTAGGGGATCTTTAAGTTGGCTGGTTGGATCTCTATCAGTGTTTATATATTTTGGAACCATTAAATGATTTTCTTATTTTTAACACTATAAAACAATTTATCTAAATATAAATAACCAAGTAATTATTCAACAATTCATCTCTCGTACAAATGACATGTGTATCTTCGTCTATCATATCCTTACACTTTTTTTTTTTTGTATTTCTCTTATTTTTATAATTTAATTTATCGCTCCATATAGTTAATATAATCTGGTTGTATAAACAAAGTGTACACTTACAAGTATACAAAATTGTAAATAGCATTTTCACTTTTAAAAACCCTATTCGTCTTCTTCTTAACAAACAGATACTTGAGCATGATATGTGTGGGATTATACTGGCTCCAACTACATAATCAAAATCCAAATCAACTTTAGCTGCAAATTTTGATCTTGGGCAAAACCAACTTCATTTTCTCATTGTAGTCTTAATACAAAATTAAAGTTACTTTAGGTAGGATATCGCAAACTTGGGTGATGTAGACCAATGTCTTTCATTTTAAATTTATGGGGACATATTTCTTTAGTGTGTGTGTGTGTGTATACATATATTATATATATAAAAATTTTGTGGGGGCAACCTCAATCTTAAATCCGTCCCTTGTAACATTTATAAAATCTAGTGGTACTCTATAGTCAAATTTTGTCTCTTTCCTTTTCTTTCTTCTAGAAGTTGTATGTATATAATATAGAATTAGGCATGAATTCGATGGAATTAATCTGACTCCATATAATGTTGTTCAATTTCTCAGTTCTGAATACGAATACGTATTTATCAAAAGGATTGTTAAGAAGGTCTCCAGTAAAATTAATCGTATTCCATTATATGCTGATTACCCAGTTGGATTGAAGCCTCGGGTCTGTGAAGTAAATTCACTTCTAGATGTTCAGTCTGATGATGGAGTGATCATGATAGGAATCTATGGGATAGGAGGAATTGGTAAATCAACAATTGCATGTGCAGTATATAACTTGATTGCAGATGGGTTTGATGGTCTGTGTTTTCTTGCAAATATTAGAGAAAAGTCAATTAAGCAGGGTTGGGCACAACTCCAGAAGGCACTACTTTTTGAATTAACTGGTGAGGGGGATATCAAGTTTGGAGATGTCAACAGAGGAATTCCAGTGTTGAAAAGGAGGCTCAATCAAAAGAAAATTCTCCTTATTTTGGATGATATAGATAAATTGGAGCGGCTTAAAGCACTAGCTGGAGGAGTGGATTGATTTGGTTCTGGAAGCAGAATCATCATTACAACAAGGGACGTGCATTTGCTCAGTGTTCATGGTATTGAAAGAGGATATCATATGAAGGGATTAAATAACGAGGAAGCCCTTGAACTGTTTAACTGGAAGGCATTTAAAACAAGAGAAATTGATCCAGAGTTTCAAGTCATTTTAGATCGATTAGTGCATTGTGGCCATGGACTTCCATTGGCTTTGGAAGCTATAGGTTCAAACTTAAATGGTAAAAAAATTGATGAATGGAATTCTGCTTTAGATAAATATGAAGTAAATTCAGATGAACATGTTCAAGAAGTACTCAAAGTAAGTTACTACAGTTTGAAGCAAAATGAAAAGGACATTTTTCTTGACATTGTTTGTTTCTTCAATGGAAAATCATTGCAGTATGTGAAAAATATTCTACTGCATTCTCATGGCTTCTCTCCAGAGTATGCTATTGGAGTTTTAATTGAAAATCTCTCATAAAAATTAGTAAAAATTTGAAATTGGAGGAGACAGTTGAAATACATAATTTGATACAGGACATGAGCAAAAAAATTGTAAAACAAGAATCTCCAATAGAGCCTAATGGTCGCAGTAGGCTATGGTTTTATGATGACATCATACATGTTTTGAAAGAAAATACAGTACATTTTTTCCATGCCATTGGCTTTCTCTTCTATCACCTTCATTTCCTTGTTTTGACAAATATATATTGATACACTTATCTCTTTACCTTTGCCTTTCTTACTTATCCAACAAAATTCATTTGTATATAAAGAATTGTCAGTTTTGGATTTACTAAAGAGAAAGTCACCTAACTTTGGGTGAATTTGAAATATTGATTTTAAATTTGTTTGCTTAAATTTTGTCGATTTGGCATGTATTTATTTATTTATTAAAACATTATCCTATACTTTTAGCAACATTTAGGGTTTTAAATTTGAAATTAATTTCGCAAATTCATCAAGAAACTTTCCTATAAATTCAAAATTTTCTACATAATTTGTATGTTGTGGATTTGATTCATTTATTTATGATTTTGCTTTTGACAGGGGTTTGATAAAATTCAATTCATAGAGCTAGACGTTTCAGAACTTGAAGTACAGTGGAGTGGAGATGAGTTTAAAAATATGATAAACCTTAGAGTTCTGTAAATTTTTCCCAAGAGCCTAAACCTTTACCCAATAGTTTAAGAGTGTTAGACTGGAAAAGATATCCTTCATCTTCTTTACCATCTCAATTTCATCCCAGAAAACTTGTCATACTCAACTTGCGTGATGGTATGTTTACATGGAACAGGGCATTGAAGGTACACCTAAACACTAGTTGCATTGATATATTTACTTTGGTCACATATAATAAATTTCTGTTAATAATCTTCATTTTATTTATTTATTTATTTCTCCTTGTTTATTTCAGAACTTCAAGCAATTAAAGCAAATTAATTTCGAGGGCTGCAACTTTTTAGTAAGAGTTCCAGGTATATCTGAGTTGCCTAATTTGACAGAATTGTTCGTTGATGGTTGCCAAAGTTTAATAGAAATTCAAGATTCTGTTGGATTTCTTGATAAACTAAAAATATTTTCTGCAAGATCATGTCAAACTCAAAATTTTCCCACGTTCCCTAATGTTGAAGTATCTAGAAAGGTTAAATCTCGATGGCTGCTTAAGTTTACAATATTTTCCTGAAATTTTAGGAAACATGGAAAATCCTTCATATATCTCCTTACGTGAAACTGCTATAGAGGAATTGCCTTGTTCAATTCAAAATTTCACTGGACTTTCCCATTTGGACCTGTCATGCTGCAAAATGCTTAAAAAGGTCCCAGCATGCATCCTTAAATTGCCAAAACTTAAGAAATTGCTTGTTGTATCATTATCAGGTCATGAATTTTTTAAGAATTTGCATGTAAAGCAAAATGAGGTCATCTCATATGATGAGCGGATTGGTCTATGGGGCTGTACTTTCTTAGATGGGTTTCTCCCTATGTTCCTTAGCTGTTTCCAGAAAGTGGAATCTTTAGATCTACATGGCAGTAATTTAACAATACTTCCAGAATGTATACAAGCATGCAAGTTTTTAACCGACCTTAACTTGAACAATTGCAAGCAGCTTCAAGAAATTAGAGGGATTCCACCAAATATCAGAGTATTCTCAGTACATAATTTCATATCTTTGATGCACTCATCAGTAAACTTACTGTTTAATCAGGTATGTGTTATTTTTGGAAAAACTTCACAAACCCCATAAACTTTGTCTCATGTATATTTGCCCTCAAAACTGATTTCAAAATGTGCATTTAAGTCTCTTAAATTTTTAAAAAGTTCATTTTACTCTTAAACTCTAATTTATGTTAAAAATTTAACAGAAAAAGTTATCTGTAGCTCTTTGATTTCTCTGTTTTCACTCATTGTATTTATTTGTCTATAACAAGAAAAAGGTTAATATAAAAATATTTTTCTCTAAAATTTTTAATAGATATTGGAGTTTGAATGGTGATATGCTTTTGATTACACTTTTAAACAACAGAATATACTCTCTCGCGGAGGAACAATGTCTATTCATCCAGGAACAATGATCCCAAGCTGTTTTCACCTCTATGGCAACGGAGATTCCCAGATATTGCTCTATTTGTTGTTGGGGGCTCGAATGTAATTGGCTCAAAGTGTCTTGAAACTACACTTTCTTTCAATGGCCATGAAGTGGAGAAATTACATAGACATTATCCAGAGTTAGAGACAGAGCATACATTTCTATATGATTTATGTTGTCAACTTAAATTGCATAAACATGAAAAAGCGCATCCGGTGGATGAGTGGATTCATGCCGAGATTTCACATGTATTCATAACGGATGAATTGGGGATGCGGCAAAAGGCTTTGGCACAACAAACAGGGATTTACATATACGGCAAGGATAGAACTGGCAACGATATTCTATTCACAAACCCTAACCCTAAGCCGTTGAAGTGGAATTATCGAATTTTGAGATTGAGATGCTGCCTGTAGCTCTTGAGTGTAATGGGAATAGCTAGTGGTTACCGAAGTAAGGAGATGTTATTAAGCCGTGAAGCAAGTGGAACTTCTGAACTAGAGTCCCATTTCTTGTTTGGCATTGGATATACGGAAGCTAGCTGTAATGAGTCAGACGCATGAGCTGCTGCTCCAACCCCGAGCCAAGAGAAATAAAGTCAAGCCAAAATGGATGAGAGATTTTGTAGTGGCCTAATTGTTGATTCGGGCAGTAAGTTTGCTACAATTTCTGATGCTTTTGTGTTTTGTCATGCTGAGTGCCTTCTCACGGTGGCTTGGATAATGGCTATATGTTTAGTGGATTGTGAATATTGGAATTAATGAAGAAATGAATTGAGTATTGCCTTTCATTATTGTTTTCTCTTTCTTTGCTACGTTAGTTTCTTGTAATTCTGCAAAGGTGCTATCAATAGCCATTAGCATTAATCTAACCTAAAAATGGGGAGTTATAAAGGCATGGTCTTGTCTGTTATGATTGCCATGAGTGAACAGTGTACGATCTCTTCATTGGCTGCAAATTTCTTTAGATTATTTCATCCATTAAGATCAAACATGTTATTAAGCACTCAGAAAAACAACTACGTGGACTTGTGTTATGTGTGTCTTGTGCATGGCTTGTCAAGATGGATACAGATCTCGTCTTGTATCTTTTTAAACATAAGCTTCAAAACATGCATCCAGAAGAAGAAAGCAGTTTCTTTTTGAAAACAAAATACTTTTGTAGCAAGAAAGCAGTTTCTTAGCTTCTGATTGGTTTCTACTCCATTTCCTATTTTTATTTTCTATTTTCATTTTTTAAAACGTATTTATATTTTCATATATTATTTTTTGAAACTATGTTTATCATTTTCATTTTTATATTTATTTAGTGTCTAATAATCTTTTTAAATAAATTTTATTAAACTATTAATTTTTTTGGTCGAAAAGAAAATAAAAAAGTTTAAAATTAATCTTCAAAATATTTTTATTGAAAACATTTCTAATTTACTAACTGAACATGTTTTTAGGCTTGATTTTCATTGTCACTAGAAATGAAAAACTAGTATAGAAGTGCTCTTCTTATTGTGTTTTCCATCAAGTTGTGTATTGTTCATTTGAGTAATTTGAGAGTGGATTCTTTCTTTTCCTTTCTGGCTTTTTAGACACTTTAATTGTGATTTATGTCCCATCTGAAGTTGTTCATTATCCTTAAAGTCGGGTGGTATATATGCTTGAAGTAGACATCCTGTGATGATGATGAATAGATGATATACACCTCATTTTTTCTGAGTATGTATATAAAATGCTATGGTGATGAATAGATGATAACATTTGAATTATGATATGCAGGATTCAGTAGTTGAGTGGTGACTCATTCAGAAGAGAGTATCCGAGGACATTAGTTATTCGTTTGAAGAAGGTCTGTTTGGTGGTGATGATACACAGTATGCTAGCATCATGGCTTTCTTGTTTTCTGTCTCCCTAGCAGTACATTTGACTAAGGTTTATAATTAATTTTGGCCGGTTGTTTGTTTTGGTTGAGCAGAATTTGATCTTTGTGTGATCTTGAACATTTGGTTGATTATTTAAATTTGCATTGTTTTGGATTATCTGCTTTTACGTTTTTTTTTTTTTTTTTTCTTTTCCCAATCTGTTTTTTTACTCTATCATACATCTCCTTGCGTGAATCGGCCATTGAGGAATTGCCATCTTCAATTCATGTTACCAGGCCTTCTTGTTTGGACCTATCATTTTGCCAAAGGCTAGAAAGGGTCCCAACTTGCAGATGCAAAACTTGAGATATTGAATGTTGGAGAAGAATCAAGTCTTCAATTTATTAAGAAGTCCAAAGAGCAAGATCAAGCGGACTCAACTGAGAAATGGATTAATCTTCTCCGCTGTAATTTCCTTGATGGATTTCTTCCTGCATTACTTGGCTGTTTACCATATATGACTTCTTTAGAACTATGTGGCAGTAATTTAGCAATACTTCCAGAGTGCATACAGGCGTGAGAGGGATATTGTATTCATAAATTGTAAAAACAACTTAAATGAAATTATCAATGCAGTGGGGATAAGACAAAGGTATGGACTTGTCTATTATCAATTCCCTTAGTGAATTTCGCTAGATTATTTCATCCAGTAGATTATGTTGTTAATCACAAACAACTATGTACTCTTGTGTTATGTGTCTTGTTCAGCGTTTTTCATAATTAAAAACATTTTGAAAAAGATATAGCTTATATTGCATCACATTTTAAAGCACAAATTAACATAGATTTTATAAAGATATCATAAGGAATTAGGTAGTCTGCAATACCAATATCTTTCGGTGAAACTGCTTCTACTGGCCAATTGGATATGGTTTTTAATACACTAGCACCAAGATTTATTAGATTTGAGTAACTGGCACAGTGGCACCAAGATTTATTACTTAAACAAGTTGAGCCTATATGTTTCCAACATGAATAATACAATATGTGTCCATACTTTGACTGGAAGATCTATATGAAATTCACACAAAAGCTAGTTTAGTTTGGGCTACAGAGATTACAGTCATATTAAACAAGTCATTCAACGAGAAAGACTTGGCTAGGTACAATTAATGAACAAGGGTTTATGCATGTGATAGACTAGTATTGAGAGAGAGCCATTCTGCTCACACGTTCTAATCCTAAGGCTGATATATTTTAGCATTGATTGACAGAGAAATCCTAACAATTGCAATGAGATACTCACAATGTTCAGTTAAAATAATTATTTGAAATTATTGTTATATATGTCTTTTGGACGTTTCTTTAGAGTTGTAAGGATTCATGTCTATTGTGGGGTAGGGAAACTTCATGTTTTAGGGCACTTTAATAAAAAATAAAAATCATTTTAATTTAGCTAGGAAATATTGCTATATTTAGTGGGAATCTTTGAGTTATGTATAGAGAGAATTATGAAGATATCAATGAGTTATACGAGGGTTAATATATAAAACTTAAGAGACTTGTTCTCTAGAAGTGTTAATTGTTTCTTGTAAATATCCTTTATATTTGGATATTGAAATGCAAGATTTGAGTGAAAAATTTCCTCTTTCATTAACAGGGTCTTGTCTGTTATCATTATCCTCCGTTGATATAGTTTTTCTCTTTGTTGGTACCAATTTTTATTAGATATATTATATTTATGCTATGAATCTCTAAAACACAACTGTGTGTAGAATCTTGCGTGTGTTTCTTGTGCAAGTGCATTTTATTATGACTAAGTTAGAAAATGCTATTGGCACAAATCTTATCTTAATTATATCTCTTTAGGTTGCTCCAATGAACTCATAAGCTTCCAATCATCTGATTGTGATTAAAAAACATTTGCCAAAAAAATTCTTGTAAAGAAAATTTTCTTTTAGGTAATTTTTATATTATTTCAGTGTATCCCCAAATTAACTAAAGCAAATCCATATATATCCACCCAAGTGGAAAATTAGAAGTGATAATCAGTGTGTAGATGTCAGATTAACAAATCAGAGCCTTCTCCAAGAAGAGTTGATGCATTTAGTTGCATCACCTAGAGGTTTATTTTCGTTGCTTACTATTTGATGAAATGGGGTTAATATTCCCCAGGTTTTCTATGTAGTTATCTAAAATACCAAAAAATCCAAAAAAAAAAAAGAAAAAAAAATATTTACCAAAAAATCTCTTCATCATGCAATTTGAATGTTATTAAAACATAAGAAACTACAAAATGACAAAAATATATCTACGTCTGCACCACAGAAAGGTAGACCATTTCCTTGACTATCTTTCCCCAAAACACGAAGCTGCATGGATTAGTCTTCAGAACTCGAGACATGTGAAATAAAAGTTTTCAATGATATAAATTGTTATAACAATAATAATAATAATAATAATATGTTCTTTAGTAAAAAAGTGTTGAGCTTTAAGAGATATTTAATAAAAGTTGAGTTTAAAATATTAGAATCACATTAAATAAAAATAACTATACTATTTATTGACTTTTGTTTCAACAGGAATAATTTCAAATCCAATGATATGAAGATTGCTTATGTGAAATATATATATATATATATATATATATATATATATATATATATTCGTATTTAAATTCATCTTATGTTATTTCAAATTTTTTCTTGTTTTCTCAGAAAAAAAAATAGCAGCAGCCTTAGAAAACAAAAATAACTTTTAAGTGGTGTTAAACAAAATTATGAATTTTTAGAGACGTTTGGTGAGCCGTATGTTATGGAGATTGTTTTTTTATGCTTTTGTCAGACACTTCCAAGTGTGGAACAAATAAATATTATAGAATTACAGAGCTTGTCCTCACAAGCATCCTGAAGTTCGAGGAAACTACAGAGCTTGTTTTATTCTTAATGTTATATGAACTTCTTAATTTTTTTAACTTAACCTCAGAGGATAGATTAAGAAGTTTATTTTCTTTGTTTGGTTATTCATTTGTATATTAGTTAGTTTGAAACATATTCCGAGAATGATCGTGAATATAATACTTTTTAATTTTTATTATTTAATTCAAATGATCAATCAAATATTATTGTACAAAATAATCAGCTTCAGTAAAAGAATATACTCAATTCCCTAAGACATATTCCATGGTGCAATTTGTAAGAGCTGTTTATATATGTTTGTGGTTTTATTAATATAATTTTTATGAGTTATTGTGCCATATTATTTTGCAACTTTCTGCTGCTAGTGATACAATTAACCCAATATCCTAAATCATAAATCACTTAAAGCACTATATCCAAAAATAATAAACCTTAGATCATAAACTTTGAACCCTTAAAACATAAATTCGAAAACTCTAGAGCCCAAAATCCTAAAATATTAAATTTTAAACTCCACCGAAGTGCTAAAACTTAACAAGTACAACCCGACTAGCTTGCATGCAATAATGGTAGTAGTTTTCAAGATGTCTTTTTTGTTGTTTTTCTTCATTGTTCTCTCACTTTAGGTTGGAAGAAGTATTTCTTGTATTATGACCAATACTACCTTTCTCTATGACCCCGTGGCCACATCCACACCAATATTTCTTAATAGTTGTTCCATTCACTTCAAGGAACGAGAAAAAATCATTTAGATGGGACTTGTGATTTCTCATAAAAGATTTATTTTCTGTTATTGCTATATGATGCTATATGCTAAATAAAAAGAAGTTCAACAAAATAGTTCTTTAGAATCAAAGATAAAATTAATATTTGTATTTATGATAATAATCCAAGGGCATAATAGTTTAAGAAATGATATGCTCTATACACAACAAAGTAAAAAACCTAATTAATTTAAAACATGAAAACTTAAGAATGCAAATTATAATCTAGTGGGCCAAACTACATTGCCTTTCTTAAATGCCAGTGTTTGTGTGAAAATAGAACTGGAAACGTAATGCAAGCATACAAGATCAAATGTAGCTGGTAAAATATCACTTGTTGTACTCACATAGACTGACTAATTAACTACCAGAATACTATAATTAAGTTATTATTTAGGCTATCAAAATCAAGTGATAAAACCTGAATTAAAATAGCAAACATGAATGCAAGCACAACTAGACATGATTAAAATCAATAACTAAAACAGCCTAGGGTTTTGATTTCACCTAAACTATCAATATTAAATTATCTAATCTCCTTAATCTAGTTCAATTCTATCAATTATTAACCAAGAATTCCCTAATTTGTTAGTAAGTCCCTCCCAATGTCAAATTTACCTAACTTCAATTATCAATCAAATCATATTCTTATATGAATTGTTGTAACTTAGGTTGCATTAGGATATATGGATTCTTTTTATGGCTATACATAGGTTTTAGAATATCCATATCTTAAGCTCCACTATAAACCCAAAGTCTAAGTTGCATGCTTCCGTCTTAGGTTGTAGCAATTCATAAATTCCTCTACTAATTAGGCAAATTAATAGAAGAGTAAAACATAAAGAAATAAAACACACTAAAATAAAAATTGAAACTGAATTAATTTGAAAAGAAATCTAACACATCAAATCTTGGCTATATTGTAGCCCTAGAAAAAGACATTAGAAATTCATGATAATAGTAAACATCACCAAATTGAAAGGAAACATTAAATCTAAGGAGAAAGAGGGAGAAGAAAAACTCTAGATATGATCTCCAGTTGCCTTCTCTCTAGCCTCTCAACATGTTCCCCAAAATTGCAAAAAAGTCCTTAACTTAATCCTAAAATAGCTATTTATACTTGAGAAAAAGTCTCATGGGCCTAGGACTCCTAATTACATAAAAAATAGAAGTTGTTTCTCAAAATCTTTGAACGCGCGCAGCAGCTACTCTCTTCCTCGGGCGCAGGTACGCTGCCCCTTTGAGCGCAGCTACGCTACCACTGGAAGCTAGGTTGGCAAAATGACTCCTCCCAGCGTAGCTACCTAGCAGTTTGAGCATAGCTACTCAACATTCAGCAAGGGTTAAGCAGAGAGCTCCTTGCCATCGTAAATACTCTTGAACACCAATGTAACTACTCTTTTGCATCCTATTTTGATCTCCAAGTCTTCCAAGTTCTCTTTCCTCACTCATTGACTCCAAATGCCTCAAGAATTAGCAATACTTCAATAATTTGCAATCCTTTCACATCTCCCATTTCATTACCTATCAAACTACCAAAATAACCGAATGAGGACCACAAACCTATAAAATGGAGGAAAAAAAACAACAAAGAATGGGACTCAAAATATAAATAAATAAATAAATATATATATATATATATGAAATACACTAAACAAATCCCTCCATATATCCACATCAAAGTCAATACTACATCACGAGGCTCTGACCCTAATATTGGAAGCAGCTGGTTAAGCATGCAAATCATAAATGACTTGAAAACGAATCCTTTAAAAGAAAATAAAGGCCGTTTGACTGTTTCATGAATAATTATGCGTTGCTTGTTTAGTAAACAATTAACATTAATTACTTGCACGTACTAAAATGTTTTCGTGTCTTCAATTTGAAAATGGATATATATATATATAACTTAGAGTTTCACTCGTTCCTCAAGCAAATAAAAGAAAATTAAACTTGAAGCTGATGAAAATTTCACAAGATTTACTAACCTCATAGGCCTCAAAGAACTTCAAATATATGCAGTATCAGAAAGTCTCAAAATACTTGCAAGCCAGTAACTTATTTCCAGTGACACTACACTCCTCCAAAACTGTTGCGTGTGTGTGTGACAATTTCAACCCATGAAGTATTTCTTACAAGACAATTGATTCAGAATAAGCCAACCCAAGTACTCAAATGATATATCACGTTAAAGCACAATCAAGATAAAGGCGAAATCAAAGAATTTACTGTTTAAGCTCAACCACCTTCACACTGGCCAATCTAGAGCTCTCTCCTTGTCCAAGTTTCTTGCCCTAGATTTATTTTCTTTTATCTCATTTTTTTTTCTTGGGCTAAGTAAAGGAAAACATAGATTAAACGTGAATTTGATGGATCTATCGAGAGATATAAAGCTAGATTGGTGGTGAGGGGTTTCACTCAAAAGGCAGGTATAGATTTTAATGAAACATTTTCTCTTTTAGTTAAATTCACTCAAGGCTGGAACGACCATAATCAGGATTTTAATTACCAATTCAATGAACCATCTCATTCCTGCAAACGGTGCTCTTGATCCATCAGGGCATCTTTCAATAAAATCTGTTTCCCCAGGAACTTGGACCTCAACGTTGGTGACCTTTTACAGATGAAGCATGGTGAGGTGACCAAATCGGCTAAAGAGACCCTGTTAAAACCGAATCATGGGTATATCATGGACCAACATAAGGCACTACACGGTCGCATCTTTAATAACCTTGGTTAATTGGAAGACTTGGTCAGTGCAATGATGAAACAGGCAATAACATTATGGAATAGTAAGAAAATTTTCCCACAGTTGTTTCTCTATCGTAACATATTAACTACAAGCAATCCTTGTATACTTTATAATTAAAAAGAAAAATAGTAATTTTTTTTTTATCTGATTTAGTCTCATTTTGGGTTGATACCATTAAATAATATGGCATCTGATAGCTTTTCTTAATTTGATTTGAACTCATATGGTAAAATTTTTATTAGGTGAGATTGCAAAGTTTGATGAAAAGTTCTGGGCAAGCTGCACAAGAAGAATCTCAATCAATGTTTGGAAAGGAAAAAATAGGGAGAGTACGCTGCTATCACACCAACTGCGTTAAAAAGAAGACAAGAGATAGAGGTCATTGAGAAACAAGACAATGATAAGATAAGCGGTTGATAATTGATATCGGATCTTGGATATATTTACAGTTGTTTTCTGTTTTCTTCAATGTTTTTATTTTTATTTTTTTTAAAAAAAGGTATTAGTTTCTTTCAAATCCATTTTCCATCCTCTATTTCATTGGTTGCCTTGTGATTTGTATGCTAATGGCTTGGGGAAATAGTTTATTTGTATGAGATGAAATATTAGCTAGTTAATGAGAATGAGAGGCAGTAATATTAGCATTTTCTCTGCAATTGTGGGAGCTGGCCTGATGAAGTAATATATGGTTACAGGAATCTTTTGTAACTTTTTTGTTTTCTTGTGTATCTTTGGTTCCTCTCTAGCTAGATAGCATCATCCGGCACTGTGTTTTTTGTTTTAATAAATGAGATTATCATCTGGAATTATGTTTTCTGTTTTGATGTAATTCTGGTTCACCGTAGAGAAAAACAACATTAATGGTGTTCATACTGATAACGAGCTGCAAGCACCATTAGTCAACATATATAAAGTTTACACTTCAAACAAATAAAAAGAACAGAGTCTGAAGTTTTCCCTTTACTTTTTTTCCTTGATGAATTTAACACATACGACTATAATCGTTCCACTTCTGCAACACATGCTCCAAATAATGGAAATGCATGTATGAATTAGTATTTTTTTTCTAATTATAGTTCAATTCTTTTATCTATCAAATAGCTTATTAGGTATTTTTAATTAATAATTTTTTTTTCTCTGTGCAGCAAAATCTTAGCTGCAATGAAGACAACAATGCAAACGAAGAAGATTTATGTTGAACCTATGTTTTCATGTTAGTATGTTTCATCATTTTGGACATCAAAACTCATTTGACTTGTATGATTATTGCTTGAATATTTTAGAAATTAAACTAGTATATAAAGTTTATGAAATATTTGCATTTCCATCCATTGAATGAATCTTTAATTAATTTTGGAGTTTTAAAATAATACTAAAAACCACTGTCGAAACCATATAAAGAGAAATAGTTTTCCATTGCTTGATGTTGTAAAAGCAATGAAGATATTGAAAAAAGAAAAAGCATATTAAAATCTTGAAACCAAAAACCATAACCTATACTAAGTTATGAGAAGAAATAAAAATTGTGGCCTATATTACTATAAGCAAGGGTTAAAAAATGTAGCCTCAAAGTTAAAAGGCTACAACTCAAAACCATTGTTTATTGCAACTATAAGCAACAGTTGAAAACTGATCTACGAAATAATGACAACAATCAAAAACTGTTGCTTATTATGATTATATGCAGCGTTTGAAACGTCGTTGCCTATTCTCATAAGATACAACCAAAAACTGTTGCCAATTGAAATATTATAGGCAAGGTTGCAAAATTTTATCTGAAAAGGAAGACTAATAACCGTTGCTAATTAGATGACTATAGGCAACAGTTTATTGACAATGTAGCCTATACTACAAAAACCGTTGCCTTAACAATATATTCTTAAAAACACTAAGTTAACTGGATCCTCAACCTCTGGTAAATTTATGATAGAATAAGAAATAATTTTGAAATAGTGATATTTTGATAAATAAATTTTTTTTTAATATTCTTACCTAAAAATAAAGTCCAACTATCTAAGAATAAGAAAACATATGCATTGCAATCCCAAAAATACATAGACCACATAAAATTTTGTTTAAAAAATAATCGCGAAAGAAGGAAAACATAATAGCTAGAAATAGATTTTGCGTATATCTTAAGATGACTATTGTTCCAAAGTCATAGTTCAACTTTTACACGGATACTTAATGCCCTGTTTGTTTTAAACAAGACTTAAAAACATACTTGGTTCATAAATCAAAAATGTTTTTTATTGAAAACTAAAAATAGAGAAAAGTTTTCAATTTTTTAGAAATGGCTACTGATAACTTTTTAATCTTATAAACTTCTTTTATTTTATTGACAAGAAAGATTAGTAATTGAATAAAATTCATTGAAGATGATTAATTGTAAGGTATTAAATTGATATGAAAACAAGTGAAAATAAAAAAAAAAAAATTAACAAAATTATTTTAAAAATATAAAAAATATAAGCACATTTCCTAAAGTACACTTGTCCCGAAGTGTTCATTGTACAAGACTGAAGATAATAGATGAAAATAACTCTTTTATCCTATAAAATGAAACTGATTTTTTGATGCTAACTAATAACTAACAAACATGACAGAAACATAATTTTAATGTGAGACAAAGCAATATATGGACGGTATTAATAGTTAGTAATCATGTATCCAACACGAAAAAGGAAAAGTAAGACTTACGTATGCTCAACAAACTAATATTACAAACATAAATAATAATAATAATAATAATAATAATAATGCAATCTATTAAGTTATTAACTAGCTTGTCATCAAGAAGATGTTTGTTCAGTGAAACAAAGCTAAGTCCTATGGAGTTTTAAATTAAATGTTGAGTTTAAAATTTTAAAATTACTCTTATTTTAAATGATTTACCAGTTAATGCTCTCATCTTGAAAATAAATTGGTCTTCCACCCCGAAATTGTGGTACCATAGTTGTAAACCAAAACAAAACTTGTTTGCAAATTAAATTTTGAGAAAATTTTATCAAATAACACTTACTTTTTTTTTTCTTCTAAATTATATATTCATAAAATTACGCCAATTTCTCTAACAGTTACATCAAGTTTTTGCTACCTCTCTTCTGTCTTCAAAACTTACATATACCTCTCTTATAATTTGAAAATACATTATACTCAAATTCAATTCTTAATAGTTGACTAAAGTAGATATTAGTCAATGTAATTTACCCTTAAATAATCTATCGTGCACATTGATGTGTAGAATATGTAACGATTGAAATAAAGTACAAGAGAATACTAAATATTCTAAGATATCGGATATTGTTTTCACAAGAATTACTCAACTAAGTATCAAGATATTATAACTTAAATATTACTTAGACATTCAAAAAAGAATGTAAAGAATAAATAATTAAAAAAGATAAAAAAAAAAAAACTCAATTTAAGAATTAAAGTTCAATAAATAAAAATATAGGATTTAATTTCATCCCATTTTTTATCCACTCCGTCATTATTGTCTATTTTAAAACAAACACTTCCCATGACGAGGAGTGTTTTCAATAATACCCCTATCCAAATTGGATATTGTATTCTCCCTATTCAATTTAATTCCATCAATTGCCAACTAGATACCTATATTTTATTAAAAAGCTTATACCAAAGTCAAATTAACTTAACTTTAATCATCAATCCAATCATATCTTAGCGTGAATTGTAATAATTTAAGTTTCCTTAAGCTTTATAAATTCTTTTTTTTTTTAACGGTTGTACAGATTCTTATAACATTCCTATTTTGGGCTATACTATATTTCTCATAGTCTAAGTTATATACATCCTTCCTAGGTTGTGAAAACTGACAAATCTTAATATTAATTAATTATATTAAAAAAAAGTAAAATACAAAGAAATAAAACTCAATTGAATGAAATTAAAACTAAATATTTAAATCAAATAAAAATCTAATATTTAAGTTTTGACTACATCTAACCTTAGAAATGAAATTAGAAAGATGTAGTAATAGTAAACATCACCGATTTGTAATAAAATAAAATAAAAATCTAAAAAGAATAACGAAGAAGAAAAACTCTAGAGATGAATTCCTCAGTTGCCTTGCGTCCTAGATCTCATTTAGCCTTCAAAACTCTGTAAAAAGTGGTAAAAGGACCTAACTCGTGCACTATAAAGAGGTATTTATACCTTAGGTAGAAGTCCAGAATGACCATAAGTCCAAAATTACTAATAAAATTCATAGTAATCCGTAATAGCATCGATTGCGTAGGCACTCTGCCTCCAAGACTCAACCTTGGCGGGCTGTCTAAGTAGAGTATCTCGTTACTCATGTTTGCTGGAATTTGCACTGGGAGCTGTTTGGATAAAGTGCCACAGTACAATGATTGAGTGCCTAGGCATTCTTGCTTGTTGGAAAATGGCTTGAGATTCTTCACACACTTGCCTGCTGGAAAATGCTTGCTTTCTTGATAATTTCAAGTGTCATGGCACTTTTTTCTTGAGTTATATATATATATATATATATATATATATGACTTAATAATTTATTTGTCAAAGATTTCACCGAGATGAGGTCAAGTGATATTAAGGTAAAAGGAATGTTACCCTCTATTATGATGACCAAAACGTGAGATTTTGTAACAGTACCAAAACAACTAAAAACAAGATGAATGCCTTGAGAAAATAGAAAAAGTATGCAACAGATTTTTTAATGATATCAAAATACAAAATATAAAAAAAAAAAAAAGACAAGTGATATTATCAAAAGACCAACAACATAATATAGTCTCAGGAGAGGGAGAGTGATGTTATTATAGCAAACCTGGTATGGAGTGGGAGATGGACAATTTTGGAACAATAGAATTTTCCATAAAGAAGTTCTAATTATCTATATTTAATATGATTGATTTTTTAGCAATTTTTAATGCTAATTGGAATATTTAACGAGACTTAATCTATGGATAGGTGCTTTAGATAAACTGTACATTTATCGTGTAAATATTTTAGATTTCATAATTAAGGTAAATAGACAAGCGTTCAAAAGAAAATCAATTTAAGTAAAGTCAAATTAATTATCAAATTATTTCCTAAAATAAAACAAGTCCAGATCCAAATATAATAATAGCAATCAGCCAATCACATGGATATTGTAATTTTTTTTCAGAATTATTGTGATTAAGCTATTTCAAGAAAAAATAGTATTTACTATAAATCAAGTGTTGCAGATTGCACAAATTGAGTTATTCATCTAAATTACAAATCAAGTTACCATTGATACAAGATTCAGTGCTTGAACGAAGATCAATTAGATATTGCAACATGGAAAATGGCACCTGATTGAAGATAAATTGAAGATTATATCATAAAGTGATCTAACGGCAGTTTTCTACAAGAAACCTACACAGTAGTCATTCAAACAATGAACACACATCTAAGCGTATACACTTGCAAATCCTCTTTAGCTTTCTAGATCATATTCAACAGTCTGTTCTCTTTTCACTGGGGGATTTTATTTTGAGTGTAATTTGGGTTTAAACAGGTTATCTGTTGCAAAGAACATCCTAAAACCTTTGGGCGTGTGCTCAAGCACTCTTGTAAGCTTTTATATCCTAGGGTTTCGTTTCCATTAACAAGAGATCAAAGGAAATAGGAAAGGTTCGTGATTTGCCTTAAAAACCAAGGGGTCTTGACTTGCCAGGTAGGAAGTCAAGAAAAAAGGTTGCTAGGTTGTCTTGTGAGGAACTAACAAATAAGTCGTTTGGCTGGCTTGCAAAATTAAAGGGAGACTTTATGTAAAGGTTGATTGGTTTGTCTTAAAAACCAATATTAAAATTGAGTTAAGTGTGAAATAGTAGATGTAGGCAGCTGTTGTTTGGCTAAACCATTATTTTGTTGTCTCTTACATTGAGATTATACATTCAATTTCACATTGGACATAAGAATTACAAACTAGAAAATATAAATTCATCTATCTAGTGGGAAAAACGTACTTTATTATTTTATGGGAATGTTACTCTCATGTTACATAAGAATTTTTAGTACTGTGGACTTTGCCCAACTGATTTCTTAATTTTATTTTTTTTAACTTCTTTCATAGTTTCTCATTTTGCTTCCTTTTATTTTTTACCACGTATCTTTTTACTAACTAAAGTTGAATTAATTTGTACACTTAATTTATTTTCAAAATATTGTTTTCCAGTTTTTGTTCTATCAAAGGGAAAGGTAAAGCAAAAAGAGGACAAAAAATTATTCTGAAAATAGTGAAAATTAATTAAGTCTACAAACCAATAAAAGGAAAAGGTAAACAACCAACGAAGCCCTACACGATTAGTAAATAAGTGAGTTCTTTAAGTATATTAACATAAATTCAAACTCCAATAGTGTATATGGAAAAAAATTTGTTGAAAGAGGCTTTACCCACTACTTTTATGAATACATTTGGTGTAAATTAAAAAAAAAAAAAAAGAGTAAAGAATACAAGAAGTAGCCAAAATAGATATATATATATATATATATATATATATATAAAGTAAAAGTAAATGTAAATTAAAGATATACCATTGTATTCTATTAAAAATAAAATTTTCTAAAATATATCTACATGGTTAAAAACCATAAAATTATTTTTGCTCACTAATATATTTAGCAACTTCTTCTACATATGTTCAAATCAACTTTTATTGTCACCTCACAAAATAATAGCGTATCTAACAAAAAAAAAAAAATCAAAACAAGTCTAGGTGCATTTGTTAGGTATACAATTTTTTGGCTCACTAATATATTTAGCAACTTCTTCTACATATGTTCAAATCACCTTATCTAACCGATTTTCTTTTATTGTCACCTCTTAAAATAATGGCGTATCTAACCAAAAAAAATCAAGACAAGTCTAGGTGCATTGGCTAGGCAGTGTAAGTGGAACCCGGCAGAAGGACAAAGACATTGTTGATATGTTGTTGTCGGTGTCCATTGACCAATATCATCCACAAATAAAATGAAGTCCAATAAAAGAATGTCCCAAGTAGAACAAAACATATTCGTGCACGGAAATACTGATAATGATACTGCAGACAAATTTGATCAAGAAATGTGGGGGAAAGAAATCATCAAAGCTAGAAATAGATTATGGGTTTATTCTAAGGTCACAATTGTTCCTTCAATTTACTTAATCGTTGTACAAGTAAGAAAAGTAGTACTCACCAACCTAAAATACACTATTATTAACTAGTTTGCCCACGCAAATCATTCTCTTTTTTTCATTTAAGAAAATATTGAGTTTTCTTGAATCACTATAAAGATTCATTTTTTTTTTTTTTGTTGAGTTCCCTTTCTTGTTTTTATATTAAGTAATAGATGAAAGGTTTATATTCACTAAGAATAGTGATAAATCTAATAATTTTAAGTTGTGAAGGCAACGTATATGTGTATAATATTAAAAATATAACATATTATGATTAAAATTATGTACATAATTGCTATATTCGTGTTTTTATATTTTAAAATATTGAATAATTTTCATTTTATTTTCAATATTATAAAAAAGGTTTTTCTATATCGGTAATCAAAAGTCGTTCAACCATTTATTTTTCGTACAATTTTGCATCCAATTCTTAATTGCAGTAGTCATTGATAAATCAAAGCTAATTCTAAAGCAAATGCATACAACAATATTTTGATCTTCACAAATTATATTATAGATATCAATGATTTTACTTAATTGATTTAAAAGCGATAATAGATTCACAAAATTTTCAAGCAAATTATTTACCCACTACTAATATAAACAAGAAGAGGTTTTGAAAATAATAATATAATACTTGAAATAAAACTAATATTTTAAAATATTTAAAATAATATATAAAACTAATTAATTGAGGAGAAATTGCATATATAAACTACTAAACTAATCGAGAGATTGTGAAATAAAAATAAAATAAAATAATATATATAAACTAAAAGAATTCGACTATCAACGTGTGCTATTAAAGTGTAATTTAAAAAAATGTCGGGCAAATATGTCGATGTATATTTAAAATATTATATATGATATATTCCTTTAAAAAAAAAAAAAACCTAAAGAGAGTGGCAAACATGGATCCGCCTTTGCTCAAGATATATATACTAAGTGATATATTACGCAACAAATTAAAATGAATAGTTGAGATGTAGTTAGTAAAATAGTTAAACACAAACTTATTTAGATTACTTGGGAGTGAGTGATGACGCGGTAGAGAAGATTTTTGCAATACTATCATTTTTACATAGAAGTAAAGTTTGGTTAAAGAATTTACAACTTTTTTATCTAGGTTTGAATCTCTTAGGACAGTAGGTTATAAGTCCTTAAACATCCTACCACCACCTAATTGTGACAAATTATAACGATTGAACATTAAATGTTATAGTATGAACAAGTAAATTAATTTGTGAAAGGAATGCCTTCGTTCATTGAGATAAATTATGAGATACTCTCACAAATATAACAAATTGCATTAAATTAAATATTTTGACCCATTATAATTCTATAAGATAAAATTTAGCATACAAATTTTGACAAAAGATTTCATCCTAATAAAATATGTTTAGGAATGCAACTATCCAAATCAATTAACTTTGAGGGAAGAGATAAACAAGTACTATATGAGAGTAAATTGCCATGCAAAACTTCTGCCCTCATTACAAAGATGCATACTGTAAGGCCTGTTAGCATAAAATAATCCTCATTAGATTTTGATTCACGACGAATTACAATTAGAATTAGATTTTATTAAGAAATTTTTTTCAAATTTTCTATATATAGTAAATTGATTCAAATAAGGAATGTTTTTTTTTTTAAAAAAAATTAATTTGATCATCAATCAATTTCTTAATATAAATCAATCACACTGCTCTGCATGATTCAAGTTATTTTAGGTAACAATTTGTCAAGTTCAATCAAATATCTTACACAATTGCTTAGAGATACAAGTCCAAAGGATCTTAACACAATTGTTGATTTTTTCCCTACAGAAAATGCCAAAGATAAGGTTGGTTGCCATTGTACGTATGGTTCTCAAATCTCCAAGAAGACATTCTTGAAACACTCCTGGATATTGATATGACTTTTGGGGCCTGGATTTCCTTTTAGATTTTATTGGTTTTCAATAATTTCCTGTTACAATTTTTCCAGACAATTTCATTAAGGTTTCTCAAGAATGGACACTGATATGATTTTGTTGGCCTTGATTTATTCCTAAAAGTATGTTTGGTGTAAGGAGATTGTACCTTATTCGAAAGATTATAACCTATTGACTTTATCAATAAGTTTATAAAATTATTTGAAAAACAAAAAAATAAAAGAAATTATAATTTTAGAAAAATTAACTATTAATAATTCGTTTGTCTTTTTTATTCTCTACCTTTTAAACCGGTAATAAATTTTATCCTTATAAAATTATTTGCCAAGTAAATTTTACTCTTAAGAGTATGTTTGGGATATGGAGATTGTACTTATTTGGATGATTGGAACTTATTGTAGCTTATTTGGATCATTGTAACTTATTAACTTTATCAATAAAGTTATAAAATTGTTTAAAAACAAAATATAAAAGATATTGTAACTTTAGAAAAATTAACTATTACTAATTCGTTTGTCATTTTTATTCTTTACGTTTTTAATCTGTAACAAATTTTACTCTTATACAATTATTGCCCTTTCGTTGTTCTCTGGTGACGGCTGCCTCTCATTTTTTTTTTCTTTGCCACTTTTTCCTTTTCTTTTTCCTCTCCTCCCTTTTTTTCCCTTCTCTTTTCTTTCCTTTTTTTCTTCATCTTCTTTAAATAGATTTTAACTAGTATGACACAAATACTAGTATGACACGAGTGTTATGCACGTGCTACGTGATATATACCTAGATAAAAATATAGATATAATTAATAACTTAGACACCATAACCAAGTTAACTATATAAATTCCATTTCTTAATGCATATTCTCATATATTTATAAAGTTGTTTTCTAAATGACATTATCACAGGTATCCTTTAGACGCATGAGAGCAAGTATTACAATATTGATATTGGCTCCATTCTTGCAAACCATTTTGAAGAGATACGAAAAACAAAGGAGAAAATAGTTGACTCCTAAAACAAACATAATAACATGATTAGGATAAATATTTGGCAATAGCTAATTGTAATAAATTTGTATAAGTGAATCTAAAGGGATAACTTAAGAAATATTTTCTTTTATAAAAATCTGTTCAATCAGAAATAGAAAGGTGCATGTTAGGAGGTTATAAAGTAGAAAACGATGAGAAACCTTAATTTTTTTAAAACAAAAATTGAATTTAAAATCCAAAAAAAAATAAGAAAAAACATATGAAATAGAAATGTGAGAGGATGATGAAATGTTTTTATTAGTTACTTGAGAATAAAAATGAAGTTTCATTTAGAAAAAAAAAAAAATACAAGAACACATCTATCACGAGGAAGGTAGTTTAATGAAAGAAATTTAGTATAATATGTAAATTATTTAATTAATTAATTGATAATAAAATAAAAATTAGATTATTTTATTAATTGGTTGATATATATATATATATATATATATATATAATTATTTCATTAATAATTAATAAATAAGTAATAAGTGATTTTTAATCCTAATATTATGTTAATATAATATCATATATTCTTGTAAGTTATTAACATATTTTAATTAGTTAAACAATTAATTTTGATAAATAATTTTAATTTAATCAATATAGCTATAAAATTTGTATATAGAGTTGAGAAAAGAGAATAAAAAAAAAAGTGTCTCTAAGTACTACGCCAAAAATGCCAAAGATAAGTATTGTTGCCATTTACACGTACCTTGATGCAATCCTAGATGTGGTAGCGTAAAGTATGGTTGTCAAATCTCCAAAGAAAGACATCGGAGTATGTCTTTTTCTTTTAAGAAAATACCCTAAGCATGCATATTATCTATGTAAGTATAGCAAAATATATCAAGGAAGTAGTTTTGTGCATTTCACATAATTATCTAAAATAAAATTATAATATTTCTATATTTAGGATCAAACATAATTTTTTTTTTAACATTATAGTTATTATTAAAAAGTTCATATTTTTATTTAATTTATAAAAAAAAATTAACTTTAACATTCTTTAAACTATATTGAAAAGATTAATTAGTTGCACACTTAAAGAATATTTTCTCTTGTTATTTTTGTTCTAATTATCAATATTTCACACTACATTAAATAAATGCAGTTGAGCTAGATATTAAAATTAAGACAGATACTCCATTCCTGGAAATCGAAACATTACATTAAGGCTTATCCTAGAAATGATAATGAAAACAAGTCGGTGCATGGGCATCAGCGTAGGTGGAACCCAGCAGCAGAACTACGAGACAATTGATATGTTATTGTCATCAGAGTCCAATGGACATATGCATTCACCTAAGAAATGAATTACCTCAGAAATAACGTGCAGTGAGAACAAAACATATCATGCATGCACCGACACACAGACAACAGAAAGTTTTATTCATAAAATAAACGTGGATAAAAGAAAACCCAGAAATATATCATGGGTTTATTCTATGGTCACTATTGTTCCTAGAGTCAAAGTTCAGCATATGCACAGATACTTAAAGTTCATTGCACAGTAGAGAAGGTAGATGAAACTAGCCCTTCTATCGTAAAGCATGACACTGACATTTTGAAGATAACTTCTACCAAACAAGAACATTATACAAGTAATATCGTGATTTGTTAACTTAAAGATATTAAATTTGTAATCATAGAACAATATTGAATATTTTATTATGTGCATGTTAATTTATTTGTGAAATGATTACATTGAGAAGAGGCAAAGTATCAATAGGGTAAAAGATATGATACCCCCACCAACATTGAATATTAATCTAACATGTGTGCCAATTAGAATTTTCACCCTTAAGCCACAAAAAAGGCGTGCTCTCGTAGCATTGTCTCAATTATCACGTGGTTCTACAAAGTCCATATATACATATATATATATATATATATAGAGGAGGGGCCAACTTTTTTTTTTTTTTAATCATAGTGAGAGGGAAAGTTACCAAGAATTTCAACTAGGAGGTTGGAGGGAGATCAAATCCAGAGTGTAAAATCCAACATAAGTGTGAGGGAGGCGGCATTACTATTAAACTAAACCTCACTTCACATACCATCACAAGAGAGCCTTAAAAATTTGTTGTGTAAGAGTCAGTTTTGAAAAGCCTTAACTTTGTGCCTGAGTGTCTTTTGGGTGATATACGTGTTTTCTTCAAAAGAAGCCTTTTAAACACTCCTTTTGAGTATATCTAACTTCTTTTTACTTGATTGTATGACTTTAATATAATTTTTTTCTAAACAAGCTATCCAAATTGAGTGTTTTTTTTCTCCTATGAATGTTTCTCGGAAAGACGAATGAAAATGAGTGATTACAATGTTAGAACGGATAATTTTACATAAAGTTATGTGGTTCTAAAAATATTTCATCAAGCTATGCACTTAAAAAAAAATATCAACATCTGACAAGTGAGGGCACAATTTCCATATTTACAATACATATATATATATATATTGACAACAGAGAAATTTGTATAAAAAATAACCTAAACAAAGGGATAATTGGATAAGATTGAAATAATATATAAAAGCGAGCCAATTTAATTTTAGAAAAAAATCAAATTGAAGGGTGTCACCTATTTAGTGCTCTTCAATTAAACATGCACTTAGGGTTATTATGGCTAAAACAACAGTATTTTAGTAAACAGTTTTTTAAATTGTAATATTTTGATAAATAATTTATATTTTTACATTTTTTAGATATTTTAACGGACATATCTAATGATACATAGGTTCTATATAACAGTTTTGAGAGAGACAAATAAACTTAAATGTTATATTTTTACTATATGGAAAATTAGAAATGGCTTTATGAGATGTATAGATGGATGCACAATTCAATTCTTTTTACCGTCAATTTGCATAGTGTCTAGTTGAAATCAGTATTATTGTGAATCTTAGCATACTAGATTTCTGCCCTTATTTCCAAGATATATAAGATCTTCTAAAATGCTGCAATTCATGAGTTGCATACGCATATTTCTTTTTAAATGATTTTAGCATGGTCTTTCAACCATACTTTCTTTCCGGTCTTTCAATATACTGGAGTTTCATGGTACCCACGTGAACTTCAAATGAAGTAATCCAGAATGAGGCCTACCAATGGGGTATGTGTTTGTTGAGTACTCCAAAGGGATCTCTTACTTTGTGGCAGGTGAATCACAACCAGTTTGGGCTTTTTTACCTGGCTAAAAGTATAAATAGCCACCTTGCATGCAGGGCTGACCACAACCAACAATTACACTTTCTATCCAAATTACCATAACAGCATCCACCCCAATCAACACCCATTCTCCTAAAGACCCTTTTCGAAGCTATGGACCATTTGTTTTGGCACCTTTCGAGCATCTGGTCTATTTTGCTCTTTATACTAGTTTCCTCCACATACCTCACCAAAACCCTACATTTCCACTTGATTGACAAGCTCAAAAAGAAGAACAAACTGCCTCCAGGTCCTAAGCCATGGCCAATAGTTGGTAACCTTCCTGAAATGCTATCAAATAAACCTGTTAGCAAATGGATACACAATCTCATGAATGAAATGAACACAGAAATTGCATGTATCCAACTAGGAAGCGTTCATGTGGTCGTGGTTACTAGCCCTGTCATTGCTCGCGAATTCTTGAAAACACA
Organism: Bauhinia variegata; assembly: GCA_022379115.2. NCBI lineage: Eukaryota > Viridiplantae > Streptophyta > Magnoliopsida > Fabales > Fabaceae > Bauhinia > Bauhinia variegata. The sequence continues at coordinate 2,914,568 of CM039427.1, read as the reverse complement.
GGATGCTGTTTTTGCATCAAGACCAATAAGCATGTCCACAGACATTGTATCAAGAGGATATTTGACGACAGTACTTGTGCCTTATGGAGAACAATGGAAGAAAATGAAGAAAGTCCTCGTCAAAGAATTGCTTTCTCCCCAGAAACACCAATGGCTTCATGAAGAAAGAATCGGAGAGGCTGACAACCTAGCTCGTTATGTTTTCAACCAATGCAATGATCCAAACAAAGGAGGCCTTGTGAATGTGAGGACTGCGGCACGGCATTATTGTGGGAATGTGATAAGGAAAATGATATTCAACAAAAGGTACTTTGGGAAGAACATGAAGGATGGAAGCCCTGGTTTTGAAGAGGTAGAGCATGTAGATGCCACTTTTAAGGTGCTTAAATATATATATGCCTTTTGTGTTTCGGATTTTATTCCATGTTTGAGGGCATTTGACTTGGATGGTCATGAGAAAATTTTGAAGAAGGCTTTGACGACGTCGGGGAGGTATCATGATCCCATCATTCATGAGAGAATTGAACAATGGAAGAATGGAACAAAGTCAACTGAAGAGGATCTGCTCGATGTTCTTATTGCACTTAAAGACGAAGATGGTAACGCACTATTGACGATGGAGGAAATCAAAGCCCAAATTATAGTAATAATCCTCTCACTTTATATTTCTCATTCTTTAACACATGGACCTTCAAATTAATCATGCACGCAAACCATGTCAACTATGATATAAATTCGGCTGTAACTTTTTGCAGGAACTGATGATTGAAGTAGTTGACAATCCGTCAAATGCAGCAGAGTGGGCAATCGCAGAGATGTTGAATAACCCTGAATTGCTTCAAAGAGCCACTGAAGAATTAGACAGAGTGGTTGGAAAGGAAAGGCTCGTCCAAGAATCAGATTTGCCTAAGCTCAACTATGTCAAAGCTTGTGCAAGAGAAGCCTTTCGCCTTCACCCCATTGTGCCTTTCAATGTTCCCCATGTCTCTATGGCTGACTCAGTAGTCAACAATTATTTTATCCCAAAGGGTAGCCATGTATTGTTAAGCAGAATGGGACTTGGGAGAAACCCCAAAGTTTGGAATGAACCTCTAAAGTTCAAACCTGATCGTCATCTTAAGAGTGATGGGTCTGAGGTGGTTTTGACAGAATCAAATTTAGGGTTTATATCGTTTAGCACAGGAAGGCGTGGCTGTCCAGGGGTTGTGCTTGGCACTTCAATGACTGTTATGCTGTTTGCTAGGTTGCTCCATGGCTTTTCATGGAGTGTGGCACCAAATCAATCAAGCATTGATTTATCTGAAGCTGCAGATGATCTCTTTCTTGCCAAGCCACTTGTGGCTGTAGCAAAGCCAAGATTACCATTGCACTTGTACCCAAGATAAATTAATTAATAGTCTATATGAGCTATGTGTGTACTCAACTTTAATAAGGTATTTGTATGTAACTAGAGATTGTGTATTTAAAATCATATGTAGAAGCCATGTGCTATCAGCAATTAGGAGTTGAACTTCTGTAATATGTAAAATGACCGTTATGTTGCCTTTATGTAAGAGTGATCAAATATATTGTTTTAGTTTAAAATGTACTCTAAGAAAAGTATTCAATTCTAGATAGTCATTTTCTTGCCAATTTTGGAATTTGCTTCCATTTTCCTAATTCCATTTTGAAGACAATCTGAAAAATCTGTCACTTGTCCCCCCTCTCTCTTCCTTACACATAACATTTAGTCGTTGATACTGATAGAGAAGGGAATAATGAAAATCAAATTTTCAAAATTAATGCCACATAGCAGTTCTACTTCCAAAGCAAACATAAACTACAGAATCTTGCGGTTGACCATTTAGCCGCTTCAATGGTGAGTCTGCATCCCCATCATTTGATTTTAGCTTCTCGAATTCACACGGTATAAAAGGACCAAGAGCAAACACAGGAGGAATTCCATCTCTTAATTTTAGTGCTTCTATTGACTCTACTTCTAGTTCTTCAAAAGTATTGACCAAAACCCCGTTTAGCTTCCTGAGCTTTCTACCATCTTCCGTGAATATCTTCGCAAAAAGACTGTTTGGGACAAGAAGCAATGGAGGAATTGACGATGTGGGTACAGGTGAAATCCCTGGAATTTCAAGAACATCAGACGCACTAGTAGCACCGTCAGCAACACTTGGGAAATATGAATAGAATGAGAACATTCTAGCTGATAGGTAAATAAAATATAGCTCTGAAGACAAAGGGCGTCAGTTACTGGAATCATAGGGGAAATCAAGGTCATGTCATTCTGTCTTTTTCGAATTGACATGATTCACAGCATGGCAAACTAGAAAATGCTTGTGCATTAGATCGTGAACTAACCCATATATATATATATATATGGAAATCAATCCACTTAATTACTCCAATAGTAAGTGAATAAATTCACTCGCAATCTCATTCTTCAATTTTAGTTTGCAATCAATGGTTCCTATTTCTTCACTAAAGAGTTGAGACGCTTTTATTTTGTGCATACCTAATTTCAGAAACAAAAGGCCACAAATATAGTCAATCCAAACCTCCAACTGCTCTCCAACTTTACCAAACACATCCTAATTTAGCACATATAATACCCACACGATTATTATTATTATTATTATTATTATTATTATTATTATTATTATTATAAACTCTAGGACCCACTTGGTTATGTTGAATCCGACTAAAAAACTTTCACATGATCACTTGTTTGCCAAACAATCATTTTAAAATACGATAGATTATTTTATAATTGACATGATTCACAGCATGGCTAACTACAGAAAATGCTGGTGCGTTAGATCCTAAACTAACTCACTTTTATATATATATAGGAATAGGAATCAATCCACTTAATTGCATTAATAGTAAGTGAATAAATTTATGTGCAATCTCATCCCTCCTTTTAATTTGCAATCAATGGTTCGTATTTCTTCACTAAAGAGTTGAAACGCTTTTATTTTGTGCATACCTAATTTTAGAAACAAAAGGCCACAAATATAGTCAATCCAAAACTCCAACTACTCTCCAACTTTACCAAACACATCCTAATTTAGCACATGTAATACCTGCGTGATTATAATTATTATTACTATTATAAAATCTAGGACTAGGGTGGGCAAAATCCAAACCAATCTGCTTAAACTATCCCAATCGATCCAAACTGTGTAAAAATTGATCCTATCCGATTGACTAACGGTTTGGATTGGATTACAAAATTGTCAATCCGATTACAGCGGTTTGATTTTCAAATTTGGATGTTTAAAATCCGAACTAATCTAAACCGCTCGAAAATTATATTATATATATATATATATGATTTAAATATATTAAATATAGCTAAATTTTATTATATATTTATGAAATAGTTTATTATAAATATAAATTTATATTAATAAATATAAAAACTAGTAAACAATAAACATTTAACTCACGCTTTCCCTTTTCGAAATCGAAATCCCTAACTCACTTTCCCTTTCTCTTCCTCGCCGTCGTCTGCTAGTAACTGCTTGTCGCTAGTTGCTGCTGGTCGCTGCTTTTCGAAAAGGCATAAGTATTATGTTTTATCCCACTTAGCGAGGGATCTTCTAGCAATTCCTGTGAGCATAGTATCTTCTGAATCTGCTTTTAGCACTGGAGGTAGAGTTCTTGACTCTTTTAGGAGTTCATTGAACCATACCACGGTGGAGACTCTTATTTGTCTCCAAAATTGGATAAAATCACTTACCAAGTTTGAAGATCTTAATGAAGAAAGCAAGCAATTAGATTTAGGTGAATTCTTATTCTTTTGCATTCTCATTTTTTAAAAAATATGAATTTTATATTTTAATTATTAACTAATTTATTGTATTGATTTTGATGCTTAAATTAGATATATCATCTACTACCACTCAAGAAGTAAAAACTTGAAGCTAACTGATGAAGTTCAGAAGAAAAAAAGGAAGAAAATGAATATAAATGGTATGTTATATTTATTTATTACTTAGATAAAAATTGTAATTTGTTTATATTTTTTATGATGACTTTGACTTTGTATTTGTGTATATATGTGTGTGTTTTTTTTTTTGTAATATTATTCACAAACCGATTAAACCGACCGAACCGAACCTCATTTGAGTAGTTTGGTTTGGTTTGGATTTTTTTTTTTTAAATTTGAGATATCCGAACTAATCCAAACCAAAATTATTTTGTGGTTTGGGTTGAATTTTTTTTAAAAATCCGAACCAAACCTCCATATGCCCACCCCTATCTAGGGCCCACTTGGTTGTGTTGAATCCAACTCAAAAGCATTCACAGGATCATAATTATTCTGAACTCTTGGACCCACTTGGTTGTGTTGAATCCAACTCAAAAGCATTCACGGGATCATAATTATTATGAACTCTAGGACCCACTTGGATACGTTGAATCCTTTATGCGATTGATTTAATCCCACATTAGATTAGTAGTGTAGAAGGGGAAGGAAGCATCACACATGAGAGGGAGTGAAAGAGAGCTGAGAATGCTAGAAAGCAGAGAATGGTACTTGGCAGCATATGCAGCAGAGGGCATTCCAACATCTGATCATCTTAAACTGCGCACTGTGGTGGTGGACATTGATTCAATCCCAGATGGACATGTTGCCCTTGAGTCGCTCTTCATCTCCGTAGATCCATACATGCGTACCAGACTCACTGGCCTCCAGGACGGCATTTCCCTTCACCAATTTCAGCGTAATCAGGTAAGTACTAATCTTCTTACTTGCTACTAGTATTCTCAACACTCAAGATAACAATAGAGTTAAATTAATTGATTTATGCAGTTGATAAATGGGTTTGGGGCTGGAAGGGTAATCCGATCAAATGACAGTAACTATAAAGAGGGTGATGTGGTTTTGAATCCATTTTCTCCAGTTGCTGAGTATTGTGTCATACCCTCTCGGTTCCTTAGAAAACTTGATCCTACAAATGGGATTCCATTACTAGATCATTTCAACAGTTTAGGTGCCTTTCTGTTGTCTGCTTTTATTTTCTTTTAATAACTTGATCTTAAAGAAAAATTTTAAAATGACTGGCATTAATAATATGTGTGTGGATGAGTTAATTATAACAGGACCACCGGGATTTGCAGCATGGTTGGGAATAGAAGTACTAGGTGATCCAAAACCAGGTTCCAATGTGTTCATATCTGCAGCCTCAAGTGCTGTGGGATTGTGTGCTGGCCAACTGCCTAAGATCAGAGGTTGTAGGGTCATCGGAAGTACTGGCACTGATGAAAAGGTAAACGTATATCTTTCAATTGCTTCTGCTTTAAACAGAATATAGCTATCAAGTTATATAAATATTTTAAATTATGGTGAAATACAGGTGAAACTCATTAAAGAGAAATTTGGTTATGATGATGGATTCAACTACAACAAGGAAACAGATCTTGATGCTGCTTTAAGCAAGGAAAAATTCTTATTCTTTTTTTTTTTTTTCAACTTTCTTTTCTTCACTCCCTGCTTATTACAGATGACTATTGATTCATTTATACACTTGGATTATGCAGATATTTCCCAAACGGCATTGATGTGTACCTTGATAATGTTGGTGGTAAGATGCTTGAAGCTGTCCTTAACCATGTCAACCCACATGCACGAATACCACTTTGTGGGATGATATCTCAATATAATAAGGTATCATTTGAACAAAGTCAATACACTCCATTGCATTTGCTAGTTGTGTGACTGTTTGTGTATAAACTATTCCTTACACCTCAATATATTTATGTGTATTGGTATTTCTACTATAGAGTAGCTAATCAATTTTGCCTTTGGTGCAGGTTTGGACCGAGAGAGAAGGCGTGAGAAATCTTTTGAATATGGTGGGCAAGGAAGTGAAGATGGAAGGTTTTATTATATCTTCCTACTTGGATCGTTTTGGAGATTTTGCTGAACAAATGGAAAGTTACCTATAAGATGGCAAGATTAAGTCTAAGAATAAAATAAACTTTGGAATTGAGAGCTTGCTTGACAGCTTAGCATCCTTATTCTCAAGCTCTAATATTGGAAAAGTAGTTATTCAAGTTAAGGCATAATGTCCAAACACTACACATATATCACACATACTATATATGTGTACATTTCATCATTGTAATGATTAAAACACTTGATGTTTGAGTTGGTGTGTAGCTAAGTAAAATCCTATTTCATCTTCAACTCAACTTTGCTTTTTGATGGTCATACATAACTTGTATCAAGATTAATCAATGTTTGATATAATATTAGATATTAAATAAATTTGACAAATAAAAATTGTTATATATGCTTTCTTTGTCTCTTATCTCATTAGCCTCTACTTGTCAAGTAAAATTTAAACTATTGAATTGACTACTCTAATTTTTAGGTAAACTCTTTTTTTTCTCACGAGTAACATAATTCTTGTAAATTCTGAAGAGCCGTAATTCAAACGGTGTCTTATACTTAGTTAACATAGTTGGCATAGTTTCGTATTCATGCAACCTTTAAAAACTAATGATAAATTTGCACTAACAAAAAGCATTCTTTTCACAATGAAATGTTAGAATTTTTTCTTCTTTTTTTTTTTGAAATTTTTTTCACATATTTAATTTTCTTAATTGATACAAATATTTTTATTTTTATTTCATGAAAATAACATTTTCTATTGTATTTCTATTGCATTTATTTAACTTTACTAAATAAAGCAAAGCTATTTACCTACTCCTACTCCCTTCCATTCTTATTTCCTTTTGCCTCCCTCTCTCCACTCCCATTAAAATCATTCGCCCACTCCCACTAAAATCATTCGCCCTACCAAAAATTGTCCAAGGCTGGAGGTTCAAGGCCTTCTTCTTCTTACAACTTTTAGAATTCTTTTTTTTAAAATAAAAAAACACTTTTATTCCATCTTATTGTCTCTTGTTAAAAAGTAAAAAAAGTACATCATGATCATATCTAACTACGAATAATTATATTATATTAGGAGAACGTGTTAAAAGAGAATGCTTAACACACTCTCTCTTTTCTTATTCACTCTCTCTCTCGTGCCTCAAAATTAGGACACGCTTTCTTAAAGAAGAGTGCTTTCAGCAATACACATCGTACATAGGTTAAGACCATTCGTTTATAGTCTCCTTGTACCTATGCATGGTATGTGAAATGATCTGTGCGTACGCCACTTTTGATATATAATGGCCATTCCTTTATCCTTTATTTTTCAAAATGTCTTCTCATGTTGTTGGCTGTCATCACCTACTCTTCAAAATCACTATCACTCACTTAAAAACTCCTACAGCATAGTCCCTACTCACTTAGTAGATTGAGGATTGAGTTGAGCAGAAGACAGGGAGAGAAAAAGAGCTAGGAATGGTATAAAGCATAGAAGGGTACTTAGCAGCCCACGCAACAGACGGCATTCCAACCTCTGACCACCTTAAACTGTGCATTGTGGTGGTCGACATTGATTCCATCCCAGATGAGCATTTGGCCTTGAGATCCTCTTCATCTCCATAGATCCATACCTGCGTACCAGACTCAATGACCTCCAAGATGGACTTTATGCTGAACAGTTTCAGATTAACTAGGTAACTTAAGCTTCTTATTGACTATATATTCTCAACTCTCAAGATAACAAGACTTTAATTAATGCAGGTGATAACTACGTTTGGGATGTAAGGGTAATCCAGTCAAATGTTAGTAATTATACCCTCTCGGTTCCTCAGAAAAGTTGATCCAACAAAATGGGTTCTGTTAAGATTATCTCAATACTTTATGTGCCTTTCTTTTTGTCTTAATTTAATTTCTTTGTATAACTTGATCTCCAAGAAACTATAAAAAGATTGGCATTAACAAATGTGCGTAGAATGTGGATGAGTTAATTATGATGGGAGTACCAGGATTTGCAGCTGGCTGGGAAATAGAAGTACTGGGTGACCCAAACCAGATTCCATTGTGTTCTGCTTATTTACACATATATCACATCCTAAAAATTATTACTAATACATATATATCACTTTTACAAATATTTATTAATATATGCCACATAACTAAATATCAATGTATGATGTAATATTTGCAAATATCGCAATATCATAATACGATATCACTTAAGTGTAATTTTTTGTGGAGAGAAAAGAGTAAAACTCTCACCGCATCACTTTTCAATTTAATAAAAAAATACAAATTAAATCATTTATTTTTTAAATTTTTTATTTTCATTGATTTATTTATTAATAAAATCACATTATTTAATTATGTATTTTATTTAATTTTTATTTTAATTAATTACTTATGACGATGATATTTTGAAGTTAACTGTTAGCTAACTTAATCATAATCGTTATACAAGTAAGAAAAGTAAGACTCACCAATCTAAAATAAATTATTATTAACTAGTTTGCCCACGCAAATCATCCTCTTTTTTTCTCTTAAGAAAATATTGAGTTTTATTGAATCACTATAAAGATTCAGGCTTTTTTGTTGAGTTCCTTTTCTTTTTTTTTTATTAAGTAATAGATGAAAGGTTTATATTCACTGAGAATAGTGATAAATCTAATAATTTTAAGTTGTGAAGGCAACATATATGCGTATAATATTAAAAATATAACATACTATGATTAAAATTATGTACATTTATAATTGCTATATACATGTTTTTATATTTTAAAGTATTGAACAATTTTCATTTTATTTTCAATATTATAAAAAAGGTTTTTCTATATCAGTAATCAAAAGTCATTCAACTATTTATCTTTCGTACAATTTTGCATCCAGTTCTTAATTGCAGTAGTCATTGATAAATCAAAAGCTAATTCTAAAGCAAATGCATACAACAATATTTTGGTCTTTACAAATTATATTAAAATATCAATGATTTTACTTAATTGATTTAAAAGTGATAATAGATTCACAAAATTTTCCAGCTAATTATTTACCCACTACTAATATAAACAAGAAAAGGTTGTGAAAAAAATAATATAATACTTGAAATAAAACTAATATTTAAAAATATTATATAAAACTAATTAATTGAGGAGAAATTGCATATATAAACTACTAAACTAATGGGGAGATTGTGAAATAAAAAAAAAATATATATATATATAAACTAAAAGAATTCGAATATCAACGCGTGCTATTAAAGTGTAATTTAAAAAAAAGTCGGGCAAATATGTCGATGTATAATTAAAATATTATATATGAGATATTACTTAAAAAAAAAAATAAAAAACTTAATAGGAGTGGCAAACATGGATCCGCTTCTGCTCAAGAGATATTTGCTAAGTGATATATTATGCAACAAATTAAAATGACTAATTGAGATGTATTTAGTAAAAAAGTCAAACCCAAACTTATTTGGATTACTTGGGAGTGAATGATGACGTGGTAGAGAAGATTTTTGTAATGCTATCATTTTCACATAGAAGTAAAGTTTGATTTAATAACTTACAACTTTTTTATCTAGGTTTGAATCTCTTAAGAGAGTAGGTTATAAGTCCTTAAACATCCTACCGCCACCTAATTGTGACAAATTATGACAATTGAACATTAAATGTTATAGTATGAACTAGTAAATTTATTTGTGAAAGGAATGCATTCGTTCATTGGATTAAATCATGAGATACTCTCATAAATATAACAAATTGCATTAAATTAAATATTTTGACCAATTATAATTCTATAAGATAAAATTTGACATATAAATTGTGACAAAAATTTCATCCTAATAAAATATATTTAGGAATGCAACTATCCAAATCAATTAACTTTGAGGGAAGAGATAAACGAGTACTATTTGATAGTAAATTGCCAACTTCTGCCCTCATTACAAAGATGCATACTGTAAGGCCTGTTAGCATAAAGTATAATCCTCATCAGATTTTGATTAAAGGCAAATTACAATTAGATTTAGATTTTATTAAGAAAAATATTTTCAAATTTTTTATATATAATAAATTGGCTAAAATAAAGAATGATTTTAAAAAGCGGAATTTAATTTGATCATCAATCAATTTCTTAATATAAATCAATCACGTTGTTCTACATGATTCAAGTTATTTGAGGAAACAATATGTCAAGATCAATCAAAGATCGCACACAGTTGCTTAGAGATACAAGTCAAAGTTTTGCTCAACATATTGTAACCCTTAACACGATTGCTGATTTTGTCCCCACAAAAAAATACTAAAGATAAGGTTGGTTGTCATTGTACGTATGGTTCTTAAATCTCCAATAAGACATTCTTAAAACACACTTAACGAGAGAGTATGTCTTTAAAATAACACATTAATTAAGAAAATATGTAAAAAAAAAGGTATATTTAACACTCTTCGAATAAATATGTCCTTTTTTTTTTTTTAATAAAATATGGTAAGCATACTATCTTTGTAACTACAGAAAATATATTACCTATTGCAGAGACGCTACTCACAAGTTGCAAAATACCAAAAGAAACCTTATTAAATTTAGGTTACTATTCCAACAATTAACTCTAGGCTGTGTTAAAGACAAATATCATATTACTATTCCAACTTCAACATTTCTTCATCTCGTATCCTTGAGAATGTCATAGTTCAATTATTGTTGAAGATGAATTAGTTTGCACACTTTAAGTTTCATTATTTTATTTTCAAAATATTTTCTCTTTTTTCTTGTTTTAATCAAACCACCAGTAGTGATTACTACATTGTCCCACCAATAATTGTTGTTTTATGAGGGGGAGAGAGACCATTAACCTACCAGTGTTAGAGTCAATAATTTCCTGGTCCAATTTTCTAGACACTTCATTAATTAATGTTTCTCAAGAATGAATATTGATATGACTTTGGTGGCCTGGATTTCCTTTTAGATTTTATTGGTTTTCAATAATTTCCTGTTACAATTTTTCCAGACAATTCATTAAGGTTTCTCAAGAATGGACATTGATATGATTTTGGTGGCCTGAATTTGTTCTTAAGAGTATGTTTGGTGTAAGGAGATTGTACCTCATTTAAAAGATTGTAACTTATTGACTTTATTAATAAGTTTATAAAATTATTTGAAAAACAAAAACAAATTATAATTTTAAAAAAATTAACTATTAATAATTCACTTGTCAATTTTATTCTTTACCTTTTAAACTGGTAATAAAATTTTATCCTTATACAATTATTTGCCTAGTAACTCAACTTCCTTTCGTGACAACTACCTCTCATTTTTTTTTCGCCATTTTTTCTTCTTCCTCTCCTCCCTTTTCCCTTCTCCTTTTTTTTTTTTTTCCTCCTTCATCTTCTTCCAAATAGATTTTAACTAGTATGACACAAATCCTAGCATGATACACGTGTTATGCACGTGCTACGTGATATATACCTAGATAAAAATATAGATATAATTAATAACTTAGACACCATAACCAAGTTAACCATATAAATTCCATTTCTTAATGCATATCCTCATATATTTATAAAGTTTTTTTCTAAATTACAATATTGATATTGGTTCCATTCTTGCAAACCATTTTGAAGAGATACGAAAAACAAAGGAGAAAAGAGTTGACTCTTTAAAACAAACATAATAACATTATTAGGATAAATATTTGGCAATAGTTAATTGCAATAAGTTTGTATAAGCGAATTTAAAGGGATAACTTAAATTTAAAAAAAAAAAAAAAAACTGTTCAATCAGGAATAGAAACGTGCATGGTAGGATAAAGTAGAAAATGATGAGAAACCATTATTTTTTTAAAACAAAAATCGAATTTAAAATCCAAAAAAATTAAGAGAAAACATATGAAATAGAAATGTGAGAGGATGATGAAATGTTTTTATTAGTTACTTAAGAATAAAAATTAAGTTTCATTTGAAAAAAAAAAAAAACTACAAGAAAACATCTATCACGAGGAAGGTAATATAATGAAAGAAATTTAGTATAATATATATATTATTTAATTAATTAATTGATAATAAAATAAAAATTAGATTATTTTATTAATTGGTTGATACTAAATAAATATATAATTATTTAATTAATTGGTTAATAATAATTAATAAATAAGTAATAAGTGATTTTTAATCCTAATATTATGCTAATATAATATCATATATTCTTTCAAGTTTTTAACATATTTTAATTAGTTAAATAATTAATTTTGATAAATAATAAATTTTTAGTTACAATCTCATTCATAATTATTTTATTTTATAGTTTATACATCTAACAAACAAATGAAATTCAAAATTTGTAAATTTCAATTTGTATATATAGTTGAGAAAAGAGAAGGGGGGAAAAAAAAAGTGTCTCCAAGTACTACGCCAAAAATGCCAAAGATAAGTATTGTTGGCAATTACACGTACGCTTGATAGCTACACAATCCTGGACGTGGAAATGTATGGTTCTCAAATGTCCAACGGAAGATATATCAGAATATCTCTTTTAGAATAAAATAAATTTATCATCAAGAAAAAATTATTTGATTGAAGATCTCACTTTTATATGATGTAAAGTGGGATTATAGCAAAAGATATATTGCCTATTTAAGTTACGAGTACATATTAGAATTTAGACATATATCTAGGCTAAAATACCTAAAAATTAAAAAAAAATATTTACCAAAATAATAATAACTCTTTAAGTGCGGATTTAGTTAGAAAGCACCAAATGAGATAGCACCAGAAAATTTTGAAGGATGCTAAATTTGGCGTCCTTCCCATTAGAAGGGAGGTTGAGCTCTTCAACTTAATTTATTTTAAAAAAAAAAAGAAAAAGAAAAAGAAAAAAAAGGCTCACTTTTGTATATTCTTAGTCCTACCTTAATCCCTCTCTTTTGGGTTATCTTTATATGAAATTCTCTATTGTCAATACACTTTAAGTGGCATTTGTAAATACTTAAAACTCTGTCATGCTTGGTGTTTTTTTTAAGTGTGTAACTTGATCAAATATTGTTAAAACTACATAACTTTGTGTAGGATTATTCATTCTGATGGTATAACCACTTGCTTTCATACATTTTTCTGGAAGACACGCACTGGAAACAAAAACACTAAGTTTGGTCGACACATACCATCACATTCAAAATTTTGAAAAGCCATAACTTTGTGGCTGAGTGTCTTTTGGGTGATATACGTGTCTATGTCAAGTAAATTTTTGAGATCTACCAAGCTATGAACACCCAGAGAGGGTTTATCAGTTTTTTTTCTTCAAAATAGGCCTTTCGAACACTCCTTTTGAGTGTATCTAACTTCTTTTTACTTGATTGTATGACTTTAGTATAATTTTTCTTCTAAACAAGCATCCAAATTGAGTCTTTTTTATTTCCTATGCATGTTTCTAAAAAAAGGAATGAAAATGAGTGGTTACAATGTCAGAATGGATAATTTTACATGAAGTTATGTAATTCTAAAAATATTTAATCAAGCTATGCACTTAAAAAAAAAAAAATCAAAATCTCACAAGTGAGGGCACATATTGCATATTTACATACGTGTGTATATTGACAACGGAGAAATTTGTATAAAAAATAAATTTAATTTTAGAAAAAATTCAAAATGAAGGGTGTCACCTATTTAGCTTTTCAATTAAACATGCACTTAGGGTTATTATGGCTAAAACAACAGTATTTTAGTACATAGTTTTTTAAATTGCAATATTTTGATAAATAATTTATGTTTTTACATTTTTTAGATATTTTAGCGGACATATCTATGTATACATAGGTTCTATATAAAAGTTTTGAGAGAGACAATTAAACTTAAATGTTATATTTTTACTATATGGAAAATTACAAATGGCTTTATGAGATGTATAGATGGAAGCACAATTCAATTCTTTTTACCGTCAATTTGCATAGTGTCTAGTTGAAATAAGTATTATTGTGAATCTTAACATAGTAGATTTCTGCCCTTATTTCCGAAATACATAAGATCTTCTAAAATGCTGCAATCCATGAGTTGCATACACATTTCTTTTGATATAATTTTAGCATGGTCTTTCAACCATACTTTCTTTCTGGTCTTTCCATATACTGGACTTTCATGGACACCCCCACGTGAACTTCAAATGAAGTAATCCGGAATGAGGCCCACCAATGGCGTATGTTTTTGTTGAGCACTCCAAAGGAATCTCTTACTTTGTGGCACGTGAATCACAACCAGTTGGCCTTTTGTACCTGGCTAAAAGTAACCAACAATAACTCTTTTTATCCAAATTACCATAACAGCATCCACCCCAATCAACAGCTATTCTCCTAAAGACCCTTTTCGAAGCTATGGACCTTTTGTTTTGGCACCTTTCGAGCATCTGGTCTATTTTGCGCTTTATACTAGTTTCCTCCACATACCTAACCAAAACTCTACATTTCCACTTGATTGACAAGCCCAAAAAGAAGAACAAACTGCCTCAGGTCCTAAGCCATGGCGAATAGTTGGTAACCTTCCTGAAATGCTATCAAATAAACCTGTTGGCAAATGGATACACAATCTCATGAATGAAATGAACTAGGGGTGGGCACTGGCCGGGTATTGGGCCGTCCCGATCCCATCCCCAAAAAAAAATATTTTGTTGTCCCATCCCATCCCATCTTGAATTTTTTTTTTTGTCTCATCTCATCCCGATTTTATATAACCTTGTCCCGGTTACGTCTCAGTCCCGTTCCGGTTAAATTTTAAAAAATAAAATAAAATAAGTGTATAAAGTAATAAAAGGAGTGTTGAAAACATGCAGAAAAATAAAAAAGTTTAGTGTAAACAGTAAAAATAAGGGTGTAAAAAATAATATAACAAGTTCGGGATGGGACTGGGTCGGGATTTTGCTTGTCCCGATCCCATCCTAAAAATTTATTGGGACACAAAATTATATCCCAATCCCGTCTTAAGTCCCGATTGTGTCCAGAATTTTTTGGGCCGGGTCGGGACACCCCCACCCCTAAAATGAACACGGCAATTGCATGTATCCAACTAGGAAGCGTTCATGTAGTCGTGGTTAATAGCCCTGTCATTGCTCGCGAATTCTTGAAAACACAGGATGCTGTTTTTGCATCAAGACCAACAAGCATGTCCACTCACATTGTATCAAGGGGATATTTGACGACGGCTCTTGTGCCCTTTGGCGAACAATGGAAGAAAATGAAGAAGATCCTTGTCAAGGAATTGCTTTCTCCTCAGAAACACCAATGGCTTCATGATGAAAGAATCGGAGAGGCTGACAACCTAGTTCGTTATGTTTTCAACCAATGCAATGATCCAAACAAAGGAGGCCTCGTGAATGTGAGGATTGCGGCACAGCATTATTGTGGGAATGTGATAAGGAAAATGATATTCAATAAAAGGTACTTTGGGAAGAACATGAAGGATGGAAGCCCTGGTTTTGAAGAGGTAGAGCATGTAGATGCCACTTTTAAGGTGCTTAAATATATATATGCCTTTTGTGTTTCGGATTTTATTCCATGTTTGAGGGCATTTGACTTGGATGGTCATGAGAAAATTTTGAAGAAGGCTTTGACGATGTTGGGGAGGTATCATGAACCCATCATTCATGAGAGAATTGAACAATGGAGAATGGAACAAAGTCAACTGAAGAGGATCTGCTCGTTGTTCTTATTGCACTTGAAGATGGTAACGCACTATTGACATTGGCGGAAATCAAAGCCCAAATTATAGTAAGAATCTTCTCACTTTATATTTCTCATTCTTTAACACTTGGACCTTCAAATTAATCATGCACGCAAACCATCTCAACTATGATATAAATTCGGCTATAACATTTTGCAGGAAGTGATGATTGAAGTAGTTGACAATCCGTCAAATGCAGCTGAGTGGGCAATCGCAGAGATGTTGAATAACCCTGAATTGCTTCAAAGAGCCACTGAAGAATTAGACAGAGTGGTTGGAAAGGAAAGGCTCGTCCAAGAATTAGATTTACCTAAGCTCAACTATGTGAAAGCTTGTGCAAGAGAAGCCTTTCGCCTTCACCCCATTGTCCCTTTCAATCTGCCTCATGTCTTTATGGCTGACTCAGTAGTCAACAATTATTTTATCCCAAAGGGTAGCCATGTATTGTTAAGCAGAACGGAACTTGGGAGAAACCCGAAAGTTTGTAATGAACCTCTAAATTTCAAACCTGATCGTCATCTTAAGAGTGATGGGTCTGAGGTGGTTTTGACAGAGTCAAATTTAGGGTTTATATCGTTTAGCACAGGAAAGCGTGCCTGTCCAAGGGTTGTGCTTGGCACTTCAATAACTGTTATGCTGTTTGCTAGGTCGCTCCATGGTTTTTCATGGAGTGTGGCACCAAATCAATCAAGCATTGATTTATCTGAAGCTGCGGATGATCTCTTTCTTGCCAAGCCACTTGTAGCTGTAGCAAAGCCAAGATTACCATTGCACTTGTACCCAAGATAAATTAATTAATAGTCTATATAAGCTATGTAAAATGACCGTTATGTTTCCTTTTATGCAAGATTGATCAAATATATTATTTTAGTTTAAAATGTACTCTAAGAAAAGTATTCAATCCTAGATAATCATTTTCTTGGTCAATTTTGGAATTTGCTTCCATTTTCCTAATACCATTTTGAAGAACCCCCCCCCCCCTTCCTTCCTTCCTTACTTCCTTACACATAACATTTAGTCGTTGATATTGATATAGAAGGGAATAATGAACATAAAATTTTCAAAATTAATGCCACATGTTTTTATGTGGAATTTGCTGCATATATAAACTTTATAATTTATGATTGGTTTAATACTACACAATATTATATTATAGTTTTTATTAGTGGTATTTTGGGAAATAATTTTTATTTTTACTTTTTAGGGAAATTAACCAATTTTCCAAATTCCTCAAATTTACTTTTAGGCCTTGAGTTCTTTTTCGTTATATATATATATATATTCCTTTTATTCCCTCTTTATAACCCCTTCCATGCACGTCCTTTCTTTTACAATACCTTTGATTATTCTGTATTAATTACAGAACATGTTGAGGATTCTGATGAGCAAAAGTAGTTTATGAAAAATAAAAAATGACCAAGGAAGGCACTAGAATTATATATCAAAGAAAATAACTCATTGTTTACATATAATGGATCAAAAACTTTACGGGTAATGCATTAAGAAGAGTAGACTTGTCACAACCAGAAGGAACCATTGTAGCCAAGAGTTTCCCTGGCATAACCAATTAGATCCTGCAGAATTGGTCTGCTTCCATTTTTTACTCTACTAATAAATTACCTACAGATTCTTCCGTGTCAAACAGATACTCATCTTCATCTTCTCATTATCATCTCCATCAATATTAATGCTACTCTCTGGAGCAGCAGTTTCAATGTCAAACCTAAATGAGCTAGGTCGAATTTCATGTCAAACTGTAACTTTTTTTTAAAGCTACTTTTTAAGTTGCCATACTTATAATTATTATTAAATATTTTTTAATATTTTAAATTTATTAAAATAGTTCTTAGTATTTATAATTATTATTAAATATATTTATAATATTTTAAATTTATTAAAATAGTTCTTAGTATTTATAATTATTATTAAATATATTTATAATATTTTAAATTTATTAAAATAATCTCTAACACTTAAAAATTATTACTCAATCCTCCCCTCTGTCACTTACCTACTAACAGAAGTTATCAATTTGTATGGTTTGTTGTTTATATAATTGTTATTTGTTGACTTGTCACTCATATCTTATTAAATTACTTAAAAATATTAAAAAAATATTGATTTTATCTTATTTGTAGGCATTAAAATAATGTTTTTTCTAAGTTTATTATCCCTAAATTTGCCTTCTAAGAAATTTTTTATTTTATCTCTCTGTTAAAACATTTTGAAGTTATTATTGTAAGTAGAGGTGTTCACAAATCGACCCAAACTATATCAAACTGATCAAACCATCTAAAATTACCTCAAATCTACTCAAACTATTCCAAACAACTGCCAAACCACCTAAAAAAGATAAATTTGCAAATTTTAACAAATTAACAATTTTAAATTATCTTTAAACTAAACCTAACTACACTAAACCACCTTAAATTCAAATTCTGATAATAAAATTTTAGTTTATAATTTTTTCAAACCAAACCGAGGAATTACAAAGTTATTATTGCTTTTTCAAGCATTTGTACCGCTTGCTTCAATTATTTGTCTGGACATTTGGATTAAATAAAACAATATATTTATATCAACAATGTTAATGTTCTAGTGAGGTGGTCTCATCTGGCCCTATTCCAGGGTGGGATGAGAGCCTTTAATGGTTGAGAGTTCTCCAAGAAGCTTCATATATATATTTCATGCAAAAAATAAGAGTTAAATCGGAAAGTTAAATTGAGGAAACATGATAGCATTGATTTCAAGTGAACCTTCTCTTAACCCATCTATTGTAATGATGACATATTCATTTGGAAACGTAACTATGTAGCTTGATTGTATTGTAACGCTAGACGCAGTAGTTGGAGGGTACAGTATTGCCAAAAAGTAGAATTTCAATGGTCTAACAATATGTTACTAAGTTTAGTTTCAAGTCAAAATTTGGATCATTAGGGAACATGCTAGTAAATTTTTTGTTTTTTTGGTTTTTTCTTATATATTTTTTTTCTATTATATACTATGTTAGTGTATTTACCAACTATTCAACTTTTCGTTCATAGTCCCAAACAGGTTCATTTGAGTAACAAAAAGAAAACAGATTTTTTTATAACTTCTGTAGAACAGAAGTTAGAATTTGGAGATGATATGCAGCTTTTAGAAGTTTGAAAAGGATAAATGTATGTTTCAAAATTTTGGGAATAAAATACACATTTGTCAAAATTTAAGGGAGTTTCTTTTTTTTTTTTGAACTTTTTCTTTTTTTTTTTTCAAAAAAAAAAAACTTACAGAAACTGTTGAGGTTTCATTAGAAATGTTTACAAATAAAAATGCTCTTAGTAAGTAAACCTAACTTCGAACCTAGACTATATTAGTGTTGGGGGTTTCATTCGTCACCCCATTTTTCTTTTCATATCCTTACTTCCTTCACGTAAGGGTTAAGGATGTGAAAAGCACAATGGGGTGTTAAAATAAATTGTCATTAGTACTGTAGAGTCCTTAATATGGGCCAAATCAAAACAACTACACAATTCCAAGCCCAACAAAAAAAATAAAAGAAAACTACAAACTCAAATCGAGTGGTGAAGAGACCCTTATCTAATGATTCTCATCCATAGTCAAAGGATAAAGAATAGATGGAGGAGGTGAACCAAGAGGAATTCTCCCAGCCTCTTGTGGGACACTAAAATTTGCTACCAACATCAACAGCCCCACCAGAGTTGGCCATTAGGTCCAAGCGCTTCTTTGTCCTGTGCTTCATAATCAAAATTCCCTAATTTCCCCAATAGCCTCTCCCCATGCCCAACGAAAACTCCCATTCAGCTAAGTTATCATATTCCTATGTGAATTTAAACAATAAAGAATTCATTAAGCACAATCTATGGCATCCATCATAATGAATGAACGCACATAAAAATTCCAATGGTTTTTATTGTAAATTGAACAATAAAATTACTATTACTGACAATTAAAATACTCTCAAATGAGAATAAGGGCTTCGCCACACTACAAGCACTTCAACAATTAGTCTCTTAGTTTATTATTGATTACACGAGAGATTTAATCTTACAACAACTGACTATCATAAACTAAAATACAAGCTCAAAAATACAGAAAAACAATAATTGAATCACAGAGCCAAATGTGAATGAGGACCTCAAGAAATAACACAAAAATAATAACATTAACAAATGAAATACAGGGTCAAATGTTCCTATCTTTATCCTTCCATTCTTCAATTAGTCTCTCAAAATTAATCTCAAAACTTCCACCAACACTCGCAGCTTTCCTCGCAGCTTCTTTGACACAAAGTGCACTATTTTTCAATGATTCATTGCTCATAATCTCTTTGATTGCCTTCCCAATCTCTTCCCCTTTCACCATCTGCTCTCCTCCCCAACCCCAATCCTTCTGCCACATCCCCAACCCACTTCTCTCCACAACCTCTGCGTTTATCTTCTGGTCCCCATGCTGTGGCCATGCCAATACTCTCACTCCATACATGCTGCTTCACTGATTGAGTTCCAGCCACAGTGACTCACAAACCCTCCAATAGAAGGGTGATCAAGAATCGCCCTTTGATCCACCCATGTCTTCACAACAAGCCCTTTTTCCTTCAACCCCTGCATGAGTTCTTCCCCCACCACTTTTTCCAATTCCTCTTCCTCTTCGCTATCAACAATCTTAACCTTCACAACCCACAAAAATCTACACACACTTTTCAATAACCCATCTCCCATCTCTCTAATTTGCTCCCTTTTCATAGAAGTTCTACTTCCAAAGCAAACATAAACTACAGAATCTTGCGGTTGACCATTTAGCCACTTCAATGGTGAGTCTGCATCCCCATCATTTGATTTTAGCTTCTCAAATTCACACGGCATAAAAGGACCAAGAGCAAACACAGGAGGCAATCCATCTCTTAATTTTAGTGCTTCTATTGACTCTGCTTCTAGTTCTTCAAAAGTATTGACCAAAACCCCGTTTAGCTTCCTGAGCTTTCTACCATCTTCCGTGAATATCTTCGCAAAAAGACTGTTTGGGACAAGAAGCAATGGAGGAATTGACGATGTGGGTACAGGTGAAATCCCTGGAATTTCAAGAACATCAGATGCACTAGTAGCACCGTCAGCAACACTAGGGAAATATGAATAGAATGAGAACATTCTAGCTGATGAGGTAAATAAAATATAGCTCTGAAGACAAAGGGCGTCAGTTACTGGAATCATAGGGGAAATCAAGGTCATGTCATAAACGAAAGCAGAGAGAGGAGGGGAAATTGAAGAGAGCACAGGAATGAGAAGGTGAGCCGAGCGGCGAACAGATTCCCATCGCAGCCAAAAGGGGTCATTGGAGTTAGCAGTGGTTGGATCAAAAGGGAGAAGATCAAAATCAACTCGGTTTATTTGAGGGAATGAGGATTCAAACCTAGACAACAGCTCGGACTCCGCAAGGGAGACTGTAGATTTAGCAGTGATGAGGGTGACTCTGCAACTGTGACTATAGATGCAAGCCTTAAAAATGGTATTAGATGCCCCATGCCGGCATTGGGAAGGAGTGCAACATGCATAGCGTGTTCACACATTATTGTGAGGTTTCTGAAAGCAATTTTTGGCAGATTTGCCTAGGGTCTGTGTTGGTGAAAGGGGGTTGACTTGAGCTGTTGATGGAAGAACACTAACACATGTGAAGCATTAAGGAGGAGAACAGGAAACCATGCGTTCGGCTTCTCTACCTTTCTTGAGTGAATACTTCTTAAAATTAATTCAAGTATTTAAATAAAAAATCAAGTTTTAATCTTAGAGTACAAATATGCTAAAATTTTACTTATAAGAGTTGTATTACTATATTAAATCATTTCTTCAATCTTATCTCTCTTTCTCTCTCTCAACTACATATGTATTAATTAAACCTAACTCAATGGATCAAGAAAGAATTGAATAAGGATATTTTAGACAATGGTATTATTACAATATTTTAAAACATGTGCATTAAACTTAAAGACTAAAGATATAAAATGGAGGAAGTATGTACTAGTGTAGCACCCATCGGATACGAAGGGTCATAACTAGAAGATAAATGAAAATGAAACTTGTAACAACGTAATATGAAGCCATCAGATGCAGAGAGAGAGAGAGAGTTCACACGGGGAGGAGGAAAAGAATCAAGTCTTTCTTTATTACTTTTATGAATCAATGACACAACAAGGCCCCTCTCTTGAACTAATCCCGCCTAATTCCTTTATTTACTTAAGTTACAACAGTTACAAGTGTCACACAAAATCCCTAAACCACACTAGCCTCCTTGACTCCCTCTTTTGCCTGCCCACTCCTTCTGATGCGTCCACGTGAGCAACTATATCACCATCCAATCTATTAAACTACTTTAGTTTGTCTAAAACTAATATTATTCAAGTATTTAATAATATTATTTTGATAAAAAAGTATTTAATATATTATTAATATTATTCAAAACACTCCAAACATTTCCAATTCAGTAGATATGCTCCATCTAAATGTACAACTTAAACACTCTAAACATTACCCAAGAAATAGAATAAATCATTAAGACTCTTAACCCGATAAAATATTTGTTACTATTTAGTTGCACGTTAAGAGCTTACTACATCCTGTGTTCTTTTTATCATTTATTTATCAATCAGCATATACAATGATTTTTGAGCTTTATGTTCATCAAATTTGATTTCAATTTTTCTTATTGCAAAAGAAAGCATAAGCTGGGAAAAAAATCCTAAGAATCTTGGCGGAGGCAGGGTGGAGGATGGCTTTCCACGTGGGTTTAATATTTTAATCTATGATACCCTAGACAACCTTAGTAGGTTTCGTGGTGTCATTCTGTCATTGACATGATTCACAGCATGGCAAACTATAGAAAATGCTTGTGCATTAGATCGTGAAGTAACTCACTTATATATATATATATATGGAAATCAATCCACTTAATTACTCCAATAGTAAGTGAATAAATTTACTCACAATCTCATTCTTCAATTTTAGTTTGCAATCAATGGTTCTTATTTCTTCACTAAAGAGTTGAAACGGTTTTATTTTGTGCATACCTAATTTTAGAAACAAAAGGCCACAAATATAGTCAATCCAAAACTCCGACTACTCTCCAACTTTATCAAACACATCCTAATTTAGCACATATAATACCTACACGATTATAATTATTATTATTATGATTATTATTACTATTATTATTATAAAAATAATAATAAATTCTAGGACCCACTTGGTTATGTTGAATCCAACTAAAAAACATTCACAATATAACTTGTTTGCCAAACAATCATTTTAATATACGATAGATTATTTTATAATTGACATGATTCACAACATGTCTAACTACAAAAAATGCTTGTGCGTTAGATCCTGAACTAACTCACTTTTATATATATATAGGAATCAATCCACTTAATTACATCAATAGTAAGTGAATAAATTTATGCGCAATCTCATCCCTCCTTTTAGTTTGCAATCAATGGTTCGTATTTCTTCACTAAAGAGTTGACACGCTTTTATTTTGTGCATACCTAATTTCAGAAACAAAAGGCCACAAATATAGTCAATCCAAAACTCCAGCTACTCTCCAACTTTACCAAACACATCCTAATTTAGCACATGTAATACCTGCATGATTATAATTATTATTACTATTATAAACTCTAGGACCCATTTAGTTGTGTTGAATCCAACTCAAAAGCATTCACAGGATCATAATTATCATGAACTCTAGGACCCACTTGGATACGTTGAATCCTTTATGCGATTGATTTAATCCCATATTAGATTAGTAGTGTAGAAGGGGAGGGAAGCATCACACATGAGAGGGAGTGAAAGAGAGCTGAGAATGCTAGAAAGCAGAGACTGGTACTTGGCAGCATATGCAGCAGAGGGCATTCCAACATCGGATCATCTTAAACTGCGCACTGTGGTGGTGGACATTGATTCAATCCCAGATGGACATGTTGCCCTTGAGACGCTCTTCATCTCCGTAGAGCCATACATGCGTACCAGACTCACTGGCCTCCAGGAAGGCATTTCCCTCTACCAATTTCAGCTTAACCAGGTAAGTACTAAGCTTCTTACTTGCTACTAGTATTCTCAACACTCAAGATAACTATAGAGTTAAATTAATTGATTTATGCAGGTGATAAATGCGTTTGGGGCTGGAAGGGTAATCCGATCAAATGACAGTAACTATAAAGAGGGTGATGTGGTTTTGAATCCATTTTCTCCAGTTGCTGAGTATTGTGTCATACCCTCTCGGTTCCTCAGAAAACTTGATCCTACAAATGGGATTCCATTACTAGATTATTTCAAAACTTTAGGTGCCTTTCTGTTGTCTGCTTTTATTTTATTTTAATAACTTGATCTTGAAGAAAATTTTAAAATGATTGGCATTAATAATATGTGTGTGGATGAGTTAATTATAACAGGACCACCGGGATTTGCAGCATGGTTGGGAATAGAAGTAGTAGGTGATCCAAAACCAGGTTCCAATGTGTTCATATCTGCAGCCTCAAGTGCTGTGGGATTGTGTGCTGGCCAACTGGCTAAGATCAGAGGTTGTAGGGTCGTCGGAAGTACTGGCACTGATGAAAAGGTAAACGTATATCTTTCAATTGCTTCTGCTTTAAACAGAACATAGCTATCAAGTTATATAAATATTTTAAATTACGGTGAAATACAGGTGAAACTTATTAAAGTGAAATTTGGGTATGATGATGGATTCAATTACAACAAGGAAACAGATCTTGATGCTGCCTTAAGCAAGTAATAAATTCTTATTCTTTTTTCTTTTTTTTCTAACTTTCTTTTCTTCACTCCCTGCTTATTACAGATGACTATTGATTCATTTATACGCTTGGATTATGCAGATATTTCCCAAATGGCATTGATGTGTACCTTGATAATGTTGGTGGTAAGATGCTTGCAGCTGTCCTTAACCATGTCAACCCACATGCACGAATACCACTTTGTGGGATGATATCTCAATATAATAAGGTATCATTTGAACAAAGTCAATACACTCCATTGCATTTGCTAGTTGTGTGACAGTTTGTTTATAAACTATTCCTTACACCTCAATATATTTATGTGCATTGGTATTTCTACTATAGAGTAGCTAATCAATTTTGGCTTTGGTGCAGGTTTGGACCGAGAGAGAACGCGTGAGAAATCTTTTGAATATGGTGGGCAAGGAAGCAAAAAGATGGAAGGTTTTATGATATCGTCCTACTTGGACCGTTTAGGAGATTTTGCTAAACAAATGGAAAGTTACCTAAAAGATGGCAAGATTAATTCTAAGAATAAAATAAACTTTGGAATTGATAGCTTGCTTGACAGCTTAGCATCCTTATTCTCTAGCACTAATATTGGAAAAGTAGTTATTCAAGTTAAGGTATAATGTCCAAACGGTACACATATTACACATATGATATATGATATATGTGTATATTTCATGATTGTAATGATTAAACACTTCATGTTTGAGTTGGTGTGTAGCTAAGTAAAATCTTATTTCATCTTCAACTCAGCTTTGCTTTTTGTTGGTCATACATAACTTGTATCAAAATTAATCAATGTCTAATATAATATTAGATGTTAAATAAATTTGACAAATAAAAATTGTTAATGAGCTTTCTTTTGTCTCTTATCTCATTAGCCTCTTAACCTCTCAAGTAGAATTTAAACTCAATGAATTGGAACTTATTATTTAGACATTTTTATTAGGTTAGTAAATATGTTTGATTTGATATATTTTGACTTACATATTGAGATCTATGTATATTGCAAATTTCAAGAGGTTCCATCATAATGCATTGTAGTGGAGCATTTACAACATTTCTAAGATTTTTAAAGGGGAAATACTTGGTTTTTGACCTTAAGCTCATTGTAATATGGAACTTATCATAGCTCTTTAGTTTGATGTGTACAAGTGCCGCTACATGTAAATATATCTATTATGATTAATTTGTTGGACATACCATCTTGCAAACTTCAAGTTGCAAGCTTACAATAAACAAACATGTAACTATTTAATTGATGTATCCATTAAAATCATAAAATATCTAAATGGTCTACATGGTGGGTGTACCCTTATATGTGTTCCACAAAACTAAGGGATTTTGTCCAACTTTGGCATTCTTTGAGAGAAAAAACAAGGCATGAGAATTGACTAGATTAAAGAATCTTCAAGTTTTTCAATATGTAATCATGTGAATTTTCAATAATCTTTTACATTATATTGATTTGGGATGGCTTAACTGACTATGTCAATTTGCAAACTTATTACGTTCTATGAACTTTCAGTTTACAATAACAAGTAATTAGTTGTAGTTACATATATGTAGTACATACTAGAAGAAAATGTGGATAATTTTTCCAATAAAATACTCAATACTTCCATCATTTGATGTCTCAATTTGGTATCCACATTATGCAAAAAATCAATGAATGATTCTGTTCCTCCAAATAACAATTTACTAGTTCTACAAGAACTTTCAATTATCCTTTTTTTCTCCTTTTCTCCATTAAGAAATAATTTTCTAGCTCTTTTAGAGCTTTCTTTTATTTTTGTTCTACCAAATATGATATTATTATTGGCTTCTAATATTGATAGAGATATTTTATCTGTGAAGCTAAAAATAAATCAAATGACAAATTAAAATATGGTAAAATAAACAGTAATACATTAATTCAATATTGATTAAAATATTCTTGATATATATATATATATATATATATATATATATATATATATATATATATATATATATATATATATATATATATATTCATGATCTCTACCAAAAACTAATCCAGACTAATTAAATTAACAATCAAACAAAATATACAACCATTTGCTCACATTTTTCCTTTTTCATTCTTCATTATTTTCACTTCTGTTAAGAATATTATCCAATAGGAGGTACTCATACACTTAATTTTGGGAAGGCACCCTGTTAATATACAAGTGTTTAGGGGGGGGGGGTGGTGTGGGGGGTGGGACTCCCAACATTAATCGCAATCCCCATATCAAAAGTTACAATATAATACTTTTCAAAATATATCCTTGACCATATCTGTATATTCTTCTCTCATTTCTTGGTGGTGAGATTTATTTTTAAATAACAATGGTTGCAACTATGTCCAAGCCCATTTATAACAAAAATTGCTACATTCACTTTAAGGAATTGAACAAATCTAATTGAATACGAGACTTATGATTTCTCATCAAAAGCTTTGTATTTCTATAAACTTTTTCTTGATATTGCTACTGCTTAAGAAATTTCAAGGCATAAATATAGAGAGGGTTTTCCTTTTAATCAGTAGAGACAAATATTTATGAATCAGAAAGAAATAATATTGAAAACAATTTCAATTCAAATAAATCAATAATTAAATATCATTTACATAAAAATCAATTGTTACATAATATCTTTTAACTAGTAAAGAAAATTGTCATATGAATGTCTCTTTATGCTTTCAAATGAAATAATTACTATTTATCTATGGAATCATTGATTCTTGAGACAAGAAGAGATCATAGTTATTTTGCTAAAATAATCACAAAAGTAAATTTTTAATACTCTCTTATTTATGATCGAAGAAAATAGATTAAAATAGCTAAAATCACAAAAATACATTTTTAGTATTTTTTTTCTATGGTTCTTTTAGACACGTAGCTTATTTATATTATCTCTTACTATTCTATGCTACTGTGCATTTGAACTCAACAAAATTACATAAAATTTATGTTATCACTCTTAAAGGCACATAGGCCTATTTGGACAAATTCATGCTATGGCACTCTAAATTTCATATATCATTTTGCTCATCATTTTATGGCTCTTCAAGAACGATAGACAATATGACATTTAATTAGATCAAATTTGATATCATACTAAAATCATATTTGTTTCTCCTCATAAAGCCGCTTAATATAGCCTCTAAATCAAGCCACTTCATTAAGGATTTTACTAACAAAGTCTTGGCAGACTTCCCAATGGATATATCTCAGAAGAAAAACCATATAGAATTTCAAGCAAATTCCAAAAATATCACATGGGAATTTGCTCTAAAAGAATAAGCGTATAAGCACTTGAAATAGGCATCAATGCGCCACAACCATGAACTCAATTAGTAAAAATGTATTGATATACCCAAGAACCAATTAAAAAATGGAGCAGCATATGTATCAAGTTTCATTGACATGGATATGGCAAAAAGAATAGAACTATGACTTGATAAACAATTTGGAATTGGTTCACATAATAATATCAATCCCATCGGGATGTAAATGTATAAGTATATATATTAAATTCCACAAAATCATTTAAACCAACTAGAATGTCATGCCTGTTTAGATTGAGATTCTATCAGAAGTTAGACTGCTGAGGTTGCTAATTTTCCATGATATCCTCACTTTGGGAATAATTGAGAGAGTAAAACTATCGTGTTAATAACATGTTGTAAAAGTAAATTAAATTGAGAACAACAAAAAAACCATAAGAGATGAGAGAATAGAAAAAATAATTCCTTAAACCCTCTATTTATAAATTCTATTATAGGAACCCTCTAGTTACAGGTAATTATTTTAAAAGTTAAGAGTTATAATTTAAATTCAATGATAGATAAATCAAAGATCAAGAGTTAAAATGGAATCAAAATCAAAAACAAATATTTATCAGTGCACTTTTCAAATCCAATTAGACTCAATCAAAACTATATCCAAATTGCCGAATACTTCAATGATATTTTGTAATAGGAAAAGTACACCAGCAGATGACAGTGTCACTATCAACAAAGTTACAATGGAATGGAAACAATTTATCAATGTAATGGGCAGGTTGTAACATAGTCTTCCACTTACTAATTCACAATGCACATAAAACTGTTGTCAGAGCATCCTTTTATTCAATGGCAGTGATTTTAAGGTCTTTGGAGAAGTGGATTTTGAAAAGAAGCTGAGCTAGAGTTGCGGTTGAGTTTTTATTGCTCCAAATTGGAACTGATTTAGGAAGACTAAGCTCGGAAAAGGTTGTCATAGAAGCCATTGCTAGCAACCTCTTCTGGTTTTGTTGAGCGTAAAGCAGAAGAATTTACATTCTTTAAAAAAATATACAAAGAATTTATATAATTGAATAAATCAATTGTGTAGAAACACAGAACGAAGAGGTGCAAACTGCATTGAAAGGAAGGATAGAATGAAAAAATAAGAAAATGGATGTTATGAGAGTGTGACGTGATTTTTAATGAAATAATATAGGCCATTAGATTTGATTAAAATTAATGGATAAGATGGATAGTAAATTTTCATACTTACTCTTGAAGTTAATAAATCTCTCATAACAGGAGAGAAGAAAAAAAGATAATAAGTTTAAAACCTACTAATGACTTCTTCTTTTTTTTAACTTGGATTTCCAGCTTTCATCAAATTGGAAAATTAGAATCCTTCCTTAAAGAAAACAAATAGGTCACTGTTTGTAAAAAACAAGAAAAAGAAAAGATAACACAGCATAAATTTTTGTCTCTTATATAATTTCTTAAAATACTTCAGTATTAAATAAAACTTTATCTGTAGTACTGGATAAATTATTAAAATCTTATAAATCATTAAACTATGGTATAAGCATTTATCCAAAATACTATTGAATAAAAGTTTGTCTATGATACTGAATAAATTCTTAAAATTTTGTAACTCATTAAATTATGGGACAAGCATTTGTCCAAGATATTAGACAAAAATTTTAACTCCGCTATTTTTCAAACCACCATATAATTCTTTATACTTTAACTAATTAAATCAATAGCAGCAAGTCTAAATTACCGGTGACCAGTGAGGTACCAGCAATAGTTAACGACCTTTTTTTAATTTTTATTATAGATTACTTTAATTGTTATAAAATATCAAAATCTTATTATATGTTTTTTTTATAAAACAACATAATACAAAATGTATTACTACAAATTTAATATAAATGATATAAAAAAATTTTATTCAATACATTAGCAACAAATAATAAACAGTATAAAAAGTTTTATTATAACTAAATTTTTCGTGATACACTAATTTTTTATATTTCCAATATTACGTATCAATCTCACTCGTAATGTTTTCACGTTAGAAAAATATGAAAAGGTGAAAATTATTTATCCATTTTTTGTAAACAAAATTATATATCTTTTAGCAAATAAGACAATACACTACACATTACAAAGTAAATTTAACTTCCAAACAACAAAGGCCATTACTTTTGGGACACCTTATTTTCAAACGTAGAGACTTCGAAATTTGCAAATTGTAATTGTTTTTATGTAAGGATTTTGAGATTCGTAAACTGTAATTCTTTTCAAAATTAGTTCTTGTGGATTTCAAAGTTTGTTAGCTTTGAAGTTTCTATCAATAGACTTCAAAGTCCGTACAGAACATAAGTTTTCTCTTTAAAAAAAAAAATTAATATTAAGAATAATGTTAAAACAGGCTCAGGCTCAGGCTCAGGCTCCTGGAGTGTCAGTAGGAGTATGCCAAAAGAAACGCGCAATGACAAAAGATTCCAAGCCTAAAAAAGAGAAAACGACAAACTCAAATCCAATGAAAAACAACAGAACCTTATCAAATCAATGGTCAAAGGATGAGGAAGTGAAGCAAGGGGAATGGTCCCCTGCCTCCTAAGGGAAAATTAGATTTGCTATCAACAAGAACAGCCCCCTCCATGGTTGGCCATTATCACCTTCCAACTCCCTTTGTGGCTCCATGGTTGGCCATTATCATCTTCCAAATCCCTTTGTGGCTAAGTTATTATATTCCTATGATTTAATCTACTAAGAATCCATTAAGCATGGTGGATTCCATGTAGGTATCTTCATAATGAATTAACTAATAAAATTTCATTGGTTTTATCATAAATTGTACAATAAGATTACCATTATTGCCAATTGAAATACTCACCACACTACAAACACTTCAAAGATTACTCAGTTTATTATCGATTACACACGAGAGATTTAACATAATTGACAATCATACATTAAAATACAAAAAAAATACCCACTGAAATACAGAGCCAAATGAGAACGAAGACATCAAGAAAAAAAACCTAAAAAATAAAAATAAAACAAAAGAAATATAGGGTCAAGTGTTCCTATCTTTCTTCTTCCATTCCTTAATTAATCTCTCAAGATTAGTCTGACAACTTCCACCAACACCAACAGCTTTCCTTGCAGCTTTTTTAACACAAAATGCACTGTTTTTCAAAGGTTCATTGCTCATCATCTCTTTGATTGCCTTCCCAATCTCTTCCCATCTCACCATCTACTCTCCTCCCTAACCCCAATCCTTCTGCCACTTCCCCAACCCACTCATCTCCACAACCTCTGCGTTTAACTTTTGGTCTCCATGATGTGGCCATGCCCATACTCTAACTCCATACCATGCTGCTTCAATGACTGACTCACAAACCCTCCAACAGAAGGGTGACCCAAAATCTCCCTTTGATCCACCCATGTCTTCACAACAAGCCCTTTTTTCCTTCAACCCTTCATGAAGTCTTCTCCCACAACTAGTTCCAATTCCTCTTCCTCTTCACTATCAACAATCTTATCCTTCACAACCCACAAAAATCTACACCCACTTTTCAATAACCCATCTCCTAGCTCTCTAATTTGCTCCCTTTTCATAGCAGTTCTATTGCCAAAGCTAATATAAATGACAGAATCACATGGTTGACCATTTAGCCACTTCAATGGAGAATCTAAATCCCCATGATATGATTTTAGCTTCTCGAATTCACATGGCATAAAAGGACCAAGATCAAACACAGGAGGCAACCCTTCAGTCAATTTTCCACATTCAAGTGCTTCCATTGACTCTCTTTCTAGGCCTTCGAAAGTATTGACCAAAGCCCCATTTAGTTTACTAAGCTTTCCACTATCCTCCATGAACATCTTAGCAAAGAAACTATTACGAACAAGAAGCAAAAGAGGAATTGATGATGTGGGTACAGGTGAAATAGCTGGAATTTCAATAACATCACAAGCACTAGAAGCACCATTAGCAACACTAGGGAAATATGAATAGAATATAAAAGGCGTGTTGCTACTCTCTATTGGTCCTCAAGCTTGCTCCTACTCTTCAGAAGACAGCACCATTCCATTTGTGGGAGTGAAAGTTTGGAAGAGAAACAGAGACACGAAGAAGGGTGCATTTACAATGGCGAGAGGTAAGCCTTGATCCATTCGCTTCCGCATTTGATTCCAAATGTGTGTACTGTGTTCATAACATATTGAATCGATATAGATTATGGTTTACATTTGGTATCAGAGCCTTTTATGCCTCTGCCTTGCATTTTTCCTTTCACGGTTTGAAGTTGGGCACTAAGATTTGGTGTTGTTAATTGCATGTAAAGATTAGGAATTGATAGTAAATTGAATTTCTATGCGTTCTGGGCTTTAAAATAGTTGTTTTAACATTCAAAATGGCTGGAAACCATTGGGTTTTCCGTTCGGGTCCACGGGTCGACAACTGGGTCAAATCGACCTGGCTGAAGGTTGAAGACAACTCAAGCTACAAGTCATTTTGGGTGATGACGAAAATGACATGTAGTTTTTAGCGAAACGACATGTAGTTTTTAGCAAAACGACTTGTCGTTTTGTTGCTGGCTAAACTACATGCCGTTTGGGTATGTGTAAAATTAAATCCCGTTTTGTGTGGCTACTGGGATTCAAACCTAGGTCCCCACGGCCACAACGTGGACTCTTTGCCACTGAACCACAACACCTTGATGTCTCTAGAATTCAATTTTCATCCTTAAGTTTATATATTTTGGGTGAATTTTTATATGTTACCTAATTGAGTTTATTTATTTGCATATATTAAATTGTTGTTTATTTTTCCATATTTGATTAATATGTTTAAATTATTTATTTATTTTATTGAATTGTATGTTTTATTTAGTGTTTATTTAAGCATACAATTTTAAGTTAAATAATTTATGCACATTGAAGTTTATGTTTTTATGCAAATATTTAGTTCCTTAATGAGAATTAATTAATTTTAAGTGATTAATATAATTTTAATTAATTAGAGAGTAGCCACATCATCTTTAATTAATTAGAATTATATATTAAGTTTAAGGATCACATTAAAACATTAGTTGTAATTAATCATATGTGATATAATAAAATTTACCCACAGGAATTTTGTTATATTAGTATGATTAGTTAGGATAAATATTAAATTATATTTCTTAATCTACCCACAGGAATTAAGAAAAGAAACATAATTTGATAGTTTTATCATAAAGTTGTAAAATGAATTTAAGTGAGTAAAACTTTAGCCCACAGACAAGTTTTATGTCACTTGATTCATGGATTCGAGCATGTTTTACATTGGTAAAACATGACATTTATTTTTAAGGCCTCAAATTTTAGTTAATAAGCATGTATGGTTAAAAATTTGCAGTTATTCAACCTGTGAACATTTCTGATATTAAGTGTGACATTCCTGAATTAAAGGGTGATAATTATAAAGTGTGGAAAGAGAGAATCCTTCTCCATTTGGGATGGATGGATGTTAATTATGCCATAAGGAAAGACGAACCACCTGCCATCACTGTAACCAGCACTCCAGATGCTGTTGATCTTTATGAAAAATATGAGCGATCTAATCGCCTCTCTGTAATGTTAGTAAAGACCAAGATATCAGGTAGTATCCGTGGTTCTATCGAACAGCATGATAAGATCAAAGACCTTCTGAAAGCCATCAATGAGTAGTTTACAACATCTGACAAGGCTCTTGCCAGCACTTTAATTATGCAATTTTCATCCATGAAGCTCACCGAGATTAGAGGCGTGCGTGATCATATCATGCGCATGAGGACATGCCGGCTCAGCTTGAAACTTTGGAAGTTAAGATGTCAGAATCTTTCTTGCTTCATTTCATCCTGAATTCTCTGGCCTAACAATATAGTCCCTTCAAGATATCTTACAACACATATAAAGATAAGTGGTCAATTAATGAACTTATGACCATGTGTGTCCAAGAAGAAGGGAGGTTGGCAATGGAAGAGGGTGAAAAAGTGAACTTGACTACCCAAGGAAAGAAAATGAAGAATTAAGCCAAGGGAAATGGTAAGATTCCTCCGTAGCTAGATATCAAGAAAGAGTCAAAGTGCTTCTTGTGCAAGAAGAAGGGGCACATAAAGAAAGACTATGCAAAGTTTAAGATTTGGCTTGAGAAAAAACTTACTCAACTTTCATTTGTTTGTTATGAATCTAACATGGTTAGTGTTAATCATGACACATGGTGGATTGATTATGGTTCTACAATCCATGTTTCTAATACCTTGCAGGGTATGCAAAACCTAAGGAAACCAGTGGGAAGTGAACAATACATATATTCAAGCAGCAAGATGAGTTCATGTGTAGAAGCATTGGAACGTGCTGTTTGGTTTTAAGTAGCGGTTTTGTATTATGTTTGGAAAAGACTTTTTATGTCCCAAATTTCTCTAGAAATTTGATTTATGTTTCAAGACTTGTACCTTTGGGTTTTTCCTGTAACTTTTCGGATTATGGTTTCAGTTTATCACATGAATCTGAAGTTATTGGTTATGGTACTTTGTCTAATGGCCTTTATTCTATTCAATTACAAAATAATCCTGCTTATAATTCTATGCACGTTACTGCTGGGGTTAAACGATGTGTTGTGAATGAGGAATCCTCTATGTTATGGCATCGAGATTAGGATATATCTCCATTGAAAAGAATTAAAAGATTAGTAAACGAATGAGTACTTTGTACTTTGGATTTTGCTGATTTTGAGACTTGTGTTAATTGCATTAAGGGTAACTAAACTAACAAGTTTAAAAGAAGTGTAAAGAGGAGCACAAACTTGTTAGAAATCATACATACAGATATTTGTTGTCCAGACATGGATGCAAGTAGTCTGAAATACTTTATTACCTTTATAAATGATTATTCACGATATATGTATCTCTACTTACTTCGTTCTAAGGACAAAGCTTTGGATGCCTTTAAAGTATTTAAGGATGAAGTGGAGAATCAGTGTGGAAAGCAAATTAAGATTGTGAGATTAGATAGAGGTGGAGAGTACTATGGTAGATACACCGAGAGTGGACAAGCACCTAGTCCATTTGCTAAGTTTCTTCAAGAACAAGACATTGTTGCCCAATACACCATGCCCGGTTCTCTAGATCAAAATGGTGTAGTAGAAAGAAGAAACTAAACCTTAATGAAAATGGTGAGAAGTATGCAGAGTAACATAAAACTCCCAGAATTCTTGTGGACTGAAGCCTTAAAGACGGTTGTGTATATATTAAACCGAGTTCCTACCAAGGCTGTCCCAAGGATGCCTTTTGAGTTATTCAACTGTTGGAAACCAAGTTTGCAACATATATGCATTTGGGGATGCCCGTCTGAAGTGAGAATTTATAACCCACAATAAAAGAAGCTAGACCCAAGAACCATAAGTGGGTATTTCATTGGATATACTGAAAGGTCCAAAGGGTATAGATTCTATTGTCCATCTCATAGCACTAGGATTGTGGAGTCAAGAAATGCAAAATTTCTTGAGAATGACTTGATCAGTGGGAGTGATCATTTACAAGATCATTATGAAGCTCAACCCTCTAGTTCAAGTGATAGATTGATTGTCATTCACACCCTTCAAGTTCAAATGGGTGTTAGACAACCAGTTGTTGAGGTTCCACAAGCTGTTGATATTGATCCTGTAGATCAAGTTGTTGTTGAGGAACAAGATAATATTGAACAACCAGTTGAGCAACCGGTTGAACAACAAGTTCCTCAAGAGGATGCTGAAACAACATTAAGAAAATCTACTAGAGCTAGGAAATTAGCTATACCTAGTAATTATGTAGTGTATCTGCAAGAATCAGACTACAACATTGGAGCCAAAAATGATCCTGAAACATTTTCATAAGCCATGAGTTCTAAGAATCGAACTTATGGTACAACTAATGGTGTAAAAGCCGATGAGATGGATTCTATGGCTTCTAACAGGGTCTGGAATCTCGTCGAGTTGCCTAATGGTGTAAAAGCCGTTGGATGTAAATGGGTCTTTAAAACTAAGAAAGACTCACGAGGCAACATTGAGAGACATAAAGCAAGACTCGTTGCTAAAGGATTCACTCAACATGAAGGAATCGACTACACGGAGACATTTTCTCCTATATCTAAGAAAGTTTCTCTCCAAGTAATTATGGCGTTGGTAGCTCATTTTGACTTTGAGTTACATCAAATGGATGTGAAAATGACGTTCCTCAATGGTGACCTAGAGGAAGAGGTTTACATGAAATAACCAAAAAGATTCTCCTCTAGTGATGGTGAGCACTTGGTCTGCAAGCTTAATAAATCCATATATGAATTGAAATAGGCCTCCCGTCAATGGTATTTGAAATTCCATGAAGTCATCACTTCATTTAGTTTTGAAGAGAACATCATGGATCAGTGTATATACTAGAAGGTTAGTGGGAGCAAGATTTGTTGTATATGGATGATATTTTACTTGCAACCAATGATAAGGGTTTGCTATATGAGGTGAAACAATTCCTCTCAAAGAACTTTGATATGAAGGATATGAGTGAGGCATCTTATGTCATTGGCATTAAGATCCATAGAGAAATATCTCGAGGCATTTTGGGTTTGTCTTAAGAGACCTATATCAACAAAGTTTTAGAGAGATTTCGGATGAAGGATTGCTCACCAAGTGTGGCACCCATTGTGAAGGGTGACAAGTTCAATTTGAACCAATGCCCAAAGAATGATCTTAAGCGAGAACAAATGAAGAACATTCCTTATGCTTCAGTTATTGGAAGCATAATGTATACTTAGGTATGCACAAGACCACTGGGAAGATATCAGAGTAATCCAGTTATAGACCACTGGAGAGTTGCAAAGAAAGTCATGAGATACCTTCAAGGGACAAAAGACTACATGCATATGTACAGACAGACTGATAATCTGGAAGTGATTGGCTACTCCGATTCAGACTTTGCTGGCTGTATTGATTTACAGAAATCAACATCTGGTCATATTTTCATGCTAGTTGGTGGAGCTATTATATCTTGGAGAAGTGCAAAGTAGACCTTGACTACCACTTCCACTATGGAGGTTGAGTTCATATCTTGTTTTGAGGCTACCTCGCATGGTGTATGGTTGAAGAGTTTCATGTCTGGGCTTAGAGTTGTGGACTCTATTTCTAAGCCATTGAGGTTGTACTGTGACAACTTAGCTGTGGTATTTATGGCTAAAAACAACAAAAACGGTAGTCGAAGTAAGCATACTAACATCAAGTATTAAGCCATAAGAGAATGTGTTACGGAAAAGAAAGTGGTCATTGAGCACGTTAGCACTGAGTTGATGATTGTTGATCCTTTGACTAAAGGCATGCCACCCAGAAATTTTAATGATCATGTAGTACGAATGGGACTTGGGTCTATGATGTAATTTTCGTTGTAAGAACGATGTTGTTTTAATGAAACTCTATTTGTGATGTTTTCTCATTTCAGTTTTGTGCACATGTTGACTTATTTATTGTGAGAAATATCATTTCGTTTGGACCTAGAATAAACATATGGTTTATTCACTAAGTTTGAGGGTTAGTGTTGAGAGACTTTATATATTGCAATACATGGAAAATAATACTCACTATAAGAGGACTTATCGCCATGGTTAGTATATTTTGTTTTTCTATATAGTGAATGTTAAATTATATGGACCAAGTGGGAGAATGTTGGAATTTTTACGTTGGAATTCCTTCAGAAAGTGGTCCATATTGTGACCACATTCATCCCACGTTCATCCCACTTCAAGCAACATTCCATAACGCTCCCATGACCCATGAACGCTTGCCGATTTCTAGCACATGTCATTGACTCCTCCATGATGGGCAGAGGAGTATAAAAGGCGTGCTGCTACTCTCTGTTGGTCCCTAAGCTTGCTCCTACTCTTCAGAAGACAGCACTATCGCGTTTGTGGGAGTGAAAGTTTGGAAGAGAAACAGAGACACAAAGAAGGGTGCATTTACAATGGCGGGAGGAAAGCCTTCATCCATTCGCTTCCGCATTCGATCCCAAATATGTGTACTGTGTTCATAGCATGTTTGAATCAATATAGATTATGATTTACATAGAATGAGAACATTCTAGCTGATGAGGTAAAGAAAATATAGTTCCGAAGAGAAAGGGCTTCGGTTACTAGAATCATCGGGGAAATCAAGGTCATGTCATAAACAAAAGCAGAGAGAGGAGGGGAAATTGAAGAGAGCATAGGAATGAGAAGGTGAGCAGAGCGGTGAACAGATTCATATCGCAGCCAAAAGGGGTCAATGGAGTTAGTAGAGGTTGGATAAAAAGGGAGAATATTAAAATCGACTCAGTTTATCTAAGGGAATTAGGATTTAAACCTAGACAAGAGTTCAGATTCCGCAAGGGAGACTGTGAGTTTAACAGTGATGAGTGTGACTCTGCAGTTGTGTTGGACAAGAAGAGCACCAAGTCTTACAAATTTTGTTAGATGGCCCATGCCGGCATTGGGAAGGAGTGCTACGTGAACAAACATGGGTTTGAGGTTTCTGAAAGCAGCTTCTCTGCAAATTTGCTTAATGCTAAGGTTTGTGTAGTGAAAAAGGGTTGGACTGTTTATGGAAGGAATGGTTAGAGCATTGAAAGCAGGCATAAGAGCTTTAATTTTTACAAGGACAATTTTAATGTGTACATTTATTAGGGTAAGCCATTTTTACACTTAGACATTTTATAGAGTTATTTGCAAGATAAATTGTGAATAAAAAGTAGATATATCCAATCTGCAGTAAATCTAATGTGTTGTAGTTTTATAGTGTCTCATTTCTTCTCTTATCTTTTATATATTTTTAGAAACTTTTTATATTTAATTTTTATAAAAAAAAAAAGCTATATTTTTAATTCTATCTTTATTTATTATAATAATTAAACAAGTTACTTTAATTATTTTGCTATCAGAAATAATAAAAAGATCATATTACATATTCATCATATTATATTGCATATTTTCCGTACTCCATTGTGTATATTCTCTATATATAACAATTAATACAAAATGATAGATATAAAAAAAAATTATTTTTTCAACACATTACTCTATAAAATGAAACAAAATTTTCTTCTAAAAATCATCTTATACTTAGAAAGTATAATCTGAGAGAGTATAATTCATCTAAATAAACACAATTATTTCTCATGTAATAAAAAATAAGACATGAAAGTGGGAATGAGATTTTCTTTGTTTGTGCAAACAGGTTGCATATTTTTGTTAATTTTTTTTTTATAGCACATTTTTATACAATATCACACAAAATATTGTATAATATTAATTTTTTCCCTACAGAAAATGCTTAGAGATACAAGTCAAAAGTATCCTAACACAATTGTTGATTTTTTCCCTACAGAAAATGCCAAATATAAGGTTGGCTGCCATTGTACGTATGGTTCTCAAATCTCCAAGAAGACATTCTTAAAACACTTCCTTAAGGAGAGTACGCATTTAAAATAACACATTAATTAAGAGAATATATAAAATAAAAAATAAAAAGTACGTTAAACACCTTCTGAATAAATGTATCTTTTTTTAATAAAATACGGTAAGCATATTGTCTTTGTAACTATAGCAAAATATATTACTTATTGCAGAGACGCTACTCACAAGTTGCAAATACCAAAAGAGACCGTTTTAAATTTAGGTTACTATTCCAACAATTAACTCTAGGCTGTGTTAAAGACAAATATCATATTACTATTCCAACTTCAACATTTCTTCATCTCGTATCCTTGAGAATGTCATAGTTCAATTATTTGTTGAAGATAAATTAGTTTGCACACTTTAAGTTTCACTATTTTTATTTTCAAAATATTTCATCCTTTTTCTTGTTTTAATCAAACCACCAGTAGTGATTACTACATTGTCCCACCAATTGTTTGTTTTTTTTTTTTTTTTTTTTTTTGGGGAAGAGAGAAGGGGGGGGGAGGAGGAGGGACCAATAATCTACCAGTGTTTCTCAAGAATGAATATTGATATGACTTTGGTGGCCTGGATTTCCTTTTAGACTTTATTGGTTTTCAATAATTTCCTGTTACAATTTTTCCAGACAATTCATTAAGGTTTCTCAAGAATGGACATAGATATGATTTTGGTTGCCTGGATTTATTCTTAAAAGTATGTTTGGTGTAAGGAGACTGTACCTTATTCGAAAGATTGTAACCTATTGACTTTATCAATAAGTTTATAAAATTATTTGAAAAACAAAAAAATAAAAGAAATTATAATTTTAGAAAAATTAACCATTAATAATTCGTTTGTCATTTTTATTTTTTACCTTTTAAACCGGTAATAAATTTTATCCTTATACAATTATTTGCCAAGTAAATTTTACTCTTAAGAGTATGTTTGGGATACGGAGATTGTACCTTATCTGGATGATTGGAACTTGTTGTAGCTTATTTGGATCATTGTAACTTATTAACTTTATCAATAAACTTATAAAATTATTTAAAAGACAAAATATAAAAGATATTGTTAGTTTAGAAAATTAACTATTACTAATTCGTTTGTCATTTTTATTCTTTACCTTTTTAATCTGTAACAAATTTTACTCTTATGCAATTATTGCCCTATCAACTCAACTTAGTTGTTCTCTGGTGACGAATGCCTCTCAATTTTATTTTATTTTTTTGCCACATTTTCTTTTTCCTCTCCTCCCTTTTCCCTTCTCCTTTTCTTTCCTTTTTTTCTTCATCTTCTTCTAAATAGATTTTAACTAGTATGACACGAGTGTTATGCACGTGCTACATGATATATACCTAGATAAAAATAGAGATATAATTAATAACTTAGACACCATAACCAAGTTAACTATATAAATTCCATTTCTTAATGCATATTCTCATATATTTATAAAGTTGTTTTCTAAATGATATTATCACAGGTATCCCTTAGACGAATAAGAGCAAGTATTACAATATTGATATGTTATTGTCATCAGAGTCCAATGGACAATATACATTCACCTAAGAAATGAATTACCTCAGAAATAACGTGCAATGAGAACAAAACATATCATGCATGCACCGACACACAGACAATAGAAAGTTTTATTCAGAAAATAAACGTGGATAAAAGAAAACCCAGAAATATATCATGGGTTTATTCTATGGTCACTATTGTTCCTAGAGTCAGAGTTCAGCATATGCACGGATACTTAAAGTTCATTGCACAGTAGAGAAGGTAGATGAAACTAGGCCTTCTATCGTAAAGCATGACACTGACATTTTGAAGATAACTTCTACCAAACAAGAACATTATACAAGTAATATCGTGATTTGTTAACTTAAAGATATTAAATTTGTAATCATAGAACAATATTGAATATTTTATTATGTGCATGTCAATTTATTTGTGAAATGATTTCATTGAGAAGAGGCAAAGTATCAATAGGGTAAAAGATATGATACCCCCACCAACATTGAATATTAATCTAACATGTGCATGTTTAAAGTCAAATTTATTTGTTAATGCTTTGGGAAGCATATTGTAGGGATCTCTTTAAACTGTTTCCTTTTTTTATTTTTATTTTTTTGACAGCATTCCTTTTTTTATTTTTCTGTACCATGATATGAAAACACATTCTTTTT
Organism: Bauhinia variegata; assembly: GCA_022379115.2. Classification (NCBI taxonomy): domain Eukaryota; kingdom Viridiplantae; phylum Streptophyta; class Magnoliopsida; order Fabales; family Fabaceae; genus Bauhinia; species Bauhinia variegata. The sequence goes on along the minus strand of CM039427.1, from coordinate 2,873,287 downwards.
AAGTGCCAATTAGAATTTTCACCCTTAAGCCACAAAAAAGGCGTGCTCTCGTAGCATAGTCTCAATTATCATGTGGTTCTACAAAGTCCATATATACATATATATAGAGGAGGGGCCAACTTTCTTCTTTTTTTTTAATCATAGTGAGAGGGAAAGTTACCAAGAATTTCAACTTGGAGGTTATGGACTGTTGCGAGTAAAAGTGATAGGATTAAGAAGGTAGACATTCTCCATTATAAGAAAGGGTTGAAAAGAGATATTTAAGTGAAAAGGAATTATCTGCATGCCACGTAATATTTTAGCGAATAAATTCTAACTATTAGATGTAATTGAAATGGATAAATAGTATAAGGAGTAAGAGAGAAGATTTCAATCACTAAGCCACTAAATCAAACTATCGAAAAGGATTTGAAATTATATTTACAATTAATTTAATTCAAAAATTTAAATAATTAGGTAAGCATACATAAATAATTTTATAGTTATCCAACAAGCAAATTAAATTCAAAATCTGTAAATTTCAATTTGTATATATAGTTGAAAAATGAGATGCCAACAAAAAAATAAAAAAAAAATAAAAAAAGTTGTCAGCAAGTGCTACGCAAAAAATGCCATAGATAAGTATTGTTGGCAATTACACTTACGCTTTATAGCTACACAACCCTGGACGTGGTAATGTATGGTTCTCAAATGTCCAAGGGAAGACATCAGAATATCTCTTTTCGAATAAAATAAATTTGTCATCAAGAAAAAATTATTTGATTGAAGATCTCATTTTTATATGATGTAAAGTGGGATTATAGCAAAAGATATATTGCCCATTTAATTTATGTGTACATATTAGAATTTAGACATATATCTAGGCTAAAATACCTAAAAATTACAAAAATATGAATTATTTACCAAAATAATAATGTTCTAACTCTTAAGTGCGGATTTAGTTGGAAAGCACCAAATGAGATAGCACCAGAAAATTTTGAAGGATGCTAAATTTGGCGTCCTTCCCATTAGAAGGGAGGTTGAGCTCTTCAACTTATTTATTTAAAAAAAAAAAAGGCTCACTTTTCTATATTCTTTTAGTCCTACCTTAATCCCTCTCTTTTGGGTTATCTTTATATGAAATTCTCTATTGTCAATATACCTTAAGTGGCATTTGTAAATATTTAACACTTTGTCATGCTTGGTGTTTTTTTAAGTGTGTAACTTGATCAAATATCGCTAAAACTACATAACTTTGTGTAAGATTATTCATTCTGATAATATAACCACTGGCTTTCATACATTTTTTCTGGAAGACACGCACTAGAAACAAAAACACTCAGTTTGGTCGACACATACCATCACAAGAGAGCCTTAAAAATTTGTTGTGTAAGAGTCAAAATTTTGAAAAGCCATAACTTTGTGCCTGAGTGTCTTTTGGGTGATATGCGTGTCTATTTCAAGTAACTTTTTGAGATCTACCAAGCTATGAACACCCAGAGAGGGTTTATCAGTTTTTTTTTTCAAAAGAGGCCTTTCTGACACTCCTTTTGAGTATATCTAACTTCTTCTTACTTGATTGTATGACTTTAATATAATTTTTCTTCTAAATAAGCTGTCCAAATTGAGTGTTTTTTATTTTCTATGCATGTTTCTCAAAAGACAAATGAAAATGAGTGCTTACAATGTCAGAACAGATAGTTTTACGCAAAGTTATGTAGTTCTAAAAATATTTAATCTAGTTATGCACTTTAAAAAAAAAAATCAACATCTAACAAGTGAGGGCACATATTGCATATTTACAATACATATATATATTGACAACAGAGAAATTTGTATAAAAAATAACCTAAACAAAGGGATAAATGGATAAGATTGAAAGAATATATAAAAACAAGCCAATTTAATTTTAGAAAAAATTCAAATTGAAGGGTGTCACCTATTTAGTGCTCTTCAATTAAACATGCTCTTAGGGTTATTATGACTAAAACAACAGTATTTTAGTAAATAGTTTTTTAAATTGCAATATTTTGATAAATAATTTATATTTTTTACAGTTTTTAGATATTTTAGCGGACATATCTATGTATACATAGGTTCTATATAAAAGTTTTGAGAGAGACAATTAAACTTAAATGTTATATTTTTACTATATGGAAAATTAGAAATGGCTTTATGAGATGTATAGATGGAAGCACAATTCAATTCTTTTTACCGTCAATTTGTATAGTGTCTAGTTGAAATGAGTATTATTGTGAATCTTAGCATACTAGATTTCTGCCCTTATTTCCAAGATATATAAGATCTTCTAAAATGCTGCAATTCATGAGTTGCATACACATTTCTTTTTATATGATTTTAGCATGGTCTTTCAATCATACTTTCTTTCCGGTCTTTCAATATACTAGACTTTCATGGTACCCACGTGAACTTCAAATGAAGTAATCCAGAATGAGGCCCACCAATGGTGTTTGTGTTCGTTGAGTACTCCAAAGGAATCTCTTACTTTGTGGAACGTGAATCACAACCAGTTTGGCCTTTTGTACCTGGCTATAAGTATAAATAGCCACCTTGCATGCAGAGCTGACCACAACCAACAATTACTCTTTCTATCCAAATTACCATAACAGCATCCACCCCAATCAACACCCATTCTCCTAAAGACCCTTTTCGAAGCTATGGACCTTTTGTTTTGGCACCTTTCGAGCATCTGGTCTATTTTGCTCTTTATACTAGTTTCCTCCACATACCTCACCAAAACCCTACATTTCCACTTGATTGACAAGCTCAAAAAGAAGAACAAACTGCCTCCAGGTCCTAAGCCATGGCCAATAGTTGGTAACCTTCCTGTAATGCTATCAAATAAACCTGTTGGCAAATGGATACACAATCTCATGAATGAAATGAACACAGAAGTTGCATGTATCCAACTAGGAAGCGTTCATGTATTCGTGGTTACTAGCCCTGTCATTGCTCGCGAATTCTTGAAAACACAGGATGCTGTTTTTGCATCAAGACCAACAAGCATGTCCACTCACATTGTAACAAGGGGATATTTGACGACGGAACAATGGAAGAAAATGAAGAAGATCCTTGTCAAGGAATTGCTTTCTCCCCAGAAACACCAATGGCTTCATGATAAAAGAATCTGAGAGGCTGACAACCTAGTTCATTATGTTTTCAACCAAATGCAATGATCCAAACAAAGGAGGCCTCGTGAATGTGAGGATTGCGACACGGCATTATTGTGGGAATGTGATAAGGAAAATGATATTCAATAAAAGGTACTTTGGGAAGAACATGAAGGATGGAAGCCCTGGTTTTGAAGAGGTAGAGCATGTAGATGCCACTTTTAAGGTGCTTAAATATATATATGCCTTTTGTGTTTCGGATTTTATTCCATGTTTGAGGGCATTTGACTTGGATGGTCATGAGAAAATTTTGAAGAAGGCTTTGACTACGTTGGGGAGGTATCATGATCCCATCATTCATGAGAGAATTGAACAATGGAAGAATGGAACAAAGTCTACTGAAGAGGATCTGCTCGATGTTCTTATTGCACTTAAAGACGAAGATGGTAACGCACTATTGACGATGGAGGAAATCAATGCCCAAATTATAGTAAAAATCTTCTCACTTTATATTTCTCATTCTTTAACACTTGGACCTTCAAATTAATCATGCACGCAAACCATTTCAACTATGATATAAATTCGGCTATAACTTTTTGCAGGAACTGATGATTGAAGTAGTTGACAATCCGTCAAATGCAGCTGAGTGGGCAATCGCAGAGATGTTGAATAACCCTGAATTGCTTCAAAGAGCCACTGAAGAATTAGACAGAGTGGATGGAAAGGAAAGGCTCGTCCAAGAATCAGATTTGCCTAAGCTCAACTATGTCAAAGCTTGTGCAAGAGAAGCCTTTCGCCTTCACCCCATTGTGCCTTTCAATGCTCCCCATGTCTCTATGGCTGACTCAGTAATCAACAATTATTTTATCCCAAAGGGTAGCCATGTATTGTTAAGCAGAATGGGACTTGGGAGAAACCCTAAAGTTTGGAATGAACCTCTAAAGTTCAAACCTGATCGTCATCTTAAGAGTGATGGGTCTGAGGTGGTTTTGACAGAGTCAAATTTAGGTTAGCACAGGAAGGCGTGGCTGTGCAGGGGTTGTGCTTGGCACTTCAATGACTGTTATGCTGTTTGCTAGGTTGCTCCATAGCTTTTCATGGAGTGTGGCACCAAATCAATCAAGCATTGATTTATCTGAAGCTGAAGGTGATCTCTTTCTTGCCAAGCCACTTGTAGCTGTAGCAAACCCAAGATTACCATTGCACTTGTACCCAAGATAAATTAATTAATAGTCTATATAAGCTATGTGTTTACTCAACTTTAATAAGGTATTTGTAGGTAACTAGAGATTGTGTATTTAAAATCATATGTAGAAGCCATGTGCTATCAGCAATTAGGAGTTGAACTTCTGTAATATGTAAAATGACCGTTATGTCTCCTTTATGCAAGAGTAATCAAATATATTGTTTTAGTTTAAAATGTACTCTAAGAAAAGTATTCAATCCTAGATAATCATTTTCCTGGTCAATTTTGTAAGTTGCTTCCATTTTCCTAATTCTATTTTGAAGATAATCTGAAAAATCTGTCACAGTCCCCCCTCTCTCTTCCTTACACAACATTTAGTCGTTGATATTGATATAGAAGGGAATAATGAACATCAAATTTTCAAAATTAATGCCACATGATTTTATGTGAAATTTGCTGCATATATAAATTTATAATTTATGATTGGTTTAATAATACACAACATTATATTATAGTTTTTATTAGTGGTATTTTACTAAATAATTTTTATTTTTACTTTTTAGGGAAATTAACCAACTTTCCAAATTCCTCAAATTTACTTTTAGGCTTTGACTTCTTTTTCCTTATATATATATATATATATATATATATTTATATTCCTCTTTCTAACCCCTTCCATGCACGTCCTTTCTTTTACAAAACCTTTGATTATTCTGTATTAATTACAGAACATGTTGAGGATGCTGATGAGCAAAAGTAGTTTATGAAAAATAAAAAATGACCAAGGAAGGCACTAGAATTATATATCAAAAAAATAACTCATTGTTTACATATAATGGATCAAAAACTTTACCTTCTAATGCATTAAGAAGAGTAGACTTGCCACAACCAGAAGGAACCATTATAGCCAAGATTTTCCCTGGCATAACCAATTAGATCCTGCAGAATTTGTCTGCTTCCATTTTTTCCTCTACTAACAGTTACCCACAGATTCTTCCATGTCAAACAGATACTCATCTTCATCTTCTCATTATCATCTCCACCAATATTAATGCTACTCTCTGGAGCAGCAGTTTCAATGTCAAACCTAAATGAGCTAGGTCGAATTTCATGTCAAACAGTTTTTTTTTTTCCCTCAAGTTTTCAATGTAAAGGCGCCATGTTAACTGACGCCTACAATACAAAGGAGCCAATGAGGTTTGCGCCTTCAAATTTCGTGCTCCCATAAAGGCGCCATATACGATGGCTCCTTTAAGGCTCATCAATTTTATAGTATACTAAAACATAGTTTTAGATAAGTGAGTTTCTATAAATAATTTTTAATTATATATTTTTTCAGAGAAATTAACCCATAACACCTGTTTTTATTGTTTATTTATTTATTTTTGTGAACCGATTTTGGGCTTTGAAGTTTGCGCCGACACCATTGTCAACAATGAACTAATGTGAGGCCTATTCGGATGACAAAGGATGCGAGTTACTGCAAGTGTAGTATAATACACTGTTAATAATTTGCACCACTTCTAATTGTCCTCTTCATATAAGTTTTAAAGCTACTTTTTTAGTTACCATACTTATAATTATAATTAATATTTTAAATATTTTAAATTTATTAAAATAATTCTTAGTATTTATAACTATTATTAAATATATTTATAACATTTTAAATTTATTAAAATAGTCTCTAAAACTTAAAAATTATTACTCAATCCACCCCTGTCACTTACCTATTAACAGAAGTTATCAATTTGTATGATTTGTTTTTTATATAATTGTTAGATGCTGACTTGTCACTCATAACTTATTAAATTACTTAAAAATATTGATTTTATTTTATTTTTAGGCATTAAAATAATGTTTTTTCTAAGTTTATTATGCCTAAATTTTCCTTCTAAGAAATTTTTTATTTTATCTATGTGTTAAAACATTTTGAAGTTATTATTGTAAGTAAGGGTATTCACAAATCGACCCAAAATACATCAAACCAATCAAACCAAACCAAAAACAATCAAAACTAACTAAAGATAATTTGAATCGATTTTAAATATTATCAAACAATTGATGTAGTTCAGTTTGTCGGTTTAAAAAATTTCAAGCCGTCTCAAACCAAATCGAACCAACTATGTATATGTATTACAAAATTTATTTTCAAACAATCTAAAATTACCTCAAATCTACACAAACTATTCCAAACCACTTCCAAACCACCTAAAAAAAATAAATTTGCAAATTTTAACAAATTGAACATTTTGAATTATCTTTAAACTAAATCAAACCACACTAAATCACCTTAAATTCTAAATCTGAAAATAAAATTTTAGTTTATAATTTTTTCAAACCAAACCGAGGAATTACAAAGTTGTTATTGCTTTTTCAAGCATTTGTACCGCTTGCTTCAATTATTTGTCTGGACAGTTGGGATGTATTTATATCAACAATGTTAATGTCCTAGTGAGGTGGTCTCATCTGGCCCTATTCCAGAGTGAGATGTGAGCCTTTGATGGTTGAGAGTTCTCCAAGAGGTCAAAAGCTTCATATATATATTTCATGCAAAAATAAGAGTGAAATCGGAAAGTTAAATTGAGGAAACATGATAGCATTAATTTCAAGTGAACCTTCTCTTAACCATCTGTTGTTATGATGACATATTCATTTGTAAACGTAACTATGTAGCTTGATTGGATTGTAACGCTAGATGCAGTAGTTGGAGAGTACAGTATTGCCAAAAAGTAGAAGTAGCCCATCAAGGAATTTAGAAATAGAATTTCTATGGTCTAACAATATGTCACTAAGTTTATTTTCAAGTCAAAAATTGGATCATTAGGGAACATGCTTTTTTTGGGTTTTTTTTATATTTTTTTTCTATTATATACTATGTTAGTGTATTTACGAACTATTCAACTTTTCGTTCATAGTCCCAAACAGGTTCATTTGAGTACCAAAAAGAAAACAGATTTTTTTGTAACTTCTGTAGAACATAAGTTAGAATTTGGAGATGATATGCAGCTTTTAGAAGTTTGAGAAGGATAAATGTATGTTTCAAAATTTTGGGAATAAAATACACATTTGTCAAAATTTTAGGGTTCTTTTTTTAAAACTTTTTCTTTAAAAAAAAAAAAAAACTTATAGAAACTGTTAAGGTTTCATTAGACATGTTTACAAATAAAAATGCTCTTAGTAAGTAAACCTAACTTCGAACCTAGACTATATTAGTGTTGGGGATTTCATTCGTCACCCCATTTTTCTTTTCATATCCTTACTTCCTTCACGTAAGGGTTAAGGATGTGAAAAGCACAATGGGGTGTTAAAATAAATTGTCATTAGTACTGTAGAGTCCTCAATATGTGCCGAATCAAAACAACTATGCAATTCCAAGCCCAACAAAAAAAATAAAAGAAAACTACAAACTCAAATCGTGTGGTGAAGAGACCCTTATCTAATGATTCTCATCCATAGTCAAAGGATAAAGAATAGATGGAGGAGGTGAACCAAGAGGAATTCTCCCAGCCTCTTGTGGGACACTAAAATTTGCTACCAACATCAACAGCCCCACCAGAGTTGGCCATTAGGTCCAAGCTCGTCTTTGTCCTGTGCTTCATAGTCAAAATTCCCTAATTTCCCCAATAGCCTCTCCCAATGCCCAACGAAAACTCCCATTCAGCTAAGTTATCATATTCCTATGTTAATTTAAACAATAAAGAATTCATTAAGCACAATCTATGGCATCCCTCATAATGAATGAACGCACATAAAAATTCCAATGTTTTTATTGTAAATTGAACAATAAAATTACCATTATTGACAATTGAAATACTCTCAAATGAGAATGATGGCTTCACCACACTACAAGCACTTCAACAATTAATCTCTTAGTTTATTATCGATTACACAAAAGATTTAATCTTACAACAACTAACTATCATAAACTGAAATACAGGCTCAAAAATACATGAAAACATTAACTGAATTACAGAGTCAAATGTGAATAAGGACCTCAAGAAATAACACAAAAATAACAACATTAACAAATGAAATACAGGGTCAAATGTTCCTATCTTTATCCTTCCATTCTTCAATTAGTCTCTCAAAATTAATCTCACAACTTCCACCAACACTCACGGCTTTCCTCGCAGCTTCTTTGACACAAAGTGCACTATTTTTCAACGATTCATTGCTCATAATCTCTTTGATTGCCTTCCAATCTCTTCCCCTTTCACCATCTGCTCTCCTCCCCAACCCCAATCCTTCTGCCACATCCCCAACCCACTTCTCTCCACAACCTCTGCGTTTATCTTCTGGTCCCCATGCTGTGGCCATGCCAATACTCTCAGTCCATACCATGCTGCTTCACTGACTGAGTTCCAGCCACAGTGACTCACAAACCCTCCAATAGAAGGGTGATCAAGAATCGCCCTTTGATCCACCCATGTCTTCACAACAAGCCCTTTTTCCTTCAACCCCTTCATGAGTTCTTCCCCCAACACTTTTTCCAATTCCTCTTCCTCTTCGCTATAAACAATCTTAACCTTCACAACCCACAAAAATCTACACCCACTTTTCAATAACCCATCTCCCATCTCTCTAATTTGCTCCCTTTTCATAGAAGTTCTACTTCCAAAGCAAACATAAACTACAGAATCTTGCGGTTGACCATTTAGCCACTTCAATGGTGAGTCTGCATCCCCATCATTTGATTTTAGCTTCTCAAATTCACACGGCATAAAAGGACCAAGAGCAAACACAGGAGGCAATCCATCTCTTAATTTTAGTGCTTCTATTGACTCTGCTTCTAGTTCTTCAAAAGTATTGACCAAAATCCCGTTTAGCTTCCTGAGCTTTCTACCATCTTCCGTGAATATCTTCCCAAAAAGACTGTTTGGGACAAGAAGCAATGGACGAATTGACGATGTGGGTACAGGTGAAATCCCTGGAATTTCAAGAACATCAGATGCACTAGTAGCACCGTCAGCAACACAAGGGAAATATGAATAGAATGCGAACATTCTAGCTGATGAGGTAAATAAAATATAGCTCTGAAGACAAAGGGCTTCAGTTACTGGAACCATAGGGGAAATCAAGGATGTCATAAACGAAAGCAGAGAGAGGAGGGGAAATTGAAGAGAGCACAGGAATGAGAAGGTGAGCCGAGCGGCGAACAGATTCCCATCGCAGCCAAAAGGGGTCATTGGAGTTAGCAGTGGTTGGATCAAAAGGCAGAAGATCAAAATCAACTCGGTTTATTTGAGGGAATGAGGATTCAAACCTAGACAACAGCTCAGACTCCGCAAGGGAGACTGTAGATTTAGCAGTGATGAGGGTGACTCTGCAACTGTGACGGACAAGAAGATCTGCCAGCCTTAAAAATGGTATTAGATGCCCCATGCCGGCATTGGGAAGGAGTGCAACATGCACAGCGGGTTCACACATTATTGTGAGGTTTCTGAAAGCAAATTTTCGGCAGATTAGCCAAGGGTCTGTGTTGGTGAAAGGGGTTGACTTGAGCTGTTGATGGAAGAACACTAACACATGTGAAGCATTAAGGACGAGAACAGGAAACCATGTGTTCGGCTTCTCTACCTTTCTTGAGTGTCAAGAATAAAAAATTATGTTTTAATCTTAGAATATAAATATACTAAAATATTATTTGTAAGACTTGTATTACTATATTAAATTATTTTTTCAATCTTATCTCTATTTCTCTATCTCAACTACATATGTATTAATTAAACCTAACTGGATCAAGAAAGAATTGAATAAGGATATTTTAGACAATGGCATTATTACAATATTTTAAAACATGTGCATTAAACTTAAAGACTAAAGATATAAAATGGAGGAAGTATGTACTAGTGTAGCACCCATCGGATATGTGGGGTCATGACTCGAAGATAAATGAAAATGAAACTTGTAACAACATAATATGAAGCCATCAGATGCAGAGAGAAAGAGAGAGAGTTCACAGGGGGAGGAGGAAAAGAATCAAGTCTTTCTTTATTACTTTTGTGAATCAATGACAAAACAAGGCCCCTCTCTTGAACTAACCCCTACCTAATTCCTTTATTTACTTAAGTTACAACAGTTACAAGTGTCACACAAAATCCCTAAACCACACTAGCCTCCTTGACTCCCTCTTTGGCCTGCCCACTCCATCTGATGCTTCCACGTTAGCAACTATATCACCATCCAATCTATTAAACTACTTTAGTTTGTCTAAAATTAATATTATTCAAGTATTTAATAATATTATTTTGATAAAAAGTATTTAATATATTATTAATATTATTCAAAACACTCTAAACATTACCCAAGAAATAGAATAAATTATTAAGACGCTTAACCCGATAAAATATTTGTTACTATTTAGTTGCACGTTAAGGGCTTACTGCATCCTGTGTTCTTTTTATCATTTATTTATCAATCAGCATATACAATGATTTTTGAGCTTTATGTTCATCAAATTTGATTTCAATTTTTCTTATAGCAAAAGAAAGCATAAGCTGGAAAAAAATCCTAAGAAGAATCTTGGAGGAGGCAGGGTGGAGGATGGCTTTCCACGTGGGTTTAATATTTAATCTATGATACCCTAGAAACCCTTAGTAGGTTTTGGGTGGGGGTGAGCGTCGGTCAGTTACGGTCGATTTTGACTATATTTTTAACTGACCGACACTAACCGTTTGTGTAATTTTATCAAACCGATAACCGACCAACTATACCTTAAAAATGACAATTCGATTTTAGTCGGTTAAGCGGTCGGTTTCGATTGGTTAATAGTTAACTGACAATAACAATTTTAAAAAAAAAAAAAAAAGCTTTTGTTTCCATTTTAGTGTTGTGTCTACTTGAAATATATATTTAATTATTTTACTATAAATTAAGAATGTGGCTATTAAATAAGTTAAAATAAATTATTTTTTTAAAGTATCTATGACAACTTACTAAGAATCATATAAGTAAAAAAAAAAATACATAAATTTAAAAACCTACAAATATATAAAGATATTTATGGAAGTAAACTTCTTTTGATTCCAAACATATGCACAAATGCTTGGAAAAGGTAAAATTAACATAAATAAATGTCTATACATAACAAAAGTAACTTTTTTTTAATTTTTTATTAGAAAATTATTATTTTCAATAAACATATTTACACAAGACTAAAGTACATATCAAATTAGTAATATATAATTATTTTTATACATCAAGATGACACAGTATTTGAGTGATTTAATCAATTAATAAAATAATTGAATCATTAATTAACATGGTATATGAAAACATTAAAGTTCATAATGTTTTAGTTGGTCGGTTCAGTTTTTATCGATTAGGAAAAATGCAAAACCTAAACGACCGACATTAACCGATTTTTTCAAATTTCAAAACCGTAACTGACCGACTATACCGATACTAACCGACCGACACTAATCGATTGTTTTCATCGATTAATTGAATTTTGCTCACCCCTATTTCGGGGTGTCATTATGTCGTTGACATGATTCATAGCATGGCAAACTATAGAAAATGCTTGTGCATTAGATCGTGAAGTAACTCACTTATATATATATATATATGGAAATCAATCCGCTTAATTACTCCAATAGTAAGTGAATAAATTTACTCGCAATCTCATTCTTCAATTTTAGTTTGCAATCTCTAAATTTCACATATCATTTTGCTCATCATTTTATTGGCTCTTCAAGAACCATAGACAATATGACATTTAATTAGATCAAATTTGATATCAAGTAAAAATCTTATTTGTTTCTCCTCATAAAGCCGCTTAATATGGCCTCTAAATCAAGCCACTTCATTAAGGATTTTACTAACAAAGTCTTGGCAGACTTCCCAATGGATATATCTCAAAAGAAAAACCATATAGTATATGAAGCAAATTCCAAAATTATCACATGGGAATTTTCTCTAAAAGAATAAGCGTATAAGCACTTGAAATAGGCATCAATGCGCCACAACCATGAACTCAATTAGTAAAAATGTATTGATATACCCAAGAACCAATTAAAAAATGGAGCAGCACATGTATCAAGTTTCATTGACATGGATATGGCAAAAAGAATAGAACTAAGACTTGATAAAAAAATTTGGAATTGGTTCACATAATAACATCAATCCCATCGGGATCCAAATGTATAAGTATATATATAAAATTCCATAAAATCATTTAAACCAACAAGAATGCCATGCCTGTTTAGATTGAGATTCTATCAGAAGTTGGACTGCTGAGGTTGCTAATTTTCCATGCTATCCTCACTTTGGGAATAATTGAGAGAGTAAAGCCATCGGTGCTAGTAACGTGTTATAAAAGTAAAATAGATTGAAAGCAATTAAAAAAGCACAAGAGATGAGAGAATAGAAGAAATAATTTCTGAAACCCTCTATTTATACATTTAATTAGAGGAACCCTCTAGTTATAGGCATACAATCATAATGATAGTTAAAAATTATAAAAGATAAAATTTTATCTTTTAAATTTATTTTTGTTAAAAATTTATTTTTTTATAACACAAATTTTTATACAATATCATACAAAATATTATATAATATTAATTTTTTATTAAACATTATCTTATCTAGCTTTATCTTGTACTATGCCAGGCTTCGTAAGTTGTGACAAATTGGGCATAAGTTCAGGTTTTTTTACAATTTTGATTTATTTCATTATCAGCGAATTGTACGGTGAAAAATAGTAATTATTGTATTTTTATCCATTAGAAAATAAAAAAAAAAAAATTTAACTTCTTCTGTTGTATGAATACCTTTCACCTCCTCAAATCTTATAAAAGGTAAATATATCCCCTCAAAATAACTATCATAAAACAGGCTATGAAATTTCTCATAAAAAACGCTACAAAATAATAAAATTACTACTAATTAAGTTTAAATCATTTTAAATTATTAAGACCTAAATTTAAGTTTGAAAAATTTTCTACGCTGATTTATAATAATGTTGATCTGTTAACTGGGCCAATTATAATAATATTATAAAAACTTTCTCCATATAAGGAAAGCCAAGTACTATGAGTAAAACGTTGAAATCTTTATGGACAAATATTATGATAGTTAATAAATAACTAATTTTTTATGTATATTAATAATGTGTATAAAAAAATTATTAAAAAATGGTACTTATTTCGGTGATTTTTTCGCCTTTGGTTGTTAGTTGAACAATATTCTTAATGTAAATCAATTTATTTTTTTTAAAGAAAAACGTTGAAATTTTTTAAATTATATAAAGGGCTTCGCATAAACAAAATCATTAATCAATAAATATTAATGTGAACCGGTGTGGACCCATGTGGTGTTTAATTTTTGACATTATAAAATTGAACAATTTTGACCTTTCCGTTCATCGTAATCAGGGAGGGTAGACGGTGCAAGCTGAGTTGTACTGTTATTTGATCACGTGGATCATTATTTTCCATATTGGATCTCTCCCCTGTCTCCTTGTGCTATTTGAAAAAATAAAAAACCAAAAAAATAATACTAAACCACAATACTACATCGTTTGGGTTGTGTAAAATTAGGGTTCTTAAAGCTCATTCTTTCTCTAGATTAGAGCTCATTTGAGAGCTCAAAAATCCCTCGCCGTGTTGGTGAAGGAATCACGTGTGGAGGTGAGTGGGTTTTGTTTAAAATATGAGATGGGCAGCGAGTCAAGCTCAAGAAGAGAACAATGGAGCTCTAGCAGTGCATCAATGACATCATCTACCATATTAAATAAGAGGGCTTTTCTCCAAATGCCACCAGTCCAATTGGAAGCAGTTTTGCTCACTTGTGGCACTACTAGGAGTCGTATGAGATTTTTGGAGACACTTATTTTACCAGACTTATAAGGGAAATAGCGATTGGGTGAACATGCATCGGGACAAGCCAGGAATTTGATTGTTCTGATCCCGTCCCGAAAAATTATTTGAGAAAACTGTCTCGTCCCGTCCTATTCTGAATTTTTTTTTGTCCCGATTCCATCTCGGTCCCGTCTCGATCCATTTGTCTAGTCCCGTCTCGGTTAAAAAAAAAAAAAAAAAAAAAATGGGTGTATAAAGTAATAAGAGGGTTGTTGAAAGCATGCATAAAAAGGAAAAATTAGTGTGAACAGTAAAAATAAAGATGTAAAAAGTAATAAACGAAACAAATATATATATATATTTATCGGGACAATTTTGGGACGGGATGGCACGGGACATATTTATATAAAATTCTAGATGGGACCGGGACGGAATTTTGCTTGTCCCGGTCCCGTCCTTAAAATTCATCGAGACACAAAATTGTGTCTCGGTCCCATCTCGAATCCCAAATTGTACTGTCCCGAATCTTTCTGGCTTGCACGGAACACCGGGACATCCCGTCCCGTGCCTACCCCTAAATAGCGATAGTGAAGAAAAGAAATAAGAGACAGACATTATAGCTTAAGGTGCTTATGATTGTTGTTTTTGTAAGCTGGATGAGGCTGGGTGTTGTAATTGCCAAGGCATAATAGTCTTGGTTTTGCTGAGGTTTTTATGTGGATGTAGAGGTGGTGTTGGGCATGAATTTTATAAGCTGGATGCATATGGTGCTTTCAGTGTATGGCTATGTAATGACCCTATGCAGTTGTGTGTTTATGCATTTATGTTTAGTTTTAGAGCATTTTGCCTAAGTGCCTTCTGGTTATGAAGGCATGCTCAGGTAGCTTTTGTAACTATCACCTGATATAGAATGATAATGTAATGTTAATGTTAGCCTTTAAGCAATTCTATATGATAGACACATAGCATGGTGCAAAATATCCCCTCTTATTAGACAAAAAAATCCATGTGCAAAGTTGACAATATGCCATAGAAAAGATAAACAACCTTGTGCAAAATGATTCTTTACAGACCAAGATCTGCTAAAACAGATTGAACAGCCAAGCAAAACAGACAATTTCAATTTCAGATCAATGATTTCGTAGAGTCAATTAGATCATTAATATATTGTCAAAGTGACATTACAAAAAACAAGGGATAACAAGTCAATTCCACACAGTTAGAGAGTCAAATCATAAGCAGCATGAAAAATTTATCGAAAAGCCATGGCTTTCTCAACGAAATGTGTCTTATTACATAATTTCACCCTAGTACAAATCAAAAACAAAATTTAAGGTTTAAAGTTAATATTTTGAGGTTTAAGTTTTATATTTTAGGGTTGATGTTTATGGTCTATGGTTTCAAAGTTTAGGGCTTGAACTTTAGCATTTAAATATTAGAATTTATGTTTAACGATTTACAATTTAAAGTTTTTAGGTTTGTATTTTAAAATTTAGAATTTTTATTTTAAGGTCTAAGGTTTTAAAATTAAAATTTATATTTGGATTTATGATTTTTGGATTTGGGTTTATTTTAAGGTTTAAAATTTAGAGATATAATTTTAGGGTTCGTTTTAAGATTTAGGAATTAAGGTGTATTATTTTAGGATTTAGTAAAAGAGGATAAAGGTATAAAAGTAATAATAAAAATATAGAAATATTAATAAGCATTATAAATATTGTTGTCCATTAATGCAGTAAATATTAATATTTGAGTCTTAATTAATGAAGGCTTCTTTATTGTTTATCATCAATTCTAAAGTGTGAGAGTAATAAAACCCTTTTACTAAAAATCTAAAACATTTTTTTTTTTTTTGATAACGAGAAATCTTAAACCTTATTATCCCTTAAAGTAAGTAAGGTGATGATTAAGTATTAGTCAATTTAAAGATTTTATAAGATTTTGTGAGTTTTCATATATATATATTATATATTATATATATATATATATATATATAAGTGGAAAAAGAAAAGATAAGTGTATTCCAACCATGTATTGTTATATTGTTGAAGATGTATTATTTTATATTTTTCAACTAATAAAAAAAATTGAGGACGCAAAATGAGATAAAAAATATTAAATATAATTGTAATTATTTTAGAAAAAGATTACGGAGCATTTAATTACCCTCTTCTATAATTTCATTCAAGATTTGCCACTAGGAGGGAGTTCTAAGGGCCTTTTTGATTAATTAAACAGTTTAAAGTTCCATGATTTATGGATTCCAAAATTTATGAATTTTATGGTTAAAAAATAAATCCGCCTATCAAAAACCTCATCGAGTCTTTGTGTGCACGGTTGCTGTGTTTGAGGTGTTGCAAGATGGCATCTATATTAGAATTTGAAAATTTGTATCTAAACAACGATATCTTTAAATATGAGCACTGGCCTATTAGCTCAGTTGGTTAGAGCGTCGTGCTAATAACGCGAAGGTCGCAGGTTCGAAACCTGCATGGGCCAATTGAAGTTTTTGTCATTAGATGTACTCGCATCGTTTGTTTCCTTTTCCTGGAAAGGGAAAGTGAAGGATACCTTAATTGTACTTGAAGCGTTACAATGATTTTAATATGTCAATGCTGGAAATTATTGTAGCCCCAGGAATTGGAGAATCTATTGCAATGTTTTCCCATCATCATCATAAGGTCATTGTTGAAGTTATCTAGGAAATTTGGGACTCTGATTTTTTGCTAACTTCTATTCAATTAATATCATTAGGGTGTAACCTTTTTACATGCTACTGATTTTATTTTTCAATATCATCAATGCAAAATCATATTAATAATGATATTTTCTTTAAAAAAAGTTTAATTAAATATCAACAAAGTTCTCACATCAATAACAAAATTTAAACTTATATCTTAATTCTAATTTTTATCAACTAGACTAACTTTCGTTAATTAAATAATAATTTTTTTACATTTACCCGTTCACACTTTTTATATATGTGCACACATAATTTTGACATGAATAAACTAATCTAAACCCTGGTTGAACCAAATTAAACTTGATCAAAATGTTCTTTTGGTATGAATAAACTAATCTAAACTATAGTTTAACCAAACTGAACTTGATCAAAATGTTCTGTACGACTCAAATTATTTAGGCTTTTATCAAGTAAGGAAATACTATTTCTCACAACCCAAGTTCAAAATTTTTACAATTTTTTTTTTTTTTATGTAATGAATTCTATTATAAAAAATCGTAGTTTTTTTTTTTTTTTTTTTTTTTTTTACCATTTGATAGATGATATTTGAACTGATATATATAGGACAACATAACCTCAAAATTTAAACTTTCTCAAATTCAGAATAATGTATTGTATATAGTGAGTAGTGTTCGTAATTTAATGAATTTAACCCTATTTTATATATATATATATATATATATATATTTGATAATTTCAAATGCCACTAAGCCAAAATCAAGCAGGAAAAGTGTCGTGGCATAGGAAGTGTAGAATTTCAAGCCATTTTCCAGCAACTGAAGAAATGAATGAAGTTGTCAAGCTCCTCAGTCTCACTGATGAAGAACTTGAAGAAAGACAACTTCCAGAAGAAATCAGAATGGCAGTCCATTTTGATGAAGAACAGGCCTATGTCAACCAAATGAACATGGACCAGGAACCAGTAGTGACAGTGATGAAGACATTGCCTCCTCTGCAGCACCTGGACCAAGTAGGCATACAAGGCCTCCAAGAAGACATTCCCGACCATACCAGTCAGGAAGCACCCAAGGATATAGATCTGAAAAAACCTCTGGTTACAAAGGTAATATTCCCGATGACTATGTCCCTGAACGTAAGTTCGCAGGTATAATTCTCGACCTTGATTTTGCTAGTAATAGGAGAGAATTAATTGAAAAATGGGCTGCATCAATGAATTTGATCATCCAAACAGATGACAATCTCAGAGATGACCCAGACTTGATTTTGCAAATCGCTGGGCATAAGTCTAGTGGAAATGTAAAACAATTTTTAGATAAAACTGACTTCACTGCTATCATGCAAGGTACTGGTGAAGAGATTTTCAAACATCTTGTAAATTCTATTTACGCATATTTTTGGTTGGGTTAACATTGCAGGAGTGATTAAAGGGGTCTTATTAAGATTACTAGAATGAATCTCTTGGTAATCAGAATAAGATTTTTGCTATTGCAAAATCTGCAATAGTTAAACATTTTATAGGAGATCCAGAATGAATTATACCTGCAACAGCTCAAAAGAAAAAGGTAAAGCTAAAGTTGAAGACAGCTTTACAAAAGAAGGGAGTGCAGACAAAGCTTACAGCTCAGACAGCACTCATCGAGGCTGCCGACACTTAGGATTCCAATAATGTAAGGGACTATCCTTCAACTATAGAAGGATGTAGTTCCCATAGTTTTAGGCAGAGCGAATTAGAGTGAGCTTCCGCATACACTTGTATTCTCTTTGCTAAAAATGTCATGCTAACAAGCCAAAGCAAAGACTCACTTTCTGAGATGCAATAAAGAATTCATTAGCAACTCACTTGCGAAAGGTGTTTTGTTCTAGCTCCTGAATAGCAGAGTAGCCATAAAAGTAAGTCCCATTTTAGGCAGGTGACCGCGTTTCGGGCAGTGTTTGGCGTGGATACTCTTGGAGAAAAGAAGCTACACCAGTAAGGGGAAGAATTCTGCATCATCAGGTATAACATACTAGATCCCTGACTCTATAAGATTGTCTCTGTGATTAAGAATTATTGAATTTTATTCGATAAAATAACAAGTTTGCATGAGAATGCATCAACAAGAAAGGAACCGGCCTTCTCCAGCAACAAAAAGAACTGGCTTTCTCCAGTCCAGGCTCCGGCCGCAAAAATGGTATCAGAGCCTATAAACGGTTCTAGGTATTAAAGATGTATAACGTCCAGAATAGGCAGACAGAAGAGGACCTCTATGATGACATAGGGGAACACAGTGAAGAAGCTCAGATCTCCAGATTTGAGCAGAACGGAGAAGGAAAGAAGGTTCAAAGAACTATCAGCGGACATAGAGGAGATTGATGAATATCTTTCAGAAGAAATAGAAGAGTTAGAGGAGATCCACAAAGTCACCTCTAATGCTACAAACCCAAACAGTATCTACATCACAGATACGTTAAAGTTTCCGGGTTATAAAAAATTTGATGCACATTGTTTTGTGGACACGGGTGCAACCCTATCAACTGCCAACAAATACATCATACCAGAAAAAATTTGGGAAAACACCGACAAACCCATATCAGCGGACAGATCATGAAGATTGACAAGGTAGTCAAAGAATTGGAAATCAGTATTGCAGGAGCAATATTCATGATCCTCACAGTTTACCAACAGAATCATCATGCAGATATCCTGTTAGGTAACAATTTCTGCAGGTTGTATGAACCATTCATACAAGTTCGTGGAAAGATAGCATTCGGGCATCCCGAAGAAGGGAATGTTTTTGTGAACAAAGTCACAAAAGCATACATGCAAGGTAAGAAGGGATTCTTACAATCAAAGGTAAAAAAACTCTAAACTTTTACCTCCAGAACCAGAAAATATTACTCCTACCCAATTGGTTAAAAGTAATATTTCCTCATTTTTAGAGGGGGGAGTGATAGTAATATACTCTGCTCTTCTGAAAAACAACAAAATGACTTTCCAGAAATCAACAAATTTTTGGAAAAAGTCTGTTCAGAAAATCCCTTAGATCCTGAAAAATCTAAAGGATTAATGAGAGCTAGCATTATTCTTGAAAATCCCAAGGATGTTGTAAAGGTCAAACCAATGCAATATACTCCTCAGGATGGGGAAGAATTTGCTAAGCAAATTAAAGAATTACTAGAGATGAAAATCATCGTCCCTAGTAAATCACCTCACATGTCTCCAGCCTTCCTCGTCGAGAAGGAATCCGAGAAGAAAAGAGGTAAGAAAAGAATGGTTGTCAATTACAAGGCAATCAATGAAAAAACCAAAGGTGATGCTTATACTCTTCCTAATAAGGAAAGCCTATTAGCACTCATCAGAGATAAGAAAATCTTTAGTTCTTTTGATTGTAAATCTGGCTTTTGGCAGGTTTTACTTGATGAAAAATCTCAAGAACTAACAGCATTTACTTGTCCACAGGGGCATTATCAATGGAAGGTAGTTCCTTTTGGAATGAAGCAGGCTCCAGCAATCTTTCAAAGATTTATGGATGACGCTTTCAAGCCTTTCAAGAAATTCTGCACTGTTTATGTGGATGACATTCTTGTTTTCTCTGACAGTGAAACTAACCATTATGATCATGTCATGCAGGTCTTAAGAAGATGTCAAGAACTAGGCATTATCGTCTCTGAGAAGAAAGCCCAGCTCTTCAGACAGAAAATCAATTTCCTAGGTTTAGAAATAGACTCAGGAACCATCACCCTTCAGGAACATATCTTGAATCATCTTTGCAGAACTGGTCGCTGGTTGGGATAGTCCGCCCCCAAAACTGGAGTGTCAGCCGTCCGTGGCCGTCCGGGCCCAATGGGGGGCATTATAATGATTCATTGGGGAGATTCTCCAAGTCCCACATCGAGTGTGGATGCGCTCAATGTGGGGCTTATAAGCTTATAGGCACCCTCCCCCTACAAGCTAGCTTTTGGGGGTGAGTTCTACCTAAAAAGTTTATAACAATGGTATCAGAGCCTTGGTCCTGTGTTGGAATCCTAGGGTTCACGGGAAATGGCTACCTAGGAAAATAGGTTGGGATAGTCCGCCTCCAAAACTGGAGTGTCAGCCCTAGTCCAACGGGGGAGTATTGTAATGATTCATTGGGGAGGTTTCTCCAAGTCCCGCATCGAGTGTGGATGCGCTCAATGTGGGGCTTATAAGCCAATAGGCACCCTCTCCCTATAAGCTAGCTTTTGGGAGTGAAAGCTTATAACAATGGTATCAGAGCCTTGTTCCTGTATTGGAATTCTGGGGTTCACGGGAAATGGCTACCAAGGAAAATGGGTTGGGATAGTCCGCCTCCAAAACTGGAGTGTCAGCCATCCGGGCCCAACGGGGGGCATTGTAATGATTCATTGGGGAGATTCTCCGAGTCCCACATCGAGTGTGGATGAGCTCAATGTGGGGCTTATAAGCCAATGGGCACCCTCCCCTTACAAGCTAGCTTTTGGGGGTGAATTCTACCTAGAAAGCTTATAACAAATTTCCTAGCCAAATAGGTGATAAGAAAAGCCTCCAGAGATTCTTAGGTATATTAAATTATGCTGAAGGATACATCCAAGGCTTAGCAAAACTTAGGCAACCCTACAGGCGAAGCTTAAGAAAGAAGTGATCTGGAATTGGCAAAATTCGGATACCAAGTATGTCAACAAGATCAAGAAAAGATTAACGTCTTTTCCAAGGTTGTATCATCCAAGACCAGAGGACGATCTAATCATAGAGACAGACGCCTCAGATGATCATTGGGGTGGAGTCTTAAAGGCTTCTTGTTCTGATGGACAAGAACTCATTTGTAGATATTGCTCAGGATCGTTTAAAGATGCTGAAAAGAGATATCATTCAAACGAAAAAGAAATCTTGGCAGTAATTAATACTATCAAGAAATTTAGGATCTATTTAATTCCTAGAAAGTTTTTAGTCAGGTGTGATAATACTCATGTTGGGTATTTCATTAAGACTAAAATTACAGGTGATTGATTATAAACAAGGTCGCCTAGTGAGATGGCAGCAATGGCTTAACTATTATAGTTTTGATGTTATGCATATTGCTGGCACTAAAAATGTTTTGGCTGATGTGCTAACCAGAGAATTTGCAGGGAAATAATTCCAGTCTCTCTTTTTTGCAGGATTCTCAAGAAGAAATGTCCAATATGGACAAAGAACAATTCTGGTGGAAATCCAGATGAAGGAGTTGGAGATCCAATCCAAACAACTTGAGCTTCAAATGCTCAAATTAAGACTGCAAAGTCTAGAATCAAAAGAGTCCAATGGACCAACCCAATCCCTTTCCCCAAAAAAGCAAAAGGTTGCCGAAGGAGTTAGAGCCTTCCACGACAACCAGGGTTCTACCGGCCCAAAGGAAGAGGAGGACACTAGTCCAATTCTCCAAGATCCCTCGCAAGAGGTTAAGGGGATTCAAACCCCAGTGTCCAGTACCCTAGACCTACATCCTCAAGAGGATAAAAATGGGGCATATCAAGCCCAAAGGACATCTCAAGTCCAGTCTCTTGTACACAAGAGCTCAGACCAAATGCCGTGGCTAAAAAATATTGTGGTCTATAACGGCCCACAATCAGGGATCTACACAGATTTTGCAATAGCAAACTCCATGGTCCAAGGAAAAAAGGGGATAATTTACAAGTCTTTTTTGACTTATGAATCAGCCAAAAAATGTTATTCTGATTACCAAGAGATTCATTCTAGTAATCTTAATAAGACCCCTTTAATCACTCCTGCAATGTTAACCCAACCAAAAATATCTTTTGCTAATACATTGCAGCAGAAAAATAAGAAAACAAGTTTTCAAAACTTGGGAAGGATTCCCCAATCCAAAGCCGAAAACAGTTTTAAATTAAAAATTGATTTAAACAGTTTTCAGAGAATGTTTTTTAAGGCCAGAGTCCAGGCTGACGAAATCCTCACAGAAAAGTTCTTCACTAGTCTACGAAGCATTTTGCTGTGGACTAGTTGACAATATCTATCCAAGTCCCAACTTGGAAGAATTAAAATATTTTCCACATGAGTTCAGGAATTCAATCAAGTTCTTCAGAACCAAGGTCGTTAAAGAGGCAGATAATCCTATCTTCCTCAATGTCAAGAGTTCTCTCATCGACTGGATAGAGAACAGTTGCCCTACTACCTTATCACAATTGGAAAGTGTAGCAAGAGCAAGATGGCAGATTTGCCTAAAGAAATGACCCCTGACATAACCATGGTTGAAAGACTACCAGAGTTAAGAGCTCAGAGGCTGATATCTCTCCTACAAGAGATAAGAAGGTATAATGATGTTGAAAAGTAGCAGAAACTGGTCTTGCTGAAGAATATTAAGATCAGATTCATCTCTCCGCAAACCATCTTGAAAAGTTAAATAGAACAAAGGAAAAAATTAATGCTTAAAACAAAAATGATACCAATATGATTCACATAAATACTTGGCAACACCATATTGCAATTTTTTTTTCTTCTCTCTAATAACAAATAATGAAGACAAAATTGTTTGAAATTATTAGCTAATATGATACCATTGATCATCTCTAACTGTAAAATCAGTAAAATAAAGAAAAAAAATGAAAATACTAGATATCAACCTTTAGCACGAGTGAAGTATATTTTCTTTTAACACATTTTTATTTGAGTTTTTAGTTAAAACCATGAAAAAATTATAAGCAATAAAATAAGATGCGTTTTATTTGCATTGTTTAAAGAGAAAATAGATCTATCTATTATAATAAAAGATGTGCATTAGTTTAGTTTTTAGAAAATAAAAGAAAAGAGATGCATCCCTATAAAATTAAAAAAAAAAAAATTGTAAAGATGCATAAATTCAAAAGAAAAATGGATGATGACGTGGATACTCTTTATTTCCTTGCAATTAATACATAGATATAACAGATAGGGCAAGTAGTTTATAGCAATTTGTACATAAAAATAAACATAACGCTAAATACAATTTGATTGGCCTATTAGCTCAGTTAAATAGAGCGACGTGCGCAGGTTCGAAACCTGCATGGGCCAAAAGTGGTAAAATTTTAATTTTTCTTACTTCTACGTAATTTTTGCATTTATTTTTGGGCATGATTATTTCAGGTGCTTTTTAGGGTTCTCTAATAAACATAATGTCCTTAATAACTTAGGTCAGTGACAAGATATCCAGTTAATTCAATTTTCTCTTGATTTACTTTGTTTTCAAACCCCCAACTGGGTCTAAAACTTTTCGCATGTAAGTTTGTAACTTTGTGTAATTCAGCTTGTAACCAAAACTCAAACTCCTCGAGTCACATAATTTCTTATCTCTACCAACAAATAATGAAGACAAATTGCTTGAAATCATCAGCTGATATGATGGCATTGATCATCTCTAACTTTAAGATCAGTAAAAGAAATAAAGAAAAAACTACAGTATTACAGATACATTTGAGTAAAGAAAATTATTACATGCAAACAGATTAAATCCAATATTGAGGAGCCGTATATCTATTAGAAAAATAGGCTTTACTCTATCCCAATTTGAGTACGCATTCTCCAAATCCATCCATCCATCCTTACAACAAATGTATTCACTAATTCCAAAACACGTCTCTAAAACAAAATACATTTCCTCCATTTAAAATTATAAAATCATAGTATTTACTTTACATTCTTTATAAAATATAATTAAATAATCAAAAAATATATTTTTTCTATAATATTTTGTTTCTTAAATTAAATACATAACAAATCATCCAAACAAAATTTTAAATAAAAATATTTTTAAAATAATATTATTAAATATTCCTTAAAATAAAAAATAAACTTATATTTTTGAATATAAAACTATACAAATTCAACCTTATAATTTACAAGAGTATTGTCATTGTCAGGTACCATATTAAGTTTGTCTATCTGTCCGTCGAAAGCGAAACGGGCTCCAGAAATGCAGGAATCAACTCATACATGTGTTTGGTAATTGCAAGAACTTACACACAACGTCACCATTATTAATGTTAAGATAACCCACTCAAACAACAAAATTGAGTCTAAGCTATCAGAGACAGAGGTGACAGTAATATAATAATCAGCTATAGTAAATGCATGCGTTCCACATAAGACTGGACCAACCATTTGCTAAGAGGCTCACCACATCCCACAAAGCATCCTGAATTGCCATTTTCCATGAAAAATGGAAAACTAAACATATTCAGGAGTTCCTGCACCGACTGCCTCACCAGAGAAGATCCTGTTATCCTGCTCCTACGACCCCAACCGGTGACAATATCGATCCGGCTAGGACTAATACCAGATATCAACATCTGCCGGCGAAACCAAGCAAGGGTCCTAGACAGTGCAGTGACTGCAGTTCCATCAGACATGACATGAAGATTTATAAGCCAATAAGAAGAACTTTTCTGCTTGACAGCATCTGGATATACATTCCTTATTGCAGCTACCTCCCAAACTGAACCAGCCTCCTCCTTAAGCCCGGACTTGTGAAGAAAATCCACCACTGCATCTACAAGTCCCCTTTTGCTCTCCCTGTCTTCGCTGTGCATAAGATCCAAGAATTTGCTCACATGATCCCGAACATTTTGACCATCAGGTCCTGCCTGTGGCATGGAGAGTAAAAAAGCATGTGCAGGATGACCAGTAATTGCCATAAGTTTACAACGAAACCCCATATCATACGATGACTGTGCTTCTGTACAGCAACTAAGAAGCAAAGTGTATGTTTGTAAAGAAGGATTTAGGCCAAGAGCCACCATGCTTTGCAGAAGATTATATGCATCTGCCAACTGATGCATCCTGAGGAATGCACTGAGAAGGGAATTACATGTTGGTACATTTGGCCGTAAACCTGCATGAAGCATTGCCTGATACCACTCCCAAGCCCTCTCAACATTACCAGCCTTTCCCCACAAGTCTACTAAAAGACCATAGACACGTTCATCTGGCACGCAATTTTTCCGTTTCATCTCGGCAAAAACTGCTTCAGCTTCCTCAAGATATCCACAGTGACCAAGCACCTCCATTACTATGCTGTAAGTCACTGTATCGGGTTCAAATCCTGCAGTCTGCATGTCACGATATAGCTTCAATGCAGTTTGATAGTTCCTTGCCTTGGTTTGCAAAGTGATCATGATATTATAGGTGACCAAATTAGGAACACAACCCTGATCAACCATCTCACAGAATACCCTATGAGCAGCAGCTAAATGACCAGCTTTTCCAAGGCAGTTGATTATTACACTGTAGGAGTATGTATCAGGAGAAAGACCAGCTTCTTGCATTCTTTCGTACAGGGACATTGCAACATCAAGAAATCCAGCCTTTGCATGGATATCTATAAGGGTGCAGTACGTGACACGATCAGGCTCACATCCCACCTCTTGCATTTGATGGAAAACATCGAGTGCTTCCTTCAGGTAGTTGGCACGGCCATAGCTGTGAATCAGGCGATTATAAGTTACAATATTGGGATGGCATCCATCCTTAACCATCTGCTCTAGCAATTTGTTTATGGCATCAAACTGCCTAGCTCGACCTAGTATGCCAACCATGGTGGTATAAGTATGTCCATCATGCTTGAAGCCTGGTTGGCACTTCAACCAGTAGAAAAAGCCAAGAGCAACAAAGTGGTCTTGAAGTTGCTTCAGAATTTGGTTAGCCTGATATGCATCCATTGAACAATTCAAATTATAAAGAGCTTTCTCTGTGGAAGGACCCCACTTTAGCTGTCGCAGTATATCTGAAACCATTTCCACAACATGCCTTGTATTTGTGAAATGCCTATTTGTTGGTGCAATTCCTGCAGGCATTTTGAGATCTCTGGTGTGCTTATTGAAACTTTGCTTGATTGATCCCAAAACCTGTGGATTTGAATTCTGCACATTGGAACCAAAATTTTTCACAAATCGATTTGAATTTCTTGTTCTCTGTGGTATGGATCTGTGATCATGATTATCAAAAGGAATACTTGATGATGCCTCCACTGACTTATCTGTCCCAGAAGAAGGAACATGCTTTAAGCCTTTAGCTAAATTTGATTTACCACCCTTTCCCTTTGTACTATGATTATCAATTGTACGGTTTGACCCTGAATCAGTAGGAGCAGACGGTCTTCGATGAACACTGGAAAAGTCCTCCTTTCGAATGTGTCTCACATTTGAAGATCTAACGTTGGGCAGGGAGCTGGTGGCATCAACCATACAAATTTTATAGTTCAGTATTCCAGTCCCATCTGACATAGGAAGCTTATAATTAACTAAATCAGAAAGAAAATTGACTGCTGCAATACCAGCCCTAAAAAACTGCTCAGCATTAAGAGAAGAGTGCACTGCATGACTTTCAACACCATCAATATCACAAGCATATGTCACAGGATCTGATTTTCTTGATGGATTTGGGGTAGACACAACTCCTTGTATATAGCCTGATTGGTTGACATTCTCAGCCTTGTGAGGACCAAGCCCATTTACTGAGTCTCTTGAAACCAAGGCTCCCCCTACTCTAGGAGTAGTCGTGGATACTAAGGTGGATGGCTTTTGAGGGAATAAAACTTCATTTTTAGCATGCTGTCTTCTTGACACACAAGTTTCATCCTCGGGGCAAGTGCATGTACTTCCATTCCCATCTGCGGCATTGCATCGTGAACCACCAAGGAGAAAAGTCCTAGCACTACTTGAAAGCGTACTAATCTGCTTTGCTCGTATCATACTCTGTAGATACCACAGTAAATATCATAATTACACATGTTTGCCAATAAAAAGAAAGACTCAACACCCACAGCATCAGCAGAAAGAGGCCAACTGCTCATAAACTATCCACACATTTTATGCCTATCATAGCCGCAAACAAACTACATATCAACCATTGCAGTCCCCGCCAAAATTGTGATTGTAATCTTCATGATATTATAAAATCAACTAAAAAGTGGAATTTGAACAAGAGGACAGTGCCAAAAACCAAGACACAAACACTACATATGACATGACCCGTCTGAGTTTATATGAACTCTAAATTCTCGTACCAAATTGTTGACATTGAAATAGACAATTTCAAGACAAAGCCCCATAAGCACGACCAATTCATAACTTTTTTACATATTTACATTAATACACCCTATGAACTTCTTCAAGAAAGTATCTTTAGCAATCAGAAAAATCTTGTATTTCTTATAATACCAAACAACGCATCGCTGGCTGATTTCCATAAGCTAAAAGCTGGAATGTCGAAACAGTCATTTCCAACAAACCAAAGCAATTGTTAACTAAACATCAAGGTACTTAAAAAAGCCCATGATCCATTACTCTATTTCATAGACTATTTACTTTCAAGGCCACCAGACAGAAGTTAAAACAGAGTACTACCACAGAAATTCGATACCTTTTACTGCAAATAAAAACTAGCCGAATCGAATTCACAAAGGAACACTCATCTAAGAAAGTAATGAGCTAAATCACCCAACAACATTAAAAACTACGAATTCCACCTGCAATACAAGAAAACAATGCAGCTAATAATGGGAAAAAAATGACTAGAAAATATCAAAAGAATCGCGAGAAGTACCTAAATCGGTGAGTAATTTCCGAGGACTAAGGAAGAACTGAGAGAAAAAGTACAGAGAACAAAACGAGAGGACAAATGGAGGAGGCGGCGGCGACTTTGACGGCCGAGCTTTTTTCCAAGCTAGTTGGGCGTAAGAATGGCTACGAGGTGAGTCGTATATCACAGTCGTGCCCTTCTGCTTTCAAGTCAGAATTTTTTTTAATTTTTTTATATTTCTATTAATGATTTTACTGTAATAACGACGCGTTGCAACGCGTACGTGGCGCACACGTGGTCATAAAAAAAATCCGGTTACAATTCGTTGCTTTTAGCTTTTGTTGGAGATAATAATAATAGGATACAAGTTAAAAATTCATCATGACAAATAAAATAATTTATAAATTTATATTCTAGTTAAAAATATTTGTCAAGAAATTTTGATTTTATTATTTTTTAATGAATACATTTTAAATTTTTAATATTATCCAAAAAATTAAAACAATCCAAAACATCATCAGTTTAATTACTAAATTACCCTTCAGGAAAGCCCAACTTGTTTTATAAAAGTTTTAACAATTTTTTTTCACAAAATTTTTTAATATTAATTTAAATATTTAAAAAAAAATTAATTTATAATATAAAAACTAACACAAACGTTAAAAATAATATTATTATTAGATCACACCCCATTTCATACTATAAATTACTTATATTGATATGTTTGACATTAATAAAAATACGTGAGATTAAATTTATATTAAAATTTTATTAAGATGAAAACTGGATAATATCTTTATCAATAAAATTTTTGTTTGATATCAATTTAGTATTATAAATACTTAAGTTATATTAAAATTTTAATTTATATCAACTTATCATACTTCTATCTTATATATACTAAATTAAAATTTTGCACCTTACTTCGAAAATGTAAAAAATTAGGTTATTTTAACTAAAAATAAATGAAAAACTAGTAAGAAACCTCCTTAAATTATTAAAATGTCAAGTTTTGGTCGCCAGTTAGTTCAAACATGGGAGTGAAAGTTGTATTATATTAAATTAGTATAAACACGTGTTAGTTTTTAATGATAAAAACTTAAAATTTTTTAAATAATTTTATTTAAATTCAAATTTATATACATATAAAAATATATTTAAAAAAACTCTTCATATTAATTATAAATCGGAGAACATGCATCAATTCGAAAAGCTAGTACATATATAAATATTTAGTAAACATGAAAAAAGATGATTCACGAAGATTTTAATATTTGAGAGATGAATTAACTATTACATATTATTGCGTACACATTGCATTGATATATATATATATATATATATATATATATATATATATATATATATATATATATATATATATATATATATATATATATATATTGATGCATTTGATTAATAATTAATAATAGACATAAAATCAAATACGAGTATACTGATAGGAAAAAATATAACTATATGATATAATATTCCATCTTCTAATATATATATATATATATCATAAAGATTTAACGGGAAGCTCAATAACTTGAGTCCAAGAAGTAGATTAACAATTTCCAAACTTAAGGGCTATGCAGTTTCATGTTTCGAGTACAAATTTGTTTTTGCTCCTTCCCGGTGGAAATCTGAGTTTTCTCTTTTATTTATTACTCCTTATGTGTCATTTTTTTTTTTTGTTATTTTGGAGATTTTTTATCTCAATAATTATATTTTTAAAATTTTAATGCTTCATCAAAAGTTTTTTCTTATATTCACTCTTATTTAATATTCATTTTTCTCTCTTAATAACACATAAATTAAAATAATAATAATAATATTATAATTAATATATTATTTTAATTAATAAATTTTTTAATTTGCAAAAAATCTTACAAAGTAACAGGTGAGTCGTATATCACAGCCGTGCCCTTCTACTTTCAGCTCAGAATTTTTTTTTTAATTTTTTTATATTTCTATTAATGATTTTACTGTAATAACGACGCGTTGCAACGCGTACGTGGCTCACACGTGGTCATAAAAAAAATCCGGTTACAATTCGTTGCTTTTAGATAATAATAATAGGATACAAGGTAGAAATTCATCATGACAAATAAAATAATTTATAAATTTATATTCTAGTTAAAAATATTTGTGAAGAAATTTTGATTTTATTATTTTTCAATGAATACATTTTAAATTTTTATTATTTCTCTGGGTGTGTATTGGACATGTTTAGGCAAGGTGAAATTAAATAAAAAATAATTATAGCATATAAAATTTTTTAAAAAAAAATGTTTTGTCTTAATTTTATTCTAAACTCTGTTATTAGTAAAATTTTATTTATTAATGGATTTATTTATGAGTGAATTAATTTTGACATAAAATGTAGTAAAATAAATTATGGTTTCTTAACATAGAGAATCCAATAACTCTTGCGTACATTTTTATTCTTGAAAAGTCTGAATAAACCTTATTTCTAGAAAGAATCCCAACCAGCTAGTGCTTGAAGAGCACAACCTGGAACTCGGCATAGTATTTATTAAGTCCGGCAGGCAGCTATCCCTAGCAACTCCCTAGGCGATGATGAGCTCGTCGTTAGCTAATGTTAACGTGTACTTGATTTAATTTATAAAGCAGTATATTTAAAAATATATATTTTTTATGTTTATTTTTTTTGTTAATTACTGTATATAAAAAATATATAGATAGTAAAATATGAAAAATATATAATATAAATAAAAATATATATAATACAGTATTTTATTATTTTTAATTAATATAAAATATTAAAATAAAATATTTATTTATTATAATAAATAAAATTTAAATTATTTTTTTTTAAATACATAAATTATTTAAGTTTATGACAGGAGGAAATACAATGCTATCAATATTTTAAAATGGTTATATCTAATATTATGTATTAAATAGAATAATAGTTTTGATCACTAAAGACAAAGTAAAAATATTATATAAATTTTAAGATTTTTAATTAACTAACTTTATTAATGGTCTTTATTTATGATATCATAATTGTGAAAATATTTTTATTATTCTTATAAAAATATAAATACAAAATTAGATCTTAATTCTTAAGTATCATCTCTTAATTTTGGTCCATATCAACGTCATTAACGTTGAATGAACTACTAGGGTACGATTTCTGTCGTGTTGGTGTTCCATATTTGAGGATTGGGAGTGAAGTTAGGGATGAGGGTGTTATGGTAACTTTAATCATAAAAGGACGGAGGGGTTAGATGAGAAATTTTTGGGGTTACAAAAGAAATGCCCTCAACAGTATATAGCCCAAATCCCTTATAAGTTGAAAATTATGGCCCAAAAACATTCATTTAAATATGGACTTAGGCTGATTATAAAAAAAAAACAACAGTTTTTTTTTCTTACACTTAAAACTCTTATCAATTTAGTTCTTTATATTTTAAATTTATTAATTTGGTCCCTTACATTTGAAACCCTAATCAATTTTGTACCTCACACTTCAAATTTTCTATATATTTCGTCCTTTGAATTTATAAATATTTTTGAAGTGTGAGGAATTAAATTGATAAGTTTTATAAATTTAAAGGACTAAATTGATTAACTTTTTAAGTGTAAGGACCAAATTGATAAATTTGAAGTGTGAGGAGCCAAAATAGATATTTACTCAAAAAAAATGAACTTTAGGCTTCTAAATTCTGATAATTTATTTAGCTAATGAAGTCATTTGTTATCTACTTATCTTTTTGTTAACTTTGTTTCATGGTCCAAAAAAATCTATCTTATTCCATGGCCACAACTTATTAGAGGCCTCCACAAGATGTTACAAAGATATTTATAAATTACTCATTAAAAAAAATTACAGTTATTATTCCATGTAGAAACTATTTACATAAGCTTAAGAAATTCTACTATTTTGTTTATAATCAATCAAATTTTAGACATCAGTATTTTTAACCTATTTATATATCTCTATTAAAGATATTTTTATATTTCAAAATACAATTTTCATATACAGATTAATTATACGAATATAAATCCACACTCATGCTTGATTCTCAATATAAATTCCTATTTTATAATTTTTTCATTATTCATTGAGAGTTGAATAAACAATGAGACATAAGAGTGGAAAAGAAAAGATTAATAACTCATGTGAATTTTTTTTTAATTGAACCACCTTTAGTCATATTTATTGAGATCTTGCTTTAAAAGTAAATGAAATAATACCTACTTTTAATCTTATATATCTATTTTAATTATATATAATAACTTGCATTTATTCAATAAAAAGTCATGTAAAAATGAAATAATTATTACTTTTGTATATATGGATCTTACTAGCTTGAATTTCATGGGCAGAAAGGAGAAACCTTCAGGTAATCAACCTATGAGAATTTTATATGGATGTATTGAACAATGGATCACTCAAATACCAATTTTAAAATATCGCGTATCAAATGCTAAGTAATATAATGTTTCTTAAATATTAAATTATTATGAGACTTTTTTTTTAAAAAAAAAAAAAAAAGCAAAGGTAAATCTTATTTAAGATATTTTTATTTTATCAATTGTAGATTTTATCGAACATTATAAATTATATAAATAGAGGATGGATCCATAATATCTTCAATAGTTGATATAGCTTCATTAAAAATAATGTGATCTGCACATGATTACTTCATAAATAAATATCTGCTATAGGTGTGTTTGGTTGCAGGAAAGTAATTTTGTTTGATTACTTAAGACGTGAGTTTTCTATGTTTGGTAGAGGATATAGAAAAACTTTACCAAATAAGAGAGTTTACTGGGGAAGTGAAAATATGAAAGATTTGGTTTTTATAGATACCCATCTCTACATATGGATTAGGGATGGAAATAAATTGAGCTAAATTATGAGCTAAATCAATGCAACTCGTTAATGGTTCAATAAGCTCGGCTTACAAGCTTATGAGCTAAGTTTAAACTAACATAGATTCGGCTCATTACCTCACAAGATAGCTCTTATTTATTTATCTATATATATATATATGATAAGCTTATACATAATTTGATATTATGTTTTTAAATAAAAAGAACTAAGAAGTATGCTCTTATTAGTTTATCTAATTCAAATTTAATAAATAATTAATAATAGTACAAATTTAAAACAAGCAATCAAAATTGGATCAGTTTTCTTCGTTTCATCATTTAATTTGATTATATTGGTTCATTAAAAAATTTATCCAATTAATTTGACTATAAAGGTATCAACTAAATTAATACAATCTTATCGGATTGGTTTGGATTGGATCGATTTGATTGGTTTTTTCCTTTAAAAAAAATTTTAAAATTATTTGTTCTTCAACATGTAATCCAAATCAAATATAACATTATATATACATTGCTCTTCAATAATCTTTACAAAACAACAATAAAAAATAAAAAATCCAACTAAAACAACATTATATTACCTATTTCACACTAAATCTAACAAGAAAACAACCACAATATCTTATTGGGTGGTATTCCACTTCAAATTTTGAACACCACCCTAGAGCTTTATTAATTTGTCGACCTTGTTAAAATAAAAAAGTATGTTATAAATTATTATATAATTTTTCAAAATGAAAAATATGTAGTTGGAACTTATCAATTTATTTCCAAATTAGATCACCATTCCTTTTAAGTTTTAATTCATTATCTTTTTAGATTCTAAATTATGAAAAGTGATAAAACAAAAAGATAATTTATGTTAATAAATATAATAAATATATTATGGTGTTTAAAATAGCTATGTAATATATATATTGATAGTCGATTGATTCAATTCTTATCAATTTTTTAAATTGTAATATGACAACTAAATCAAACTAATTGATTTTTTTGAAATTCAATAGTTTTAGTTGATTTTAATCAATTTAGATTAAATTAATTGGGTTGAATTCAATTTAGTTTAGATTTGAACAAGTCAATTTGTTCTGTTTTGAATTCAATGATTTTTTCTTTCCTTTATATGTAATGTATATATAGATATTTTGAGAGATGAAAGAGGACCATTCAAGAATCTCTAATTAAGATTGCTAGGCGTCGGCCATAGTAGAGTGAGGCTGCACCAGGTGCCACGTAAACTTCGGTACCTCCATGGCAAGGACAGCTAGGAAGAAAACAATCCAAAACACCATCAGTTTAAATTACTAAATTACCCTTATGAAAGCCCAACTTGTTTTATAAAAGTTTTAACAATTTTTTTTTCACAAATTTTTTTAATATTAATTTAAATATTTTAAAAAATAAATTTTAATTTTAAAATATAAAAACTAACACGAGTGTTAAAAATAATATTGCTATTAAATGACATCTCATTTCATAATTAAATTACTTATATTAATATGTTTGACATCAATAAAAATACGTTAGATTAAATTCATATTAAGTTTTTATTAAGACGAAAACTTGATAATATCTTTGTCAATAAAATTTTTGTTTGATATAAATTTAATATTATAAATACTTAAGTTATATTAAAAATTTAATTTATGTCAACTTATCTTACTTCTATCTCATATATATTAAATTAAATTAAAAATTTGCACCTTTCTTCAAAAATGTAAAAAAATAGCTTATTTTAACTAAAAATTAATGAAAAACTAGTAAGAAACCTCCTTAAATTATTAAAATGTCAACTTTAGGCCGCTAGTTAGTTCAAACATTACAATTAAAGTTGTATTCTATTAAACTAGTACATACAAAAGCTGGTTCTAGTGATGAAAAATTAAAATCACTTAAATAATTTTATCCAAATTCGAGTTTATATATATAAAAAAAGATATATTTAAAAGAATTCTATTTCATTTAAATTTTTTAATTAGTTCGATCATATTAATTATTGAAGAATATACATAAAAATCTAATACATATATAAATATTTAGTAAACATGAAAAAAAGACGATTCACGCAGACTTTAATATTTGAGAGATGAATTAACTATTACATATTGCGTACACATTGCATTAATATATATATATATATATATATTGATGCATTTAATTAATAATACGAATATACTAAAATAGGAAAAAATATAACTATATGATGTAAATATTGCATCTTCTAATATATATATATCATAAAGATTTAACGGGAAGCTCAACAACTTGAGTCCAAGAAGTAGATTAACAATTTCCAAACTTCAAGGCTATGCAGTTTCATGTTTCGAGTACAAATTTGTTTTTGCTCCGTCCCGGTTGAAATCTGAGTTTTCTCTTTTTATTTATTACTCCTTATGTGTCAATTTTTTTTTGGTTATTTTGGAGATTTTTTATCTAAAAATAATTATGTTTTTAAAATTTTAATGCTTTATCAAAAGTTTTTCTTTTTTACATTCACTCTTATTTAATATTCATTTTTCTCTCTTGATAACACATAAATTAAAAAAAATTAAATAAAAATATTATAATTAATATATTATTTTAACTAATATATATATTCTTTTAATTTGTAAACAATAATCTTACAAAGCAAAAGATTTAAGAGAAAGAGTTAAAAAAAAAACCAAAAGCTTGTGTCCAACAAAAAAAATGGAGTACATCAACATTATATATACATATATATGAAATATGCTATAACTAGGCTCAGAATTTTTTCTTTCTTTTTGTGTCTATTTCTCTTTTTATTTTTATTTATAATTAACTAATAAATATAAAAATATACACAAGAATGTACACAAATAAATGATAAATGTAATATTTTCATATATATATATATATATATATATATATATATATATATATATATATATAAAATAAAAGAAAATTTTCTTTGACACTTATTTATACATGTTTAATGTCACTTATTGCTTTTAGTTATATTTCATAAATAATATTATAAAAGATAATATTATTAACCAAACAAGTCACTACATCGAGTTAAGGCTTATTAAAAGATTCATTATTTTATAATTACAAAAATATCATCTTAATTATTAATATAAATAACTCTCACTATTAATAAAAAATACACACACTTTTATTTTTTTATTTTTTACTTTTTTTATAAATAACTATTGACTTGAACGTCGGAGCCTTTTCTTTCGACTTTACTTTTGTTCTTTATTTTTTTAGAATCATCACTCTTAATTGAAATAATTTAATCTAGATTATCCC
This sequence comes from Bauhinia variegata, assembly GCA_022379115.2. Taxonomy (NCBI): domain Eukaryota; kingdom Viridiplantae; phylum Streptophyta; class Magnoliopsida; order Fabales; family Fabaceae; genus Bauhinia; species Bauhinia variegata. Next base: position 2,836,818 of record CM039427.1, on the reverse strand, counting down.
CACTCAACAGATAATATATACATAATCCTACTCAAAAATAAAATAAAAATAAAAATGGACAAATCTCTACCCAAACCAGCGAGGCTATGACTATAAGCACCGGAAACGTACGAAAATCAGAAAATGTGTCATAAAAGTATTTGGCCCACCAAGATCCGGAAGAACTTTTACATTGGTTTGCGTAGAGATTTGTCCCAAAAATTTATTTTATTAGACAAAGTTAATTTTTTATATGACACGTTTTCTTATATCATGATATTTTTATTTTTTTGGATCTGAGACACATTATACTATTTTTCTATGGATACATTATATGTTGATTTTTTTATCAGGATACATTACACTATTCTTGGACTTTATAAAATTAATGTTTTATTGCATATTGAATAAATTTTAAAAAGTTACAATCTTAATCAAAAAAATAAAATAAAATTGTAGTCTAAAACAAGCCAACTTTGTTCATCCCTTGACTTTTCTTCGATGGGGTAATCCGGTAACTGGTATTCTGCGAGTTGGTGGAAGGGCAACCGATGTCTTTTGCAAGCGGTAGCTGGAAATGATTCCAGCAACCGATCCAATCGCCGGTTGAAATTACCAAATAACCCTTCAACAGATGTCTTTTCAACAAGACCAACTTTCTTGACTCTTCATTTTCTCCCACCCCACCAATCCTTGAATAACATTTCCCGGCTCTGGTTATGATTCATTCTGCTCCATCTCTTTCCTACCAAACCCACCATAGGAATGGAAAATGATTTTATAATGATTCAGAAGAATTCCTTTTCTTTTTGAACACATTTTCCAAATCCATCTCCCAGTATGCATTTCTAGATTGATGAGTTTGTGACATTCTTGCCCCTCCTCCAATACAAAGTTATTCATGGCTTCTGCCAATCCAACAAGTCCTCTCTTGCATTCTTCTTCAAGAAAGCCTTCAACTTTTATCAATTGGATCAATTTTAGGAAGACCCATTTGAGATTTGACTCTGAAATCCCAGAAAAACCCATCAAATGGGAGAGTCTTCATCTGGGAAACAGCAGAAGAAGAAGAGAAACAGAGCATTTTCTGGTTAAGAAAGAGCAGCAATGGAGGGTGAGGTCTACTGCAGAGGGCTTAGATGGGGGAATGCTAATGGGAGGGAGAGTAAGAGAAGCTGCTGGTTCTCCTCTTAGCATCCCAGAAAGATTCAAGGTTGTGACTTTGGTGGCATGTGTTATGTGCCTCTGTAATGCTGACAGAGTTGTCATGTCAATTGCTGTTGTGCCTCTGGCTGCAAAACATGGGTGGTCAAGTTCTTTTCTGGGCATTGTTCAGGTACTTACAAGTCCCAATCTTAACGATGAATAGACAGTGTAATTATTAAAATAATAATTTATAAATTATTGAATTAAACTGTAGATTTTTTGTATTATTATTAATTTTAATTTTTTATTTTTTAAATTAAATAAAATAAATTTTACGTTTTAAACTTAAAATAAAAATAAATCTTTTTTATTTTTTCTTAATTTTTATTTGTTTTATTTATTATTCTAATTCTTACACCATACTCAAAAATCGAGTATATATTTTAAATGTAAACCTTTGAACGAGGAAATGGAATATGATATCTCTTCGTCGTGCCACTCTTTTGAGTGATGTGACATCTGGAAAAAAAAAGCCAAAATAAAACAAAAACACAAAGTTTAAGTAGGTCAAATTTTAAATATTAATGTTCCATATTAATAGTAGTGAAGAGTTATATTGAGTGGCAGTTGGAATAAAATTACTCAAAAGAAAAATATTGTACTAGCCTATTTAAGTCAAGAAAGCTACTTATACCAAACCACATGTGAAATAGGCATGCGTATTATATTTTACATTATTGTTATTATTATTATAAAAGCTTGTCAGACTATTTAAAAACCAAAAATAATTTAACGTTATTATATATTTATATATAAATCCTAATCTAGCTTTATTATTTGCACGCTACAATAATAGGTTTTCAGCCAGAGTTAATTAGTTTTCTTTTCTTTCTTTCTTTCTTTCCTTTTTTTTTTTTTTTTTTGGTTATGCAATACCAATTCATTTCTTGATTTTCATCTTCCAATTTCTATTTTTTATTTTTATTTTGTACTCCTTATAAATAATTTTATCTTATTAGTATGGAAGAGGCATATTTATATATATTTATTGCTTCTACCACAATTGTGCTCCCCACTATCAATAGGCGAAAGAAAAAAAAATAAAGAATATACACATGGCTATGTGCATAAAGGTGTGCACTTAGCTTTTCTCTATTCGTAATTCATTCTTCCACGCTAACATAAAAGCTCACACATTTTTTCTTGATCAGTCATCATTTCTGTGGGGTTACATATTTTCATCAGTGATTGGAGGAGCTTTGGTAGACAGATATGGAGGGAAGAGGGTGATTGCCTGGGGTGTTTTTCTATGGTCTTTGGCAACTCTCTTTACTCCTTGGGCTGCAAACCACTCCCCATTGAGCTTGTTAGCTGTTCGTGCTTTCTTTGGACTAGCAGAAGGAGTAGCTTTTCCATCCATGAGCACTCTTATATCAAGGTCATGCCTCCCTATTCCTCTTAGACATCAAATTTTAGCTATATTAGATGCAAAGCTGGGAAACCATGCACTCATCAAGATTTGATTTGCCAGTATGAAGAAAGAGGCCAAGTTGAGACTGTTTGGATTGGTTTAATTTTTATTTTTAATTTTAGAAGCACTTCTGGCAGGAGAATAAAGTGCTTTTTTATAGCATTTAGTATTTGGATTGGCACTTGAAAAAGTTTTTTAAAAAAAGCCCAAAGTACCATTAAAAACCAAAAAAGTTATTTCTAGTAGAAACATGCAGCGGTATGCTTTTAAAAATAAAGCATAAGCAGAAGCAAGTTACTGTTTCACGAAAAAAGCACTTCTCTAAGCCAGAAAAACTATTATCTTCTGTTTCTGCTTCTGCACTTTAAAAAGACATTTTTCTGAAGTCAATTGAAATGGGAAGTGGCATGCTTTTGCTAGTTCTCTGCACTTTCAAAGCTGATATAATCTTCATATATGAATAGGTGGTTTCCAAATCATGAAAGGGCAAGTGCAATGGGAGCTTCAATGGCAGGATTTCATCTTGGCAACGTTGTAGGCTTATTGATAACACCAATTATGTCATCTTCCTTCGGCATTTCGGGTCCCTTTATCTTATTCTCAACTCTTGGATTGCTCTGGTTGATGACATGGGCGTATCAAGTTACAAATGATCCTCAAGATAGTCCTTTCATCAGCAAATCAGAGCTAAGATTAATACAAGCAGGGAAAGCTGATTCTCCCAAAAAGAGTAGTCAGTTTCCTCCATTAAGCCTCCTCTTATCGAAATTGCCATCATGGGCTATTATTATTGCCAATGCAATGAACAACTGGGTGAGTTTCTATTCATTTTCTGGTGACTGAAAACAATGGTTTGCTCTCATCAAAGCCTTTTCTACTTGGCACTGCTAATTTTCTCTATGCTTACTTTGCAGGGATACTTTGTTCTCCTCTCATGGATGCCAGTTTATTTCAAAAGTGTATGTAATAAATTCCTCAAATCGTTACGTCAATGAATAATTGTACTCAATTTTTTGCATTATGTTATAATTTTTGGAAACTGTAACTAGGATTTCCTATATTTGATTTCTTTTCTTCTTTTGGTAATATAGGTATATAATGTAAACTTGCAGCAGGCAGCATGGTTTAGTGCTGGTCCTTGGGCAATGATGGCGATATCAAGTTGTATTGCTGGTTCAGCATCAGATTCCTTAATCAAGGCAGGGTATCCTTTAGCATTTGTCCGAAAGGCCATGCAGGTACGCAAAGGATGTGATACATTTTATCGATAGTTAGTTGGTTTTAAGTTACTTACCAACAAGGCGTTAGTTCAATAGAAAAAGACTGAGTCTTAAAGGCATTACAAGATAAAGGTCTCAGAGTTCAAACTGTGAGGATTTATCTTTAACACTCAATTTAAATAGAGATTAATCTCATATTTAAAAAATACGAGATATTCTATTTGTAAACCAAAAAATTGGTTTTAGCAAAGAAAAAATGATCTAGTGGTTGGTAAATGGCCATCCAAATGCCTTAACAAGGATAGTTTCACAATCACTTTGATTCAAACTAATGTATATTTGCAACAAGAGTTTGATATGTACTTTGGAATTACAGACGATAGGATTCGTAGCGCCCGGCGTGTCCTTGCTGTGCTTGAAATATGCCCCTACACCAGCAATTGCTGCCACACTCATAACTGCAGCTTTAAGTATGAGTTCTTTCAGCCAAGCTGGCTATATGCTTAATATACAAGTAAGTTCAATCCATTTTTAGTAGCGACAAAGCTAAGTAGTTGTTTAGTTTTCCATTTCCAATGTGAAGTGGGAGTCTTATTTATCCATATTTGGCACAAGAGTTGAAAATTTATACTGAGAGAATGTGAGGTTTTATCCATTTTTCCCACCTAGAGAGATGGAAATGTTGGATTCCCAAGTAAAGGTGATGGAAAATGGTACCACATTCCTAAGAACGTAACGTGTGTACTAATGTGATAAAATCTTCTATCTCATTTAGTGTGTCAAATTTTATCTTAGTTTTAATTGGTCAAGTATGCAACTTGTAGCGTTATTTTATTATATTTTGATCAATCAAAATTTTATGAGACAAGATTTGACATAAGAGATGAGACAAAAGATTATATCCTATACCAAACATGGGAACATAAGTGGGTATGCGACATTCCTAGGAATAAAAATTCAAAACTTGTCCCAAATACTACAAGCAAAATATTATTTACTTCCATTGAGATGAACAAAGTTAACGTAGGAGGACTTTAACTTAATCTTATGATTTACATTTTCAGGACATAGCTCCTCAATATGCTGGATTTCTGCATGGTAAGAAGTTGAGCATATCTGTATTGGAAATTTCTTTTAATTTTTTTTTGTTGATATATGATTTTCTTCTCTATAATGAAATTCTAAATTAATTATAAGGAAAATGTTTACAGGGATCTCAAATTCAGCTGGGACTTTAGCAGCTATAGTAAGCACAATAGGAGCTGGTTATTTTGTTCAATGGCTGGGATCCTTCCAGGCATTCTTAACTCTTACAGCAGTTCTCTATTTTGTGACAACCATTTTTTGGAATCTCTCCTCTACCTGCGAGAGAGTTTTCTGATTTCTATCATTTAAATATCTAACACCACCCATTTTATATTGCCTAAATTAGGACATATCGATCCATGGCAATATATTGTACTATTTTTTTTTATGGTGAGATATATTGTACTAATTTTCTTCAACAAGAAATGAATAAAGAAATGACTTCATATATTAGCAACGGATTAATATCTGTGACCTCATTTTTTTTATTTTTATTTTGTGTCACTTTCTATAATTGGTTGAGTTAATTTTGTTGTTACATTTTAATATTTTTAATTAATATAGTGCAATGGGACAGTATATAAAATAATGAATACCACAATAAATTTAATCTATTAGCAACAGGGATAATGAAGTCTTTGTAATTGAAACTTCCCATCAACAAGAAAGGAAATTCTTGAGGGATCCCTCAGTTTGGAAGAGGGATTGCTAGCCATTCTTGCCCCAATTTGCTCCATCCAACGCTGGTGCCATGGCATGGGAGCACATATTCCATTTTGCTCCTCCTATTTATTGTCAGATACCTTTTAAAATTAGTAAAAAAAATAAATATTACAAGTATTATTAAATTAGCAAAAATATTTTACTTTTTGATTTTTTCACTAATGAGAAGAGTTAAGACAAAAAATCATACATTGTGTGAGAAATGCGTTAACTCATCCAACATGAATAACCAAAAGGAAAAACAAAAGAATAAAAATGAATGGAGGATATTTTCTTCTTTTTTTTTTTTTAAAAAAATTCATTTGTTTTAACTTCAAACTAACATTGTAGGTGTTAGGAGAGTCAATTTCCATTTTCTGGAAATTTTTAACACCTTATAGCTAAATTATAAATTATTTATAAAGTGAAATTTCACTTAGCAGTAACGTTGTCTCCTAATATTAATATTAACTTTTTATATTTTGATCCCTTTTCTCTTTAGGTTAAAATTTCTGGTATCCCCTCTAATTACAAAAAAGAAAATCAGATACTAGTATATGCTTATACTTATGTCTCTATAGTTCTAAATTTACACATCATATTACATACAATTTTTTTTTTTTTTTGGCTGAGGGTATGGTTGCCCCAATTTATTCACAACTAGGTCCGTCCCTGTCTGCACTTTCAATGCTGTGTATATTAATTATCAGCATGTCTACTATATATGATTTATGATATGTATTTTTGAAGGGTATTATGGTATTTCCCGATACTCACAAAATTTTGTTGCAACATGAGATCATTGTATAATGCTTTGTTTTCAGCTCATTCATTATTTGTGTCAATTGTATTTATGAAAGATTTAGAACTTCTCATATGTTATTATACAAATAAAGTCAAGTAAAATCTTGCACATTACATATAAAATTGAGATATTGGAAGAAATCAAAATATTATTAAAGGCAGAACAAGGCTAAGTAATTATAGATCACATAATATACTCATATCTCATTTAAGCTTTTTTTAAGTTATTTTATGAATTAAACTATTTCATGTTTAATGAATCAACAAGAGAGTGAAAAATAGAAAAACTGTATAATGTTAGCTTCTTACAAGTATTAATAATTAATATAAATTTTTATAATAAATTATAGTTTATTATAAATTAGCCCAATTTTATTTTCAAATTTTTATTTTTCATCATTTTTCTCTCTTTTTTTTCACTTCATTTTTTATTTCTGTCATCTTTTCCAACCTATATATATAGTTTCATTTTCCCTCCCCATCATTTATATTTTTTATTTTCCCTCTTATTCCTTATTCTTGTAATGAAATTTAAATTAATATTTAACCAATGTAGTTAACCCCTCCTCTCCCTTGGTTCTTTTTTTTATATATATAGTTTTTTATACTTATATGATATATTGTATGTTAATCTACTTAAGTAATACTAAAAAATAACTTATTCTTAATATATATATATATATATATATATATATATATATATATATATATATATATTTCTATTAAAAAAATATTACCTATAAACAAGATTTTATAAATAAATAAAAATTTAAAATAAAATTCATTAAGAATTGATATAACTTATTCTTAAAAAAATTATATTTTTATTTAAAAATATTACTTATAAGTGAGACTTTATAAGTAAGTAAAGACTTAAAATTAAATCTCTTAAATATTTATTTATTGATTATAAGAATTTAAACATATTTACGTCACTTTCACTATAAATTATTGCTTATCGACTTTTGATTCAGAATTTTTTAAACGTTTATCTTAATATTATTTTCATAAAAGTTAAAGCATACATTATGATTTCTCACGAAAACATATATTCTAATTGCAGTTAGTAAATACAAAATTAAAAAGGGATATATTATCTTCAATTTAATGCTTATTAAAATAAAGTGTGGTAGAAATTAAAATTAACAATAAAATTTAAAAGAAATGGTACATCTCATAATAATAATAATAAAAATGATACATTGCTTATATATTCTATATCTCAAGCATTTATTTCCCATATTTTTTACAAAATAAGAAAAAATTCTTTTAATGATAAAAATTACTAAAGAGGAACTTTAAATAATAAAAATATACTTTTTGTTTATATTTTTAATTAACATACTTATTTATTTTTTAAAAAAATTATCATTTTCTTTATTCTAGTTAATTCATTATCTTCTTTTTACAACAGCTAAGTCTATAATATATATTTCTTTTTTAAATATTATTCTCACTTCTTGACAATATTAAATTTTAGGTTGAGCTAACATAAAAGAAAATATTTCAAGTTATGACTTACTTTTATGAATTGTTGCTAAAGATAAAAAAAATAAAGATATGTAAATTAATTTTTCTATAAGGAAGAAAAAGAGATTTTTTCTTTTATTTTTTATTTAAAAAATAAGATTTTTTTGTTGAAAAAAAAATAATGAGGGAGACATAGGAAACATATAGCTAAAGAGGAGATTAGAGAAGAGAGAGAAATGGAATTGAGGAGTATGAGAATAAATAAAAAAATTAAAAATATAATTTTAAGTGTAAATTTTAGTAGTTATGAGGGTGAACTTAGAAATTAAAAAAAAATGAATATTTAAGTTGAGAGTGAATATATTTCTACTATTCATTATAACGTTAGCACTTATAATTTAACTACATAACATTATAACATTAAGTAGTGTAATTCATTTATTATTTAAGGTCAATTAAACTCCACGTCATTCAATATTTCCTTTAGTATCTCCTTCCATCTCAGTGTCTATTTTAATATGTTATTAAATTTGAGGTGGTTTCCCTCCTCCAATATCTTCAGTTGGATTCTGTACCTTGCCGAGTTTTTGGAAAAATATGAGTACGAAATAGCCATTTTAAACAAACTATGTATGATAAAAGTATTTACACTATGTGTGATCAAAGACAGCTCACAAATTGATCTTGATTTAACTATAAATAGTTAGTGTTATAACTTAATGTAAAAGTTGATCTTGAGAATTAATTACTTATCGCTCTCATTTTGAAATGAGATTAGTGACATTCTCAAAGATTATACAGATATTTTGTGTGTAAAATAAAAAACAAAATAGATTTAGCTAAGAAAAAATTATCAATTGTAGCGGTTGGTAAATAACCACAAAAATGTGTTAACTTTATAAAAAAATTTCTATGTAATTTTCTGTTTAAAGTAATGAAATGACTTGGATATATTTCCAATCCAGATAATATCAGAAGGAATTGACATTAACAAGCACGAGTTCTTTCAGCCAAGATGGTTATATGCTTAATATACAAGTAAGTCCAATCCATTTTAGTGTCTGGTACAAGGTTTCCATTTCCTATTTCCAGGATTGTGAAGTGGGAGTCTAGCATATCCATATTTTGTACAAGAGTTGAAAATTTATACCAGAGAATGTGAGATTTTGGCCACTATTTTACCACTTAGAGAGATGAAAATGTTGGATTCCATAAAAAATGGTACCACATTCCCAAGAATGTAAAGTGCCCTCCAAACATAGGAATAAAGGTGGGTATGTGGCATTCCTAGGAATGAAAGTTCAAAACTTGTACCAATACTATAAGACAAATACTATTAACATCCATTGAGAATATGCTAGATATCGGTAAGAAGTTGAGCATATCTATATTAGGAATTTCTTTTATTTTTTTTTTCTGATATATGATTTTCTTCTCTATAATGGATTTCTAAATTAATTATTTGTAAGTATAATGTTTACAGGGATCTCAAATTCAGCTGGGACTTTAGCAGCTATTGTACCACATTCCTATTTCCAGGCATTCTTAACTCTAACAGCAGCTCTCTATTTTGTGACAATCATTTTTTGGAAGCTGTCCTCAACCTGCGAGAGACTTTTCTGACTTCTTATCATTTAACACCACATATTTCATCTTGCCTAAAGGAGGACATATCAATCCTTGGCAATAGATTGTACTACTTTTTAAATATTTTTTAGACACATTGTGCTAATTTTCTTCAACTTGAAATGAATAACAAAGTCACTAGATGCGTTAGTCACAAATAAAATCTGTTGTCTTATTTTTTATAATTAGTTGAAAAATATAAATAAATATCATTGTCATATATTTTTTTTTATATTTTTAATTAATTTATAATAGTAGAATAATATGAAATAATAAATTTAGTTCCATTAGCAACAAAGATAATAAAGTCTTTGTAATTGAAACCCCCATCAACAAGAAAAATAATTCTTGAGCAATCTCTCATACATTGTATAACCATATTTACACCAAATTTGCCCCGAAAATTCTGGAGCCATCAACAAGGGTAATAATAATAAAGTCTTTGTAAGTGTATGGAATAGGGTTTGCTAACCATATTTGCCCCAGATTTGCTCCATGCAACGCTGGTGCCATCGCATGGGAGCGCATATTCCATCTCACTCCTCTTATTTCTTGTCACATGCCTTTTAAAGTTTGTAAAAAACTTATAAAATAAAACATTGAGTGAGATATAATAATATTAACTTATCCAAAATGAATAACAAAAAAAAGAAATGAAAAAGAAAGGGCTGAAATTTTTTTGAAAAGAATATTTTACCTTAAATCTGAGCTTATAAAGCCTCCTTGTCACTCCAACAAAGAAATCACCAACCACTAACTACCTTCCACCTCTCTGTCAGAAACAACTTAAATCTGAGCTAGCTTCGAGAGAGGGAGACAGAAACAGATAGAGAGAGATCAAGTTATAATGTTAAATATAATGTTAGGTTTTTGCCCAAGGCTGAGAAGAAAAGATGAGGAGGAAAATGTGCTTTTTTTTTTTTTTTTTTCTCCTGTCCCTTAAGGCATAGTGTCCACTGGTATTCTACTAGTTATTATTTTGCCTGGCAAAGGATTAGTATGGTAAGACCCAGTGAGCCATGGGCTCTTGGTGTGTGCCTCTTCCAAAACATTATTATTGAGTTGGTGGAGGGCCTGGAGGCTCTGTCTTGCATCTCATTTCCATATTGTTGAGAAGGCTGGTTTATATTTTTCTAACTCTTAATAAAACTGATATTTAATTGATTTTTTTTTTTTTTGTATATATAAAATTTTAGGTTGGATCCTAAGAACTTAGTCTTAAATCTTTAAATTTAGAAAACACTTATAAATTATTCAATAACATAATTTTCACATGAGGTTCGAACCCATGTCTTGTAGAATACTGTTACTATTTATTAATTAAAAAAATGTATTCTATGTTTTCTATTTCAATCTCTTGATTAGTCGATTTTTTTTTTTTTAAATATTTTTAACCACTTTGATAGGAAAATGGGATACAGAATGATAGTCCAAGGGGCATGTATGCTACAAAATATCACCTGCATGGGAACTAATATATCTATATATATATATATATATATATATATATATATATATATATATTGCCTAGAATTTCTGTTTAAATGGATTAGGTCTGATTTTAGTATACTCATATATATTGTTAGATGAAATGTATTGTTTTTGAACCTTTGCTAATTGGCTGATTGTTATGAGCACTTAAAGTGTGTCAACAAGAGCATGACATAAAATATGTTTAAAATTTCGTTTTGTCTTGTTCCGTTGATGGGAAATCTTCGTATAGTGGAGATGTATTATGGTATTTCCCCAACACACCATATAAATAATGTGAAGGTACAAGAGATGGCATTCATTTAGTAGTTAATATATACATATTATTTGTTAGTTCACATTAATTTTGTTGAAACATGAGATCACTAATAATGATGAGTTTTCAGACGTTCATTCATTATTTGTGGCAATTGTATTTTTAAAAGATTTAGAAATTTTCATGTATGTTAGGATAAATTTGAGTAAAATCTTGCACATTTTTTAGTTGGGTATAAAATTGAGATATTAGAAGTAATCAATCCACTATTAAGTGAGAGAATGCAAATGGAAAAGCTAGGGATCACATCAAGTTATAAGAATAGATATCTATATCTCAATAACTAATATGAAGAAATAAAATATGAATTGATATAACAAAATATTATAAAACTATTGAAGAAATAAAATATGAATTGATATAACAAAATAGTATAAAACATAAATATCAAAGTACAATACTAATGCAAACTTTTTCCACTTATTTTACCTTGAAATTTAATCTTTAATTATGGTGAGAGATATCATTACCAGGAACCCGCAGAAGGGCAACTTTGGACCAACATCCTCAAATGGATGGGAAGGGAATGGACAATCAACATATAGTATGTCAAACAAATGTAATCCTGCACAAATTGGTTGGCGAATTATGGTGTGGGCCAGGAATTAGGTGTCTCTTTCTTGACTTCTCTTGAAGGCATGATCCCTTTTCTAACTAGTGATGAAAGCTTGATGCTCCAAGATCCTTTTTAGTTTCATTTCTGTTTGTTTTTCTCTTGTTATTGGCCGGTGTTCTTATAAATAAATAAATAAACACATTTTCCATAGTACCTAGAAGGTAGTTGTGGATCTTCTAATGTAACAACTCAGTACATTGCACTTGGTAAACTACACCAATGATTAATAATCAATCTTCTGTTTGGTTAGACCTCCACCTATACCAATGACTAACAATTAGGAGTGTTAGGTTAGATCTTTACCTATGAGTCCTTCCTAGGACATGAATTTAGAGTAGGAATGCTTGTTTTTTTTGCCTGGATTTGACTTCATCCAATTAGTATGAGACATGGATGGATTACAAAAGGTAAAACTCTGAAGAAAATCAAAATTAAAATTGTATATGCTGAATTATTTAGAAATTAATCATTTTATATTTGACTCTCCTCACGTTAGTTTACTGTGTGGTATACTTTGGATTATCGTTTCGCTTAATACACACACACACATGTATGTGTGTGTGTATATATATTCAATTGACTAAAATATTTTTTTTATACTAAATTTAATAACAATTTGACTCATTAATAATTTATAGGATTTCTTAAGAATTCATTTCTCGAGACTGCAATGGGGCAAGGACAAGGAGTATGGTCCCATTTCTAATTTTTTTAAACTATTTTTCCTCATTCTTATCCCTACTTATAATATTGAGGAAAATTACTTTCTGGTTCCATCCCCACGAAATATATTTATATAAAAAATTAATATTTTAATTAAATAAATTTAATTTAATACAATTTTACTAGTAAAATTATAAAAATACTTCTATATATATTATTTTAAAATTAAAGATATTTTAGCACTTTTATTAATTTAGGACTTCCGCAGGCAAAGAGTATAATCTTTATCATCAAAATTTTTCTTAAAAAAATTCTCCCCATCCCCACACTTGCTGGGAAAATTTCCCTTCCGATTCCAACCCTAAACGGAGAATCTTTGCTAGGTCCCTACTCAATCGGAAGAAATTGCTATCCCTCTACTGGCTATCAAGCGCATGCTTAACACATGCAAGATATTCATTTTTTAAAAATTTAACTTGATCACTTTGTAGTTTATATTAGTCACTTTTATTAGAAAATATAACTAGAAGAAATTGTAATTTGAAGAATGTAAACTAAAATTTTGACAATAGGTGACATTCCATGACTAAAATTGTAATTATATTCTGAGTAACACGTGAGGTATAAGCATAAACCTCTCATTAGCAAACCTACATTATAATAAACAAAAAGAACACTAAAAGGAGAACCAAGCAGTATATTATCTACAGAAGTAGCTAAGACATTAGGTCAAATTTTAGACATTGATATAGAACATACTTTAAGATTTATACATTATCTAAACCCTTTTTTTTTTGACAATTTTTTATTTGAGTAGTACTGTGTTTTTCACATTTGGAAATGGTATGTCATATTCACATTTTTATCTAAAATATCAGTTGATATTCTTAAAAGAAAATCAGTCTCTTTTCAGAAGATGAAAATTTACATCTAGCTTTCTTTATTATACCGATATATATATATATATATATATATATATATATATATATATATATATATATATATATATATATATATATATATATATATTTTATTGATCTAGGTTAAACAAATATTTTGTGTATAAAGATAGGACTAAAGCTTTAAAGTTATTCAAGCAAGATATTGTATGTATTGTTCGAGATGATGCAATCAAATTATAGCATGACCTTATTTGATATTTACAATGGACTTGTGAGCATTAATAGCTAGTGTCGTAGAAACAATGTACTTCACTCAATGGGTCAAATCTCAATGTCATGTTATTCTTCATAGAACTCCACTTGCAACAATAGGTATGTGCTCTTGCAAAAATACCCTAAAAAACATAAGATTAGGAATAGAAGAACTATTTTCATATATTTTAAAATGTACATTGTCCTAAAAGAACTATTTTCACCCTATTATGGTGAGTTATATTTTCATACTAAAATGGACATTGCTTTCAGGCAGCAATGTGTGCATCTGCTAAGTGCCAAGTCCAATATGACATGGATATAGTATTTGATCTGACTCATAAAAGAAAAATAAAAGAAAATGCATGTAAACAATTTAGAAGGTGAAAGAAGCAATTCCATTATAGTACCCTCCTCTTTTTCTTGTATTTATAAAAATAAATTGGAATCTGACTCAACAATTTGACTTGCTATCAAGAAAATTAAAACTGTCATGAAAAAAATGCAAAAAAATAAAATAGAGCCAGCACCAGTAAAAGGCATGGAAAAGGAAAAGAATATTAAAAGTTTAAGTGGGTCCTAAGAACTTATTGGAGGTAGGGTAAATTTTAAGGCTAAGAAAACGTTTATAGAATATAATCTTCACATTACGTTCGGACCCATGTGTTGCAGAATACAGTTACTATTTATTAATTACCAAAAAAGAACTTGAAAAGAGCTTCTTTTTTTCTTTAAAAAAAAATAAATTTGTTTCCTTCCTCTTTTCTTTTCAGGAGAGGCAGTGTTGGAGTCCCATTATGCAGAGTTTATTGAAGAAGTTTGCTGGCAACTAGCATAATGGGCATGGCACAACATTTTTGTGTCTTGCACCGTGTTTCATCTCTATTCCATTCTCTTGATTGGTCAATTTTTTTCTTAAGAAAAATATTTCTAATCACTTTAATAATATATGTAGTATTATTTTATATTTTTATAACAATTAAGGTATAAGACAAAGTATGAGGTATGAAAATATGATATAAATTATGTCCAATGGGCATGCATCCTGGAAAATATCATGTGCATGCGAGGTAAAACAAACTGAATCTAGAAGAAAATATTTTAAAATGATGATTCGTAACTAATCAAAATCTATATATTAAATCCATATTGCGTAGAATTTTGGACAATTGGAGAAAATTTGCAGGGTTTAGATCTGATTTTAGCTAGTACACTCATCTATTGTCAGATTAAATGTGTTGTTTTTGAACCTTTGAAAAATGGCTAATTGTATGAGCAATTAAAGTGGTGTCAACAAGAGCATGATGTATAAATATGTTTAAAATTTTCTTTTGTCTTGTAATTGCCTTGCAAAATGTTTTTATGGGAAATCTTCGTATACTGGAGAGGTATTATGGTATTTCCATCCACACACCATATATATCGTGTGAACGTACAAGAGATCACATTCGTTTAGTAGTTAATGTATACATTATTTGTTAGTTCATATTCATTTTGTTGAAACATGAGATCACTAAATAATGGTGAGTTTTCAGTTCATTCATTATTTGTGGCAATTTTATTTTTGAAAGATTTAGGAGTTTTCATGTATGTTGGGATAAATTTGAGTAGAATATTGCACGTCATTTTAGCTGGGTATCAAGTTGAGATATTAGAAGAAATTAAAATACTATTAAATTAGATAATGCAGATGCAAATGGTGTATGGAATTACAAAAATTAAAAATATTTTCTTTTACTTGAACCAATCTAGAGGCCCATGGACTAGGCTGGTGACTTCCATTATACTTGGAGGGAGTGCCCGCCTAAAGTCTCCCAAATAAAAATAGATCATATTTAGGTTTGTTTAAAGGAAAGAGTAAAGATAATTTAATTATAATTGCATAGATAATTTTTGTTATTCCTCACATTAATTAATCTTAACTTGAAAGTGTAGAAGAGGTGATTTTTTAATACTTTTTTCTGTTTCATAATTTGAGAAAATAAAAGAGATTTTTTATTAAATTAAGTTACCATAATTTGTGCTTTTTATACATTTAAAATTATTTAAAGAAAAGAGTAACCACAATCTAATTATAGAAATTTAAAAGGTTTTTGTCACATTGATTCATTAGTTTTTAAGTAAATTATTGACTTCAGTCATTTTTTTTCTCCTAATTAAACAATCATTAAATTTTAATTACATTCTCCAAACCACTATTTGGCACTCTAGAAACTATGACTCATCCAATTACCAATTAAGGTTTACCAGAACATGACTCTGAAATAAGGCTATTATTAACTTCGTTATTTGGCTTTACATGATCTGATAATACAATGAATATATTAAAAAGTTTCTCTCTTTGATAATAATGTCACTCTATAAAATAAAACTACAATTAACTCAATCAAATATAGTCACTCTTTTTTTTTTTATTATTTATACTTTGGTCGCTCTATAAAATAATGCTACAATCACCTTAACATTCAATATATTAGTAGTTTCGTATAGTTTTCTCATATCAAATCACTTGTTACTCAAGCCCTCTCTTGTGGTTGAAATGTGAATTGAAGATGGATATCCAACACAAAGTACAAAGAAAATGGGAAATTATTTAGGGTTGTTACTAAATGGGCAGGAATGTCATCCTTATATTTCATCTCAGCTACTCTCAGTTTGCTGCGCAAATAATTTGAATATAGTTTGTGTTTCCATTATTGCAAGAACTTTATTGCTTTCTTCCTTATAATAGAAAATAAGAGGCATATTTTAAAAAGCACATGTTTATTACAAAGAAATATTAATATTACGATATATTTATGAAACACAACATTGAATTTTAATAAAAGAATATGGATCGGTTCAAAAATGCATATCAAAGTTTGAACCACAAAAGTGATCTATTGCATGGTTTAAAAACTAATTCATCGGCTAGCCATAATGCGTGTTGTGAAAGTGGTTGAGGGCCTTGTGTGTGTGTGTCTCAAAGATGAGGGAGCCCCCCTCCTACCAAACTTTATGTAAAATTTGAAGTCTGGGTTTTGTGGGTTTGGTCCATAACAATGCATATTCACATGTTTTTCTATAATGTATTATGTGTTTCGCATTTTACATTTTGGTGTATAACAAAATATTACTACAGCAACTTCTTCCATTGCATCCACTTTAGGATCCTCAACTTCTTCAGCTTCATCTTTATTTTTTTTAGTCTTTTGTGCTCGTGTATCTTCTTTTTCTCTCAAACTATTGTCAATTTTCTTTTTTAAAAAATCTATACGTTTTAAATTAGATAAAGTGAATTCTTATATTTCAAGTTATTAACAAAAATAAATCTTATTAAAGTTCATTTTATTTGTAAAAAAAGTTTATTTTTATTTTTGACTTGAAATGTAAAAATTCATTATATTTAATTTGAAATGTAAAAATTTTTATTTTTAAATTAACGATAGTGTGAAAAAGTAAAAATAAATTTTTCTGTTCAATTTGACTACCTCACATAACATTATCATCTTTCTTGTCCTCTTCCATTTCCTTCACAACATTATCTTTACTATCCTCTTCTATTTCTTTTACAGCTTTCTCATTCACTATCCTCTTCTATTTCTTTTACAGCTTTCTCATTCTTATCCTCTTTAGTTTCTTTTATATCAACTTTCTGAACCTCTTGCATTTCCTTTACATCGTCCTTTTCCAATTAGCTTGGAGAAGTCAGTTCACAATGATAAGAATGCCAATTATTCAGTGCCAATTTCTCAGCGTTTGTTTCAAACCATACAAGAATTAAGATTGAAGATGAGTCTCAACTAGGCCTAGTTGAGGGGAGTGTTAAAAAATAAAGAAGTGAAGACAAAGTCCCACGTCCCCAAAGAAGACAATCTCAAACTATATATTCAAGTCTCACACACCATGAAGGGTGGGCCCACTTACAGAATTCTTAGTAGAAGAGAACATGGTAACGGCTTGGACGCCATAACTGTGGAAGAACGAAGCTGTTATTTCACGTTTGTTTCCTTTTTCTCTTTATTTTTATTTTTTTCTCATTTTAATTTAAGATATTATTGAGCGTCTATCTTTAAAATTAGTTGGTTTATTATATGATATCCTCTCCCGTTTTATTAATTAGTTGGTATAACTTAAAATAAATAGAAGCTATTATTAATTTCACCTTTCTTTTCATTCTTCAATTATTAAAGATATTTTTCATAATTTCTATCATACCAAACAATTTTTTTTTTTCTTTTACAATGTATACTCATTTCCGTAACATTCCAAACAACAGCTGTAAGATTTTTGGTAGACACGAATTTTTACTAGGGGGAATATGAAAGAAAATTCCATTCCCTCAAAACCTGTTTGGTCGGATATTAGGAATTGGAGTTGCAACTCCCTAGTAATTTAAATTGTTTAAATATTAGCTTTTTGGATTCCTTCAAGTTTCTAGGGAATTCTAGCAATTTCATGGAATTGAAATTTCCACTCAAAATTGGCCCAATAGCTTTGAATATTTCCTTTTTTATTCCTTAATTAAGAATTGTTTGGTAGTCTATGCACCAAACAGAACGCCCCCTAAACAAAAAAAAAATGGGCTAAACATGACAACGTAAATGATGAATTTATAATATTTGTCTTGAACTTCAGATAATAAATATATAGTATATAATATATAATATCAACTCTATAATCTTTTCCCTTGAACTGTATCGTCCTCTTCTTTATGTGTACCCAATTTGATAATGTCTTCCACGAGTATTTTGCCATCTGTTACATAAATGAAAATGGACAAATTAGCCGTCACTCTTGCAAGTAAAACACAAAATCTGATCAAAAAGTTGAATTATGTAATCTAACAGCCACAATGACGATTTTGTAGGAGTCCATTTAACAATGAACTTTCACAATGTTTAAAGGGAAAATCATGCTACTAAATGGGTGCTAGCATTATTTGATAGCAACAATGGCAGTAAAGTTTTGTAAGTGTCCATTAGATTTAGATCTTATACAATTACTATCCAACAGTAATAGCCTCTTAACTGTTGGATGAAGTTATTTTTGTAGTTGTAACCTCATCCAACGGTTGAGAGACTGTTATTATTGGATAATAACTGCAACAGATCTAAGTCCGAGTCAATGTAACAATAAACTTTCACAATGTTAAATCATGCTACTAAATGGGTGCTAACATTATCTCAAATTGTATTAGGTTCTGCAGTTAGAGTCCTTTTATTTGGATGCTAACATTATCAATCGTGTCAAAGGGGAAGACATTTTCAGCAAAATAAGAAATGGCGGGAATGTGGCAAAGTGTAACTGACCTCTGTCCTTGGAAAGGTTGCTGATTAGTTCATGAATTCCTTCCTTGCCCAGCTTGTCCTCCAGGAACATAGCAGCAGATAGGACCTCCTCAGGTGTCACTTTACCATCATAATCCCTGCCAGAATGTAATACGACATTGTCACTACAATTTTAGGGGGAAAAAACAAAAAAACTATTGGCAATTGATTAATCACAGTTCTCAGTTTAACAATGAGGAATCATCCCCACCCTAGTGACACAAGCCAATAACTTCAAAGAACAGGCTGCCATGTTTAAATAATCATAATTTGCACTAAAAAAAAACAGCAGAAATTAACCAGGGATTCGCACAAAAGAATATATAGCACATAAAGTCCTCTCAAAGTAATTGGCAACTAATAGTAACCTGTCCAGCAGACGCCAGCGATCTCCAATTTTTGCATCAACATCATCAATTTCTCTTTCTAGCGTCTGGAGCATATCATCAACCTGATATGTGTAATTCATGCTATAGTTAACTACTTTCAAATTTCAAGACATAATTCAGCTGATCATTAAAAGATAATTTTGTGTTAATAAAAGTAATTAAGATCATGTTCGAGTTGACTTTTAAAAAAAATAGAAGCCAAAAGGAGAAATAGAAGTAAAAGTTAAAAGGAGAAGCATCCCCCACTTCTAAAGCACGAGATTTTAACTTTTAGAGGTGCTTCTCCTTCTATGAAAAGCCTATCCAAAAAATTAATTTTTATATAAAGTGTTTCTTTTTTAAATTAAAAGCAGAACTAAGTTGGCAAAAGCCAAGCTTTAAAAGTATTAATTAATAAGTTGTATTTTTAAAGCAGATTTTCATGATTACTGAAAGGCTGCATTACTCTATCAATAAGTGCCGAAGAAACTTTGTTGCTGACAGCTGTCCCAATAGCATAATCACTGTCCTTCCTTGCAGCACGGTATGCCTTCTTGGCTTCTTGTTCACCTTCAGTACCCTCTTTCTCTACCATACTGTTATACAGCTCTATCTGCAAATGATAATGGAGTATGAATATAATTCTATCCATTTATTTGTTTGTTTTATGAATTTCATGTCAAGGAAAGAAGATTACTAGACATTGCAAAGGTAAAACCATGAAAAGCACTAGTAAATATTTATCAAAGAATAAAATAATACACTAGGTTTTCCCTATACGTTTCAATGTAATTGTCATATGGTAACCTTCAATAACTCATCTGACTGCAAGTCTTCAAACACCAAAAACTAGTTATGAATATCATTTAATTAGCTATTTATCTTTAATGCTAACCTACTGATCATAGTCTCATAAACACGTTCCAACCATGATTTGTCAGAAATTAGAATTACATATCGGAAAGGATGAATTCATATATCAAACATCAGAATAGCAATAAAAAGAATTAAGATCCATGGTATGCAAAAGAGATCACAGAGTAATCAGGCAAAAATAGGAAATGTTTGAGTTCCTTTAGGACTAGGATTGTGAGGTAAGAATATAACTGGGACTAAGAAATTTGAGTATTCATGGGACTAAAATGTAGTGTAAGGATAAAATAGGAGTATAGGGAGTCCAGGTAGGACTTGAATTCAGAGGTGAAGATAAGATGGGATTCTACAAGATAAATTCAATGCACATGCAAAAAAAAAAAAAAAAATCCTCAATTTCCAGATTGAAAGGAAATGTACTCTAAACATAAAGTCAGAAGAACTGTGACCTAGCCAAAATAAGGAGCAAGGTCATGGGCATTATAGTCCTAATATGACTTAAATACTAAGTAGAAACTTCGACAGTAGTACACATTAAGGCAAATTCCATCACATAAACAAGATAAACCCTTATCACAGAACTCTATCTAATTTAAATATGATTTTAGTTATACTTTTAGTTCCTACAATTTCACTCAAAATTTAAAAAGGTTCCTATAGTTTAAAATGTTAAAAATTCATCCCTACAGTTTACAAATGTTTACAAATTAGTCCTTGCTATCCAACTCTATCAATTAACTCCATACTATTGGCTCTTATAGTTTTGCACAAAATTTAAAATAGGCCCTATAGTTTAAATTTTGTTAAATATTCATCCTTCAACTTTACAATCATTTACAAAATAATCCTTGCTGATAAATAAAAATTAGTAAACGATAGGGACTAATTCTCAATATTTTAAACTTTAAAAACAGAAAGGAATAATTTGTAAAATGTCTGTAAATTATAAAGACAAATAAGCAGCCTGACAAACTATACAGACTTTTTAAAATTTTGTTTAAAACTGTAGGGACTAAAAGTAAAATTAAACCTATAAATATCTATTAAACCTGACAAATTGTGAATCAAATGTCACCAAACTTCCTTTAAAGTCTTCCTTTCCTCCTGACACTTTCAGAGGAAGGGATATAGATCAGTTGTATATACCTCCTTTCTAACGAGACTCAAGAATTCTTCGCGCTCCATGCTCACAGACTGAAAAGCAGACAAGGAATTTAGTTGTCCAAGCATCGCACCAGCATATAAAAATTTAGAGTTGACAAGAATTAAAGAAAATGAAAAAAATTCCAAATCTTACAGATGCTGATGCTAAAACAGCTAATGCACGACTCAGCTCACAGAGTTGCTCCTGTTTCTCCAATGTCCTTGCTTCTAACTCTACTTGTGGTTCTTTAAAAGTTGAAGTAGCAATATCTTCTGTAGCCACATCCCCTTGTCTACCAATAGATTCTTTCATTTTAGCATGTTCTTCTTCTTCTTTCTCTTCCTCCTATCAAACATTTTGCAAGTACCAGTTAAAAATCCAAGCAACATGAACACTAATTGACATAGGATGGCAAGGGTGATCGGAGTGAGTAGGATAAGGTTAGGGTTTCCTTGGATGGTTTAAGGGTTTCAAATTGGTGGGTTGAAGGCTCACTTAGGTATATTAAGGCAAGAGCACTTTCAGCCAACAGGATGTATCTTGGTTTAAGGTCATATTCAAGCAAGTCTTAACAAGGGTTTTGATGGAAAGGGTTTTTAAGGCTGTCTACCGAAGGAAGACAGATATACTATTGACAAAGGTTTATTCCCTAGCATCTATGTTTAAGAAACAGTTGCTCACTTCTTCTACATTGTCCAACAGCTGTTTATATTCAGAGTGAGCTTCTTGGTCTTCTTGAGGTTTCTAGGTGTTCGCCTCAGATTGTGGAAAGTTCCGTTTTGATTAAAGTTTAGAGGTTTTGATGAGAGAAGGAAGGTAAAGTGCTTTATATATGCTATTCTTTGGAGGCTTTGGTTGGAGTAAAGTACTTCCTTTTCAATTGACCTTTGATTTGATCTGGGACAAAAGTTGTTTGGTTTCTCTTAAGAGTTTCCTTGAAAGATATGCACAAAGATTGGAGAGCCCTTTTGTATTAATCCTTCGTTCTATTTTGCTTTACCTACTTATGTAGCTTTTTCCTAAGGAGAATATCACATCCTCCTTTTCTTTGTATCCTTTCTCTCTTCAAAAAGACTCTTCTTTCTGCCCCCACCCCACAAAAAATGGAAATACATTATAAATCATAAATAAATCTACCTTTATAAGTTCTTCTTGCATTTCAAGGAACTCCAACTTCCTCTTCCTTTCAGAAACAGAATCTTCAGATGGTAAAGCTGTCACCCCAACAGTATCTACGACCTCATCTGGCAGAGAGGATAGAGTAGCTTGAACAGCTTCCTCTGGTTTCACCTTTCCTGAAACAGTAAAGGCTCTATGGAGAGCATCAGAGGATAAGCCACATACACACACAGAGCCACCAAAAATAAAATTCTTGAAAAGATTACAGACGAAACATTAAGATACCTAGAAAGAATCAAGAGGGAAGACGGCAAAGAATGGTTGAGAGACAACTCTAGCCAATCTTTTAGCTGCAAGGAAATAAAACAACTTACATTCCCCAAAAATTAATTGTTTTTAAGAACACAGAGGTTTTATCACTAGGATATTTTTTCTAACTCCAATCTGTCTATGGCCAATCCAACCAAGTTTCTATTCTAATTGTTCCTTGTTTGAGTTCATACATTTTATGAATCATCCCATTTAAATTCATTTCCTTCAACGTTGGTAGCCTTCTTTATCCATCTTGCGTACAACAACAATCCTAAAAACATGAGTCATTTGATTTGTTTGAAACATATTTGAAAAGATATGAAATTTTTTTATTAAAAGTAGATTCACTAACAAAAACCTTATCAAGAGTAGAAACTGTGACATAAATAAACCCAAAGTTAGAGTACTAAGACTAAGCGCCAAATTTCCATTTCGACAGGGCATTAATGATTAACCTGCTGCCGCATTTCCTCTGCTGAGAGTAACCCAAGTAATCCCCTATCTCTACAGGCCTGACGAAGCTCTGCTTCTGAAAGAGACTCCAGGCCTTCAGATTGAATCAGTTTATCATCATTCTTTATCCTGTAAAGACAAATGGTTTACATATGTTGATTTGACCCTTGAGACAAAAATGAAGTCATTTGATTAAAAAATACATCTCAAAAAATCTACGAATTTGGGGAAAAATGTGAAACAAAGCAAATCTAAGGACACGAGAACTAATGGATTCATCCATGAATCATATGGATGTTGCTTTCTTTTTGCATTATCATACAATTCTTATTCTTCCTCTCTCTATCTGTTTGTACTTTCTCTAGAGAAAAATAAGAGATTTTGTGCATTGCTTGAGTGAGTAGCACTCAGCCTTCTCTGATATTTATATATACACTTGGAATAAATACATCTTATGTTTACAAGGTAATTAATAAGAGTGCTACTTCCTAAGTGTGGTTTCCTAGTTATTTCCTAAGTACATGGACCTACAGATACATGATCCTATATTGATTACTTGTTGGCAATTTAAATTACAATATTTACAGCATATTCATATCTCCTCACTTTCTCTCTTGATACAGCAAGAAACTATCAGAAGAAAGAGTTATAACTCAAAGACAGAGGATAAG
Source organism: Bauhinia variegata (assembly GCA_022379115.2). Taxonomy (NCBI): domain Eukaryota; kingdom Viridiplantae; phylum Streptophyta; class Magnoliopsida; order Fabales; family Fabaceae; genus Bauhinia; species Bauhinia variegata. The sequence continues at coordinate 2,812,825 of CM039427.1, read as the reverse complement.
TTATACTCATGTGCAAGCAGATACTCTCCCAACTAAACAGATAGTCTCTCTACTTCTTACCAACACCAAACTAGATAAAATCCCTCATAGAGCAACCCCAACTAGGATCAAGAATAGGGATGCTAGACAGCCCACCTTTAATTAGGGATATTTTTTCAAGAAAAGAAAATTTATTAGAAGGAAGAAAGAATACAAGCATCAAGAGTATAAAAGGATAAAAAATAAAAAATCCTTCCAAAAGGGAACTCAGACTCAGGAAAACGGTCAACTCCCAAGTACATAACAAACACTGAAAAGCAGGCAACCAGATAGAGTAGACAGAGGAAGGTATCTGATGTCAACACCGACAACGAAGAATTCATCTTAGATAATTCTCTTTTCTTTTGATGAAAGATTTTATTAGGAAAAGAAGGAAATCTAGAAACTACGCTTGCACTCCTCTGTAAATGATACGATGTCATCAGTAAAATGCAACAGCAACACCAAAATTCTCATTCCAATCTGCTAACTTTTGATGTGAACTGCCCAGGAAACAATCTGACAGACTAAGCATGTCCACAACTAGAATAAACCAAAAATATGGGTAAATGTCTGCATACTTAACTTCACCATTACAACCAATAAAATGTGAAGAAAACTTGACAGTTGAGAGACAACATTAATTCCATCTCCTCCACCTAGATTCAAATCTATCCAAGACCTTAACAAAGAATCACCAAGCAACTCAATCATAACTTTTCTTGAAGTCCAACTTAAAAACTAAACCATGTCCACAATTCTTTAGGGACATCATCAAACATTTAATTTGTTACACAGTGGAATTCACTCCTGCCTGTGGAGGCATACCGATTTTCTGAAATAAAACCTCCTAAAATCACCTTCTGCATGGTAGAAAACTAGTGATGACATAACAAAAAAATCTGCAGTGACAGCGACACAATATCCTTATATAAACTAGTAAAGACGAAACTTCAGATCACATAACATATAATAAAAACTCCTTCAATGTAAATTACAAGAGCAAAATACAAATAGAAATTAAAGTTTTCTAATTTTTTTAAAAAAGAATAAGTATATCTTACTGTTGCAGTCTTTTCCGAAGCATGTAACGCAAGTACGCATCAGTTCCATATGGGCTAATACCCATATACTTGCACATACTTACCAAGCGTGGCCTGTTTCCACAACCAAAACACATGTTATCAAATAACCACTGTTACCCCATAATATAAGAAGTATAACTGGGTAGCACAAGAATTAAACATAGTAAATGTTAGAAACATCAACCTGCTAATGTTATCCAACGTGAGCTCATCATTAAATAATTTGGCAAAGCCTAAAATTTCATCATTGGAAACTCCGGCACCTGTTCTAACCTGTTTCAATAGCATGATAAGTATAAATATTCCCACAGAAGGATAGTTAAAATATTATACAATCTTTTTTGTTTATGAAAATGGACAACCAAGACCCACTTTGTTCATAAATCCATCAAGATCTTCTGCTGTCTTTTTAATTTCTCCACTTCGTGAGTTCTGGATTTCCTTTGCCATTTCTTTTACAGTATCCTGAAGAAACTTGGCATATTCTATTCTCGCATTTAGCCTTCTTTTCAATGCCTCCTACAAGTTCAGCTTTTCCAAAATTGAGAATGGAAACAAAGCACAAGCAGAAGTTAGGACTATCCTTTGATGAGGACAACGATATTTACCTGTTCTTTCATCTTGTCCTGGAATGTTGAAGGTAACATATTGGGAAACAATTTCAGGAATACTGGCAACAAGAACTCCATGAATGGAACTATAATGAATACGGCAAAGGGAACTAGCCTGAAAATATCAGCAGTGGTCCGTGTGAGTTGTTGCCGCTCCCTTCTAGATAAGCCCTTCCCACTGGCAAGTTTCAACAATAATCTGGAGCTGATCCTAATATCAGCCCAAAGTAATTTGGTACCAAACCAGTAGTGTTGCAGGGTAGATTTAATTTCATCCCTCCAGTGAAAAATTTTTTTTGCCCAGTCCTCCCTAAGTAATGGAATATCAGATAAGTCTTAGAAACATATTTATATTACACATAAAACAAAGGGTAGTAAATTTTAAACCTGCTCATAGACGCAATAGCCCTTAAAGCTGGACCAAAACCAAGAAATTTAGCCCATAATTTCTTTATAATAGATTGAGCACTCTTATCAGATTCTTGCAACTGTTTGGCCTTAGCTCTGGCTTTCACTGTACTCAAACCTTGAACAGCTTCATCACACTCCTCTGGTGAAGCTTCCTTCTTCTGTTTAATAGTCGATTGGTCATTTCCACCATTACTGTTACCTACTTCGGGTTGATCAGTAGCAGCCGTGGAAACATGGTGGGAACATCGGGACACCCAGCCACGTCTTGAAAGAGAAACAAAATCTATTTTCTCAATTCTATGGCCAAAAGTTGGAACTCTAGAGGACTTATACAAAAGAAAACTCGGAGTAATATAAGCTGATTGATGATATTTGCTGATAGAAATTAATTGTCTTTCCAGTCTACAACCAGTCGGTTCAGATAGATGACGGGAAATCCAACTCAAACCTTGTAAATCATTAGATTCGGAAGGTTGCCCATGCCCAGAACTTGAGAATTTATTAACAAAACGAATAGGCTGATTCAGGGCGTTGAAGAGGCATCTCTTCCTTCGCAGAATTACTCTCGAAGCCATAACAACAAGAAAGTTTGAGCCTTTTTCTGCAGACTAATATACTTGTATGTATCATGCGGCTAACAGACATACACCATTCACCCCTTTGATCCCAAATAATATACTCGTTTCTTCAATGGTATCAAGTCAAGAAATTATCAACTGCAATTGTAATTGAAACAACAATTATTATCAGACGAAAGCCGAAAGGGTCATGCAATGCAAAGCTTCACCACATTAGAATACACCAGCATTAGAAAAAATTAAAATCTAAAAAACAACACAGATTTTATAACTTTTGATCAAATACTTCATTGTTGATCAAATGGAATTCATATACTTCTCATAGAAAATAAATATTAACCAAAAGAATATGTTATTCAGTTCTACTTTTTACGCCAGCTCAATCATTAATCACGCCAGAAAAACAGGGACTTGATCGAATCTCACAGGGAAACGTACCAAGTCAATTTGGAGAATGAGAAAGGGGTAAACAAAAAAGAGTATCAAATTTTTAACTCAAAATTTCAGCAAAGAACCAGAAGCGAACGTAGAATCTACACTCGAAGAAAAATATGATCCTTCCAAAACTGGTAATCAGTGAGAGTGAATGAGAGAGCGTCGGCGAGTCAGCAGAGACACGAAAGGAGGAGAACGCCGTGAGCAATTTGATTACTGTCTCTAGAGGTGTCTATGGGTCGGGGCAGGTCGCATTATCTTAACCAACCCGTATAAAAATATTTGGTTGGGTTGAGTTTGAATAAACAAATTTACAAACCCAACCCAACTCGAAATTTATTGGGTTGGATTAGATTATGGAATGGATCAGTGCAATCCTTTTACAAAGAGATATGTATATAATTTGAAAAAAAATCAATAAGTTAAACAAATTAAATTAGTTGTAAAACTTATAATAATAAAATACAAGAATATATATAATAAACTTTTTAATTGAAATAAATAAAATAAAAATTATCACTTAAATCATTTAAAAAATAAACTAACCAAAAAAATATATAAGAAATTATCACTAAATAAAAAATAAAAATATATTCATCCATAATATAAAAAAATTGTCCATCGCAATTCATTTGATATATTTAATTTATATTTTTTTATATTTTTTACTTTTAAAATTCTTTTGATATATGAATCAAATAAGTCTATAAAGCTTGAGTTGGATTCATATATTCTAAATCCATTATCCAACTCAATAGCTTTTAGGTTATCATATTAAAATTCAATTCAACTCAATCAAATACAAAACACAACCCAAAATGATCAGGTTATGGACATTCCCAGTTGTATTTGAGTTTGACTACAATTGTCGCGTGTAATTAATTTACGAAACAATAATAAACCAAGATTATCTACAATCGATGGTGACTATCAATCGTTTGATCTATTTACTTTTACACGATTAATGCATTTGTAAGTATATCATATGGCTGGTAGGTAGTTGATCGATCGTAGATCATTTAAATTCAACAATAATGAAATAGTAATAATTACTATAAAAAGATATACTAAACCAACAATGTGTGTTTTAATTGCTAAACAAAGGAGTTTTTGCAATATTAATATTAGACAGCACAAGTAAAATAATACAGTACAAGGAGTTGAGGTATAATACAACTTTTTGTACTATTTTATTGTTTATTGTTGTACTAGAAAAAAAAAATTTATATCATTTTTATCTAATTTAAGGTAATATTTTATATTACATTATTTTTTAAAAAATATATAATAAGATTTTGATATTTATAACAATAAAGTAATCTATAAAAATATAAAATTTAAAAAAAAGTCACCGATACCTTGCCGATCGCCGGGCGTCATCGGTAGCTCACTGGTTGATGGCCGTTGTTGGAACATGCTTCCATTGATTTAATGAGTTAATGTATAAATGATTATAGGGTGGTTTGAAAGATAATAAAATTAATATTTTTGTCTAGTACTCTAGTCCCATAGTTTAGTGAGTAACAAATTTTTAAGGATTTGTCTAGTATCATGGACAAACTTTTATCCAGTACTTAAGTCTTTTAAAAAATCAAACATGAGACAAAACATTTTGTGCTGTCATATCCCTTGTTTTTTAGCAAATCAAGGACTTTAAGAGTTCAAGATTATAAGAAATTATATATTAGGAGGTGAAGAATCATAATTATTTTTTATCTCTAAATGAAATTAGTTTTATTTTTAATATAAAATAAAATATTCAAAATAGAACAAAAATATATATACTAAAAAATAAAGATTATTCTCTCGAGAGAGTAGAGACAGAAGAAAATATTAGAACAAATTTTAAGTAAAAATTCTTAAAATTAGGGAAATTTATAGGACAAGTTAAATTAAAAGAGGAATTGCATACATAGAAGTGATAGGGAAATTAGGGATAGAAAGCTACTCTTGTAGAAGCAACGTCATGCTGCTAACCTCAATTATCGGAGGAGTGAGGCCATTGGTCAAGAATTTTTGACAAAAGAAAAATACTGTGTTTGAGTGAGGAAACAGAAATGAGATGAGATTCATTGAAATAGAGGGAATGCTGGACACTGAAATTACTAAAACCCTTTTCCATTTTTTCACAATGTAATAACAAATGTCTTAATAAGCTAGAAACACCTAAGCAAATGCTGTCAATTAGTAGTTGGAGATTGTTGTATTTTCACAGCAACACTTTCAAAGAACATGTATTTTTCAAAGACCTGGACAAATATATACCATGTACATTCACTGTATTTGATGAAACAATTTGAGCCACAAAATTTTATTGAAATAAATGGATGACATGAAAACTAAGTCTTCACACCTATTTTGAAGTCAATGGATCTCTTGTTATATATATATATATATATATTAGTTATGGATACTTTGCCTTTGATTTTAAGTATCACAGCTTAAAAAAAATTATGTGAATTTAAGTACCACTAATGATATAAAAAATTTCTTAACAAATGATTTGTAAGTTGTTCTGTAAAAGTTCTTGGAGCCTTAAACGTTTGCCTTGTCTGGTGAATCCATGACTACTAAAAAAACATGTTATCACAGGCACAACATATAAAGAATCTCAAATAATATCATCAAATATTGCTAAACGACAAAGCCCTTGCCACATGTATTCTTATGGAAGCCTCTAGTTGACAAATCAACAAACCAATCCATAGAAAACGTCACAACATAACATCGATGCAATCGCAATCTGAACCTTATTTCTGATTCCTTCATTTACGTTATACACTATCATAAGTTCACGAATCAAAATTCTGGGTTTGAATTTCCTAAACCCATTTTAATTCAATCCCTTGAAATTGATTCTCGACGATCAATTTCGGGTTTATTCGCAATTGGGTTTTTGATCAAACCTGTGGGTTTTGCTTATGAGAACCTGAAAGATATGAATTTCAGAAGCTTGGAAGATTTCTGGGCTTTCTATGTGAACCAGCATTCGAAACCATCCACAAGGCGTTGGCACTTTGTGGGCACACTCTTCAGTATTCTCTTCTTCCTCTGCTCTATTCTGTTTAGCTGGTGGTTCTTGTTTTTTGTGCCTTTTTCTGGGTATGGATGTGCTTGGTACAGCCATTTCTTCGTTGAAGGAAATTTTCCAGCTACCTTTGGGCACCCCTTTTGGTCCCTTCTATGTGACTTCAAGATGTTTGGGTTAATGCTCACAGGGAAAATGGATAGAGAGATCAAAAGGCTTGGAAAAAGACCTGTGCTGCAAGTGTTCTAATTTGAATGTAAGCTTCCTTTCTCTGTTTGAGGTGTACTTGCAGAGAAGAATGCCTTTTAAAATTAAATTTTAATGATGTATGTATTTTGTTACTGACTAGTTAGCATTAGTTTGTAATTTAACTATGCTGCATCTTATTGGTGTGATACATCAACTTTCTCCTTGCTGGGTTGAATATTTTGAAAAGATAGTACAGTTGAGCAAACCCCAAGAGAGGAATATGGTTTAAACTTATGCCTTGATGTTGTAATATGATGATAAATGTCAAGAGCTCTTCTCTCAAACCCTGTAATCAGGGGCAGAATCAAGAAAATTGAGTAAGGGAGGCAAAATTTAATAGAGCTAAGAAGGGGAGGGGCGATTGCCCCTAATTCTTTTAACCTAGGTCCGTCCCTGCCGGTAAAGAAAAAGCCATGAATCTTTCTTGTAGGCAATGATTAAAGAAGATTTAGTAGGATATCACTTGCCCTCACTTAAAGAAAACTAATGACGTTATTTTATAAGGACATGTTTTTCTAACTTTGCATATCTCCTAGAACTTTATTTGTTTGATTGACACATAGAAAGATTCAGAAAGGATGCAAGCTTTGAGATTTAACCTTTAAATGTCTTTCTATGAAGGTTTGGATGAATTTTCAGGTTATTGGTGCATTATTTGGAACTAAAGTGTTTTTGTTCTGCTATGATTTTCTAATGATCTTGATCTTTGGAAGGTTGGAATGAACACTCATTCTGAATCATTGTCTGCTATATTGATTGGCTGAAGATAAATGTCATTGTGATTATGTTCTATATGTAAAATAGAACGTTTATATTATTTTTTGTAGACAGAAGAATATTGGAGTACTGATGAATCTTTGAAACTGTTTAAGTGCCAATCAATTGTTTCATAGTGTCACTTTTGGTTGAGGCTTACCTGTGTGATTAAAGATTCTTGGTATTTATATTAAATGACATTGCTTTCTGTTGGGAAGCAAATGATTCGTTTCTTGCATTGGTGAGGAGTTTCCTGTTCTGTTCTTCTTGCTTTCCTATTTGGAAGAAAGTTCTTGAAGTTACAGACATCTTAAGAAATTTGAGCTTTTGCTTGTTCTAATTCATTATGTTTAGCATTTCCTTTGCACTAACTTCATTTTGTTCTTTCAATAAAATGTTTTCATCCTTATATTACTTCTTACTTCTCAAAAGTCATTTTAGTCTTCGAATAATCACTTCGTCTATCAAAAAAAAGTTTTTTATAAGCACCCAAAGCGATCAATTAAATAAGTGATTTTGTAGAAGAAGTGATTATCCGAAGACTAAAGTACCATTTAAAAGACTATTAGTGGATGAAAAAAAAGTATTTAGCTCTTGTTTTTATGGACATCATGTGGGGAGCTTTATCAATTTATGAATCATATTGAGGACCAACTCCAATACAGGAAACTTGGGAGCTAGCGCAGACGCTTTGAGAGTCTTGAAGGGGAAGAAGACGTTGCTTTGTGATTGGTCCATGATCTTTGGTTAGAGGACTATGATGCTCAAAATCATCTTATTATGATGCTCAAAATCATCTTATGATGTCTAAAAGACATATATGTGGACTTGAAAGCATATTTGGGACACTGCTATAGCTTGGAATATGCCTTGGTATTATTTATATGAACTGTGCCCATTGAAGCTTTGTTTCTAGCATTATAGTGTGCCTCAATAATAAGTACATAGATAATAAGCTCTTTTTTTTTTTTTTTTTGAAAACTGCTTTAGAATCTCTTTTTGTAGATAAAAACAATAAATGATCTTTCAATAGAATAATCATTAACTTGTGTCAATAAGCTAACATTCTCCCAAGCACATATGGATAAGATTCATCAATCACGTTACTCAACTATAACAAACCATTTAACACCATGCAGAGTACAAATTACACTTATCAAATATCTCTTGAATAAATAATGAGCCACTTATTTGAGCTTGCTTTTCAAGCTCAAATTATAATATGATCAGAAATGGTGTTCTGTTATAAAAGCGAGTAATACGAGCATGACTGGTTACATGGCATAAGATAAACACTTGAAGGACATGAAAGGATTGATATTAGAAAAAGAGCAGCCGGTGCATATTAGATAAGGTCTGAGAAAAGTATGTTGAGAAAAATATGGAATAAACTCCTCTGTGTCATTTTGTGCGTTAAACCCTATGTTAAAAGGGTTGTGGTTAGTTAAATTAATAGGGTTTGGGACAAAAGATTTTTTTTTTCAAAAAATTTTCAAAAAAAAAAAAAAACATACATCCACTATAAATGTCTATTTCCTCATAACAATGCCCCAAAAATCTGTTCAGAGTGAAACATTTCAGTCTGACAGTATCAGTACTGGAAACAAAAGAGATCAAAAGCCTGTCACCAAGAGCTCAGATTCTACTGTGTTACAATCTTTGACTGCCTATGAACCAGCCCTGAACTTAATTCAGATGAACAAATACTTACACCGGTCAAAGATCTACAAGAACTTGGTCAGCAAAGTCCACAGCAGCACCAAGGCTTACACAATTTGAGATTTTACTAAATTTGGCATCAAGTAATCGCATTTACTGATGAGTGATGTCATAACATAACACCGCAATCATCACTAATCAGCGTTCCTTGAAAATGATGGTAATGGCATTGAATCTTGCGGGTGAAGGATGACAAGCACACCAAACATCCCAAGCATAGGAAGGACAAGTAGCCACTTCATCAGTTTATAGTAATACATATGGAATGTTAGGGAGAAATCATCAGAGAAATAGAGTCCATTCCTGTCAACCATCTCGACCAGAACCGTCCCTGTGGTCCTGACCTGCACAGTAGGAAGCTTAATCCGATGCTTACCTGGCTGGTTAAAAATCTGGTTGAGCTTTATTCTTCTCTCTCCTTGGTAATTACCAGGGACTAGCAAGGTTGTCTGATGAATTTACACAGCATGAAAGTATAAAGGTAAGCGAATTTTGTCCTCCGAAAAGGAAAAAAAAAATTATCTAAAGAACTTAATTAATCTGGTCATAAACTTACTGTAACATTGTATGGTGCTTGAGAGCCAGACGGATATCTGTAGTTATCTACAATCTCAATTTCCACCCAAAAGTTCTTGCCTTCTTCATCACGGAAAACCCTAGAAGGATGTGTAACATAGATGCCTTCACGATTGTACTGGTTTGCAACGTTGTTTCTTCCTTGATCATGCGATCTCCATGCCTGAAATGTGGTAACAAGTAACTAAAAGTAACAAAAATAAGAAACAGTTTCACTAATCAAATGTCAAGTGTATCCTGCCTTGAGGGGATGATGAGGAGAAGGAGTTGAGAAGCAAAAGACATTTCCATTCATGGTTGTGACAATTAGATCAAGATCATCACCACCATCAACATTATCTGCCAATACCATACTATATCTGCAATAAAAATTACTCAACATAACTTCTGGACAGTAGTAAACAGAGAAATCAAATCCATGACAAGAGATTTAAGAGTATCTTACGAAGTTTCGCCTATGTCAACAACGTCAGCACATCCTGTAGGTCCATCAATGAGGTATAAATAACCATCAAATGATGTAGTCACAACTGTTAAACCCTTCTGTTTCTCACCACGTTTACTTAAATCAACTAAAAGAACTTGATTCATTATTCTTCCATGAGTTTGATAAGGATATCGTCCAACAGATGACCCATCCTTGCCACTTAGAACATGGATCTTTCCAGATAGTGTTGGCACCACAAGATCAGTATGGCCATCCCCATCAACATCACCAACGGTTGGAGCCTGAGGAACATGACAGCAGATGAATAAATTGTAAATCTAACGCCACACATGTTGGGAACCAGCCAAAAGTTTGCCCATGTGGTGAGATATGCATGTAAGCTATGGGTGGGTTTGGCACAAGGCTACAACTGAATGCAAGTTATGGCTAGTAGCTATATTTTGTTCACAAATGCTGCAGAAAACCAAATTTCTAAACACCTCTTTTCTTCGTTTCTTTTATGGCATAAAAGACCAGATTTCATTCACAATTTGATGTCTATATAGGAAGAACTTAAGCACGTCTGCAGCGTTTATAGGAGTAAGTAGTGAGAAATGAAAAGATGATGTCAGGCTATACACAATATAAAACGAAAGCAACTGGAGGCAGTTTTAAGTTATTACTAGTTACCCCAACTTAAAGACTTCAACAGGCCAAACTTGTTCTAGAATGACTGATTTATGACCTCCAATGTTAATCCTCTTATATCCCAGCTTTTCTTGAGAGGTTATGATACATTTCCAATTTGTTCCAAAGGATGTTAAAGGTCACTTTGGACTGGACTGCCCAGTTCATTTCCCTTCTTTCTTTTAAACTCACAGAGATTCTTCCTCTTCACCTTTTTACCTTCTCTAACACGTCTCTTTTAACGTTCATTATCAGACTAAGACACGGATTATCAGAACATTGATAAACTAGTAGGTATAATGTCTACATCAAGTCTATGACATTCCCAGTCAATCCCAACCAATTTGGACGAGATTCTGTGCATGCAATTATGTGATATTCATTGACATACCAAGGGAGATTAACAAATCGATTTACCTGTGGAATAAGACTCTTTAGATGTTTCTCCCATATTAAATGTCCCTTTGGGGTCCATGCAGCAACATTTCCATGCGTATCAGAAGTAACTAGCTCAATCTTTCCATCATCATTAATGTCAGCTGCAATGACAGCCCCTTGAATCTCAGCCATTTCAAGAGGGAACTTTTCTCTAACCTTGCCTATTGGGAAAAATGAACTCTTATCAGCCACTTGATAAGAGAGAAATATATGTGAACATGTATAAATGCATTTTCCTCCAGCATGACCAAGTGATTTTAAGATAAAAATATTCAAGAAGTAGAATGATGTATCAAGAATTTTTTTTTTTTTGGGGGGGGGGGGAAGGGGAGGGGAGATCTTGTTGCGCCAGAAAACATCCTTCAATTAGTTGTTTCTTCAAAAATTTCCTACTAGTTTTCTTAGATAGCTAATAAGGATTTTGAATATGCAACTTCAAATAAGAATACAAATATGGAGAAGGAAAGGGGGAAAATACTACATTCTGGCAGAAGAGAATTAACTCTTCTAAATTGTAAAGAGTCCACGGTTAAGTCTAAACAAAACATTCCTATTGTACAAGCCAAATTGATTTGGAACAGAGTTCCTGAGTTGAACTGGCTTGAAGCTACATATATTAGATTCTTGCTTAGTCTAAAATCAAATTCTGGAACAGCCTTGAGCTAAAATAGTTTCTTTCCTGGGATAGAGAGAAGATTTTACCAAAAGTGGAGAAAAAGATGAGTGAAAGGCAAAGGATAAGGCGTGCTCTTGTCATAATCAGGAAGGAATTAAAACCAAAATGAAATTTGAAGAAAAGAAAAAAAAAGAAGAACAGATGCACCAGCAAAGAAAGCTTCTCAAATCCCCCCTGAATATCACCCCACTTTAAAGCCTTATCCAAGGTACCAAAAATCAACTTCATGACATGGATATGGCAATCGACAGTGACCACAAGCACCAAATTACTAAGCGAAAAAAATAAAAAATAAAAATCCCAGGTTGACAGAACAGACCCAATATTAACCACGATACCCAAATATCTAAACCAAATATAACCTAAGTTGCTCTTCACACTAAAAACATATGTCCTACATTGCAATTCTTTTGGGTAAAAGAAGGGCTTTCAGAAAAACATTTTACTAGAAAATTATAGAGGGAACAAATCAATTGAGCCATTCAGATTTCAGAATATATAGAAGAACTGGATAATAGACAATCTTAAGAAGCAGAGAAAGTCACTAAAAAAATGTTCATTATGTACAGTAGAAGGAAAAAATTATTTGCAATAAAAATGCAGGAATAAATTGACCAGAATAAGAGAAAGTTAGTGAATATGACAGAGGCATGAACACCATTTCTTAGACGAACAAGTATATTGCAGGAGAATAATGGGTAAGTAAACCTTTAGACATTACCATGGTGATCCAGCACATAGACCAAGCCAAAAGAAGTTCCAACAACAATGTCCAGATTACCATCACCATCCAAATCCACAACAGTTGGAGAAGAATATATGTAAGCTCGGAAGTTTGAAGTATCTGTACTCAGATCCAGTTCTGCTGTCCACTTAACTTGTTTAGTATCAAGATTGAAAACAACAATAGACCCAGCAACATATTTTCCAATATCAATATCACCCAGTTCTTTCCTATGCTCCTGGTTGTCATAATACCTGTCAACTTAAAAGGTACGTAATCACTAGCAGTCCAGTAAATGAGTAAACCACAGTCCTTTATAGGTGTTGACAATGCCAAGGAAGAAAAAAGAAAAAGTCAATTCTCTCATTTTTCAGTCAATGAAATAACAGAACATCTTGCAGTTTTTGCTATGGGAAAAGGAGGCAAATTAATGGTCCAGCAACTTCTGAAATAATCATTTTTTATTTTATTTTAAATTTTTTATGAATATGAATATTCCCCATTCATTCAGTTGAATATATTCAACACAATCAATTTTCTTCTTTTGTGAGATGGTCACTCCCACTCATGAAGAGCTTTGTTTTTATCAATGCTCCGTTATCTTAACTCTGCGTTTGGGAGCCCTTGGGGATCAAAAGATATTATGAGTTTTCTATATGTAGCACTACTAAGATGACAGTTCATCTGACAGAATCATAAAAATTGTTATAGATTGTGTAACCAGTAAGCACAAGGTTGGATAATTATGAAAACACTACAGACTGAGCAACCTTTTTTGTTTTTAAAAATGATTTTAACCACACTCTTTTGAAAAGAAGAGAAAGCAATGAACGTATAAATTAAAATAAATAAATAAATAAATAAATAAGTCTAGCAAGGGGCTCACTCATGATCAAAGAAATAAGAAACTGCAACAACCATTTCCGATACACCATCATTATCAATATCTGCTACAACCTGGTAGCAAAGATTGAAAAAAGAAAAAATTCGTTAAAGTGCTGAATTTTTTTTCGGATTTGCAAAATAGATATATTACACAAAAATACAAAAATAAAGGGTAAAGTTGGAACTCACTGGAGTAGACAAAATGTGTGCATCAATGCTAACATAATCCTCCAATTTCTCATGCTTAACTTCACTCCACTCTTCATCACCCCACATTGTTTCATCAACATAATCGTCATAATCATAACTATACTCATCAGCCAGCTCATCACTATCACGGAATAACTCAAATGACGAATCAGCATCTGCTTCCAAGCCTTCAGCATTTTCGACAGTAGCAGCACCTTGGGATCCAGAGTTACCTTGCTCAGCTCCTTTTGAGTTGCTATCTTCAAGAAGATGTCTCCCAGTGCTACTTTTATTACCTGCATTAACTTCTATGGACCCAGCATTCACAGAGGAATTATCAGCATTTGTAGGCATCTTAATATTTTCTTCTATTTGACTTCCATTGACAGAGGAATTATTGGCACTTGCAGGCATCTTAATATTTTCTTCTATTTGACTTCCATTGACAGAGGAATTATTGGCACTTGCAGGCATCTTAATATTTTCTTCTATTTGACTCCCATTCACAGAGGAATTATTGGCACTTGTAGACATCTCTATATTCTCTTTGGTTTGACTTCCATTTGTTTTTCCTTCAGCTTCAAGATTGGTCGCGTTCCCAATCTTAATGTGACTTTCAGTTGATGTGGTAGCTGAAGAGTTGGGTTCGTGTCTACCTCCATTTTCTACAAGAAGCATCATTACTCGTACATAAAATTATCTTTTGCAACGAAATGCACATTTTCACTATCATAGAGTCAGAAATTCTATGAGTAATTAATGAAAAACTGAGGAGCTTCAACCCAGGCAAAATAATGTCTGATCATAGGGAGAAACGAAAACATACGAGATATAGATTTCATAATAGCTTCTTGGACAATTTCATCATCATGAACATCTGGATGGGAACGATCCACTGGGTCTGAATTTAAACCCACATACCAATCTTTGCGCACTTTCCTCCGCGGTACCTCCAGTTTATCTGACATCATGTAGCCGGTAACCCTGAAAATAACACCATAACTTATTAAATCTTGTTACAAATGCCAAAACAATGGACAACATTGTCAAAGGAAAATATAGGAAATTGATAAATAACAGTCACCTGAAAAACCGCACTTCACCATTGTATGTTGCCAAAGCTATTTCTCTGACCCCATCCTTGTCTATATCATATAAGAGAGGACTAGCATGCACAGTTGATTGATGGAAAGCAGGCCAACCTATGAAATCACTCCAAAGGTAATCTAGGGATTACTTGACAAACTCAAATCCAACATCAGGATATCAACTACAAGAAAAATAACAAGCCTAGTTCCAGAGTATATGTGGTCAGTTAAATAAGCCTTAAACAAACACCAGGTGAAGTCCATTTGCAAGAATCCTTTTCAGAATTCATTTCTAATACACCAACACTGCCTACCAACTCTTTCATAACCATATTATTAATTTATTATTTATCATTTCATAAGCTTCCTTGGTTATTGATAGTTCTCGTAGATAAATTATCATTAGTAGGGGTGAAATCAATTTACTTTTCTTTTTTGTTTTTTTTTTTTTTTCTCCATTATCAAGGGTACTTTGGAGATCTTGTTAGAGTTTGGTCAGAGGGGAAAAAATAGGATTAAGTTTTTTTTTTTTTTTGGGTTTATTTTGGATATAAAAGCTAAGTGTTATTTTGGACTTTATGGTGTTACTGTTGTCTTTCACTATGTCTTTTGATATTATTAAGTAGTTATAAATCCTAATAAGCCTAAAAGTAGACAAAATTTGAATAGGATACACAGTAGAAGCTCTATTAGTAGATATAATACTTTATCTTTAAATAGTGGATAATGATCAGCTTTAAAATATTTTAGAAGCCGTGTAGCTTGCTTTGTTCAGATTGCATCCCGAGCTTTGATGCCTAGGTTATCCCTTCTTCTTTCCTTTTATTGTTCATCTGATTGTCAAGTGTAAAACTTCAGGAAAATCAATTTATTGGTGCACAAATCAAAATCGTTTATTTCAAAAACCATAATTGATCTGGCACAAAATTGCCTAAAGAAAACCAAATCATCAAACCCCAGAGGTCCTGTTCAGGTCATACTGATGAGAACCATGAGGGTTCATATTCAAGTTCAACTGGATCAAGATGCACAAATTGGTGTTGTGAGAGATGAAGCTATGTGTGAAGAATTAAGACAAATTGGAAGGAAGTGCAGAGTTTGGATATTTTCGAACACTGTTTAGTAAAATGGACATAACACTTTTTTGTTAATATCTAATTGACATGATTCTTAAATCATTGGAAAGCCAAGATCAAGAGCTACAATTTTCATGCTTATAAACATTTTTTTTTTTAGAGGTTGATTTGTAATGCCTATATATAGGCTTCTTAAGGGCGTGTATCTGAGACTTAGAGAAATGAATATTGGCTTTATCAAACTTTTCATTAATTCTTCAAGTTAGCTTTATAACTTGTGAGAATTATCAACTCTAGTTCTTAGTAATCTTTGTCCCTGTTACTAATTCTAGTTCTCATTGTCT
The DNA here is from genome assembly GCA_022379115.2 of Bauhinia variegata. Lineage (NCBI taxonomy): Eukaryota > Viridiplantae > Streptophyta > Magnoliopsida > Fabales > Fabaceae > Bauhinia > Bauhinia variegata. The sequence goes on along the minus strand of CM039427.1, from coordinate 2,796,825 downwards.
GAATTGGTTTTTCAAGGATAGTGATTCAACGTGTTTGTAGGAAACAGGTCATGTGAAGATTGATCACTGCTGATTTCTTGAACCTGTTGTTTATTGCCTCCTACCCTTGGTGCACGAGTTATTCTTTCCTTCATAGGTTCAGAGTCTTTATTCAAAGCCTATGACGTGACGATTGCAACCAATATACTGATTTTCAAATCATCTACACCCTAGAACGGTCCTTGTTTCAATCTTTTTGATAAGTTGTAGGTGCCAAAATTCTTTGGAACTTCCAAAGAAAATAGACCATCAAAACAAATATTATTAATTCTGAAAACCCTGAAATACCAACAGGAAACTATTACAATGTATAGTGATCCCTAAACCTTTTATGACTAGAAAAACTACAATACTGAATTTTCCTTGCAGGACAAGAATCCACTAGAAATTTGATACAATAAGGAAAGTAACAAGAAGAACATAATTAGAAAATTGTTTCTTTATATAAGAGCAAGCACAGTTATTTGAGGGAAAATCACTTGCAAAAATATTTTCCACATTGTCTATTGCTTGGTGATACAGAAAATGGTGGTCAAAGAAAATCCATGTTCGGTGAAGAGCCACAACTGGCAGAAAATGGCTTCTGCAGAAGCAGAAACCACTAACCACCCTGTATCAGATGAAGGCACATATTACTTTTTTACTTATCTAAAACACCATATTGAGGCCATTATTTTGCTCAAACTTTTGAAAAAAATTTATAAGGAAAAGTAAAATACAGGATACTTATTTAAAAGAAAAAACTTGATAAGTAGTTTTCCATTAAAACAAATGGAGCCATAGTGTGGAAGCTCTCTGTTTCCAATAATAAAAATTGTCTTGGAAATCATGGGTGACTTGTCCTACACCATTTTGTATTTACTAAAATATTCCAGCATCAAATCCTTATTATAAATCTAACCCAAACATTTTGTAGTAATAATTCTTCCATTATCCTTGGTCCCTCAATAGCGTAACCAAGCATCCATCCTATATCACCACACAACTCCTGGTGCAATTCACACGTTCACTCTGGATACATATTCAATCTTTACCTTCACTTGCACTAATGACACGAGATACAGAACATCTCACTGTTAAACCTTGTTTGCAAATTGTGGCTCTTTTATAGAAAAAGTTAAAAATGTATGTTTGTTAAAGGTTTCTTCTAGCAAGCTTCTTTAGATGTTTTATAAAGTCGAGCAAATTTTAAATGAGCACCCTCCAGAATTTCTACTGCAATTTCACCAATTAGTATTATGGTGGCTTTTGCATAGATCTTTTGGAAGGTCAAAGAATTCCCAGAGCAAGCTTTGTCCTCAATTGTCTTTTTCCTTTGGTCAAAGAATCCCATCCCTTTCATACTCTCTCTAAACTTAAGACACTGAACATCCAGTTTAAGTCTGTCAAAGTTTAATCCTCCATCAACTTCAAGCTTCCCTCAACATCCTCAAATAGAACAAAACTTAATTTAGTACGTCAACTACATAGTATAATATCATCTGGGGAAAGCACCAATCATGTGAGGACATCCTTGTACATATTGTAAGCTCAAGAACGCTACGCCATAAAGAAAAACTCAAATCATATCATTGTTTTACCTGGCATTTTGTCCCCATCAGAACCTTCCAGAACTTCGAGGTAGTGAACAAAAGAGGGAACCACTATTTCAAGTTTCCCATCACTGCAAACCAGAAAGTAATGATTCACGTAAAGTGCAACAACAATCTAAAAAAGAAGATTCCAGGCAGGTTGTATGAATAATAATCACTTGATAAGCAGAATTGATAACTGTGTTACCTGTTAATATCAGCGACCAAAGGGGTGGCATATATACTGGAACTAACTTCTGTCTGCCATCTTAGTTCTAAATTCCTAGGGCATTTTGTATTCACTAAAGCATCCTCATCTCTAACCAAATGCATCAAAATAATTAGACCCAGAATCCAAATTTACGGAATTGCAAGACAAATTATTTCAGACCAAAGAACCATCATAGCATAGAACAATCTCAGCAATTAAAACTCAATGAGAACCAAAACAGGGGCAGGTCTTACATTTCGGGGTATCCTTCGGAATCCTCAGTGGCTTCTCGCTCCCGAAACGTATTCTTCTTGGCTTCATCGCTGATAACGAAACTCAAGCAACTTGCAAAAATCAAACAAAGAAGGAAAACCTTACTCCCCAAAGATTTCATATGATCTTTCCTTTATCGCGAAAAAAGAAATTTCAATTTTTCCGAGACCCAGTTCAACTAGTAGAATCGAAATTGATAGTGTGCAAATTGGAATTGTTTGACCAAAACAGTGAGTATCCTTTCCTTGTTGCACGATTTGAGTGTAAACCCTAGCTAGTAGGGTCTCTTGGCGATCTCGATCAAGTATGCAAGCGAAGGATACTGAAGTGATTACTGAGCTAAAGAAAGAGTTGAGAAAATTGATATTAACCGTTTACAAAGTAATGACGCGCGTGTTGTTTGATTAGGTGCCGGGGACTGCTCGCCGCTGTCTGTCAATCCCGGTGGGCCAACAACTGTTTGGTTCTGACCATCGCAAATGAATTCAGCTCCGGGCTTCGCCGGGTCTGACCCAACCCGATATTTTTTTCTTTCTTTTTCTAAAATTAAATTCTGGGTCAACTTAGATGGATTTTAGGCCAGTCAAAAATTAGAATAACACATTTCAACAAATTCCATATGAAAAATTTGATTTTGCTTAAAAGCTCTAGAATTCTCATATTTCAATTTCAGAGCCAACCTCTCCCCTATTATATAAAAGAGAAAAATAACCTATATAATAAAGCATCCATCCATCTTAAATTTTATTAATATAATCTAAAATTTTACTATAATCGTTATATAAGATCTTTTGAATTAACAATTAAATTTAAAAAACCTTAAATTTTATTAATATAATCTTTGTATGAGATCTTTTGAATTAACGATCAGGTTTATAAAATTTATATTGCATAAAAAATTTTATTAAAGTGAATAAATAAGGGTAGATTTTTTGGCATCAAACCTTAAATAAATAAGTAAATCAAACCTTGTATACATATATATATATATATATATATGAACGTATGTATGTAGAAAGCCTACTTCAGAATGAGCTACAACTTGCATTTGGAGGCCACCACCATGTATCAACAATCTTGCCTATGGGCAAAGTTAATGCAGAATAGCCTTGACGTTTCAAAGTAAAAGAACAAGATTGAAATGCAACAGAGAGGTGAATGAAAGGCTCGTTTGTACTTCTCAGATAAAAATATTCACATAGAAAGGAAATTCTAATCATCAATGTTATGAATTCTAAAGGAATAGCTACCCTTTGAACAACAACTTATAATCACTACATCAAAAGAAAATTGATAATATACATTGTGATCCTACACCTAATTCTCTTCTAAACAACCATGGGAAATGGTTCCTGGCCTGATTTTAACTGCCATTAACTGCACCATATAGCTCGTGTGGTCAGCAATAAGACTACCACCGCAAGGGCTAGCTAATTACATAATATGAGCAAGCATTGGATGATGGCCACAACATGCAGAGCCAAACCCAAGTACATTTGAACTTGAAACTTATCCCACAAAGACAGACATCAGTGGGAAAATTTGATGATCCCTTTTGATTTTTTTCCAGCAGGGGGAGAACACTTCCAACATCTTTGATTATCCCACTGGTCAAGAAGTTGCAGATATGAGTTCAGAATCCCACCATTAATCACCTCCGCCGGGCTGTGTTGTGCTGCTGGCGATGAGCAGCTTTGCTATCAATTCTGATTCTGTCCGCATACATGGGAAGGCGAATGATCTCATATATTTCATTCAACAAAATATCTTCTGTGATGTTGTCTTTTATACTTCGCATCACCTGTAAGATTAGAACCAGAAGCTGAAGCAGAAGATTACAGGTGGAGACCAGAGAGATGAGCTAAAGGAGCTAGCAGGATACCTTCTTATAGGTGTTGAAATCATTTGGTGTTGATTTATCGGTTCTGACACGCATGCATACCCATTCTTGTTCTTCAGAATCCCATGAACACTCTATGATCTTTCCAGAATAAATAGAAGGATCTGAACCATCTGCAAAATTTGAAGATTTCGGAAAGCAGTTGTCAGAGGGAATTGAAAACAATGTAAAGTATAAAAATCAAACATAGGAACAGCAACATAAATCATATAAAACTGGTAAACAAGATGTGAAAATTCATGCACCGCTCACACAAATATAACCATGACTTGACCATAATTTGCTGAGTTAAATTTCTCTTCTAACAGATGCATTCAAACTTAAAATTTTCACTCATGTATTTTAAGCATGAATATAGACCACATCAGCAGAACAGAGTATAGCAAATATTTCTATTATCATACATGCTGAAGCCACTTAGGTTAGTGCCTTCGAGCAGCCTATATTTCTTGATATTTTCTATTTTCTCTCTCCTTTCCAGTCTGTCACACACTCCTAATTTTACTCAATCACTACAACTCTAATTACTAAAATAAAAAAGTGAGTTGACAACAAATGTGTGTGCCAGGATGCTAGTATAGGAATAAGATCAGCCAGACCTCTGAATGCAACTCTATTCCCTTCCATGAGTTTCTTCTTTCCTCGTTCATAGAGAACAAGTAGCTGACGATCATCCTCAATCTGTCCACTTAAAAAGATAGATATTAGGGGCTACATCAGTAACAAACTGACAAAGATTAAGTAAGCAAGAGACATCCAGAGCAATATCCCAGGGTCATATATGATAAGTTGATTACACAACCTCAAAGAGAAAATCAACTGAATTCATCTCGGGATACTTCCACTTTAAGAGGCCTTCATGAGTGCGAGGTATATAAGGATCATCCCAACCCTGGCAATAAATATTGTCAGTAACAAAGGACAAACACTCAGGATCACTACATAAGCCACACATCTTCTTGCTCATGTTTAGTGCACTGACAAAAATTGATAACCACCTGAAATATGAGACCATCAGCATCATGCGAAAGTCTGGGAATGAATTCTTTTAGAAGCTTTGTGACAGTAGAGAGCAACCAAAAGTCTTTCCTCCTCACCTGATCAACATCACAAGCATAACGATAGACAATCCAGCATATCAAGAAAATAAAATGAAGCATGATGAAGCATGAACTATGCTCAATCTACGGTTAGATATGCATACCCTGAATGGTTCCATGTCATATCTATAGTAAGGATTTCTGCTCTGATATATACTATGTCGTTCTAGATTCCTAGGTTCAATCACTTCTTTCTCAAGCATCTTCCACCTTTCATAGAAAGGTCGCTGCACCAAGTTGAAACAATCAATTAGAAATAGAACACAAAGCACTCTTTGTATCATATATCATATCATCATTAAAAATAAGAACATAAAGTTTCTAGACAAAGTAGAACAAAAGATATCCAAACATACTGGTCTTATAACTAATCCAGTAAATCAATTTCAAATACATTTCAGAGCACACCCCATCAGTGTGCTTTATGAGAATGTGATTGACATTAAATCTTAGTCAACCATAAGAGCTTGAAATTAAGAAGAGTTGTCATGTAGTGTTTACAGCAGTCTATCAAATACTTTAAGGCAATGACAAGCGTTGACAACCAAAGCGATTTCTCCTATACAAGAAAAGTATGAAAAATATGATTCATGATCAAAGTATTTTTCTAATCACTTATAAACCAAACCTCTATTACTGATACTTGGTTGATTGCCATCAGATCATATATCAGGTATCTTCTCTCTTGCTTCTGTGAATCTGGCAATGTGTCAATGATCATCTCCCCATCCAGTAATGTAAAATGGTGGGTCTTCTCTGCCAAACCCTTGCAAGATAAATATAAAAAACTGTCAGCCTGCATCATAAAGTTAAAACGGCACAAACCATTAACCAATTATCAGGAACTTCCATATACAATTGCACGCATACATCATTTGTTCCCCTGCAAGGAAACCTCATTTGGACCCTTCGAAAATTGAAACTTCTATCAACTAGGTAACATCCATCCATAGTTATTAGCATCATGTATCGTGTTCCATCAGCTTTCCATGTGGCGTAATAATATCGTTGTCGTAACAATTGTAAGTTGTCCCTGCATGCCAAACACTTAAATTTAATACAAACAATAAGGCCAATATCAATAAGGAACAACAGCAGTGTTTGACAAAGAAAGATATCGGAAAGCAACTTTCTAAGAGATATACTTTTCAATGCAGCAGAAGGGACAAGAATTCTAATTTATTGGAAGCAAAGATAAGAAGCCTGTCTTCAGTGATAAGTTCATCTTTACACAGATAAACTAACTAAACCTCTTATAAGGACTCGATTCATCTTAGACCATATCCACCAAAATAGAAAGACAACAGAAAAGAAAGGAATGCTGTACAATGACTTCAGATTAAAAGGACAGGGTATTAGAAAGAGATGTAGTCTGGTAGGTAGCCATCAGAGCAATTGTTATAACTGCAGTTTTAGCTTTAAAGACCACGATAAATGTAGTCAAATGATACGTAAGAGGGTTTATGGACATAATAGCCATTTTCTGATACAATGAGGAGGCATTTAAGAAACCCTTCCATTGAGTTATTTTCATTGTAGAGTGTAGGGAAACATGAAGAAGATTAGTACTGTTCCATAATTAAAGTTTGCTTACTTATCTTCACCTTAGAAAAATTTGCAGAGGCAGAATACGTTAGGCTTTGTTTCAAGGTGAAAAATAGAAAATTCACACAAGCAACCTGAAGCTAAACACCATTCACATAGTAGTCAAATGACAAACCAGAGCATAACTGCTCAATGCTTACACATATAAAAAATGAAGGAGTTACAGAATTAGCAACCCTTTAATGCTTAATTAACAAAAGTATTACAACATAACATAAGAATGATGATTTAGTTTTTTAGATAAAAATGAATGATGACTTAGCTAAGTTGAACCTGTTAAGAGAAACTGGATGTGACCCTGGAAATTGTGAGTGTCCTCTGCCCTGCATGTTAAGAATTAGTTAAAAGGCCATGCCAAGCATAAAAGGTACATGAAACAGGTAAATAAACAAAAATAAAAGGAAATTGGCAACAATCTTGAACCGTGTTGCCGGTGGTTAAAATTTACATAAAGATAATTAAAAACAAAAATGAGTCAAGAATAATAGGGGATCTCATGTTATTAACACACAAGACTAAAAAAAAAAATGCCCATTTAAAAGTTATAACCAGCTTCTCAGTTGTTTGATATGGAAAGCACTATCCAAATTAAAAAAATGCATCACGGATTCTGAAATGAATAATGCCAGCAAACACACATATATACTTATCATGAGAATAACCATGCTTGGCGTGAATGACTACAACACAAATGAGTATATGTGAAAAGATCTAGCAAAGTAACCAGAAATGACAGTATACTGAGTCAAAATTTTACAAAAATTTTGGAAATATATAACAAGCTATCCAAACCATAGTAATCAAATAGCAATTCAAATCGTCAATCAGAAAGTTGATAATTGAATTGTGAATCGTATTGTAAGATTCAGAAACACATTACAAAATAATTAAAAACACATACATTATAATCAAATTAAGTTTCATATGTATTTTTCTAACTAATAACTCACATGTAATTTAGTAAATAAAAAATTTATAAGATATAAAGTCTAAAACTCGTAAGTATAAAATTATGATTAAGTTTTTTTATATGACTTTTAGTCTATTTTGAAAGTGAAATTAATAAAGTTTGTTTTTATTCTGATTATGTTAGATGAATTAGTAGGGATAAAAACCGTACATATATATAAAGAGAGCATATTAACATCCTTTAATTTATAGTTTTCATCTCATTTTCAGCACGTCTTATGTACTACAAAAAATCCTATAAGAAATATACAAATACATAGTATAGTATACCCTGTAAAAGCTTTCTAAAAATTTTAAAATTAGTCCATTTAATTTTATTATATTTTTTTTTCTTAGTTATTCCATTTTCTACACTCCAGTCAAGAGAGCTCGGAAAAGCTGCTAAAGTTCAAAGTCCCTGTTCTGTGTGAAAGAACGACAATGGTTCTTACTCCATCCTTTCGCAAAATAATTGCCATTCTAAGTGCCCACTTTCATTCTTGGGTAACCTATTTCTATCACTCTCACCTTGCCACACAAACCTTTATGCAGGTCTGTTCTTCTATCCTCTTACAGTGGAAACTTAGGCCCTATAATTGCCGCTGCATCTTATTCTTCTATAAGGGCATTGAAAGCAGCTCTTTGTGACGGTTTCATCAACTCTTCAATATTTGAAACTAGCTTTGATGTGAATCATTGGAATTGTGTGAGTCGCAATCTCTGGCACGACTCATACGATTCCGGTGATTCAGACAGCAATTCCAGTACCTTCTGATTCATGTGTTCGATTAGTACCATTGAGGGAGCGAACCCTATCGATTCGTATGATTCAAATCATGAATCATACTATTTTAATTACTATGATCCAAACACAAGAAATTGCAAGCACAAGGACAAGCAATATGATATGAAAAAGATAGGACCAAAGAAGGAGTAACAATTGTGCCAGAACATGCACCACAAAGTACATGACATCAACATTCAGTTTCCTCATCTCTGAATCCTCAACAAAAAGGAAGTCTAACTGGCAATGTCACACATGGAAGATAACCATTTGAAAGCACTTACCCCTGCGCCCAATTTGAGTGTTTGATAGCAGAACTGCCGGAATGCATCTTGCTGATCAGTAGGTATCTCATCACCCAAAACATCATCATTTGTCATGACTGCATCTGTTTCATGGTTCTCCTGAGAGCAATAAAATGTGTCAATTTAAAATATTATACACAACTAAGAACCCTTTATAAGAATCTACAATCAGTTAAAGAATGATCTAAAGTACAACAATTGTTTTAATTTTATAGAGCCAAAGTGTGAAAATAATTATCAAAAGTAGTTCCAGAAATGTAATGAGGTTCCAAATAGCCCAAATTTACAACACAAGGACTTCAAACTCGAAATCCCATTAACAGTAATCAAAGACAGTACAGCACTCTACAGCCCATGCTTCAAGTCAGTTCATCACAATAGAATTATCGAAGAAATCCGGCTCTAGAATCTGCTCATTTTGATTTGTTTACAATGGTACTCAGAAAACATATCCACAAAATAGTAAAGCTCACAGATTAGAGTACCAATACACCAACTCTACTTTTAAACTCCCAAGCTATACAGTGAACAAACCACCAATACATGCTAAAGCAGTAGTAAACAACTAGCAGATACACTTACTATTCTGGGCAGAACTGGCACCTGAGTTTGGTGTTTGTGCAAACCTCTCAAAGAACTAAGTCAAAATGGTTGGCTCTGTGCTAGTGTGCACAGTCAAAGCATACAAGAAAAATAGAGGAAAATCTTTATATGGAATAGTGAAATATTGTGATCTAGTCGAACTCAAAATTTGTCAACTATTTAGATGTTTGAGTCACACTAGTCCTCTCAGTTTTCCAAGAGCTTCACACTGACACCAAAATTAGAGTTTATTTTCTTAAGAATGGTTGTTATGGGTAAGGAGGCAATTCTACCACCACTTGTAGTAAGTGGGGAAGGGGGTATCTCAGAAAACCCCAAGAGAAACTATAATGGAGAATATAATCTCTAACAGGAAAAATACCATTACAACCACTGTTAGGAATTAGCATCGTTCCTATCCATTGGCACAACAAATAAGAGCTTACTCATCAATAGAATTACAAATGAAATGTGTAGTGATTTGCTATCAAAAATCTGTTTATGAGAAGGTGCTACAACATAGTAACAATGTAAAATTCTGTCAATACACAAGTCCTCCACGGTCTATAGGTTACTTGGTTGAAGAAAAATGGGAAGTTGATAGCATGCAGAATAAAACAAGACTATACAGAAAAAGATAGATAGAAGTTCTATTATACCCAGGAATTATGTAATTGGGCCAGACTTGGGATATTCTAGACAGTCAGATTAACATATTGGAAATTGCACCTTAAAACAATTAACTGCTGCAGTTACACAAGTCCTTAGAATAGGAGAGGAAAAACTGGTCTATGATATTTCAAGAAAGGTAATTAAGCACGGATTTTCCAAGACTACAGCTACGCCCTTGTGTTATTTTCAACAATCCAATCATATGGAAGAAGATTATAGAAGCCAGGTATCAAAATTCAATTGTAAACTTTCCATACATGCTGAGGAGGTCCCGGTACTCCATCATCATCATCATCTGGCACCGCTTCTCCATTGAGATCAAACTCAGAAGATCTCTTCCACTCCGGAGTCTGAGGACAAACAACCATTTCAGGCTTCTTTTCATGATAAAATGCGTATAAAGCATCAATGTAATCAGGTTTGTAGATTCCTGGAGGGCGTGCTTCAGCAAATATTTTTATTGCCTGCAGAATAGACAGAGCAAGAAAATGAATACTGAAAAAATTCAAGCAACATTCCTACAAGAAAACCAGAGATGGAAAAAATTGACAATCACAAGTAAAGAACTGACCTGAGTAACAGACATTGACATAGAGCGCATAAGATAGTGGATGATCATGTATCCTGTACGATTATGACCATGTGTACAATGGACAAGTATATACTTCTTTGAGTGTTTTTGACGTGATAAAAATTGTGTAACCTGGAAGGTAAATAATCAAATCCATGAGTGCTTGAATAAACTCACAAACAAAACTTTTTCCTTAACAAGGTGTAATTTGGGGGAAGTGTATAACACTGGTGATTTATATCTTCTCCTTTTTCCCGTACAAAATCTCGTGCCCACACACTATGATAAGGAACACACAAACACATGCATCCACAAAAATATGAAACAATATTAAAAATATGTAATTATTTCATGTAAACTGATTCATAAAAATATACTAGTGATTTAAAAGAGAAATCCAGACAATAAACCAACAAATTTTTATAAGCATCCATCATCAAGGGAAAGTCAACTGAACTCTACTTATTATTAACTTCTGATATGAATTAATCTAGGGAAAACTGCTTACAATTACAAGTTCCAAAAGAATTTTTGCAAGAGAAATATAAATTCAATACATCAAATGAAAAACTTCATAAAGTATAGAGCATTTCTACATAGAAAGAGTAAACAAATGCCATGTGCATCAAAATAACTGAGGAAGACTAAAAGAATATGAACAAGAAAGAAACAAACCTCATAGACAAACTGATTCACGGACAAATTATCAGGTACAGAATCACGGCCCTTGCATTGGATCTAAAACACAAAATAGAACTTAGAAAAAAGGACAAGAAAGAGGAGAACAAGTTTCAGATGAAGAACTAGAAAACCTTAATTTTGTAACAGACATTACCCGCAACATACCTTAACATGCTTGATACCCTCCTTCTTCAGATCTGTCACTGGATAGTATCGAGAAGTATTTGTCAAATCAATCACCAAACCAAGCTGCAAATCAAAATAATATAATGTGAAACGCCTTCAAAAGTAAATAAAAATGTTTATTGCTTCAGAAAACTGACATTTTATTTCTTTAGATTTTGGCAATGGTGTAAAAGACTCCATTTACAAATCCTTTCTTCTCTTTCCTTTTTTGCTATGATCTAAGGAATTCCTCTTGCTTAATATACTTTTGGAGTGTGCTTGGGAATGGCTTTAGAGGCATTCCAACAGCTGTTGCAATGCCATTATCAATTTTTTTACCATTGTCACATGTTTGGTAAAATCAATATTGCAGATGGGCACATTTTTCAAGACCCCTTAACAGGCATTGGGCATAATAAGCTAAAAGAAGAAGCTTTTGATTATAATCTGAATTGCATTAGTTAGTATTATTTCTAACTATTACCACATAATCGTTCAAAATTTTACTAAACTCACCATTGAAAGCATCAAACATTTTTTGGTGATTTGACATCTAAAAGTAATTTTCTTTATACAATGCAAACAAAATATATTGTAGAATCATCTTAGAAATAACATATCTCAATTTGAATCCTTAGGGCCTGTTTGAAACTGTTATTCTTTTTAGGTTTTTAAGAACATAAAACTATTTCTTAGAAGTTTTGGAAATGAAAAAACAAAACATTTGTTTGAAAAAAAAAAAAATGAATAAATACTATCTGAACAATGATTGAATAATTTAAATAGTTCGTTTCTTTCTTCTCCCTGTACTGGAATTAGTAAACTAGATAATAGAGAGTACAAATTCAGCTCACGTCATTTTGGGAAAATGACTGAATGATTCGTATGAAAAGAGACAGAACCCAGGAGAAGAAATTTTGGCTTTTGGACTAAGCCCTTATTCTCTCATGATCAATTATAGTCAATCCTTCATATAATTTATTCTTCATAGTTAATCCAAACACACCATTAAAGTTGAAGAAGAATACTATGGCATCTTACAAGGGAAGATGTGCATGGAAAACCAATATGCAGGAGAAGTATAGTAGAATCCGAATGAACAATTGTTTTTTGAAATAATTCTACTTACTTTTCTCCCTAACACTCTTTGCTGATGTATCACTTGTTTAAATGAGTATCTTTTACCAGGAGCAATGTAGTCATTGAATGATTCACCAAGCGGAACCTTCGAAGGTATCATGCAACAAATTTCCTGGCCAAACGAAGGGCAGTCCAACCAACCTGCATATAGTGATTAAAGAATAAAATGACAATAGAGGGGATCATGTTTCATGATCTGAAGTAAAGCACCCATGGATTAGTCTAAGATAAGAAGGGGAAGTATATTAAAACATAAGAAACCAGAAGAAGACCAAAATATATTAAGAAACTGAGCCACTTGGTTATGGTCTAGCGGTGAAGGGCCCAGAAGTTGCAGGGTGTCACAAGATAAAGCATGTGGATTTACCAATTTAGTAAAACCATCCATATCACAGACATGCAAATACATGATATTCTCATTGCACATTCAGTAGCCAATACACAGTTGAAATATTTTAATATGTTAATGGTGGATGAATATTATATGACTCGTGTATGAAACTTTGATAATTGCCATTATTACTGGATATTCATTCCCAAATCGATACATGGTTGATATTATATATGTAAAATGGTAAAAGGAAATTGAGGTCATAATATGCTATTTGACTCAGGTGTATACAACTGTAATTATTGCAATTCTTAGGAGAAAGTTTGGCTACTAAATACATAAAGACAAAGATAGAAGTTTTAAATACACAAGCAATTATCCAAGGCACAAGTGGAAGTAAGAGTTCTCAAATAATCTCATGAATTTTAACAATAATTACTGGTAATTCAGTGAAAGGATGCCTCTTACTAGAAAGCATCAATGCTTATACTTTTCAATATTAATTTATACCGGATCTCATTAATAGTTTTCATTAACTTGATAGAAAGAAACTTACACAATGCATAAAGAGTGGTGATTTGAGCAGAAATATAATGATAGAGACCAAACAGACTGATTCAAATTATATGCCCAGATACCTCAAGGTAATTTGTATAGGACTTATGATTAACTGATAATAATGAACTAGTGACATTCAGTTAAATTTCAATTAGTAAGCCAGCTCATCCGAAAAACTCAGCAGTCATGACAATATAACCTCTTAATCAGAAATATTGCTTCTCATTTAGGTATTTTAGCTGATGATGATATTGCCCAAACAAACAATTATCTGCATTCATATTGCTATGAAAAACTCAAGTGGAATCACATTCCTAAATACCACAGGCAACACATAAAGTTGACCAAGGAAAGAAAATCCTTACCCGGAGGAAGCTTAGTTTTGTCATATGTCTTCAGGGTCTTTGTATAAAATGGTTGATCATAACCAGTTGACTGTGATACATGCACAGGTTTGTCATCTGGACGTTCTCTTTTCAGTCTTCTTTTTCTTTCCTCACGCTCCTAAATGAAGGAGAACCCAGCAATTATGCATTTATTAATGAAAACATGCATACAGGTAAATACTTGTTGACTTATAAAGGTCATAATTAGTAGAAAATGTAGCCCTGTATACAATTGGATGGTCATATAAGAATACTTATTGAGAAAACACGTGTATTGGTAAATTACTTCTTGACTTATAAAGGCCATAATTATAAGAAAATGTAGCCCTGTATACAACTGGATGGTCATAAAAGGATACTTGTAGAGAATTGCAATCAGTATACAGCCAAGACCCAAGTTTTAGAATTGTGGTTATTTGGTTGTACTCTCTCTTCTGCTCACAAAAGGAGCTATCCATTTATTAAGCCAATTAAAAGACCATCTGCATACATGCGCCTGCATGTGTGTACATGAGAGGGAGAGGATTCTTGGTAATTCCACAATGACCTTCAGCAAAATCTTTAGATTATCAACAATTTAAAAAGTCAATTGTATCTAAGCATCTCTAGAATTGTCAACTCATGATTTATGCCTCAGATTATATTAATCACTTAGCTCAGCAGTATACATTTGGCTACATTAAATTCATCATAGTTTTCCTCTTATAAGACAACTCAGCAGTACAGATTTGGCCACATTAAATTCATCATAATTTTCCTCTTATATAGCAATAAAATTAAAAATGATGCATTGAAAGTAATTTACATAGTCCATTCTGTCAAATAACAAGCCAGAGATACATGCTCAGATTTTGACAAAATTATGCTCTTAGGCAAACCATTAAACTGGGTTCCTGCACATGTGCAAGTGTAGTGCTTGCATATTCAAGAAAAGGATATCTATTTAATTCATCAAAGACATTAAAAGCATTGTAGTAATAAGAATTACTGGTATGGTCTCCAGACATGACAGATTATACAATTAAGTCTTTCTAACTGCCATGAAAAAGTCAACAAACTTCCCAGACCAGGGGGTGATAACTGCTAAATGACAATATTATGAATTGTAACCAGTATTTGCATAGAAAAGAATACCAGCATTGCACAAAAAGATATGTTTCTTCATAAAACCAAGGATACAAATAAGTTAAAAAAAATAACATGGCCTGTGTCAAAATGTCAGTCTGACTCGAAATGAACAGAATTATTTTATGATAGTAATCCCAAGAAATGAACACCCATGAAACTACCATCTCTGTAGAGTCCAGGTTTGCAATAAGGTAGCTCAAAAAAGTAGTAGACAGTAGACACCAAGCATGCTAGAAATCCCGGCCGTGTCAAAAGGGCAAAAGATTGGGGATGGGGGGGGAGATAAAAATGTATAGATACCCGGCGTGCAATATCAACAGCACTTTCTATGCGTTCTTCTGGGGCACTATATTCTTCTACCACGTGTCCCTCAAAATTCTCTTCGTCATCTTCCGGCACTGGCGAGGCATTCAAGTCCATAGCAACTATCATTAAACACCAAGCAACATTCGCCACGCCACAGTAATATCTCAATAACCCACAATTAACTCAGCTTGTCAGTAGCTAAAATATTTATGCCTGCATCATACAAATAGCGATCCCATTAAGCCCACGTGTCCAGAAAGATGAAAGTTACCCCACAAATTCTAACACCATCTTAATTCAAACATCAGTTAAAAAAAAACCCAAAATTGCAAATAAATGAAACGGAGTAGAAAAAATCAAGTGACGAAGGAGAACAGACACAGCTGAAATTTAACCTTTTTTTTTTTCCGAACCCCATCAACAAACACAACAAAATTGAAAACATAATCCTAGTTCGCTTCTCTATTTCTCATATTCTCCCAACTTAAAGGAGGAAAACAAACATTACCAACGAAAAATACTCAAACCTTTCTGGCAAAATTCAGACCAATAAACCCGCAGAAGCTTCAAATTAGTAACTTGGACACTCACAAGCAACTAAGCAAGGACAAAAAAAAAAGTTCCAAACCTCAGCAAGCCAACGGAATCGACCACTAATTCCCCTTGAAAAGGACGATCCACTTCGGCCACGGAATATGAGTGAATTGAAATTTGCTCGATCACAATGACGAAGAAGACTTCCCCTTTCGAAGAATCAAATACGGGGAACAATGGGAAAAACCCTATAATTGTCGCCAGCAGCTCTTCTTCTTCGACATTGAGAGTTCACGCTCGAAACCCTAGAGAGAGAAACAGAGAGAAGGGGTTTGTTTGTTGGATTGGAGAGAGAAGAAAAGGGTCGTATTTTATTAATCAATCAGGTCCATGAGAGAGAGAAGAGGAAGAGAGAAAAGTAGGCAAGGCGATTCGAAGTTCGAACTGGTTACGGTGGTTTATGAAATCAGATATCAACTATCAAATATAAATAAATAATATAAAAACGGGGAAAGAAAGTGAAATTTTTTTAACGAAAAGTGTTTGAGAATTAAGATTTTTTAATCCCGACTGAGGTTATGAGTGATAGCTTCACGAGATAAAAATAAATAAATAAATTTTTTAATTAAGGTAGTTTAAGACAAAAGCATTTTTATGTGAATTTAAGACAGAATTTAATAAATAACTTATTAATTTATTTCTTGTCCTATCAGAATAAATGAATTTATTTTGATAAATGAATTTATTTCTTGAGTAATGTAGAAAATATTTTTAGGAAAATTTTATTTTAATTAAAAGTTTATTTGAATTAGTTTTTAGTAATGTGTTTTTTTAAAAAAAAAAAAGAAGAAGAAGAAGAAACACATAATATTTAACTGTTTAAATTAACCTGTAAGTAGTAAAAAAATATCTCTAAATATTAAAATTTTATTTTTTAAAAATAGATAAAAAATACTTCTTCAAAACTCATAATTTAAATTACAAAATAACACATGTAATTATTTCATCGATGTCTTTTCATTTAATCCACTCCTTTTTTTCTCAACTTTTATATATTCAAATTAATTTTAAACATAAATAATTTAAATGGATAAATATAATAAATAAATAAATGATATTTATATTTATAAATAATTTTTCAAATATATTAATTATTTTATAGGTTTAATTTAAATTTAAATAATTAAAAAATTATAATACAATGTGTTTTTATGCGTCATTTTAATATATCAAAATATTTTACATTTAGATGTTATTAAAAGTATTTTTACATTTATTTATCTAAATATTTTTAGTAAAATTTGATTTTTTAAAAACTAATGTGAACACAAAATAAAATATTATCTTTTTTAATTTTTACTTTTACTTTTACTTCTTTTTTAACTATTCATGTTTTTAAAACCAATTCAAACAAGCTTTAACTCCTTTAATTAACTCAAATCTAATTAATTTTGAATTGAAAAACTTAATCATCAGTTAGGTCTAGCTATGAAAAGAAAAACATGAATTAGTGTAAAATTAAAATCATAATAGAAAATTAAGAAATTCAACACAATATTTGGCGACGTGATGAGCAAGCATTATCCCCCATTGGTTATGGGTGATGCAAATAGTACACGCTCAAAAAGTAAAATTTATAATAAAAGGATTAGTCCCTCCTAGAAGTGAATAACCTAAGCATGAGGCCCTACTCGCTATGTTTCACTCTTTTCACTCAAGACATAAGGTAGTGTTTGGTCGGAGGGGAGGGGAGGGGAGGGGAAGGAATTCTTAATATTTTTTCTTTATTTGTTTCAAATTATAGAAGGAATATCCTATTTTTTCTTCTTTTACCGACATTTTTTAGGGGAGAGATTTTGAGGGGAAAGAAACAATTGTAAACAAAAATATCCCTATACTTTATATTTTTTTCATTTATAAAAGTTATAATAATAATTGTATACATTTTACCCTTCCTTTTCTTCCACTTATAAATCAAGTAAGGTCTGTTTGGTACGCTGTAATGAAAAAGAAAGAGTAAAAAAAGAAATAGGCTAAAAAAAATGAAAGTCCACAAATGTGTTTGGTATGTAATAAAAAAGAAATTTTAATAATAAAAAATAGAAATATTTAATATATATATAAAATATATATATATATATATATATATATATATAAGTATAAATTTGTCTTTCTTTTAAAACTTTTTAAAAAAATGTATCTCCATTTCCTAATTAGATTACTATAAATTTTATGGATATTAAAACAAAAGAGACAAACTTAAACTTTTATAATGTAATTTTAATTTTATAACTTTTATAATGTAATTTTATAATTATAATTATAATTTTATAACTTTTATAATTTAATTTTAATTTTATAATGTAAAAAAACTTATACATAAATATATGTAATTTTAATTTTATAATTTAAACTTTTTTGTAAATGCGAATTTTTTTTTCCATTCATTTCTCTTATTTTTTTAAAATTTAAAAAAAAAATTATAGCGTTTAAATGATAGAAAGTGATATCTGAGAAAATAAATTTTACTTTATCTTAAAATTACCAAAAAAAAAAAAAAAAAGAAATAAAGCACATTCCTTCATTTTCTTTTCTGACGTACCAAATAGACCCTAAGGAGAGACCTCTCCCTTCCCTTTCATTAAAATTTCTTCCTTTCTTTCCTCTCCTTTGAACCAAAACACTCACAACATTTTTGCGTCTGTACTCAAATAAGATTATTTGTTTGTGCCTGTATAGTTATGACAAAATATATGTATTTGCTTTTAATTTATGCCCAAATTATTTTTGTAATTTTTAGATATGAGTTCTATCTTTTATTTGAGATAAGCAATATAAAAAAATTCATTTTAACAAAGAAAATTTCAAAGGCTTTAAATTTAGACCCTTTGCATGTAATGCTTTGAATGTTAACATACTTCTAAGTATATGTTTGGCAAAAGGAGCTACTAACTTATTTAAAAGATTATATTTTATTGATTTAGTTAATAAATTAATAAAATTGTTTAATAAACAAAAAAAAAGATTATAACTTTTAAAAACTAGCCTGTAAAATAATACTTAAAGTAGCATTTCATTTTAAAAGCTAACTATCAATAAGTTACTTTTTATTTTTGCCCTTGAATTTTTTAACACACTATTAATTCTAATAACTCAACCCCTCTCTCTCTTTCGTATGGTCCCTCATTTCTTTTTCTTCTTCCATTTTTCTCCTCTCATCCCATTTCTCTTCTCTCTTCGTTTCTTCCTCTTTCACATACTTAATTTTTATTATTTAATTAATAGGTTGATAATAAATAAATAAACATTAATTAATGAATAATAAAAATTTAATTATTTAATAAATAAATAAATAAAAATAAGTTATATTTAATTTTAATATCATGTTAATATAATATTATATATCATTTTTAATCTTTAAAACATTTAAACTATGCACAAGGTAAATATTTTATCTTATGCATACCACGGGTTTAAAACTCTAATGTACGACTAATCAGTTGCATATATTGAATAACTTGAAAATGATATATCTACCTATGCAAGTTATTTAATATATCTTCATTGGAGTCCATAATGATATATCATTTTCAAGTTATTTATCCTATGCAACTCTTTAGTCATACACTAGAGTTAATATCTACCGTGTGTATACTTATTCTATTCACCAAAATATCTATCCCATATAAATTTAGTTAAAGCAAAACATATAACACAAAAAAGCTTACGTTAGTATATTCACATGTTAAGTTCTTAAGAGTGTAGAAGTAGATAATGTCAATAAAAAGAGAGCGTGGACACATGTCGATTAGATTATTTTCAATGGTGTAGTTCTTATTAGTTTTTTAATATTATTTTAATGATTTTTTACTAGAGTTCACAATAATATATCATTTTCAAGTTATTTAAATTATGCAACTCTTTTGTTGTACACTAGAGTTAAACTTGTTCCATTCACCAAAATATTTATCTCATGTAAATTCATATAAAAAAAAAAAAAAAAAAAAAACAAAAAAACTCATATTAACATATAAAATGTTTCAAGTTCTTAGGAAAATAGAAGTGGACATGTATCAAGAAAAGAGAATATAGGCTCGAAGGTGTATTTACGCAAACAGCTTTATCATCATTGAATTAAATTCATTGTTGAGTGGACTGAAGTGTTGGTTGCAATAAATTGTGAGAACTTAGATTATCACTTTTGTTTCTCTTTAGTTATTAAAATATTTTCTATTCTCATATTATTTTTCCTTTGGTTAGAATAATAGGTCTTTAGTTTGATCAAAAGGATACAACTAGTTGGATCTATAAATTCATAATTGTTTACTAGGTCTAACAAAGTAGCAAATCATTACTCACATGAAATCAAATCTTCATTAAGATTTGATGATTTTTTTATTTAATTTAAATGAGTGATGTTCCTATCAGAAGATAAAATCGGTGATTTTTCTGAATCTTAATACTATTGTTTAAATACTACGTTTGTGTCTAAAGTTGGTTAATGAGTAAGGCTTAATCGTATAATATTCTACTATCAAGTACACTTAAGAAAAAAGATGATAGTCCAACACCAATTTATGTAAAGCGTTAACTTCTAACTTTAGTGTTCAATGATTAGTTTGTTCAACCAACACTGAAACACACGTTGGCTAAAGTTTCATTCATTTATATTTTTCAACAACATTTATCATTCTTTTTGTCATTTTACTGGTGTACCTTTTCTAAATTTTCAAAACCCCACATTCCTTTTTTTATTCTTTTTTGTTTTTAAGTTCAAAATTAAATGATGAATCCTTGTGAAATTCAACCCTTACAAACAATAGATTTGAGAGTAAAAATTATTGTTTGGTGGCGTCACACCCATCAAATTTTGCTGTTGTTGCCCAAGATTGGTGTCCATATTTCTTCTAATCTTTTATGCCTCATATTTCTCAATGCAGTGATCGATAATTTGATCCTAAAAGCAAGAAGACGACTAGGAGGCTAAATAAAGCAACTAACTTTTGAAAGCACTCTTCACTTCCTCTAGCATTGAATTTATTGTTGATTTGCTAAAGAATATTTTTTCACACAAGAACTAAATTTGCCCGAATATTCAAAATCCTGGTTGAAGTTGAGCCTAATTTGAGAAGTATGGCTAATCCAGATGTGTAAGCCATTGTGCATATAGTATCCAACTGTAGAAACAAATTTCGAATTAAAAGTCCAATTTTAGCAATTTTAGCTACTAATATGAAACAATTCAATATGACACAACACAGTTGCAGCGCATATAATACATCCTCATCTTGCCCTACATCTTTACTCTCTATTGCAACAGTCCTTAAGGAGAAAGGAAGGAAATGCTTTCTTTCATTCTCCTTAAAACCTAATATTCTCAACCCTGGCATGGTTTTAAATATGTAGGGATCCTGTTCCTAAAGCAAATTGAGGACAGATTTCTGCATTGTCGATGTCAAAGGACTCATTGATACAGCTGTGGACATGGATAGCTAGGCCCACTAAACTGGTCTTAGATTT
Organism: Bauhinia variegata; assembly: GCA_022379115.2. Classification (NCBI taxonomy): domain Eukaryota; kingdom Viridiplantae; phylum Streptophyta; class Magnoliopsida; order Fabales; family Fabaceae; genus Bauhinia; species Bauhinia variegata. The sequence goes on along the minus strand of CM039427.1, from coordinate 2,775,515 downwards.
TGATGGAGATGGAAATGTAGGAAATAATGGCAAAGGGCAAAGAAGAGAATTGAGTGAGGATGATTAAGTGCATGTCACATGATTTTTTAATGGACTAATATTAACCACTAGATTTAATTAAAATAGATGGTTAGGCTAAGGAGTAACTCTTTTCACTATACTTCCACTTTTGAAAAATTAGGATTAGGAATATATATTAGGATTGCTTTTAGGGTCTTCCTTCTCTTCCCTTATCTATAAAAGGAGATTAGGAGCATTAGAGAAGCACCTTTTACCACTTAGAACTCATCGTATTTTACTGTTGTGTTATTCAATTATGAGTTGCTAAGTTTCTTCTTTTTCTAGTCAAGATAGAGTGAAGTATTGGTTGTAAATAGATAGCGAGAACTTGATTCTCACTTTTGTTTTCTTTTAAGTATTCAAGTACTTTCTATTTCTCATCTTATTTTTTTGGTTAGGATAACATGATCCATATTTTGATTGAAAGGATACATCTAGTTAGATTTGTAAATCCATAATTGTTTACTAGGTACAATGAAGTGACAAATCAATACTCACATTAAATCAATCTTTGTTAATTGTTGATGAAAATTTTTGATCTACTTCAAATGACCAACGTTCATATCATAGGATTTAATGATACTCACATTTATATCCTAGGATTGTATTTGTAGTTAGTTAATCAAGTAATAAGTGCTTAATTGTACATATTTTCCTATGCATTTCATGGTAGATTTAACCAACATTTTGTGTTGGAATGATTAAATTAGATACGTAGTTGCTTCATTTTATGATTTGTAGGTGTGAGAAGTGTAATCAAGTAAAAAAAAAAAAATGAATTTCAATGTTGGGGAAAAGATTTTTAAAATCAAGTAAAAATAATTTCTAAAATCAGTTCCCATATCGATGTAGAATTAAGTAATATAAAAGATTAGATCTTTAAGATTGAGGAATTAACTTTTAAGATTGAGTAAGAGAATAACCAACGTTAAATGTTTTTTTTTTAAAAAAAAGACAAGAAGAGGGACTTTAATATGGGTTGTAAGACTTACCCTTTAAAAGGGTTAGTTACAAATGATCTTAGAAGTCTTTTTTTTTTTTTTTTTTTTAAATAGACTTTCTAAATCGGGTAAATCTTACAATGATTTATAAAGTTTTTTTTTTAAAAAAAAAAAAAATGAATTTTTAAGATTGGTTGTGAGATACAACTGATTTTGAAAGTCTTTATTATTTTTTTTTTTTAAAAATGGCTTTTTAAAATGGGTTAAGACATAATCATGTTAAAAGTGATTTTTTTAAAAAAATAATATTACTCGATTTATATATACCTTCTTCTTGTTACATTATTCACTAATGTACAAATGTAGAAACATAAATAGTCTTAGATCCAGAACCACAATAAACAAAAAAGAAAGACTTATTATTCAATAATAAAAATATGTTACATTTAGATAGTCCATAAGTGTATAAGAAAATAATTTACATTATCTATTGGATTACAAATGATTAAACCTATAAAAAATTAAACAAAAAACTAAAGCTAGCCTACGTACAGCTTGCAGAGGTGTAATCAAGAGAGCTTGATCTATGTTGTCATTAGCTTTCTCTTCCTGCTCACTGCTTGAATCCTTCATTAATGTTATTACCCTTCATTGAAATTCAAAGAATCATCCATAAGTACATGGTGACGATAAAAGAAAACAGCAGTGTTTGTTGGATTCTCTACCTCTTTGTGCAGAACAGTTTTGGAATGATTCTGTGGATCAAAAGCACCAAAGTTTTTAGCAATTTGAGCAATAAATCAAATATAATAAAAGCCACTTTCTGATAGCAGTTAATTAGATCTTTGCGATATATATATAAAGAGAGACTAACAAAGTCACCTAAACTGGGTATAGTGAAAAAAAAAAAAAGGGGGCAGCAACATGAACCAGACATAGCAGCAAGCTATCAACTCCCTTCAAATAAGCATGTGAATGAAAATAAAATTAAAAAAAAAAAAAAAGAAAAAAGAGGAAGCACTCACCGGCGCTGGAAGAAGGAGATTGAAAGAAACCAGCTGAAACTTCTTTGAACGGCGGCGCTTATGAATGGTGGGGAGCTTGGTTTTCTCACCCCTCACGACACTGGTAGAAGGAGAAACCACCAAAGAGCTCAAGCTAAGTTCTTTCATGTTCCTTCTTTCTTCTCGGTTCTACAAAGAGCTCAAGCTGTCTAGCTTGCTCAGGGAAAGGTGGCAAGAAAACACCACCAATGCCGGTAGCACCAAGCACGTAATGGCACTGGTAGAAAGAGAAACCACCGAAGAGCTCAAGCTAGGTTTTCTCACGAGCTTGGATTGTTAGATAGATAAGTTTAGTTATACTCAACCAATTCTGTTGAGATAATTATCAATGTTAGTTATGTCAGTTAGTTAGTTGTTATATTTGTTGCTGTAGTTTGTACCTATATAAAGGCTTGTAAGCCATTATAACACTTACTTCATTCTACTGAATATAATTGCATTTACTTCATTTCTTCTCTAAAAGCTTCTTTTACAAGATACAATCTTGCATAGCTGTACATGGTACTAGAGCCAATCCATGGAGACACACGCTTCAGATGGTGAAAGATTGAGCTCAATTCCAATGTTTGGTCAAGCACTTACGATCAAGCTAGATCAAGGAAATTTTTTGGTGTGGCGCAATCAAATTCTTAACATTGTCATTGCAAATGGGTTTGAAGAGATTCTTGATGGATCAAGAACATGTCCACAAAGGTTCTTGGCTGGGGCTAATGAAGATGTCAGACAAAATCTAGAATATACACTCTGGCAGCGCCATAACAGGTTGGTTATGAGCTGGATTTATGCTTCATTAACAGAACAAATGATGAATCAGATTATGTCCTATGACACTACTGCTGAAATCTGGCATTCACTGCATGAGAACTTCAATTCAATCCTAGAGCTCGAGTAATGGAGTTAAAATTACAACTTCAGACAATCAAGAAAGCCTCCATGACCATGTGGAGTTATCTGTCAAAGGTGTGAGAAATTTGTGATAATCTCAGAGCAATTGGCGAAACTGTCAGTCAAGAAGATCAGATCATGGTTGTTCTTGAAGGACTTGGAGCAGACTACAATGCCTTTATTGCTTCAACTACCTTTGAGAATTTGTCAATAGAAAGTGTGCACAGTCACTTGATAATGTATGATAAAAGGATAAAGAGGCAACATTCTTTTGAAGACACTTCATTAATACAAGCTAATATAGCTAATTGGAATGTTGCAAAAGGAAAGAAGAGGTTTTATCCTAATACCGTGGCAAATGACTATCAACATCACAGGAATATACCTCAGCATTTTGGCAATAGACAAAATGAGCCTCAATCTGGTTATTCTCACTCTTACAAGTTCAAGAACAATCGAAGTGACACAAGATCTTAGTGTCAAATTTGTCAGAAGTTTGGTCATCTAGCTATGAATTGTTGGCACTGTTTTGACAACAACTTCCAGCCTAGAACCAATCAAGATCGCAACTCCAAAGGTTCAGAACCTCAAGCCTATATAGCAACATCAAATGAAGTTCTTGGTGAAACACCTTAGTTCCTGGATAGTGGTGCCACTCATCATATGACTTCAGATATGCAGAACTTCAATGATCACCAATCATACGCAGGAGAGAACAAAGTTGTTGTTGGTAATGGTAAGAAACTTCCTATCTCACATATTGGTAAAGGATTACTTTGCACTTCTTCTAAACCTTTATTGCTCAAGAATCTTCTTCATGTGCCTAAGCTTTCAACAAATCTACTCTTAGTTCAAAAATTGTGTAATGATAATTCTGTCTATGTTGAATTTCATCATTCCTTCTTTCTTGTTAAGGATCAGGTCACCAAACTATCTCTACTCAAAGGCACTCTTGAGAATGACATGTATAAAGTTCCCTCTGGTTCAGCATCTATAGTCAAGTCACCTACTACAAGTGCTTCTGCATTTCAAGTGTTTACTTCCAGCAATAATTCATATCTTGACAAGTTACAGCTGTGGCATAATCGTTTAGGTTATCCCTATATTGAAATCATTAACAGAATCATGTCTTTGAGTCATCTTCCTTCTTTTTCAGTTTCAAGTCGCCCTTCATGTACTACTTGTCATATGTCCAAGAGTAACAAATTACCATTTGTAAAATCCAATTCAAGAGCAATAAATGTTTTTGATTTAATCCATGCTGATATATGGGGTTCCCCATCTTGCCATTCCATTAACAATGCTAGCTATTTTCTGCTATTGATTGATGATCATAGTCATTGTATGTGGCTCTATTTGCTGAAAAATAAAAGTGAAGTGCTTCAGGTATTTCAGAAATTCTGTAGAATGGTAGAAAGACAGTTTGGTCATAAGATTAAATAAGTTCAGTCAGATAATGGAGGAGAATTTCTAGCTCTTAAAACCTTTCTAAATACAGAAGGCATTCTTCATCGTTTTTCTTGCCCATATACACCTAAACAAAATGGGAGAGTTGAAAGAAAGAATAGGCAAATTATTGAAGTTTCATTATCTTTAATAAACACAACAAGTATGCCTTCTTCCTATTAGCCTTATGCAGTTAAAACTGCTATTCACTTGGTTAATTGCCTACCTTCTTTTGCTATTAATTTTGCCATTCCTTTTCAATTGCTTTATGGTAAAACTCCCAACCTTGAAAATCTTAAGACATTTGGCTGCCTATGTTTTCCCTATCTTAGACCATACTCTCATCACAAACTTGAACCTCGATCATCTTCATGTTGCTTTCTGGGTTATAGTTCCTGTCACAAGGGTTTTCTTTGCCTTGACATACAAACAAATGCATATATATCTCCAGACATGTGGTTTTTATTGAAAATAAATTTCCTTTTGCCAAAATCCCTCATTCTTCTACCAACTCCTCTTCTATTCTTGTATTCATTCTTGTTTCATCCCTTACTCAACCATATTCTTTGCAAACACCATACAGTTCCAACAATTCTGCTCTACCATATTCTATTGATTCTTCTCCAAATGTCTCCCTTCATACCAATACCACTGATCCTACATCAAAACCCATTATCTCTCACTTAAATTCAAACATAAATGCAACTTCCACTCCTATCATTCAATTTGTATTGCCTAACATTTCCTCCTCACCTCCAAGAAGAATGGTGACTTGTAGTCAAAATGGTATTTTCAAACAAAAAACATATGCTGCTGCATCTGATTTTCTCACTTCTGAACCTTCATCATACAAATAGGCTAGTCAACATGTTCAATGGCTGGATGCTATGAATGCTGAATTTCAGGCCCTCTTGAAGAATAAAACTTGGAAGCTAGTCCCTTGTCCACTTGGTGTTAATGTGGTTGGCTGCCACTGGATTTATAAGATCAAGTACAAATCAGATGGACAGATTGACAAATACAAAGCAAGATTAGTTGCACAAGGCTTCACACAGACCAAAGGGTTAGACTACTTTGAAAACTTTCAGTCCAGTAGTTAAACCAGCTACAATTAGAGTGATTCTAACCATAGCTCTTCAATTCAATTGGCAAATAAAGCAGTTAGATGTTAACAATGCTTTCTTAAATGGTGTATTGGATGAAGAGGTTTATATGAAGCAGCCTCAAGGATTTGAGGATTCTGACATACCTCACTATGTTTGCAAGTTAGACAAAGCTCTGTATGGCCTCAAACAAGCTCCTAGAGCTTGGTTCACTAAGCTGAAAAATACTTTACTTCACTTGGGTTTCAAATCTACTCATACTGACAATTCATTATTTGTTTTTCATTTTGACAAAGGGGTAATTTTTCTCTTGGTGTACGTGGATGATATCATTCTCATTGGTTCATGTTCCCATTCCCTTGATAGATTAATCTGTCACATGAATAATCAATTTGCTCTAAAGGATCTTGGTTCATTACATTACTTTCTTGGTCTTGAAATATCTAGATCTAATGATTTCATACACATGTCTCAATCAAAATATATCAAAAATCTTCAGTAGAAAGCTGGTTTATCTGAATCAAAAGCTGTCCCAACTCTAATGATAAGCTCTTCTATTCTTTCTGCAACTGAAGGAGATACTTTACAAGATCCTACCTTATTCAGGCAATTAGTAGGAGCTCTTCAGTACTGCACTCTTACCAGACCAGATATCTCATATTGTGTGAATCGTTTATGTCAATTCTTTGCTGCTCCTATGTCTACACACATGCAAGCTGTTAAAAGACTTCTTAGATACCTCAAAGGGACAATAAACCTTGGTGTTTGTCTAAGAAAATCGGTGGATTTGCATTTATGTGTCTATTCTGACTCTGACTGGGCAGGGTGTCTGGATGACAGAAGAAGTACTAGTGGCCATGCAGTCTTCCTTGGCTCTAATCTTGTCTCTTGGTGTTCAAGAAAACAGAAAGTGGTTTCTCGCAGAAGTACTGAAGCAGAATATCGGGCAATGGCCAATGCTGCAGCTGAAATTCAATGGTTTCACAATCTGTTTATTGAGTTAAAGCTTCATATTCCTACTTCTCCTCTCTTACTTTGTGACAATATCAGTGCTACCTTTCTTGCCTCCAATCTTATTCTTCATGCTCGAACTAAACATATGGAAGTGGATTATCATTTCTTACGGGAGGGGGTTCAAAGGAAGTTCATCCGCATCTGTCATGTCCCAGCTTCAGCTCAGATTGCTGACATCCTCACAAAACCTCTATCAACCATTGCCTTCTTAGCAAACAAAAGCAAACTCACACTCTTTTCCAAGACTGTGTGTTTGAGGGGGGATGTTACATAGATAAGTTCAGTTATACTCAACCAATTCTGTTGAGATAATTATCAATGTTAGTTATGTCAGTTGGTTAGTTGTTATATTTGTTGCTGTAGTTTGTACCTATATAAAGGCTTGTAACCCATTATAACACTTACTACATTCTATTGAATATAATTGCATTTACTTCATTTCTTCTCTAAAAGCTTCTTTTAGAAGATACAATCTTGCATAGCTGTACATGGATATATATTCCTTTCCTTCTTCTGTGTTCTACGAAGAGCTCAAGCTGTGTAGCTTGAAAACATCACCAATGGCGGCACCAAACACTCCTTTCCCTTCCTTTTAATGTCTAGCTTACTCGGCCTCCTTTTCCAATAGCTATGTCTCAATATAGACTGTGGTTGAAGAGCTGAAGGGATCGATAAGCTCGAGGAAACATTTTGAAAATATTACTACTATTGTTACAAAATCGGTTACACTACATAAACAGAGTTTAAAAGTTTAATTAATAATATTTACAAAATTGTTTAGCTATAAACTGAGTATAAAAATATTTTATAATTAAATATCAAAATACCTTCAAAATTCGTTAATTATCAACCGAGTTTAAATGTTTTAATTAATTACTTACAAAATTGGTTAATTTTAAACCGATTTTAAAAGTCTTTTGTAATTAAGTATTACAATATATTCAAAATTGATTAATAAATAATCAAATTTAAAAGTTAACTTACAAAATCGATTAATTTTTAACTGAGTTTTAAATTTTTTTAAAAACTTTTAAGATTGATTATTTAACAATTGATGCAAAAAAAAGATAAAAAAAACTTGTAGCAACCCATGTAGCTGTCTTAGAATTTTATAAACTTTCACAATGCAATTCAATTCGAATCTTTTGGCATTTTTTTTTCTTTTTTAATCATTTTCTTAGTTTTCAAACACTTAGTCTCGAGTTTTTTAGAGGATCTGAGCAAGCCTTTGTATCTGGAAGGTGGATTTACAAAATTAGAGCTTAGAGGATCATTCTTCTTGCTTGCTAGATGAGCTTTCTTGTTTCCCTTCTCTGATTTTCTTTGTTTGATTTGTGGTTTTCTCTCTGTAATGATGTTTTGAACTCTGAGGAGCACAAGGATGATGTAATCCTTTAATCTAATTGCGATTCTACTTGTGGTTTTATGAAATTTCATTTCTATTGCTTGTTTTATGTCAGATTTTAATTGAAATAGAGTAGGATAAACATGTATTTACTTGATTATCTAATGGAATTAACATTTAACTTTCCCTGTGGTTGGACATAGTGTTTGCTATTCTATATACAAAAGATAAGTGTGCCTGCCTTAGTTGTGTAGATTAGTAATCTCTATTATAAACTTAAAAGTTGAAAATAATTCCACTCCCTCGCACACACTAGGTTTAATTGTAAAATGTTCCATGATTAAGTACATCTCAGGACAATTGTAACTCATCAAACACCACATCCCTTGAGACAAGCATTCTCATGCTATGCAAGTCAACAACTCGAAATCCCTTTGTTCCATGAATATATCCCAGAAATGCACATTTTAAAGCTCTGGCTTGGAATTTTGTCCTGTGTTCCTTAGGTGTTCCAACAAAACATAAGCATCCAAACACTTTTATATGTTGAAAATTTGGAGTGTGTTTGTATAAGATTTCAAAGGGTGAGGAGTTCTTCAGGACTACAGTGGGAAGGCAGTTTATTAGATATGCTACATGTGTAACTGCATAATTCCACAATGTTAGTGGTAAACCAAATTGAAAAATGAGAGCTCTTGTTGTGTTTAAAATATGCCCATGTTTTCTTTCAACAACAGAGTTTTGTTGAGGGGTGCACAACTTAGCTGATGTATAATTCCATGTTGACAATAAAATTCTTCCATCTTAAACTCAACGCCATTATCACTCCTAATTGCCTTAATGTTCTTCCCAAACTGGTTTTGCACCAATTTAAAGAAATCTTGTACCAGTCTTCTAGCTTCTCCCTTGTTTTTCATGAGATATACCCATGTGTATATACTAAAATCATCTATGACAGTGAGGAAATATCTATGACCATGAGTAGACATAATAGAACTTGCTCCCCAAATATCAACATGCACAAGATCAAATATTCCAGCAGAAACATTTGTATTGACAGGAAAAGGAAGTCTTTTTTGTTTTGCTAAATGACAAGTCTCACATTTTATTTCTGAATGCCACTGTACATTGTTGCTTTTTCTGTGCTAGCAATCTTAATTTTCCAAAATGTGGATGGCCTAATATGAGATGCCATAATACAGAATTATTGCTAGAGGTATTATTACAATATGCAGAACTTATTTTGCCCAAAGCTACCTTAGGTTACCTCCCTTTAATTTCTGGCTTCACAAGCTGATAAAACCCACCAGTTTCCTTAGCAAATCCAATCGTCTTCCAGCCAGGAAGTCCCTTAATCAAACATTGCCCAGATTGTAAGACAAAAGCACACCTTGAGTCTCTTGTTGCCTTACTAACAGATATTAAGTTGAAAGTAAAAGCAGGAACATATAGGTCTTGATGTAAAACGAACTGATCAGACAATGAGATAGTTCCTATGTGAGTTACTTCAACAACCATGTTATTTGGGAGATTCACATAGTAGTTTGTCACAGGTTGGTATGCATAAAAAAAACTTTAGGTAACATGTCACATGGTAACTAGCTCCAGAATCAACTATCCAGCAATCTTTAAAATTGAAATTGGCAATTTGGCAAGAGAGAATCATACCAGAATTGTTCAAGTTAGAACAATTTTCCTCGAGTGCTAATTCTGCTTCATTTTCTAATAGGCTCAATCCAGCAAAGTTAGGAGTTAGTGTGGCATTTATTGGTATTTGTGTCTTGAGTGGTTCAATGGTGCTACCTAGTTGTGGAGTATTCCTTTTCGTAGATTTTATTAAATCCATCAGCTGAAAATATTCTTCATGAGTGAGTTCGACTTCTTTGTTGTCATTTGAACATCCATCCCTAAGAAATTCATAGTCATCTTCAACTGTCAAACAATCTGTGCATTGGTTAACATGATACTGTTGATGTCCCCTCTTATATCCAGGTGGAAATCCATGTTTGCAATAACAAGTTTCAGAGGTGTGACCATTCATCTTGCAGTGAGTGCAGAATGGTTTCTTGCTGGAATTGTTTGAAAATCTTCCATTGTAGGATCTTGCTGCTAGTGCCATGGTTTCATGCTGAATCTCAGTATCTGGAATTTGGTTAGAGTTGACAAATTGTCTCTTATATTGAAGAACCAGAGAGAATACTTTGTTTATGTGTGGAAGAGGGTCCATTATCATAACTTGTGACTTTACTGTTGCATAGGCTTCATTGAGTCCCCTAAGAAAACGGATAACTTGATCCCGGATTCTGTACTTTTCAGCAGTAGTTTCAGAAGGAAGGATAGGTCTAAGATTGGCCAATTCATCCCATAGTATCTTGAGTCTTGTGTAATATTCAGTAATGGAGAGAGTACCTTGATTTAAGTGAAAGATTTCCTCTTGAAGCTCCATTATGCGAAAGGGGTCTCCTTATGAGAATCTATCATGCAAGTCTTTCCAGATTTCAGCAGCATTGTCCAGCCATAATATGCTCTTTGCAATTGTGGGGGTAATGGAACGCAGGATCCAAGAAACCACCATGGTGTTGCATCTTTCCCAAGTCTTGTAGGTAAGATCATCTTCTTCTGGCTTTGTGATGGATCCATCAATGAATCCAATCTTGTTCTTTGCAAGAAGAGCAAGTCGCATGGCCCTAGACCAACTGTGATAGTTGTTCCTTTTGAGAACTTTTGAGACCAGAACAAGAGCAGGATTTTCATTAGAAGCAAGATGAATAGGGTTTGCTACAATGTCATCTTCAAATCTCTGAGGTCTTGAGAAGTTGGAAGAACTTGAGTTGGGGCTTGCATTGCTCCTAAATTGAACATTGCCATGGTTTGGATTTGCTCTAGGCATTGTCACAGATTGCAGAGGATATCTGTGAATGGTGAGGATGGTGAAGAAAGGCAAACAGAGGCACTAGTGGTTAACCAAGTTCTCTGATACCATAACAGAATATGAACAGCATGTGGACTGAAGTTTTCAGATATTATTGAATGAATGAATGAATGAACATTCACCAAGTATATTGTATATATACACATGAGCTCCTAACAGAATGATGCTAGTAGAAACAACCAGAAGATGTAATCAGCTTGTAACAACTAACTAAGAGAAGTCTAGTTTGAGTGGTAAAGGTTACAACTAATTCTGAACTAATTGAACTTCTAAGCTTGCTGATGTAAGCCAACTGTTGATATACATCTCAGGAAAAGTAGGATTTTCCGATGCCAATTTATCTTAAGAGTAAACTTGGTAATGATTAGTTTGTTCAAGCAATATAGAAGTACATCTTTACTAAACCTTCTTTCATTTAAATTTTCTAGCAAAATTTATTAGTTTTCTATCATCCTTACTGCTGCACTTTTCCATATTTTCAAAACCCATTTATTTATTTATTATTATTTTAAAGTTTAGATTTAATCTATCAATCTAGGTGGAGTCTACAAACAACAGATTTGAGAGTAAAAATTGATTTTTAGGTGGCTTGGACACCCATCAGTATTTCCAACCATAACATGAGACCCCTTTTTGCAGGACTTAGATCCTCTCCATTTTTGGAAGGTAACATTAGCTAAAGTTATCTGTCTCAAATGGAGACGATCAGTTTCCCTTTTTGCCTTGCCTTTGTTGTAGAAGTATTGTTCCCGATTGAAGTCATTGAACCAAGCCGTTGACGTGAAAACTACCAATCCGATATTAAAAAAAAATGAAGAGCAACTAAGGCCAAGTTTAATGGGGGTTTCTAAACCCCTATTTCCTCTTACTAGCTCATTGCAACATGAGTTACAGGGATCTATGAGTCCCGGCTAAAAGAAAGAGAATTGAGGGGTTCAGCAATTAGAAAATTGCAAATTTGGGAAAAATGCGTACTTGATTTGTACAAAACCAAGCCAGCCCAAATACAATTTCAGCAAAAGAATACAAGGGGTTGGGGAAAGAACAATTAGTTCCAGCAAAGTAATACTTCCTCATTTTCAAATTATTTGTCGCCTTAGAGAAAATTTCTTTGTTTCAAATTATTTATCGTTTTAGAAGTTGTAGGCAATATTAATAATTTTTTTTTAAAATATACTTTTATTCTTATAAACTTTAATTAATTCACATACTCATCAAAATTAGGTGATATTATAATAAAAAAGGATATATTAAAAAGTTTTAAAAAAATTTAATACATTAATTATATTTCTTAATCTATGTGCATTTACTTTAAACAACAGGTAATTTAGAATGTAGGAAGTAATAAGGAAACGTGGTATATGTAAAAAGTGGCATCTCTCTTTTTCCTAATAAGAGAGAGAATTAGGAAAGAATAACGTTGCAGTCTTTCGCTGATAAATCCAAAATATTTCAATTTTAAGGCAAATTAGTAAGTAGGACTGGAATTGTTTAACATGAATTCAGAAACTGTGATTACCAAATCTTTCAGAAATAATGAGCAGTTTCTAAATTAATAAGCGATTTCAATTGATATGAATTAATTTTGATTCGGTACGATGACATTATATTTCAAATGAATCTTGAACAATACAAATTATGATTGTCAAACAAATTGATTGATAATCAAATCAGTTTTTATGGATATTAATTAGTATTCAAAATGACAATTTCTTAATTAATAATTTATATTCATGGTTATGAATCAGATTATATTCTTTCGGTAAATCTGAGTATAAGAATAAAATTAATCTGTGTCATCTTGTTTGATAATTAGGATAAATAAAAGGGTTAAATAAGAATATGATATGATAAAAGTCGGTGAGTGAGAATGAGGTAAGAATAATATTTTTTACCCTATTCAGTCTTTTTTTAATTTAGTTCTTTTTATGATAAAATTTTAATTATAAGAATAAGATAATATAGACAATTGAATAGCTTTATCATATTTTATTAATTCACCAAACTAAATATACAAATAGAATAGGATAGTGCTATCCTATGTTCCTTATCAGGTGTAACGAACAAGCCCTTGATGAAGTTATGAGCCCGAATCCTAATACATAGTTAGCATTGATATAGGATAATCCCCTCTCACCTTGATTTTTCCTTTTCCCTAAATGTGATTTATTGTATATCAGATACATTAATGACGAAATATCCATGATGGGTAATTGTCAAGTCGAAATATCAGACTGTGTTGTATATATATACCTCCATCTCACCCTCCAAACACACATAACAGAGATTAAGATTGAAGTTGTTTAAGAGATGGCTAAGTTTTCTTTGAGTCACATCTTGGTCCTCGTTATTTCAGGTTGATTCTTTCACATCTGGTTTCCTTGTCTCCTTGTTATTATTATGTGTGAAATATATATAGTTGTTAAACTCATAGTTCATGTTTTAGTTTTGGCAGTTACATCAACGGCTGTTGATGTGTATGCGCAAACAAAAACATGTACGGATGATTTAACTAAAGACTGCGTCGACCTTTTCGAGTGTCAGATCTTATGCAGTAGGATATACAACGGAGAGGGAGATTGTGTTCCCAACGATCGATCTCGACGAACTTCCAGATGTGTTTGCACCTATCCTTGTAATTGATTTACTTTCTCCAATCTTTATCTATAAATCTATAAATTTGACAATATATGCAGTGCCTACTATAATTCTCTCTCATATACATTATATATATATATATATATATCAACTTCATATCCCAATTCACTTCTCTCTAGTTTTTTTGGTCGATTATTCTACAAGAGACTCGACATGAACTTGGATTCGGATTGTGAGTGTTTGATGAAATTATATATATTTGATTGAAAATAATGATCATATAATTCATGTCTCGTTTGAATTTAGACCCAAATTGATAGAGCTTATAGAGATGACGATGAAAGGTTGATTCAGTTAAGATACTATCAGAAAACCTAAGATTAATCGCTGCATCCTCATTAAACATACAAGAGATTTGAAGGGATGAATTAGGGTTATTTAACTAGTTGCTGAGGTTTATGAGCGCATCTGGGTATTAAAATATTCTCTAAAATGAAATGAAATGGGTGGATAATATTCTCTAATTAGTTAATTAAAAATAAAATATCCCACTCCACTACAAATCTAATTGTTAAAAGAAAATAAAATATCACAGTCCAGCACAAGTCTAAATGATATCTGTTATAAAATAGTATGTAGACAGCACATGGTCTAGTTGAGATTAAGTCAGATAGTCTAGTTTGGTAATTATAGTTAGCAGTTAGTTCCTGAGTGTCCTTATATTAATGTATCTGATACAGTTAATTGCATTGACTCATTCACTACCTTACAGAAGCTAATTTCTTCTGACTACTCTCTCTCTTGGTGTTATCACATCTCCTTCCTTATTCTCTCTCTGTAAGTCTTGGATGGTATGAAAGCCATCCATGGCTGAGACTTCTGCTGCTGCGAATACTCTGAGAGATTCAATCAACATACCAACGCTAGGTCAAACATTGACGATCAAGTTGGATAGAGGTAATTTCCCTATTTGGCGTAATTGCAGTAAGAATTATTACAGCATAGTTTCAGTAAGTGAATCTATTAAATGACATTAGCAAGAAGCTTTTTCAAGCCTGCATTCAAATAAATCTATTATGTGAACACAAAAAAGAATTATTATAACTATTGTTTATCCTTGATGACTAATATATGAAAGCACACATCAGTTTTCCAAGTTTCACAGATATATGAGCATTCAGAAGAACAATTAAATGGTAACCAATTGAATTTCCACTATAGGTACTACCTTTGAAAAATGCCAGAACAAAGTACTCCAAGAACACTAATAACCTTCCAATGGAAGTAAAGCAATCATTATGAAACATATCATACAGTCAATAAGATAGAAGTTTCCTATCTAGGAACAATGATTACCATTATCTCTCATAAAAAAAATAATTATTATTATCTTAGAAAATGAAAATTTAGCAAAGCTGCCAAAATGGCCAACATATCTTGGATGACCTATGGAGTTTTGCATTTGGTTGTTTCTCTCTTGTACATTTAGAAAAACCCAATATTATTTATATCTATGAAATGTGTATGTTTAGACAAAAAGCCCACAATGTGAGAAACTGAAATATCTAATTATGATAGAATCATAAATCATATTTTAAAAATATTTTCTATTTATTCTATGATATTTTTAATTAAATATTAAAATTTCTTACAACTATTATTTTTTAGTTTATTGAAATTTTATTACCGATAATCTTCTTATTTCTAGTATCCTCAATATAATTATTTTATATTATTATTTAATATTCTCGTGGCTTTAGAATATTTTTTAAAATCATAAATTATATAGCTCAAATATTTTTTAGTTATCGTATAATTAAATATTAAAATTTTTTAATCATATAATTAGAAGATCACAAATCATATTTTTTAAAATATTTTTTAATTATTGTATAATATTCTTAATTAGATATTATAATTTCTTAAAATTATTATTACATATTTTCTTAGCTTTTAAAAATATAAATATTTCTCAATTACAAATTATATCTCTCAAATATTTTATAATTACCATATAACTGCATAAATACTGTGGCAATCATCAGATTCACCGGAATTAAAAGATTCTTAGTTCTACAACAAGTTCATAGCATATCTAACCAAAGATTGCAGAATTACTAACATTTTAGCAAAAGAATACAAGGGGCGGGGGAAAAAGAACAATTGGGTTGGCAGCTCTCCTTTTCATGAAGAGAGAGAATTAGGAAGAAAAAAAATAACGTTACAATCTTTTTGCTGATGAGGCCTAATATTTCAAGCACCTGATCAGAAGGAAATTATTTAATAAGAGTCGGTGTGATGACATTGTATTTTCAAATCAGTACTGAACAGTCGAAATTATGAAAGTCAAACAAATTGATTGTTAATCAAATCAGTATCTATGAATATTAATTAGCATTCAAAATAACAATATCTTAATTAGTAATTGATATGAATAAGATTCTATTCTTTTGGCCTACGAAAGTTAATTGGTTTAATTGGTATTAATGAATGAAATTAATGTGCCATTATAAACCTTCCTGAGTCTATAATCTCTCTGACCCTAATTTTTTTCTGTAATTACTTGCGATCAATTGTAATCAGATCCTATTAAATCCATTTCTCTCTATATATATAAACATAACAAAGATTTAAGATTATTGGAGCTGTTATAGAGATGACGAAGTTTTCTTTGAGTCAAATATTCCTCATTGTCTTGTTTATTTTAGGTTTGTTATTTGACATTTAATTTCTTTATCCTTGTTATTAGTAAAGTTGTGAAGCTCTATTGTGATCATTTTGTTTTGGCAGTTATTTCAATGACTGTTGATGTGAATGCGCAAAAAGAAACATGTTCGGAGGATTTATATCCTATAGACTGCGACCTTTCTGTGTATCAGCGTGTGTGCGAGAAGTTATATCCAAACGGAGGAAAGGGAGATTGTGTTCCCAATGATCGAGCTGAAGAAACTTTCAGATGTGTTTGCGACCATCCTTGTCATTGATTTCCTTTCTCCATTCTTTATCTGTTAAATATTGCAATATATGCAATGCCTGCAAAAATTCTATCATATATATCAACTTCATATCTTCCCAATTCTCTTTCTGCCCTCTCTTTCTTTCTCTTCGCCAAGCCATAAGACTCATATGAACTGGATTTTGATTTTACAGTGTGTGATGACATTATATTCGACTGATGATAATATTCTTGTTTGAATTTAGACACAAATCAAGAGACAACTAGATGCGACAAATGAAAGGTTGATTCAATTGAGATAATATCAGAAGTGCTAGGATAAAAATTTAATCAATTAAAACTGTACATTAAGTATGTTTATTTATCTTGGTTTTTTTCATAATGTTTGTAAAGCTGTTATGAAATTGCATAAAAATAGAACTTCTAATATAGTATTCATGTAGAATATATAGCTTAAAATATGACAAAGATTAATTCCACTTGGAAAGTTTAGAGTGCTTTTGTGTTTATTTTGCTTATTGATGTTGCAGCTCTGTTAATCAACTATTAAGAGTTGAGTTTGAATGTGGCGACCTTTCAAAATATATGGAAAATATATTTAGGCTTTTAAAATAGACAAAAGATAGGTAAAATTAAGTTAATTAAATGGAAAATGTGTGTAATTTTCTCTAAAAATATTTAATTTTTGGATCGCGAAGTCAAGGGACCAAAATTATCATTTATTAGTAAATAGGAAAACCATAACAATCCATATTAAAAATAAAACATATAAAAAATTTAAAATAAAAGAGATTAAATAATTTATTTTGTTAAAACACAGGAAACCAGATAATTCAATTATTTCTAATAAGGGCCTATACATATCCCCCACTGTAAGTATTAGGTAGAAGAAATGTATTCTCAACCCAGCAGCAAGATCATTAGGTACACTTTCGTTGATAGAGGAGAGGAGACAAACGGCGAAAAATATATTATTCAAAACATAAAATGAAAAAGAAAGGTCTAAATTAGAACAACAATTTGGGGAAATAAACCCGGATGTGAAAGTCAACTCTAATGTTTGGGGATGACATTACTACTAAACCAAATCTCATTTCAGATTTAAATTCTTATATCCACCTTCTAATTATGACAAAAGGAAAAGAAAATAGGGAAATGAGCATATAGAAAATTCAAAAGACAACATCAGTAAAATACTGATAATGTATGACTGATTGCTCTATTCATATTCCATGGTGATTACTTAGAATTAGATTCAAACGCTTGCCATGTCTGTAGTGTAGTGAGAACAAGTATTATTAGTGCTGCTAGGGAAGCAATGATAGTCCATGGCGATCTAAAATAGGTATAATATGCCTCAACCATCCAAATACTGAGTTTTCTCTTGTACTGCATCTCAATCACTTCCCTGATTCTAGAATATAGAGTTGGACTATGGAGCAAGGTAGAGCCAACATTAAAAAACTCAACAACTTCTTCATCTGATCCAAGGGAGTTATGAAGTATACCAGATGATCTAAGCTCCTTCACATCCTCTGGACTATCAACGAGCACATCGAGCAATTTTATGAATGAGCTGATCTCAAACTTATTTTTAAAATCTGGGCACATCTCATATGCTACCAAGTTCAATAAAATAGTTACCGTTGAATCGTCCAGGAATAGTGGAGGAAGATGCAAATTTCCTCCAAAGAGGGAAGAGCTGAAACAAATGTTTTTCAAGCTAATATTCTTCTGTCTCTTCACTCCTATAGCAGCTGCTTTAAGTTCTTGTATGTTCCTATATGATATGTACCTCTGTAGAAAGAAACCACACAAGGTAAGACTATATATTTCTCTTTTTCATGGATGGATTTTTTTCACTGGTCTAAGAAAATCTAGGAGAGTCTTAAAATTGAAGAGATGTATTTTGGGAAAGTGTAAATACATGTCATTTTGAGTGGATTTTTGTGAAACATTTCCTTGAAGTAGTTTCTTGATATATTACATAGTATATACATGGCAAGTTAAAGAATGAAAAATTTTAGAAACTTAATGCTTTTCTTGTACGTGCTTGTCACTATTATCAAATTAATGAGATTCTGCTAAGAGTGCTAAGAGAGAGAAATATGAGTTACTAAAATTTTGATTCATTTTATAAGATGATGTGTTAGAAAAATATATTTTTTTTATTTTATACGAGTAGGTATAAATTTTTTTTCATTTTTCTAAGATAACATTTTATAAAATGGATTTTTTTTTTTTTAAGAATTGCCCTATATTTAAGATTGGAGGGAGTGCTGACTTGAAATTAGTTTTATAATTTTTCCTTTTCTGTAATCACTTATTCTTTTTCTTTCTGTTAATTTCTTCACTAGAAAGGACATGAGTTAATAATGCAATGAACAGTAGATAAAAATCCCAAATCCATTAAATCAACCAATCCAGAAGGGCTAAGAAACTCAAGGTTCCAGCTTGGACATTTGCAAGCAGAAATCAAAGGAAACATATAAACACTTGTGACATTCAGCACAAATAAAGCATAGCTAGCCAGGAATGGAGGGGACATGATTATAAGTTGCTGAGGTCGATTTCGGAATGGAGTCATCATGGACCTTGATAGTGATGCCCAAATATGGCAGAAAAATGGTGAGTTGGAATATAGTGAGGGAGAGAGAAAGAGACAACATGAAAGGAAGGAAAAGTAAATAATGAGGAGAGAGATTGACGGTGAGTGAAAGCATCAAAAAAGCTGTTAGAGAGAGAGAGAGAGAGAGAGAGAGAGAGAGAGAGAGAGAGAGAGCAAAACAGAGGGAAAGAGGACCAAATTGTCGAGACCTTAAATTTTAGGGAAAAAAATGCGATTTTACTCTTTACCCTAATTGCGTACCTCTTTCTTGTTTGCATGGGCACTGGTAACATGTGCTGTCAGACCTTCTTCAAGCTGGGGTTTGCCTTTGTCGATCGAATCCATCCCACTGCTCAAAATGCATGTGCGTAGACAATCAAGAAGATGGGTCGGTGGTGAACTATGCATTATTATTTCTATCTGATGCTCCGGTTCTGTGAACGGCAGGCTATATGGGGATTCTATTACTGTAAACATATTTTGCAACTCGCAAAAGCTATACATAGATAGCTTCAACTTTGACTCATCTTCACTCAACAACTTGAGAACTTCGTATGGAAGTTGATTCTCTAGCAATAAGAGATCACGTACAATAGCAACTATGTCAACCTTCACTTTCAAATCCTCAAGTCTAGAAAGGTTTGCTTTTTCAAATATTTGAAGCACAGAACATCCATCTACGAACAACATCCATGCCAGATCGTCATTGCTATAGTGGTTATCCGCAAGCCCAATCTCATGCCACGAGAAGAATCCCCTTTAAAAGTGCATGCATAAAAAATTACAATGTTTATAAATAGCATGTAACGAAGAATAGAGGCAAAGCCAAAATCTACTATAAATTCACAGCAGGTAGGTGGGAATAGTGCCCTTCAAAGGTGCATGCATGTATGAACGAGGGGCAGCCTAATGTACATCTAGGCCTAAAACGGCAAGGTCTTTCGAAACTATTATGAACAAAATTATCCTAATAAGTCAGTCTGCTAAAGCTTATTAAGGATTTATTACATTATAATTACAAGAATATTATTTAATTTATTAATATAAATAGTCTTCATTATTAATAAATAAAATATGTATTTTATGAACCCTTATTCCTATACTCCTCTATGACCGCCACTAACTTGAAGAAGCCTTCTTTTTTACCTCTTTTTTACCTTCTCATTTATAAAATATTCATTGCCTCTATCTAGGAATCATATCAACACCAACCGCTCATGACAAAAACTAATTAAAATCATTAAAACGATATCTTTTATGTTATTTAAAAAGATTTTTTGTGGCCGAAAGAAAGGGCTTCATTTGGCCTTATCCAATTAGGGTACCCTAATATTTAGGAACAAGTTTCATGTAAAATTTTGTCAATAGTAAATAACGGAAAATAGCAGCAAGGCCAAAATATGCTATAAATTCATAGTGGATAGTTAGTTAAGAGCAAGTTCCATGCAGAAATTTGTAGTTTCGCAAATTTTAATAATTTAGAACACTACCTTAGTCTTGCAATATTGTCGGCAATCCTTTTGTGAAGAACTTGAGGGGTTTGCTGGTTCGCTTCAGCATACATTGACGCCCACATAAGCTTGTGTTGCTCTCCTCTCTTGAGTTTGGCAACACCATGGTGGATGGGACCAATTGATATGAGGTTGGGAAAGAGGTACTTGCCATAGTTCTTTAGTCTTAGCATGTAATATGGAGCACGTTGTATCTTGGACATTGAAGATTCATAATTTTCCTCTGCTCTCTTCCTTGTCTCTTCTAAAATCACAAATCTATTGTCTAAAGCCATACTTGGTTATCCCGGCACAATTGAACTTCTCCTCTTTGAACTACCTGGCTGACCAGTGATACCATTGTTGGAATTGGCTACAATCAGCAAACATGACAAGAGAGGCTTAAGAGCTATAACAAATGGACCATTTGCTTGAGCCATATATACATTGTCTCAAGCAGGGGAGCAAGCAGACAAAAATGAAGCACGCGTTCAAGGAGAAAACTTACTGAATCTGAAGGAACATGTCAAGAGTTTTCTAAAAGCCTTCAATTTTCTTGGCAACAAGGAAATGTAAGATTTGAAGGGAGACTTAGAGAGATGGAAACTCCTAATGTTTGAAGAAAATAGGAGGAGGGAACCTTACATTGACAAAGCCATTTTGATGAAGTAGTGTTTAGGTGGAGAGAAGAGTGTGGATGGTATGATTCCCTTTGTGAGAGAAATCTAGAGTTTTGTGTCTTGCGTGAATGTAAGAAAGCTTACATTTAATATAAAAACTTTCAAATATATATATACGTGCGTATATAATATGATATCTTTTAAATTCAACGATTATATTTATAAAATTTATATTTCAGAATAAATTATAAGATAGAATAAATAAGATAAGATATACTATTAAATTAAATGGATCTCTTTCCTTTATATATATCATAATTGAAAAATAGTTGAGAGAGAATTCGAGGGGTCAGGGACAAGTGTAAAACATTCATAAGAAAATTAAACATAAAGTTCAAAGTATAAAGCAAACAACAAGAAAAAGAAAGAAAATGTGCTAAAGCCAAAGGAAGATTGCTGATTACCAAAGACTCGAATAAAGGTGTAAATGTCTTTTGTCTAATTGGCCTTATCGTTTTCCCTATGGTGACTCAATGAATCTAAAATGGTTCGAACAAACATGCATAAACATAGGAGTGGTGCTGACTTGATGGGGACTATCGCACCAAATTTTTTTTATATGAATCCAACTATTTGAAAGACACATTTTATGGATTTAACACTACCTTTTAACCCAAAAATTTAAGTCGATAAATGTATGAGTTTTCTTCACTTATATATTCTCCACGAGTCCTTAATCTTACTAATATGAACTTCACTCATATTTAAACTTATGTCAACACCTAGTTGAAACATGTTTGAATTTTAATCAAATTGTATTTTTAATATTTATTAATAATTTTCTAATTGAGCTTAAATTATATACAAGCAAAATTATCTATAAAAGTTCGAGTGATAAACTAATTCCTATAACATGTTCTAAACCTGTGCGTTGATACAAGGAAAAGTACTACTAACCTTAAAATAGCTATAAAATAATATTCTTCTGTTCAATTAAACCTTTACCTACCTTTATAAAGAAAATTTCCTTTTTTTTTTCGTGGACTTACAAGTGTTCCTGAATGTAAAAAAACCCATACTCCATTAAAAAAAAAAAAAAAAAAGCCAAAAAAATTGGAATCAGATCCTATTAAATCCACTTCTCTAACAAACTGTAAGTGTTGTATGTATATATACCTCCACCCCCTTCCAATACACCCATAACAGAGATTTAGGAATCGGGAAGTTGTTTTAGAGATGGCCAAGTTTTCTTTGAGTCACATATTCCTCTTTGCCATCGTTATTTCAGCTTTTTTTTTTTTTTTAACTGATCCAACCTTTTTATTATGCTCACTTTGCTATTTATCTGTTGAGTGAGAATAAATAAGTTAAATTAACTCAATAAATGTGTGTTAGATAATATTATTTTTAAATATTATATATGAATGATTGAGATATAAGGAAATAAATATGTTGTCCATAAAACGTTTTATTTTTTATTCCATTCATTGTGTTTAGTATAAAGCGTAATATAATATTATTTTATAATTTTTAAATTAATCAAAATTAATAAAATAAGAAATAAAATACTAAAATAAAATAACAAATTTTCTCTCAAAATATAAACAATAGAAGTTCATCCCAATAAAAAAGCTATGGTCTTATTTGACATCTAATTTCTATGTCCATATTATTATTATTATTATTATGTGTGAATATATATAGTATAAAGTTGTGAAACTTTATTATGATTTTTTTTTTTTTGGCAGTTACGTCAATGGCTGTTAATGTGGATGCACAAAACTTGTACGGACGAGTTATATCCTAAAGACTCAGACCTTTCCGTGTGTCAGCGTGTATGCGAGAAGTTACACTCGGGCGGAAAGGGAGATTGTGTTCCCAACGATCGATCTTCACAAACTTTCAGATGTGTTTGTGACTATCCTTGTAATTGATTTGCTTTCTCCATACTTTTATCCCATGAAATAGAGAAAAATTTATATATTTTTTTTTATATTATTATCAATTTTAAAAATATCTTCACAAACAAAATATGTAATTTGTTGAGATATTTTTTATTTATACCGAATGTCTACTTTTATTTTTTATTTAAAATATTAGCATTCATTTGTCTAATTTAAAATATATTTTTTTAAATTAACAATAATGTAAGAAGATAAAAATTAATTTTTCTCCATGAAATAATATGGCAATATAGGCAATCCCTATAATAATTCTATCATATGTATCAACTTCATATAATAACAAAATTGTTGTGTAAGGTTATGCACATAGATTAAAAAGTACGAGTAAATTATCTCACGCTACATAAAGAACACTTCTTAGAGAAGTTTTTTTGTTTTTTTTTTTTTTTTTGGGAGACACATTTCCTTGACAGGATCAGGACAAGGAAGAGATATTATTAGTATGGGACAACGAACAACTAAAGGCAGTGAACATCACATACTTGTTTGGGTGGCGCTGGAATTAACTGGCTGAAGCTGACTTGATGTAATATCCCGTCTGGTTGATGCCACTCAAATATCTGAAAGTGTAACAGAGGACCACTGCCGTCCAAACATCAATCCCATTGAAGCAATATTCTAAAACTGACGCTGTGATCTCCTCAGCGTATAGCATCCATCAAATCTAAAACAACAAAAGAAAACACGTTACATGCAACGAGTATAGAGTGATGGCACTATATATAAGACATATCAATTGGTACGTGATGATCCTCAAAAGCCACGATTTGGCTATCATAATCCAGCCACCTTTTGTCTCGTCTCGGTACAGTATCGAGATGGGCAAGGATATCCTAACCTTTTCTGTAAGTAATGAATGTCCATATTTGCAAAGCGGAGATGGCTTATAAACAACTAAGAATTCTTTTTTCTTTTTTTTTTCTAGGCAATCAACTATATAAAAAGTCAACACTTCTTAGAACAGATTTTTTTTTTTTGAGTAAATAGAGAAAGAATTGACAAATAGAATTGACATTAACAAATGACTTATTAAATTTTTGATATAAAAAGAGGACACGAGCATTTCCATGACAGGGCAAGGCATGGAAGAGATGATCAGGATGAGAAACCATAGGTGCACAATTGTTAATGCACACATTTCTTTACATCATATATTTCAAAGTAAAATTATAAATAAAAAATAAAAATAATAAAAGGTAAAAGAAATATAGAAAGAAAATAAAATGTGTAAAAGTAAATGCACATAAATAAGTGTAGAAATAACATAATTTTGAGCAAAAAATATCAATTCCTTATGCATTATTATATACCTCTTATTTTTTATGTATTTACAAAGGTAAAATTGTAAATAAAAAATAAAAAAAAAAAGAATAAAAAAAATTGAGAAGAGAGTGTAAAAATATATGTGTGCATATACCACATCTCAATTTGAGCATACAGTCAAGTAATCCTATTTTCTTTCTAATTTTACCATTTCGTGAGTTTCATTGTTAGTGGTACCAACAAGGCCTAATAAATTAAGTATACCCAGTCAAGTAGTCTTGTCTGCCTCTCAATTGTCTTCACTCTTCACAGACGTTGAACCCGTTGCATTTTGGGGTTACCGAAGGTACTCCCCATGATGAGTCACTTTGTTATTTTAACTCAGACGTGGGGAGTGTGAGAAAAGTTAATCCTCTTACATTTTTATGAAGGCTCGTTGAGTTTTATTAAGTTGTCATCCGAAATACTATTTTGAAAAATTTCAAAGGAAGACTGTACTGGGGGTCAAAGAAAAACAAAAATCCAAGAAAAAAATAATAAGATGATCCTTTTGTTCCTCATCCCAATCTTTTATTATTTTTATTTTTTAGTTGAATTTTATCGTATTTCTCTTGAAAGTATTCTTTAAAACCATTGACAACACCCTTTAAAACCAAGGATTTATAATATGGCACCAAATTAGAAAAAATGAAAATTAAGATCAAATACTCGATTCTGGATCTATTGTTGCCTGTATTAGTTTGAAAAATGATGTCTCCAGTTCTCAGATGCTTTTGACCTCTTGTGCTTAAATATACGGTACAACTTCTTCCCTACCCAAACAAAAAAGCGAACTGTGAGGAACAAAAAACAGAGAAAAATCAGTGTATTCAACACTATAGATAATGGGAGCAAAGCAGTAACAAAATGACGCCCTGCAGAAATTGGCATCGCTATATCTACACCAAACGCAAAAGCTCTTGCCAAAATCAGGAGATTGATAAACATGGTTAACGAGAACAACCACGCAAAAAACTTGTTCCTTAGAGGTAACCCACTTAAGAGCAAAAGGATAACAGTAAGAGATGCTTCAAAAGAGATTGTGTTGTAGGTCATGAATAACATGCCCATATGATCTTCATTCTTTACAGCATCAGGTGGTTGAATTACAGCTGCGTAGCTCATTGTTGAAATCACAGTCGCCACAACCATTACATTCCCTTGAGTCTTCTTCAACCAATCATCCTCGTGTTTAAACCACCTGTTCATATGCTTTAAGCACTTCTTCCACCATTTTTTCTCTTTAGGTCTCCTTACTTTGTCGGAAACAGCAACATGGTTTGCTGAAACATTCTTTTTGCTTTTGATGTCAGCTTCCATTAACAAGCATCGACATTCGAGACTTCTAAAATCACTTGGACTATGTTCCAAGACATCCAAGGCTGTAAAACCCATCTGGTTCTCAGTATTTGCTACTTTTTTGATTCCAGGTAGTGAAAGCAGGTATTTTATGTTCTGTACATATAGTGAAAACTTTCCTGCTTAGACATTTGCTATATTTACAAATTTTGCACAAAAATTATTCTAAAAGTTCTTCTGTATAATGAAATTTCAAATATTTAAAAACCATAATATGTATAGCAGAATCTTAATTCAACCATTCTCACACAATGACAAATCTAGAAATGAACTAAAGGGGGTAAAAAAATATTTTAGATGATATGAGAGGGCAAAGTGTAATTTATTAAAAATATCTCTAATTCCATCTCCGATTCTGTACTTATCTTTTCTGCTTAGATATATGTTGATATATATAGTTTGTATATAGGTGGAAAATACATAGAGATTGCCCATAACAAAAATCTTTACCTCAATTTGCTTCTGCATTACAGCCAGGTGAAGGATTGTATTTCCAGTATTGAAATCTCCTTTATTGAGGATCTCATTGTTGTCACCAACAAATTCCACCAACACTTTGAGCGTCTCCAACTGGCTATATTTAATACACAAGTGCAAAACTGTTTCACCTCTATCAAGCTCATTAACTGAATCAGGCTTGGCTCTAATCAGCTCTCTTACAACATCAGCTCGCCCTCTCATCGCTGCATAATGGAGAGGAATTCTTCCATCTTGATCACGTTCTAAGCATGCAACGGCATTTTTCCCCAACAGCTCCTTGACAATCTCAGTATAGCCCTCAGCTGAAGCTAAGTGGAGAGGTGTCCGTCCGAGGGAGTCCAACCCAGAAGCTAGCTTTGGCTTATGAAGGAGAATAGTTCTGGTGAAATTAACATGTCCAAGAGAAGCTGATATGTGTAAGGGAGTTTCACTGATGGTAGTCAGTGAAAGTTTAGTTAGAATTAGAGGGTCTTTCTGCATCAATATGTTCAAAGTAGATACACAGCCTTGGATAGATGCCTCATAAAGAGTTCTTACCATTGTGTCATCTTCAATTCCAGGTCTAGTATCCATCATCATTTCCTCTGTTCCTTTCACTTCCTTTTTCTTCAACACTGTAAGTTTCCCAACAAAGGTTCAATAGATAGAGAAAAGAAAGAAAGTCAAGAATGTTAGTAGTGATGATACTGAATGTGGAAATAGCTATATTTACTTTTATGTTTTAATCTTCAATGACCCTCTCAAAATTCAATATTTGCTTCTATAATTAAAAAATATTTAAGGAGAAAATTAAAAGGAAAAAGTGAATACATTTTTTTTTTATGGTAGAAGGCACAAAGACTAGGAAAAAAAAAAGATTTGTTTTAGAAAAATAAATATAATGAAATCTTGACTACGGAATTCAAAATCAATAACCCAAATTTACTTAAAATCTATCACTTTTCTTGGCTGCAATAGAATCTAAATCCAATGCAGAAAAACAATATTACAGCTTAACGGCAAAACCGAGGAAAGCCTGTTCAGTATAACACAAACATGATACAAGGACGAGGTATGCTAACATAAGAAGTTTCGCCCTTCCCCTTCTATGCTCCCCTTTTTTTCTTTTTTCTTTTTTCTTTTTTTTTTTTTTTGTAAAAAACCCTAAAACTAGCAAACGGCCAAATCTCCATTGGCTATCTTCACGATGCTCCTTCATTTCCCTTTCCTTGCTTAAGAGTTAAAGAGTCCTCTCGTCTCTGTTATCCTTTTCTACTCGTTTATTTCTTATTCATTTTTTGGTTATTTTGATCCTTCTCTTTTATACGAGTAAGGAGTCTTTATGACATTTCAAGAATTTGTTAATGTTAATTTTTTTGGGTTTTCTCTTTCTGGTTTCTAGCGTCATGGTTTGTGTATTATGAAGTTGAGATTTAAAGATCTAGTTAAAGAATTTTGATGAAAGCTACTAATCATTGGATAGGGAGAATGGCTTCAGTATCTAATCTCATGCTCCTGTTGGACTTGGTGGAACTTTAGAAATTTCAAATTATATTTATTTTAAGGCCTTTATAATTTGAGATTTCTTTTTGTAGTTGGTTCTTTATCTTTTCATATCTTCTCAAAATCTTTTTATCTCATGATTTTAGAACTCTTCATCTTCTTGTCTCTTAATTGTTAAAATTTAAGTTTCATCGTCATTATGATCCTCCTCCCTCTTAAAACATGCAATTCATGTGACCAACTATTGAAAGACAACAGTGACATAGCTTTAACAAATATGTTGAAGGGCCAAAATAGTGTTATGTAATTACTAAAAAATTGAGGCCATACACAATTATATATATATATATATATATATTGGTTTGTTTTCCATGCATAGGTTGAGCTTCATTAATGACACTATCTTGTATTAATATGTTATTAAAAATTAATTTTATTAACGGTAGATTAATAATGTTAGATTTTTTTCCTATTTATTTTGTTTTCTTTTTATGTTAATTTCTCATAATACCGTTAAATTAATATTTTTTAATTCTAAAAATCTAAAAATTAAATTATAAACCTTCAATTCTAAATCATAAACTTTAAACCCTAAAATATAAACACTAAACTCTCAAATCTAATACATTATATGTGATTTAGGGTATATGATTTGTAAATTTAAGTTTAAAATTTAGAGTTTAAGATTTTAGGATTTAGATCTTACAATTTAGAGTTTAGTTTTTAAGAATTAAAGTTTAAAGTTTAGAATTTGATATTTATGCTTTTAAAAAATATTAATTTAAAGGTATTATAAAAAATTAGTAGGAAGCGAGAAAATAAAATAAATAAGAAAAATCTAATATTAATTTTGTATAATTAATAGAACTAATTTAAAAAAAAAAAACGCAAAATGGTATAATTAATGAGTCTTACCTTATGCATGAGTGCATATGATAGAAAAGTACATATACACTAGATTTAATTACCCATGCTACCTATGAGTTATGTCTCATATAATGTATTTTGTCTTTTTTAAAAAAAAAATTGTTTTATGTCTTTTAGTTGTTTATCTAATATCTAATAATTATTTTTCTTTCTTCTACCTATACTATTTGGCACAATATTTTATTATATTATTATATTAAAATTTAATTCTTAAGATTATATTATATGGCTATTAATTATAAAAGTATTTTTAAATAATTCTAATATATTTCACAATTCATTGAAAATAAAATAAATTATGATTTTTATTAAAAAAATTCTTTTGACTTTAGCAATAACAATAATTGTAATTTAGGAAAATTTTTACATATTAAATTTCTCCTTAAACAATTTTAAAATTTAAAAATATATAATTGAATAACATAAAAGAATTANATTTTTATATTTTGACTAAGTATAATGATTTTATTATCTATTTTTAAATTAATAAAAAATATATTTTGAACATTCAAATGTTCTTATTAGTTTTTATTTATAATTATTTCTCCTTTTATGTTTGTTTAGATATATTATATGTTATTACAGTGCAAAATTTTATCAATTAGAAGATATTTAAGTGATTAATAAATTAATTAAGATGAATAACAATTGAATAATTAATTAATTAAAATAGATTACTAATTAATTCAAAATCATTTGTATTGTTTCTCATTTCTTATTATTTATCATTCTCCTTAATATCCCAATTAAAATAATCAATTAATTATTTAATAAAAATAACAGTTAAATATATTTAATGTTATCAATAATATCTATTACCAATACATATGTTAAATAATAAATATATTGAATAGGACATCTTAACATTTATTTCTCATTTATTACCATTTATCATTCTCCTTAATATCTCAATTAAATTAATTAGTTAATAAAAATAGATTACTAATTATTTCTCATTTATTACCATTAAGCACGCGTGTATTTGTGTATGTATATACGTGCATGTATGTTACTATTGTTGATACAAATGTAAACACAACTATAATTAGCATATATAGAAGACATTGACAAGAACAGATAAGTGTTTATGAATCAACAAGCATCTACCATCATCTACGAGTACCCAAACTATACTATTTTCAAACTTAATTAGGGTGGAAGAAGTTCTTTATCGTTTTAAAAGTGGTAATAATCAAAAGATATATTCCAAATTGAATGTTGTTACACATAATCAAATTTTAAGTCTAAAAAAATTCTCAAACACAATTAGAATGCCAATACATATCAAAACAACAAAACAAAAAAGAGAAAAAAAAAAATAGAGACAATAAAACAAATATAATTCATATGAAAATCTTTTTGATCAATTCTAGACTAATCTAAAAATGCTATAACCTCAACCACGAACAACTTAACCATTATCCTTACTCTCACTTATAAAAGCATAAAAAAACTAAAAAATTTGACTTTTTAATTAGGCTTAATTTAGAGAGTTTGTGTCTATAGGATTTTATTGACAAGAAAATTATACTCTTCTACCAAAAAATAAAAAAAAAAATTGCACTCTTATTTTTATAAAAAAAAAAATAGAAAAGGGAAAACCTAAATGAAAAACTTTTAATTTTGTCAAAATCCTATAAAAAATAATTATGTCAAAATCAAGATAAATTTACCCTTCAAAAAATTAACTAAGCTTAAAAATTCAAATTTTGAAGTTCCCTGTAACGGACACAATGCAACGGCCAAAAGAATTAAAAAATCTACAATTAAATTAAATATTAACTTAAATAATTAATCGCATCCAACGAGACTGCATCCCGTCAACGTTCTTCAGCCTTTTTTGAAACCGTGTCAACAAACTGTGACCTGTTCCACCCACCGATTTATCTCAGCCACCTATTCTGACTTGCTCGCTTTTATATATACACACGCACGCTCTCTCTGATTTCTTCAATTGTGGTGTAACGGTAACTTGTGTGGTTCAGCGACTTCTCACTTCCGTTCTGTTCTTAGTATAGAAATATTATATTTCTTCCGCGGATTCTACTCTCTGCTAGGTATATGATCAAGAGTTCTTCTGTAAATTTCTAAGTTTCCTGATATGATGATGTTTTCTGGTTTTGAAGATCGCTTGCTATATGATTAAGGAATCTCCTGTTTCGATTGTAATTTCAAGTTTCTGATTTGATTTTCTGGGTTCGTGTTCGATCATATGCTTTGTGCAGAAATTTGTTGAAGAATCTTTTTGGATTGAAGGATCTTAACAGCCAAGAACTGGAGAATAACTGATTTAAGTTCTATGGTTTAGTTAATTCTTGCATCGTCAGTAATGTATATTTACTGAATTCATAACCTGCTTCTGTGCAGAGAAGATCCTGTCTTTATTGGGTGTTCTTGCAGCTTATCGAGGTATTTCGTCTGAATTTTTAATTTCTCATCCTACATGTACAAGGCATGCCATCGTTATTGGTGTTACAGGGAGGAATAAAGTAACACGGGGTGTTCTTGGTCAGTGTTAATTGTTTTGAATTAGAAAAGGGAGAAACTGAAGTTTGGTGATGCTCGGATTGATTTTCTTTTCTAAAATTTCAGAGTTGTTTACCGTTGTCTGAATTTTTAATTTCTCAGCCTACATGTACAAGGCATGCCATCGTTGTTGGTGTTACAGGGAGGAATAAAGTAACACGGGGTGTTCTTGGTCAGTGTTAATTGTTTTGAATTAGAAAAGGGAGGAACTGTAGTAATTGATTTAATTGCTGCCCTTGAGTAAATTCTTTTCGATTTGGTCATGACACGTTTAGTTGCTTATGGATGCTAAGATCTTTGGCTTGCTATTCTTCTTCTAGGTGGTGTTATAATGGTGTTTCAGGAAGGAATATAATCATTACCTTGTGTTCTCGACAGTGTGAACAGGGGTTCGTTGAGGTCGTATGATTGTGGGTTCTCATCTGTATTTTGCAATTTTCGTAACTTATAAATTCATGAAATTAAAATAGTTTAGGTCAGAAATAAGCTACATGAATTTTAGAGCGCTGAAAATTTCCCCTGGTGACTCTGTAGGGTATTTCTATGCCCAAGATTTTATTCCTTTGTCAAAAAAATTGGAAAAGGTTTCTGTGGACATTCTCGCATTCAGCTTCATCATCTTCCTCTTTCTCAGTGGGTTATGTGATTATACTGTTTTATCTTTTTGTACAGACTCCCTTTTAATTGGTATATGCCATAAGATTGCATATATGCCGTCTTCTTTCTTTATTTATCATTTTTGTGCTCTTATGTAGATTTGAATTAATGCATTTGAACATTGTGGATAGTTGGTGAGAGCTTTGCTGTTAATTTTTCTTCTGTGAGGCTTCTTTAAATCATTTTATGAGCTACTTGAAATTATGGGAGTAGAAATTTCCCCATTATGATAGTTTGCCTCTTGTGGTAGAGCTGGAAATTTCTTATTATGTTAGATTAGAACAACAAAGAATTCAAGATAAATTTTTTAGGTCATTGAGTAATTCTTTTGGATTTGGTTGAGATGTCAAACATCAAGTTATTAAATTGTGAATATAAAGATAGTCTGATTTTGGAGGAGCTTCTGACGTAGATCCTGTCTTTTGGTCCAATCTCTCTACATTCTAACGTTTGAATAGTCTTTAATTAGTTTCTGTGCTTATAAATTCTTTTAGTTGTTTCTCTACATGTTGAGATTTCTGGTTTCCTAGAGGATATGATAATTTAATGCCTTTGCATATTCTTCTGTTCATTGCTAGAAGTTATGGATTTTGCCATCATAGTAATTTTTAATTTAGCAGTAATCTTCACTTATGGTTCACCAGTGACACTTCCCCTGCTCTTCTTTAAATACGTTTAGATCAGACATTAACCTATGTGATTTTATTAAGGGAGACCTCTTCTGGAGACTGTGTTTGGTTTTTGTTTTTTTTTTAACCAAGTTTTAGTTGCTTTCGCCATAAATTGGAGATGGTTTTTATAGATCACTTTCCTAGTTTGTTGTTATTATTTCCGTCTTCCTGAGTAATATGTATAACTGTCCTTCTTTATCATCATTTACAGACTTTTTTTTGGTTGGAGTACTCGTTTGATTGCTTAAATGTTTTCTTCTTTCATTATTTCTTACTATTTTATTCTTGTAATGTGGGAAGTGATGAATGAAACATTGAGGATTGTTGGCAAGTGCTATTCTGTCACTTTCTCTTAACCAAGGTCTCTCTTTTACAGATTCTCATTTTTCTGAAATCTTGGATTTTGTCATTTAAGTAATTTTTAATTGAGAACTAATGTAAGTCATGACCCACTGGTTACAGCTTTTAAAATATATTTAGGTTGGATATGAGCTGCATGATTTTAAAAGGAGCTGAATTTTCCCTTTTGTAGAGACTCTATTGCATTTCTTTGTGCAAGTTTTAGTTGCTCCATCATAAAATTGGAGATGGTTTTTATAGAAATTTTCTCTTTCACCTTGATGTTATCATCTCTTGTATTTGATCATAACACTTGTAATAATTCAATAATGAATATGGTTGTGTAGCTAGCCTTTTTCTGGAAGGGTTTTTAACATGGATTGAGTGATTGCACCATGCAATTGCTGTAGATTCTGATGTTTGGTGAGTGTCATATAGGTCTTTACAATTTCATATATTTGAAGTTACTTCTAGTTGCTTCGATTTATAGTTTCTTATTTTTCTACATGATGCGATATTGGTTTTTCTTGAGGAAGATTATTATTACATTATGTTCTGGTCCATGTGAACTTGGGTTTGTAACTGATTGCTCATTTGGGTTTGGCAATCTTAGTAATTTCAATATGGATTTTGTTAACCTCCTTCTATATTAATTGTAGAAGATTCAAATAATAATGTATTTTCCATTAAAATTACCAACTTCATTTATGTCTTTTTCTTTTTTTTTTTTAATGATGATTATACCCTCATTCTCTTTCATGAATCTCTAAACCCTGAAAACATAAACCCTTAAACATGGACCCTAAACCATAAAACAACTCTAGAATAAAAACCCTATACTTAAAACATAAACCTTAACCCTAGACATGAACCCGAAATCCTAAAACATAAATCTGTGAATATTCAGATGTTTGATGAGGCTCAAATTGGTTTTTATTTCTAGATTCTAGATTTTTTGTTTTAAATACACGTCAATATTTATGGCTTCTTATTCTTCTTGTACATGGTGTGCTATTGGTATTTCAGGGAAGGACATATTATTCATTACATTCTGTTTTTGTGATCTATGTGTTTGAAAGGAGATCATGACAGCAAAGAACCAAAAATAATTGGTTTATTTTTTGTTGCTAATGGATTGTTTTGGCTTCAATGATGTATGGTTATTGGATTCTACATTATAAAGTTTTTCGTGGGTATACATGGTGCAATGTTGGTGTTATAAGGAGAAAAATAGTCATTAAATTGTGTTGTGGACCCATACTACTCTTTTCAATATAATCTGTCTTAGAGTAAATTCTTTTGTACTTTCGATAGCTAAGTTTGAAATGCTATGATTGGGTTGTTTGCT
Organism: Bauhinia variegata; assembly: GCA_022379115.2. Lineage (NCBI taxonomy): Eukaryota > Viridiplantae > Streptophyta > Magnoliopsida > Fabales > Fabaceae > Bauhinia > Bauhinia variegata. The sequence continues at coordinate 2,741,398 of CM039427.1, read as the reverse complement.
CAACTCCTCCTCTTCTGATCGTCCTCCTTATAGGGCTGGAAATTTAGACTCATCATAGGATGCAAAGTTGGCTGCATAGGATTTTGGTGTTCAATAAGTAGACCTGTTCTTGCATATAATGTTATTCTAATATACTATCTGTCTCGATTTTCTGGTCTATGGACTATGTTAAGACCTGAACCTAGAAAACCACTTCAACCACACTTAGATAGATTTAAAACCACACATCACAACACTTCATCAACCCAGAATCAACCAAATTCTAGGATATCAGTAAGCACACTACAACAGACTAGAAAGCATATATGCATGAAAAACAAAGAGGACAGAGTAAAAGTGGAACAGTGAGCAATACCTTCTTTTTCCCAGAATCAGGTGGTCCCTAGCCCTTCTTTTTCCCAAGGCCGACACTTTCACAATTTCCACTCTGCCCCACCTTCTTTGCCACGTGTTCCTCTTTTTCTTCCACCGTAAACCCTCCAAATCCTTGGGCCTTTGTTGGATTGACCCAAAAGCTGGTTAGGTTAGGTTTGAGCTCCATCACTACCCCTCCGTCTTTAACAGTCTTGTCACATTGCTTCGCAAACTCTTGAACCTCCGAATCCCATTTTTCCTCCATGGATGATCTCATTAAAATATAGCATTAAAGAATAAACTTGGATTAAGACTCATTGTTAGCTCAAGGGTTAGTTTATTAATTTTGATAATAAAAATAATTTTTACTTACATCTAATTATTTTATTAAAGTATTCTTCTATTTTTATTGATCACATATTAGATTGCATAATTTTTATTCTTTTTGTCCAATATATTCATTTGAAAAAAGTTGGCAATATTTTTATGTAACATTTTAAAAAGTCTTTTCTTCCTTTGTCGTGGGTCTATCCTCTTTGATGTTTGGAGTCTAAACATGTGCAAGTCAACATGTGACAACATTAGTATAAAGTAGGTTTGTCCTCATGTGTTGAGGGGAAAGAGATTTTTGTCCTCCTGTGTACGGCATCTTGTGCCATGCTTTTTTTTTTTTTTTTTTTTTTTGTCTTGGGCTCTTCATCATGGCAGCATTGCATGCTGATGTATTAGTAAGGTCCTGAAGAATGTAGCATATGTTCAAAGCTACATTAGTCAATTAGTAAGGTCAAAACCCTCTCTGCAGCCTTGGGTTCCACTTGTATAGCAAAAGGAAAGATTTTTTGAATTTATTTTATTTCATCAACCCAAGAATTACCTTATTTATGCAACAACAATAACCTGCAAACCAAGTTTATCTTCAAAGCTGTAATCTGCAATCTTCATTGTCTCAATCTGCTATGAAGGATTGCTTTCAACAATCAGATTTTTTGAAATCTCTATAAAAGGGGAAGAGTTCCATAACCAGATGAGAGAAGAGAGATAAAAAAAAGATTCATTTGCATACACTCTCAAAGATAAGAGGAACAAAAAAGAGAGAATACAATAGATCTTCATTTGCATATCCTCTAAAAGGCTTTTTAGTTCCCACCATCTCTTCAACTTTCGTACACCAACTCTCTCAATTTGAGTATCATTCAGTGTACAAAAGCATACTGGCATAATCATAACCAAGTTACTGTTGTTGCATGAATAAGATAATTCTTGGGTTGATGAAGCAAACAGATTCAGAAAATCTTTTCTTTTGCTATGCGTGTGAAACCCAAGATTGCAAAGAGAGTTTTGACATATGCTACAGGAAGGCAGAATGAACCAAAAGCTTTTTCCATGATGAGCTGAACCAACTGCTGCCATGATGAACCCAACGCCATGATGAGCTGAAGACAATAAAATACATGACACAAGATGTCATACAAGAGGATGAACATTTTGAGACTCCAAATATCAAAGAGGATGACCTATGGCAAAGGAAGAAAAGGCTTTTTAAAATATTGTATAAAAAAAGAAAAGGCTATATTGGACAAAAGGAATAAAGACTATGCAGTTCAATCCATGACCAAATATTTTAAAAAAACAAATGAATTTTTTGGGATAAATAATTTTTTTTAATTTTTTTTTAATAAATTAGCCCCTCATGGCTAACACTCAAGGTTTATGTTATTAATCAAATAAGTCAATTCATCGAGGAAGCTTAATGTACCCCAAACCTCGAAAGCTCCACTCACCGACCTTGTTTTATAATTATGAAGTATATTGTTTTATAATTATGAAGATGTTATTCAAGTTTAGTATTCTTTACTCTTGGTATAAATTATCCTCACCAGTAGTCAAAACCTTTAGTATAAATTATCCTCACCATTAATATGAGATGCATTTTATGAGTATTTTTTTACTCTTCCACAAGTCGCGACTGACTTAAGCGTGGAAATAACCCAACCCTGACCCATTCCTTGGGCATCAGATGATGCGTTTCCCTTCTAGGGTTCTAAAACAATTTCAAGCTCCCTATAATCATCGTGTTTAATTTTTCTCCCATTCCTTGATTCTCCCACTAATTATTCGATTACGTCTAGATTTGTGAATGGCCCTTTCAATGTTACAAGCCAATTTCACTGCTTGTTTTTTGGGTAGTGAACCCTAACCCACTTTCTAATTTCTTTCTTCAATCCATTCAGCAATGAATTTCTACACTGTGTTCCCTTTTGTTTCAACGCTGCCAATTCTTCATAAGGGTTCTGAATCTCTAACACGCTGAATAGCCTCCCCTTCCATATAGATTTGCGCCCGTGGAAGACGAGCAGTTATGGAGTTGCTTGCACTTTAAAATACTGTTCAACCCTTGTTAACCTCCTTTAGGGTCCTGTCCGTTGAAAACTGGTAATTTTATTTTCTTGGTAGACATCTGTAAATCTGCCAATATCCCATTCAAATTTGGGTTGGAAGTTTCTTCTCGAGTTTTTCTCTATTCCCGTATACGAAAGCCAGATGAATTACCTCTTCTTCTTCTTCTTCTTCAATGGGCCGTTTGTCTATGCATTGTTCAAGCCACTGAAATTGTTTGGTCATCATTGAGTGAAATTCTTCATTTCATTTTTCTTCTCTGTCCATACGCTCTTAGGAGCTGGCTACTGTAGAAACCATCATCTCCAACTTAGCTTCCAAAGAGGTCATTTTGTCCTTATATCCAGTCACTCTCCTTTCCAAAGCTTCAACCCTCTAATTTCCAGTAAGCATTGTTACTTCTCCACCCCAAGAGGGCAGGTCGAACCAATGTTAAGACCTGAATCTATAAAACCAATTCAACCATACTCACATAGAATTAATACCACATACCACAACACTTTAACAACACAGAATCAACCAATTCTAGGATAGCAGTAAGCACACTACAACAAACTAGAAAGCACACCCAAGAAAAATAAAGAGCATGGAGTAAATCCTAAGTGTACAAATTTTCTTATGCATACTCCATGTACGTCCAGTCATGGAAGGCCAATTCCTTTTACCATCCCAAAATTTTCTTATGTATTTCGAAAACTCCCATTTTAAAAGTTTAAAGTTTAGACTTAAAAAAAATGTGTATTTAGAAAAAATTATATGTACAAAAAGAAATGACGGTCACAGAATATGCTCTATGGAGTTTGTATGAGGCGACAATCACTAACACGAGATGGACCTTGCTTTGGTGAATTGAAATTGGCCTTAGGGGTAATAGGACTCTTAGTTACTATTGTGTGTCATTGCTACAGAGTGGGAGAAAAGTGGAATTAGTCAATATAGCGTTGTGGGAAGAAGCAAGGTGTATACTTTAAATACATAATACCTAAATTTACATTGAACCAATGGGGAGAGAATTGCATTGGCTTTGCTTGAAGGCTTCATGGGAAGGAGTGATCCTGCGTAACACACGAATGTCGATTATAAGTATGCGTTCAAAATCTCGAACCATAATGTAATTTACTACGCATGGTTATGCTAGCAAGCACAATAATACGAAGCAAATAGAAGGCTACATGACATTGGTATCAAATTTGTATACTCTACCTTGTTTCGTTAGTGTTGTAATTATTGGTATTTGAGCATTTTCTCTCTAATTGTACGATTGACAAGGTTAGTACATTATCGCATTGAAAATCTTCTGCAACGTAGAGCTTGCATGGATTATATTTATAACAAACCGGTCATGCTCCAACTCAAGGGAGCGTTATGGTAACCTAAATATTATAATTGATTAATATAAGAACTCAAGGTGTGTTTGATATAAGTAAAATAATATAATATATAAAGAGTTGAGTTATAATACAACTTTTTATAATAGTATTGTTTTGTTGCTCAATACATTTATATTAAATTTATGACAATACATTTTGTATTACATTATTTAAAAAAAAAAAACATATAACAAAGTTTTGATATTTTATAATAATTAAAATAATTTATAAAATTAAAAACACTAAACAAAATTTTTATGTCATTTATATTAAATTTATGACAATACATTTTGTATTACATTATTTTGAAAAAAAAAAAACATATAACAAAGTTTTGATATTTTATAATAATTAAAATAATTTATAAAATTAAAAAAGGGTTGCCCACCATTGTCGGTCCCTGTCACCTGTCGTTGTTAAGACTTACTGTTATTAATTGAATGAGTCAAGATATAAAAGATTGCATGGTAGCTTAAGAAATGAGAAAGTTAAAATTTTTATCCAATACTCTAGACAAATCTACTTATTTCATGATTTAATGAGTAATAAGATTTTAAAAATACGTCCAGTATGGATAAACTTTTGTTTAATATTTCAGTTTTGTATAAAAAAAAAATCAAGAGATAAAAAACTTTTATACTATGCTAGGGATTAGATTTCATGTATATTCCTTCTACCTTCTTGTATATGCATAGGATGAAAACATTTTTCCATATACGTATAGGAGTACTCTTTTGTTAAATGGTTTCTACTGCTACAGGAGACGTATATGGTGCCCAGGCTAAGCTGCCTCACCGCCTACAGGGTGATTCAATAATCTCCACTATTGAGGAAGACAAATGAACAGTCAAAGGGTATATGCAATAGACGTAAAAAATTACATATAAATTCTAAAACTCCAAAAAGGTGAAGCCAATTTACAGTATTGCCAAAGAATTAGTAAGTATTATTGAACATCGGCTTCTAAAAATCATAAGCAATGTATGTACTCCAATATGATTCGCATTCCATTTGACAATACTTGGACTATATAATCCTAGGTTGGTTTACATTCATTTACTCTCTGTGTGTTTGATGGCTTTTAGCAAATGTTCTTTAGTAATGATCTCTACCCAACCCAAAGTTTGGTAATTATACAAGTTAGCCCAGGCTTTATATACAACCCAAAACCTTTTTTTAGTCAAAGCTAAAAGAGGATTTATTGTGGATGAAATGAAAAGTTTTAAGCTATTGCACCAAAAAAAATTTTTATCAACCCAAAATTTTAAGTTATTAAATTATTAAATCTTTACTACTTACATATCTTTTACATGTCTTAATTTAATTGGATTTCTCTCTATTCTAAGTCATCCAACTCATATATCTTACATAAGCAATTACAAGCACTGATAATTTAAAACCAAGGATTTATAATATGATACTGGACTCTGAAGTTGTTGTTGCCTATGTTAGATTGGCAAGTGATGTCTCCATGTTCTTACGAGCTTCTGACCTCTTGTGCTTGAATCTACGGTACAGCTTCTTCCCTATCCAAACAAAAAACCGAACTGTGAGGAACAAAAAAGAGAGCCCCATCAGTGACAGCAACACTAATACTAATGATCCAAAAACATCATTAAAATTATCCGAGGAAGAATTTGGGGTCACTGCTGTTGCTCCAACTAGAAAAGCCATTGCCAATACTATGAGATTGATAAACATGGTCAATGATAACAGCCACACACAGAACTTGTTCCTCAGAGGTAACCCACTTAAGAGCAAAAGTATAACACCAAGAGATGCAACAAAGGAGATGCTATTGAAAACCATGAAGCCCATGCCCGAATCGGGTCCATTCATTATAGCTTCTGGTGGTTGAATTACAGCTTGGTAGCTCATTGTTGAAATCACAGTTGCCACAACCATTAGATTCCCTTGAGCCTCTTTCAACCAATCGTCCTCATGTTTAAACCACTTGTCCATACGCTTTAAGCACTTTTTCCACCATTTTTTCTCTTTAGGTCTTCTTACTTTGTCAGCAACAGCAACATGGTTTGCCGATTTTTGCTGGAATGGGTTTCCATCTGAAACATTCTTTTTGGTTTTGATCATGCCAGCTTCCATTAACAAGCATCGCAATTCAAGACTTATAAAGTCACATGGGCTATGTTCCAAGACATCCAAGGCTGTAAAACCCATATGGTTCTTGGTATTTGCTGCTTCTCTGATTCCATGTAGCGAAAGAAGGTACCGCATGTTCTGTTCAATAAAAGAAGACTTTCCTGCTTAGAATTTTGCTATATTCACAAACTCTATACAAAATCATTGATCTCACACAACACAAAGTTTGTGAATTTACCTTTTATCAATTTGAATTTAGATAGTTTTTCTGTCTAACACAGGTTCTGCCAGCCAACTTACTAAACAAAGTGTTGTGTATACTTACCATTTTCTGCTTATATTCATGTAGAATTTGTATATGAGAAGAAAATACATAGAGAATGCCCATAACAAAAATCATTACCTCAGTTTGCTTCAAGATTACAACTTGGTGAAGGATTGTATTCCCAGTATTACAATCTCTAGAATTGAGGATCTCACTCTTGTCACCAACAAATTCCACCAATACTTTGAGTGTCTTCAGTTGGTTATATTTAATACACAAGTGAAAAACTGTTTCTCCTCTATCATGCTCCTTCAATGACTCAGGCTTGGCTCTAATCAGCTCTCTTACAACATCAGTTCGGCCTCTCATGGCTGCATAATGGAGAGGAATTCTTCCATCTTGATCAGATACTAAGCATGCATCGCCATATGCCAGCAACAGCTCCTGCACAGTCTCTGTGTGGCCCTCGGCTGAGGCTAAGTGGAGAGGTGAGCGTCTGAGGGAGTTCAACTCAGAAGCAAGCTTTGGCTTAAGAAGGAGAAGAGTTCTGGTGAAATTAACATGTCCAAGCGATGCTGATATGTGTAAGGGAGTTTCACTAATGGTAGTAAGTGAAAGTTTAGTTAGAATTAGAGGGTCTTTCTGCATCAATCCATTCAAAGTAGATACACACCCTTGTAGAGACGCCTCATAAAGAGCAGTGACCATATTATCATCTTCAGTTGCATGTCTAGCATCCATCATTATTTCTTCTGTGTGTTTGGCTTCCTTTATTCAACCTCAATAAGTTTACAACCAAAGGGTCAATAGATAAGAGTATTAGGTTCTTCAGTAGGAGAAATTATGGAGAAAGATGAGAAGAGAAATGAAAGAAAATCAAAGGGATGTGTACCAGAATGGAAAATTTCACATTTGCCCTTGTTTCTTTTGTGGTCCTGTTATAAATAAATAATATTCTCTGGTATCGTTTGCTGGATAGCACTATAAACAGTCCATGTAACTGTCCAATAATGTTGTTCATGATTCTCCATTTCCACGATGCAGCCCCACAAGAGCAATAGGAGAAAAAGGATCTAAATGGTGAGAACAAAAATTTGTCTATTTTCTTGTGTTGTAGATTTTTCCAGTTTATTCTTTATTGGATTCATATTGCTAATTTGTGTCTATGTAATTGTTGAACGATGTTGTGGTCCATTTGTGATTCTCCTTTTCCACAATAAGCAAGTTATGGTTTGTACATGGATCAAATTGGGATGATTGTTTCCACAAACTATCATTTCAGTGTTCACAAGTGCGCATCAATATTTTGACATCCACTTTGTTTATGGAGACCTCTTTATCTACCAATCACTCATTGAAACAATGACCTGCGCATCACTTGATGTTCTATGTCTTAAAATTTGTTAAGTTCCCTATCTTAATTATTATATTTAGTTTTGTCATCCTTGCTTAATATAACATATAGACTTAGTTTAATCCAAATACTTAAGTTATTATCTTTTTTTTTAATATTAAAAAAGTAAAAAATGCGAATTTTTTAATATTAATTCAAATATACAAAAAAAAAATTATTTTAATCTTAAAATAAAAGAGTGTTAGAACTTATGTCATTTCACCAAATCATTTAAGAATTAAGATTTAATCTAGTGATTCACCACCCCCTTCAAGGACTTTTGGAGCTTTCTCACCTGATTTCAAATCCCCCCCAAAACTATGGGTTACAACTCTCACCTCATCCCGTTCTCCCTCCTATCTATGGTAGAAAAAAAAAATACTTAAGCTATTAAGGGGAATCTCAATAATGCTTTTATATTATATTTAACAGTTGAATTACAAATAAAATACTTTTTTGGTCATTTTCAAAAAGTTATTTTATTACCTGATTTATTTTTTGTGCTGCTTTACTGTAAAATAATCAAAATTACTATTAAATCAATCCTTGAAAAATTGAAGCCACTTGAATCCCCGTTCAAAGACTCATTTGATAAACAGGTTAATTATTCAAGGACTAGAGTAACATAGAAAATAAATCATTACAGAAGTGGCATTTTGAAAATTTTTCAAGCACTGAAATGGTGTTTACTCTTGAATTATTCAACAGTTGCCACACAATCCATTGTTCATCAAGCATAATTTGAGTTTCCAGTATCATTGGGGGAAAGGAGAATGACAAAAACATGACATTTCAGAATTTTTCTATTCAAAGTTGAGGTGAAATCAAAATCGTTTGAGGCTCAAAATTTTATATCAATACAATAATTAAAACAAAAATGGCTTCTGAAGCTCCTAAACAGTTTTCTTTTCCTTCATCTATGCAGGAGCTCAGACCAGAAGATCATAATGGTTCTTTCCACTGTATAATAGCCTCACAACAGCTTTGGGTTTCCCTTTTCTTGAACCCTTTCTAAACTCACTTCCATACTCTGCAATGGGAATGAAACCAGATCCCCAGCCACTCCTTCTATGCTGCAATTGGTGGTTTATAGAGAGAAGCACTCAAATGTTAGTAAACAAACCACCAACTTTGACCCAAATCATCAAAGGAAATGCTGCCATATAAAAGCTTACAAGGGAAGAAGCAAGAATAGGTGCAAAGCATGAACATAATTCTGGGAGTTCAGTAAAACATCAAAACACAATAAAATAAACTAACCAGAGAACTAAATTCCCATATTCAAATGGACATTGAAAGAGTGAAAATTCTAGTAAACATGAGACAGAAAGATTAATCTAAGAAGCCTGGTCTGGGAAAATTGAACTAAATTCCTTAATTTTATCTAACCCATAATAAACGCATCAAAAACTGTAAATCAATACATCATTAAAGCAATTTATAGCTATGCTTTATGGGAGTGAATGGGCTTTTGAAAGGAAAAAAGCACAAAGTGAAGGTAGCAGAAATGAGAATGCTAAAATGGATGTGTGGTTGCACAAGAAAGAAAAGAATACAAAATGATTGAGAGATATTGAGGTGGCACCTATTGAGGAGAAAATGACAAAATCGGTTAAGGTGGTTTAGACATGTGTAAAGAAGATTGCGAGGGAAACTAGGAGAAATTATAAAAAGGAATTTTGCAGTTAATCTGAAAAATATGGTTTTTGATAGAGCATAATGGTGTCATACAATCCATGTAGCCGACCTCACCTATTGGGATAAGGCTTCTTCTTGTTGTTGTATTGCTACAGAGGCAGCAGCCATGGGGCATTCATATGAATTTCAGCCTCTTAGGAAGCTCAAGGCCAGGTTAAGAAAGTCCCATGGTCCAACAAAAGTCAAATAGTTAAGCAGCTTATTCAAATTCAAAGTTTTGGGCTGTTCTCATCCTCCATAGTTTATTGTATAGAGCTTCAACCATATTCCTACTATGTCATTAGGACATATGATTTTTAGTTTGCTTTGTGTTATTCTTAAATTTTATGATTTAATTCATATAACTTCCCTCAAAGCCTTTTCCTTCAGTTATCTTATAACCTGAGTCAGTCAATATCCACTGCTTGCCCACAAAAACCAACTTTCTTCTCTTTTGGTCCACAAAACCCTATTTGCGATAAAATTAACAAACCCCAGTATAACCTAAAGGGTAAGAGGGCAAGCATACCTGCACTCATCTCCCTCCTCCTCAATTTCATTAATGCAGATCCAAGAGGCATCTCATTCGATCATTATACAATCATCTTCAAAAGACTGAGAGGCCTCGTAGTTAGTAGCTATTAGAAGCATGAAATTGAACTCATTATAATACCCCATTCATCTTAAAGAACTTTCAGCAGCTATATTACTTGCTGTTAGAGACAACAATCAAGTTACTTTCTCAGGCCTTCTCCATATAGCTTAGGCATTTAGGATGACTTGGATCTAACCATGGTATTAGACCCTTTTTTAACTAACTAGTCAAGAGTTAGATGTTCGCCGCCACCATTCACATGGTAAATGCAGATTCAGCATAAGATATTATCAGATTTTGCTTTCTCTACATTGCCTTCTCCACATTTCAAGGTCAAAGGACTTTCATGTGAGGTGTGTTAAATTCCTCATATACTCATATATGGAATCAGCTATAGAAATGCGTTTACAAGTTCTTATCTATCTTAAGGCCGCAGTATTCATAGAGCAGTAACATTTTGAAGAAAAATAACCTGGTGAACTTCCATGAAGCAAATCAAACATGGCTAAAAGTATCAAACAGAGCAGGGGGCACTAATTACAAGTTTTTCCTTTCAAACTAAATAGATTATTATTAGCCTAGAAATAAAAAGCATACCTCATGCTCTGGTATGTAAACCACAATTGGCTGCTTACACAACTTTGATAGCACCTGCAAGAATATGCTCATTGATCAGTCTTCGAAGTTCTTTTCCTAAAAAGGGTCATCTGAATTTCACTTTAAGGGTCTTGCTTTGCGCAATCAACAAGTGCTGAGAAACCATTCACAAATTATAGAAACAGAAAAGTTATGTGATAGTGATTGGTGAATGGTGTTTTAAAGGTTTGGATCCAATTATGTTATACATGACTCGTGTTTTTTGGTATATCTAAACCACTGATAGTGTACTGCCTTGTCAGAAGAATTGCTAATAACATAACATAGAAAAATTGGAATACTCAAAAAACCAAGATTTATTAACTAACTGGTATAAACTTCAAGTACAAAACACATTAATAAAAGTGAATAGAAAGTAATCCATGCACGATTTTAACAAAATAAGCATTTTACTATCAAAGAAAAAAAAAATGAAGTACTAACCAGTAGCTCTGATTCTCCACCCCAGAAATCAGACCGCCCAATACGTTGGCAGTAACTATACAATAATACATGAAACGAAATTTGAGACTTTGGGTAATTCCACCAGAAACTAGACGCAAAAGGAAACACTGATCTGAAATCTTTTCTTATTGCTTTTGAAACTTGCAGAAAGAAAGCATACCGTTTAAGAGGCTCATCAACCGTGATAGCAATCAGGGCTTCTTCATATTGATTACGTTCTTCATTATTTTGACATAGGACCTCTTTCACAGCTAATCTTAATTCATCTGTGCTATGACTCACCAGATGAACATTCAAAAAAGAAAAAGAACATAAAATGAAAAGGAAAGAATCAACAACTTGGTATAACAGCAGAATTGGCTTTAGTTATCACACCTAAGCACAATCCACAATATGCATCTATAACTAATTTGAAAGTAACAAAAAGCTGAATCTGTGATCATGCCCTTCTGTTTGTGCATCAGCATTACCTGCATTTTCTCTCTCCTCAGGTGGGTTAAGAGCTGTTCCCTTGTTGTAAGCCATTCCTTTGACCTAAATTCATTAATCAGAAAATTAGGCCAAAGGAAGTGTTTATCTCAATTTACTTTTTAAGATACAGTGCCACAAAATCCACCACCTTGGGAAATCTTAAGAGTGCTCATGATGCTATGCATACAAATCAATAACAGTATCCAACTAAAATGAAAACAAACAATTTATCATTCTGGAATCTCAAATAAATGACAAACTAGGCAACTTATCCGAGAGTATGGGCTATGTTAACACTAAGGGAAACAAAACCATAGAGGCCATGATCCTTGAAAAGCAATGACTGCTTTGACTATAACCCTTCCAGGCTAATTGATTGTCCACTATCCAGTGACTGACCTGTTCATCCTAGAGTTGTCTCATCCAAACACCCCACTATTCTCAAGACAAACCCAAATTAGTCTCAACAGTCTACGTTGATATTTTTTAACAGAAGTTACTAATTCTATAGAGATGTGTAAATGTCTTGTCTAAAGAGTCATGGATCAGCCTACGTGATGTTACAGTCTAGTGATGACATAGAAAGGTCTTGAACAAAATAAAATCAAACTAGCCTCTAGTCTCTGTCAAAAGAACCCATTACCAGCAGCCTCAAACTTATTATGAATGACCCAGCTACCATTATCAAAGTTACCTTGCTCTCCCATAGCTCCATTTTTTCCTCACTGTTCTCAAGTTTTTTTTTTTTTTTTTTTTTTTTTTTTCTTCTACTTGATTGCCCAAGCACATGGCACTTCGAAGTTTTGAACCTTGCTCAGGACCTCAGGTTCGATCCAAGATTCTTGAGGTCTCTAACCAGACTCAAATTTGAAAACTGATTGACATGTGTTTCATCATAAGATTAGTTGGTGTATTAATAAGAGTTAGCAATTAGCATTAGTAGAAATTTCAAAATGCTACTTCAAATATTTTTGCTTAGCTAGCTGTGTGGTTATTCTTTTCAGACAGAACATAGCCTCATGTCACCACCCCTTTCAGGTAAGTAACAGAACATTGAAATTTTAAGAATTACTAGAACTTGAAAGTAGAAACACACAATGACCACACAACTAAGTGATGAAAGCAAAGGAAAAACTAATTAAATAAATCAACAAGAAGCCAAAAAAAGTGATTAAAGCAAAGAGCAGTTAAGATTATACCAATGCACGAAATAAACAACGCCCATCCCCAGTAACCTTCTCTACCGAATAGCGCTCAACTTTCTTCATTGCGGGTGATTGTCCTCCACTTTAAATACAGAAATGGGAGATATCAAACTTATCAAAATTAAAAAAAAAAAAATATTAACAATAGATACCTATTTTGAAAATAAAATTCCAGAAGAAATCAAAAGAAAAGTGGGAAAACTCACACATCAAAAAGATAAAGACTTACAACGAGGACGCAATTCTAGCAAAAAAGGGACTGCTATTGTCTGTGAAGAAGGGTGTCTTCAAGTTAGGAGCAGCAACCGAATGAACCGGCGAAGAGACAAGTTCAAATTTTGCAGACCCATTTCTCAGCTGCTGAAGAATAACCTCTGCAAATGTCAAACAAAATGAAATAACAACGTAAGAATATGAAAACTAGCAAGTAGCAACAAACAGGTTTTGTCTACAATCCCTGTATGCTTGCCGTAGAAGTGACAGAAACAAAGAGAATAACAGAGACAGAGAGCTTTGAAATTACCATTGAAAAGCTTGTCCGCCATGAAATGTAACGAGTAAACCGTAGAAGGACGAGTGACAGAACCAAAATGCGACTTCGCAAGCAGTAGATAAGATAACTGGATATTCACCCAAATCCCAAATAGACGTTGAGATTACCAGAACATAAGCACACAATTTGGGTTAATTACAATTTTGGTGCATCTAGTTGTCCAAAAGTTGTAATTTACTCCCTTTAGTTTCAACTAGCGCATGCTCCCCCCACAATATGTGGGTAAAACCAATTTCAAGAATAAAAAAAAAAAAAAAAGTGTCACAGTAAAAACAAAGCAAACGTGGCTCTGAATTTAAGTCCTTTACCATGGGATTGCTCAAGGTACTCTCATTTTTTCCTAATATACTCCCACTCCCTCTGAAATAGGTATAAAACCTTTTTAGTTAAAAAAAAATATAACTCAATGGTCAGCCATGCAATCCCTACTCACACGCCCCCACATTTTCAGTCATTCCCTTATTCTCCATTATCTTATTCCAGCGGCACCCACTCACTCCCTCATTCTCTATTTTCCTTGTGTTGGCAATAGTCACTCACTCTCTCATTTTTCATTGTGTAGCTTTTATTTTTATGTTTAGTTTTCATTGCAAGTACGTTTGAAAAATCAAAGAAAGTAAATTTAAATCGAGCAAAATAGTTTGATTACCCAAAAAAATGATAAAGTTGCAAAAAAACAGATCCATAAATTCAAATGGACCTAATTTAATTTTAAACAAATTTATAGATTTGAATGAATCTAATTTAACTTTAAATAGATCTATAAATCCAAATTGACCCATTTTAATTCTAAACCAATCCATAGAACTGAATGAACATAACTTAAAATCAAATATATTTATAGATTCGAATGAATCTAACGTAAGTTCAAACAGATTTATAAATCCGAATTGACCTATTTTAGGTCCAAAAAGAGCTATAAGTCCGAGTGGATCTATACCTCCAAGATGAGATTAGGAACTAATTTAAGAAAATTGACATTTGATTTGTTTTGTCTCTTTGGTTTTCTTCAAGCCCTAGTCTTGCGCCGCTCCTCTTTGTGCCCCCGAGAAGGGGAGTGTGTGGTGGGAGTGTGTCGAAAAGGAAGGGGGTGCCACTAAATTTGGAGGCTAGGAAAATGGGGAGCGTCTTGTTGGAGAAGAAGAAAGAGAAATCAAAGAGAGCGGAAGGGAGTATGCCGGTAAAATAAAAGGAAGTGGGGGAGTGGATGGTGTTTAGAAAGGAGCATTTTGAGAATATTATTATATAAAAAAGGGGAGGGGAGTATGTTAAGCAATCCCCTTATACCATTATTGTATTTTTGCTAGACTTTATTTTTTATTAAAAAATTAGGGAGTAAAAAAATTTATGCATTTCAAGATCTTGGTATTAATAAGTTTTAATAAAAAGATATTTTTAATACAAATATTGTAATTTGCTTTACTCATAAAGAATATGGTTAATTTTTGCTAAACTTCCTAACAAAAAATTAATAAATTAAGTTTACTATGGGTTGTAATAATTTTAGCTAATTTTAAACTAAGTCTCTATAATTTTTTTTATTGTAAGCATCTATAATTTCATAGATTAAAATCTTTGTACTTTTCTTATCAAAGAAAAAAGAAATCCTAAGCAGGGTGGAATGATTCTATACCCAGCTTAACTGGTCCTATTAATTAAAATGTTCTTCACCACATAGAAAGCCCCATCAATTTTCAAAAGAAACTCACTTTGTTTCTCTCTTGGTGCCAAGTTTGTTTTAATCCGAGAAAGTGATATCATAACTTATCAACTTTGGATTTAATGACTTTGTAACAGGAAAACTCATTGATTTAAATTTGAGCCATTAATTTTAAATTCAATAACCTATGTTTCATCATATGTTTAGAATAATTTCTTAATAAAAAATATGTGTGAGGAAAAGTTAGTGTGTTTCAATGGCCTAAATTCACCAAAAATTAGTGTGTTTGAAAGGGGCATGAGCAAGGTAAAGTTAACATAATCATAGACACTTGTAATCGTCTTCTAAGGAGAGATATTTTCTGAATATGAAAAAAAATAAATTCTTTTTTACGTGGAAGTCTTATTTTAATAAATACACATACCTTTATTTATTAAATGAATGAATTCTCAAACACTTAATTGAATCAGTTCAAGGCTAATAATCTAAATAAAGTCAATAGTTGCCCTTGATTTGAATGTTATGAAAACTATCTGTCCTCTTATTTTGACTTTTCCTACCACAAAGTTATTGGGTCTAAATTCAACTTGACATAAATATTTCCACAAAAGTGCCACGTAAATACTTTCTTTGTCACATCATCACTTAAGAGATCAGGTTAATGTGGAGAGTAATGGTAGGATCAGGGTTGTAGAGGTCATTAGCAAGGCAGGCAATCGCCTTATGCTCACAATAAGAACTCCTTATTTATGATAGTTCATATGTTAAGAACTAATTTAAATTTTAGAAGATTATTTAATCACTATGCCTAACCATATTTAAAGATAGAGAGTAATTATAGTTAATTTTTCTTTCAACATGTATTTTTTTATAAACTCAAACTTTTTATATTGTAGAAATTTCTCAATTATTAGATTTAATTTGTTTACTAATTAAGTCACACATTGTTAATCTGATATAAGGAGTTATTGATAAAGTTTTAAGGGATTATAAATTAGATGATGAAGTATTTGGCTAACTACTTCTAAACAAATATATTCTCAATATAGTTATTGTTATCATTTCCTAATATTTACCTCTAAATAATTGCTATAATTTTCTTTACCAAAAGGAATAACACTACAAGAAGAAAAGTTGAAGTGATTGGCTTAATTAGTGATGTAATAGTGTTATTTAGTTGCAAAATAATGTTGCAACTAAGATGGCAATTGATAAATGGCGGTAACCAAAACCCTAGTAGCTAAGGATTTTGCGACTTCATTTCTTTCTACTAGCAAATGGCGATAGAAAAAAGTTTTCAGCAATTTCAATCTCTTTCAAAATCACCCTTTTTTTCATTTTTTTTTAAAAAAAAGAAGTAGAAATAAAATTATTTTAAAAATATTGTGTTTAAATTAATTTTTAGAAGTTTTTTATTAAAAAATAAAAAGCATACTCACGTGCTTTTAAAGAAAAGAAAATTTTAACTTGTATTTTTTTTTATAGAGACATCAATTCAAATAATAAATTTTATATAAAAATATTTTTTTAAAATTAAAAATAAAAACACTTTATCAAAAGCTAATATAATCGGACTCTTAAAAAGTCTAATCTAAGTCATGCTAAAAAGCTAAGCATTATTGACTATGTAATCTAACCATCAAGAATCATGCCCTAGTTTGCTACACATGCTAGACACCCAAATGAGGCCTATAATTAGCATGTGAGTATTCATTTGAAAGATTTGCATGTCTAGTTTCAAATGGATCAAGGATCATCAAATTTCAAAATATGAGAAAGTTATGATATTTTTTTTACCAACCCACATTTTGTCAGTCAATAGTCAATATTTAGTAAATAGTTAAATACAATGTCTTGTGACTTATGCAACTTGTTTAAAGACATTAATAAGCTTTATTTCTTAATATTCTCTATATAACTAATATTTTTAACCTTTATTATGAATGGGGTAAATATTCTATTGGTGTATTATTTGTGAGCTTATAATGTATTTTAACAAATGGACATGTGTTACATAGTGAACTTATTGAAAGAGGACAGATGTCATGAACATGTGTAGTGACCAAAGATTGTAGGCCACGGGACTCATTTTAGAAAAGTCTTACCTACATTTTTTAAAGTATACATAGAACGTACAAGTATATATAAAATAGTAACTTTAAGAGAACGAAACAAAAAAGAAAAGTTAGATTGAATTATTAAATGAATTGAGAAACCATGTGCTTTTTTCTTCAAAGCTTTTCTATCTTTTTGGTGGATCTAGAGAGTAGTGAGTGCTTTTGTCTTTTATCTCTAAGATTTTTGGATTCTTTACAATGGTGACTTAATTTTATATAACCCATTCTTAAAATTTATCACTTTATATACCTCTTTTTTGTTTTGATTCATATTTCAATTATTCTTTCGAGAAATTAAATTATTTTTGAATTATTTTAATAGCTCAAAATCTCATCTTTTTTCTCATTTCAAAATTATCAAATTTTGAATTTTAAGCTGAAAGATATAATTATAACAAAATCACTACCAAAATATAGTATAACCACAATAGTATCATAAAATTTAATATATTATATATATATATATATATATAATCTCTTAATCATAACTTAAAACCTAAATCACTTAAACTTTTAAACAAATATTATGAGTGTATACCACTTGTTTACACTCTTGTTTTAAAAATTATTTTATAAGAATAAAATTATAAATATGAAAATAATAAATAAATAAGTAAAAATAAATGTATACTTTTTGTTGCATACATAGATAGCACTACTCGAACTTTTATCTTACAACAAAGTGTCACCTCGTTACATTCAAGTCGATTAATATACCTCCTTATTCCTTCAGTATGGCAGTTGGCTCCTTCAATGCATGGCGACGAACTCTTTCTCTTCTTTTTCGATGTTACGATAAAATTAAAAAGGGAAATAATAGTTACATACTGTTTACTCACCTCTCTTTATATATTCATTATATTTTAATTATGTTATAAAATAAAATTAAAAATATTAAAAATATAAATATAACACATCTCAATTAAAAATCGATGTGAAATAGCCCATGAATCCGAAGGGATCTGGATTTTTACTAAGAAATTCATTTTAAAATGATTTTAGGCAGTAGTAGACCACCTAACCCACCAAATGCATCTTGAGTGTTAGTTTTTTGACCTTGTAACTATCTAATAAACAATTACTTGGAGTCTTGAACTTGAACTTCTCCGTTTGTGGACGTGTAAAAAATAAATAAATGTGAATTTTCAATTTACAAAGAGATGGATAGAAAAATAAATTTGATAGAAAGGTGACAGATATGTTATTATTAATTACTTGACTAAACATGTAACAACTCCCTTTTTAGTGGGTTTTATTGAGACCCACATAATAATTTTAGTGTTGGTGCAAAAAATTTTTAAATCTAAATCATGCAATATTAGAATGTGCTTTTTTTTTTTTTAAAATGTATTAAAGGTATTTTTTAGAAAGCTAATTTATTTGGAAACATCAATATCATGCTAATTTCTTTTTTCTTTAAATAGATTTGTAATGTTTTTCTCATGTTATGACATTTTTTTAAGACTACATTTCTTTCCATCACATGCTGTATAACTCAAGTCTTCTATCTTATTTTTTTTATCAATAAATAAATGGTATCCGAATCATCATGTGAATTACATTAGAACCCACTCAACAATGGAATAAAATTAACTGTTTATTTATTTTTTTCTCTTTATTTTATTAATTGTGATTTATTTTTGAGATTATAAAATAATATTAAATTTTATCTTCTTAAATAAATAGTCTTTTTATATTATAAGACAATGATATTTATTTATTAATTATTATTATTATTTTAAATATGATATAAATTAAATTGTCTTAATTTATTATATAATTTTAAATTATATATATATATATATATATATATATATATAATGACAACATATAAGAGGTTTAAAATTTGATTATCTCGTACGACTAAAATCTTATGCATATACTTCAATTCTTACCTTGAATTTTTTTTTTCTTTTTATATATGGGTGAACTCTTCTTAAATCTTATATATATAACTTCTATCTTGTTTAAGGATAAGTTTTTAATAAATAAAGCTTGATATTCATGATAATAAAATGTGAAAATAACTCTTTTTTTTTTTTTTTGTGCTAGAGAGAATGAACCCAAACTTCTTTAATACCATTCTAACTTCTCATTGCTAATCTACAATTAATGGCGTATTCTATGTTTATTTTATTTTTTATATAAACTTAGAATGATTTTTTCGAGGAAAAATAAAAAAGTAAATATAAACATTTTCTTCCATCGAGGGAGGAATGCACAAGAGAGGTCACGTGCGCAGACATGATGCCACAAGTGCTTTCCTCCGAGGGCTAGCGAAGCGAACGAAGGCAGAAGAAGCAAAATTGCAGCTTAACGGCCAGACCGAAAAAAGCTGGCTCATTATAACACACACAAACAAACAGCGACAGGGTATGCTCACATAGTAAGTATCGCCCCTTACCCTCCACATCTCCCCTTTTTCTTCACTCTTTTTCTAACTCTGAACAAAACCCCAGCACTAGCAAACAACCAAACCTTAACTGACGATCTCCACGATGCTCCTTCATTTCCATCTCATTGCTTAAGAATCCTCTCCTCTTTCTCACCCTTTTCCATTTTAGCCTCCATTCCCCTCTCGGATTGGAGATCGCTCTCAGTCTCTCTCTTGCCCTGGTCGAGGGATCTCCAGCTTATTCGGTATTTTTCGATGAAACTTGAGATTTAAAGCTTCATTTCCTCTAGAAGTGGAAAAAAAAAAGTAGTCTTTTTTTATTTTTGTTATCTGGGTTTTTCTCTTTCTTATTGTCTGTTGTTTCAGCTTGATGCGTACCCAATCTGCTTTCCGGAACTTGTTTTTGTTCCTGCAATTTGTGAATGTTTTGATGAATTAGTAATTTGGGTTTATGTTCAATGTTGCTTTAAGGTTGTGAAAATGGAGCTTAGCTAAGTAAGTGGATTAAATGGATATATTGATTGATAGCTCAGTTTAGGAAATTCTTACTTCTACTTTCCCATTACAATTTTGGTTACTTTGACCCTTTCTTCTGTATGAGCAATGGGTCTTTATGACGTTTCTAGTGTCTATTAACATTATTCTATCGGGGGTTTTCTCTTTTTTGCTTTTTTTATGCATAGGTTGTGGATTCTAAAGTTGAAATTGGGGATCTAGTTGAAGAATTCTGCTGAGGAGTAAAATCAAGTTAATCATTGGATAGGGAGAATGGCTTCTGTATCTCATACCCCAGTTGGACTTGGCGGAACATCGGCTTCAGATTTTCTTCGGAGTTCAACTAATGGTGTCAGTGGTTTCCCTTTGAAAGCCTTGGGAAGAGCTAGATTAGGTTTGGAAAGAAGGGATTTTACAGTTGCTGCCAGGCTGAGAAAAGTGAAGAAGCGCGAGCATCCCTGGCCTGATAATCCTAATCTAACTCATTTTACATCTTTCCAGCCACTGAAAGAGAAGCCAAAGCCGGTCATTTTGCATTTTGAAAGACCACTTGTCGAGCTAGAAAAGAAGATCAGCGATGTAATTTCTAATTCACTGGTTGCTTTGAAAATTTTAATTACAATTTCTCGTAAAAGTCTGCTTATAAGGATATGCTATATTTGTTTGAAAACAGGTGCGGAAGATGGCAAATGAAACTGGTCTGGACTTCAGTGATCAGATTACATCACTAGAGAATAAGTACCAACAGGTTTGTTTGTAACATTCATCGTTACTGAAGAAACAAAATAATTTGAATTTGCTGAGAGTTTTCAACCTTATATAAAAATGCAATTTTACTGATGATTGCTTGATCATATTACCTGCCAAATCCTCTCTTTCTCCTCCCCTTTCTTCTCTGCTCTTTGGTTGTCAGCTGCAACAATGAAGGAAGCAATTATAACCTTGAGCTCTAAATAATTATACATTATTTTTATTCATTTGGAAAACTCCTTGTTGATTATTCTATGTTACCGTTTGCTTCTTACTTGAAATTGTGGTTTAACTGTTTAAACAATGAGATTTGCATTCTTCCCCTTTTTCATTTAAATTTATAAAGCAATTTTTAGTTGTATTATATGAAGGGAATTCAGTGGCTTTTCTTTATATTTGTGCAACAATCAGCTAAACTCTCATACTCTCTATCCGCTCTCCTCACTGTTCATTTGTTATTTCAGGCTTTAAAGTATTTATATACGCATCTGACTCCAATACAGCGGGTCTATATTGCACGGCATCCTAACAGACCTACTTTTCTTGACCATATCTTCAACATAACTGAAAAGGTCTGCAAAACTTGTTTATCTTAGTCACTGCACGTTTATTTATTTATTTTTATTTTTGATTCTGTGACTTATTTTTGTTGAATCACTTAGGCTAGTCTAATTCTCATAATTTTGCTTATTGCAGTTTGTGGAACTTCATGGTGATCGGGCGGGTTATGATGATCCTGCTATTGTTACTGGTATAGGGACCATAGACGGTAGAAGATACATGTTCATGGGTCACCAAAAGGGTAGAAACACAAAGGAAAACATTAAGCGTAACTTTGGAATGCCTACTCCTCATGGGTATGCCCAGAACTTAGAACATTTGAATTTTTAATGTTGCATTATGTAGAGGTTGACTAGATTTAATATGGTATAGGGACTCTGTTGTTCATGTTTCATGACTAAATTTAGGGACTTTCAATTTTCTTTGTAGCTGAAGCTAATGGTAAATCTTCAATTAAAACAGTTACAGGAAGGCTCTCCGCATGATGCGATATGCAGATCATCATGGATTCCCCATAGTTACTTTCATTGACACACCTGGGGCATATGCTGACCTTAAATCTGAGGAACTAGGCCAAGTATGTGGATAATTATGCTCTAAGATTCTGGATTAAATGTCCTTTTTTAGTTGGTTGTCCTAGAATTGATTTCTTTACATGCATGTAGGGTGAAGCCATTGCTCACAATTTGAGGGAAATGTTTGGTCTGAAAGTGCCAGTTATTTCTATTGTCATTGGAGAAGGTGGTTCTGGTGGTGCCCTTGCCATTGGCTGTGCTAACAAGTTACTTATGCTTGAAAATGCAGTTTTCTATGTTGCCAGGTGATTAAATTTTATCTGCTCTCATTGCAAATTTCAAAATTTCCCATAGTTCTTTCAGTTATGTCCATCTTCTTTTCTAGAGAATGCTAGATGGATAAAGAAGAGGAATTTTGTCATTATATGCTATTTTCACAACTTATCTGTAGTTGAAAGTTACTCTTACCTCATATTCATATTATCATGGATCTATTAGTCCAAGGTTTGTTGAACCCTATTTTATTATATTCAGTTGCCGATCATATGAATGTTGAACCTCATATTCACAAGATAATGTTAAAAAAGATAGTCAAGCTACTTGTTTTTAATGTCAGTTGCCCTTCTGGGGGCAATTAAGTGTGCTATGTGCTTCAGCTGACCGTTGGTTTTGTGAAATTTGTATGCTGTAGAAGATTATCATTTAGTGTTGAATTAGCTAATTTTATGTCAGATATAAATGGTCTCTTCTATCTATGTATGTAGTTAGGTTTTGTTTTTATTCATCTTTTTTATACATTAGTACTTACTTCTGCTATTGCTTATATATGTATATTATAAGAAGTTTGTATTCTGATCTGTTTGCTGGTTTGGTCCCATTTTTGTCATGGTTTAGTCCAGAAGCATGTGCAGCAATCTTGTGGAAGAGTGCTAAAGAAGCTCCAAAGGTTCATACTATGCTAATGCTTGACCCTGTCATCTTGTATATAATATATCTATGTTTATATTGCTCATTCTAATTATTAATTTTTTTAATCATTTATGTCCTTTATAGGCTGCTAGGAAACTGAAGATTACAGCATCAGCATTGTACAGATTGCAAGTTTCAGATGGTGTTATCCCTGTAATAATCCTGTTAATTATGTCTTATGCATTTATTTATTATTATTTTTTTTTCCTTTTTGTTGTATGGAATCTACCAGTTCCAAATAGTTCGATATCCCAATAGTGGCAACTTCTCAAATATCAATATTATTTTCAACTTATGAATTTTGAACCCTAAACTCCTTAACATTTGATGAGCTAGAAAATTGTTCATTGTTGGGCATTATTGGACCTAGTAACTCTAAGCTTCAATTTTCTCTCTTTTTTATTTCTTTTTCTTTTGGCATTATTCTCTATATTAATTAAGTTGATTTGTTTTTTTATTCTTCTTTTCCATAGGAGCCACTTGGTGGTGCACATGCAAATCCCTCTTGGACCTCGCAACAGATAAAATCTGCAATCAATAAAGCCATGGATGTAAGTTTTGGTGCAGCTAATTTTATACTGAAAGCAAATGTATTGAAACAGGTAATAATTCTTTGACTTCCCTGTTTTATAGGAGCTTGAGGCAATGGAAACAGAAGACCTCCTAAGGCACCGCATGATGAAGTTCCGCAAATTGGGTGGCTTCCAAGAAGGTGTTCCTGTAGATCCTAAGAAGATGGTCAACATGAAGAAGAGAGATCTACCTGCTGCTAAGAAAATTCCAGCTGTTAAAACAGAGAGAGAGAAGCAGAAAATTTTGAATGTGAAGGAATCCTCCATCAAAGCTCCAAAATCAGATCTTAATGTGAGGATACAGCAGTTGAAAAAAGAAGTTGACAAAGAGTACTTTGAGGCAGTTAAAGCCATTGGCTTGTCAGACAGGTTGGAGAAGTTACGGGAGGAATTTTCAAAAGCAAATTCGCAGGACCAACTTGTTGATCCAGCTCTGAAGGATAAGATGGAAAAGCTATCTGAGGAGATCAACCAAGGTGTG
Source organism: Bauhinia variegata (assembly GCA_022379115.2). Taxonomy (NCBI): domain Eukaryota; kingdom Viridiplantae; phylum Streptophyta; class Magnoliopsida; order Fabales; family Fabaceae; genus Bauhinia; species Bauhinia variegata. Next base: position 2,717,402 of record CM039427.1, on the reverse strand, counting down.
TCAGCAGCTCCCAATTATGGAAGGCTGCAGGATAAGCTTCACAAGTTGAAAGAATTATCAAAAGCCAAGTTTCTGTCAGAAAAGGAAAAGCGTGCTGCTAACCTGAAGCAAGAGTTTGAGGCAAAGTTTGAAGACGTCATTAATAACCCAAGTATCAAGAAGAAATACGAGGCATTAAAAGCAGAAATTGCTGGTTCTGGTGTGTCCTCTATTAGTGATTTGGATGCTGAATTGAAGAATAAAGTCATTGAATTTGAAAAAGAAGTAGAGCTTCATTTAGCTGATGCTGTGAAGTCTGCAGGCTTAGATGTTGACATTATAAAAGCAAAGGTGCCGGGCAGTGTTAAGGAGTCACTGTCAGAATTGAACAAAGAAATAAATGAGGAAATTGAAACCGTGCTGAAGTCATCAGATCTGAAGAGCTTGATAGAACTTTTGAGAATAGAGGTTGCTAAGGCAGGACAAACGCCCGACTTGAAATCGAAAAATAGAATTGCTGCTTTGGAGCAGCAAATTAAGCGGAGCCTTGAAGAGGCTATTGATTCTTCCAGCTTAAAACAGAAGTATGAGAATGTAGCATCTAAAATTCCCAACAATGCTGTGTCTTCTGGGGACTCAGATGGAAGTCTAAACAAGAAAGATGAACTGAGAGTGGAGGTTGGCGCAAATCGCATCTTTACTTAATGTGAGTGCATCATATCTTATTCCTCTAGATATTTTCTTGTTCCTGTCTGTTCAGAACTCTTCAGGCATTCAACATACTTTTCCACCGAAAGAGTTTACCGTTAAAGGTGGTATTTCCCGTTACCCTTTTGAGAGAGAATTTTAATTCACTTCTTTTTTATGTCAAATTGGATGAACACCATGTTTGGCCATCCTCAAAGTTCAAATGTACATCATAACTTGCTGAAGAGTGAAGAGAAAAGTTTTAACGTGAGTTCCATGCTTGTAGATTAGGGAAAAGCTGCTTACACACCCATTGACGTTTTAGTTATTTTGCAGTGATAAAACTGTCAAAAAAAAAGTAAGAGAGATGAAAAACAAAGGTGTAAAAGTTGGTGTGTATAAATGATTGTTCACATAGCACAACAGCATAGGTTAAGAAGTGTTGCAGTGAATAAATGAGACTGTTTTTTAATAAGTTTAATGATATGGCGATTTCCTTTATCCTCCATTGGCCCTTAATTACATTGTATGATGATTTCTCTTTCTAACCAGTTTGCTGCTCATATGGTGCTGGCTTCAGATAAGTGGAATATTATGAATGGAACGTTGGGAACTGCGCCACGGATAACCTATTAATGCCCCATTTGTTGGTATCCTGTTTAGCGTGATAGCAATCTTTTTTGAAGAGAAGGTTTAGATTGGAATGCAGTATAACCAAAAACTTGAAGGAATAATAAAGGAAAAACCATTTTGTATTTGTTGTTTTTGAGCCAGAATGTTCTTGTTAAGTTAGAATGACTTGTTTTTCTGCATCTGTTTTCCTTTCTGTTTTGTTTGGTTATATGTTTCTGAAGCAAGGAATGTCTCTATTAATACATTAGAAGAACATTGTATAGATTGTGAGTTTCAGAGAACTCAATAATATGAATTTTATGGTATTTTTAATGACTTCCTGCACTTAAAATGCTATCCCGCTTTCAATCTGCAATTTTGTTTTCTGTTATATCAGCAGATTTTAGAGGGACCTTCTCATTGCTATTTCAGTTCACATGATGAAACCTTTTTTCTTTTTCTTTTTCTTTTTTTTTTTTTATAAAATAATTCTTTTTAAATTTAAATGTTCAGTTTATCAGTGCTAAACTTTTGATGACGTGGCTTTTTCTTTTCAGGAGTGGATGTTTTTAAGTGACGTGGATTAGACAGGGTTTATTGAGTCAGTTTAATCTTTCTCCCTTCCAAAATTCTTATATGTGAAATTTCTCTCTTTCAAAATGACAACCGACCGAGTAGTTCACGTAATGGACAATGTCTTCCATGGGAACTACCGACCAAATTCATAATTGGAAAAATCCAAAACTCTTTACTTTAAAAAGGTAGATTTTTGTCGACCCAATTTGCAGCTCCATTCAATGTACACAATATAATATAATCTTTTAAGGGGTATTTGGTACAAGAAAGGGTTTTTACTTTCTTTGGAAACCCAACAAGTTAGATACTCATATTTGATAGAAGATAAATTTTTTTTATCAAGAAACTTACTTCGTTGGGAATTACAATTGTAAAGATTTTTTTTTTTTTTTAATTCTCACCTTAATAAGTGGGTATACTTATTTTATTGGAAAAGTAAATTTTTTTAAAAAATTTATAACAAAATTGCCTTTGGTCTACTCTTATCAATTATTGGAAAAAGTTAGTTAACAACCAAATATATGATTAAATTTATCTAGTCAAACTACTTAAAATCAAATACCCCATTGAAAAAAAAAAAAAAAAACTAGTCCTAAAACTTTGTAAAAGGTCTTATATCAGAAAATATTTAAAGAGTCTTATAATATGAAAGAGAGAGAGTAGTAAGTCCAACAAAGGTTTTTTTTTATGATATTTAGGGTAGACACATTCTCAAATAATATATACAAATACAAATGGACTGTTTTAAATATATAATTTTAAAGAGATATATTATAAGTATATAAATAATTTTATACTTATTTTTACACAATTTTTTTTTAATATTTTTTTACTTTTCTATTTACAATTTTATTCTTACACTCATTACAAAATAAAGAATATAGGGGATTGCCAGACAAGTGAATGTGCAACAAACATTTCCTTTTTCTATGGATGTCCATCTAACAAAACTTTGTTTTGATTTTATTCTTTCTAGTAAAGATATGTTATTATGAAATTACCTCAAAATGTAAGATAAAAATATTTGTGGGTCTTATTCAAGAAAAAGAAAAAATTATTTTTTGTCTTAAAACTTATCAATTATAATAAATTAATTCTTTATACTTTAATTTTGTTAATTTAGTTTTTAATACTTTAAAATCATACAAATTGATCTTTTAACCTATTTTTGTAATGAACCATCAACCAAAATTGCTGACGTAGAACTTCTTTTTTGCGTATGTACTACTATTAAGTGCTTATTAATTCAAAATTGTTACGCATTAATACTAGTAAACAATTAAGAGTATATATGGATAAAAAAGTTTTACATCACTGTTTTATGTTAACGGTTTGAGATTGAAGGATGTATTTGTCATGATTTTTAAAAATTTATTGACATTGACAAACACTTACGTGGTCTGTTACAAAGACAAAAATATCAATTTATTATAATTTTAAAATATTGATAAATAAATTAACAAAATTAAAGTGTAAAAAATTAATTTATTAGAGTGAATAAGTATTAATGACTAAAAGAGTTTTTCTTAAAAAAACATTAATTCATAATATTGTATTTATCTTAAATTAAGCAGCTATCTACAAAATAATCATATTATTAGAATTTTACCTTAATGATTATGATTATATAAGTTAAGACTAACATCTAAATATCTATAACTAAAATTCAAACAAAAAAAAATAAAAATAAATGTACCTATACCTAAATTAAATGAAGTTTCCATCGTACAAAATTTTCTTTTCATTGTTATTAGATTACTTTCAATTTACATTATTTTCGTAAAAGATTCAAAATAAACGTGATTTGTTGATTTTTTTTTTAAGAGAGAAATTAAACTTAATTCTTTATTATTAATTGCGAAATTAGGCCTCAGATCGCTCCATCATACGTAGCAGTGGCACACGCTGACTCATAACGTCCAAGCAAAGACAGCGATAAAACCCCAAGTTTAAAAAAAAAAAAAATTAAAAAACGATAATTTTCATTTCTTTGTCCTTACTCTTTTCTTCTTCACCAAATTCCCAAACCAAATTGAAGATAATTTCTAGGGTTTTAATTTTGCTTATTCTGCAGAGAAAATTAATAGCTTTTGGGTAAATTGATCATGGAAGGAGCCAGCAATGGAGGATTGTTGTACCATGAGGTACAAGAGTCGAAGCTTTGCGCTATGCATTGCGTGAACACCGTTCTTCAGGGACCCTTCTTCTCTGAATTCGATTTGGCCGCACTCGCTTCCGATCTAGATCGCAAGGAGCGACAGATGATGCTTCAGGGCAATGTTTCCTCTGGCGATTTTCTCTCCGAGGAGTCCCATAATGTGTCCTTGGATGGTGATTTCAGTATCCAGGTTGGTTCCATTTTATTTCTCTCCTTGTTTAAATTAAAAATGGGTGCTTTTCTCTTCAGTTGCTCAGAATATAAATGGAAAGAATAAGACATAAATTTCTGAGTCAACATTGTCTTTAACAAAGGGTAATTTTCGTTTGTATTTGCCTATGCATGCCATCTTGGGAACTTAAAGCCAAATTGTATCCTGTTTTTTGATAAAACTGAAAATTTAGGCTGAAATGTGAGGTTTGGAAGGGTGGAAGTACATATATTCACTCAAAGGGATGGGTCCAGCAGTGATTTTATCATGAGAATGTGCTGTCTACTGGTAGTCATGTTTGTGTGGATTATGTCAAGATGCTATGTTTATCTTTCTTTTATGGTAGTTGCTTTGAGGTATTTCCTAATTACTTTAACGTAGAAAACCAAGGATAATTCTGGAAATTTCTTTAGCACAATCAAAATGTAATGATAACAGTGTCATACTATTGTGGTATAGCTTCTTAAGTCTTCATTTTTGATGCTCTATTGGCATATATGCTTGTTCACTGATTTGGGCTCACCCATATTATCAATTTCTTTCTTTTTTCCTTTCTTCTTTCAGTACAACCTTTCTTATTGTTGCTTATGAAAATCTATCTTGAATAAAACTAGAATTGGCATAGTAAAACTCTGTGCTTCATAAGGATCCATTTTTTTCAATAAAGGGGAAAAACTGAAACTTTGGGAAGAAGGAATAGTGGAAGAAGGAATAGTGGCGTGTTTGTAGTAGTTACTGCCTCAAAATCCAAATTTGGCATTCGAGGCATAAGTTACCCTCAGACTTGTACCTTGGACACCAGAGTTTGGCGTTTCATGGCAATTTGATCCAAATTCAAACATACATTACCTGGTTTTGACATCTAGTGCTCAATCTACACACTGTTCTGGAAGTGTAATGGATTTATCCTATGTATTACAAGTATAGTTTGACTGATAATATTAAGTGCAACACATAGTGATCCAATTGTGGATTAAGCTTCTTTCTTAAGTGCAACACATGGTCCAAAAACCTTTATGATGATTAAACTTGTGCTATCAATGATCTATTTTTGCTTAGGGTAAGTGCAAAGTTGTGCATTTCAGTCTTTGTTCTTCTGCAATTTTCTGTGCAGATGGAATACCAATGGATCAATATTGGTTATGATTTGTGTATCTCTGGGTTAAGTGTATTTAAGAATCCATAGTGTTCTTGTGATGATATAATATTATACACGAAAAATGATACATAGGAAGCTTAAGGCAATTAGGCATAGGTACACTGAGTTGAGCCAAAGAGCTTTATTAGTTGGGTTGGCCAGTATGTAAAGGTCTGGGCAGAGAAGTGGTATTGAGCTGGTCTGATGACTCAGTCGTTTTATGTGTATCAACTTAATTTAAACTCTTTTTTTTTTTTTTTTTTTTTGTTTTATAAACTGAAATTAATGATGGACAAAGACAAGGAACTTTACTAGATTGAAGCATTTTTGCGTTGGTAAATCTGATAGTTCACATTTCTATTATCATGATGCCCCACTATCACATCAGCTAGACCCAGTTATCTATACTTCTTTGTCTGATTTTTTGTTTGGGTTTAACCCCCCTTAATCTTGTTTTTATTTATAACAGAATAGAAATAACCAATATTGTTTTAACTACTGACTGTTAATTACTTCTCTAATTCACTAGTTCATGTTCCCTTCCACCTTTCCATGTGAATCTTTTAATTAACTCAAATGGATAAATAATTACAGGCTATCTATTTTCTCTTTCTGCATCATCTAAAAAATTATTGGGCATATCTATTCTATAAATCTTCTATCCAAATTAAAAAGATAGAAAAAGGAAGCAAAGTGGCATAGCATGCCTAGGTGTTATTGATCCCTATAGAAACAAAATAAACTGTAAAGGGATTTATGGAAGTTTATGGAATTAAGAATGTATTGCAGTGTAATGTCAGTAGTATCATATATGTGTGATCAAACAGTTGCAGTGTCAGTATGAATGCAGTTACAGATTTACCTTGTGAGCCTTTCTGTTAATACATTTGGATTTCACTCTTTCTTCCTCTCTACCATTTCGCCTTTCCCTTAGTTTTCTTCACAAAATCTTTACCAATTTTTCCATGCTTGCAGTGTCTTCTATTTAAAAGTGAAAAAAATACATAGAAGAAGATATCTGTTTCACTTTGTTTGTATTAATTTAGTACAGTTTGATATTGGATTTTCCATAATCTGTTCATGGAATAAGCCATTCATATTGACATAATTGGTTGAATCTGTAAGTTGAAGCAGTGTCAGGCCAGCTGAACTGAATTGCATCCTTATCAATTCTAAATGCCTTTCTTTTGGGGAAAGGGGGACAGGCCAAGGGAGGGAGGAATTTTGAATGTTCTCTTACAAGATAGGGTTTGCTGTAGGAAAAGGTCTTTGATTTGTTGGTTTACACTCTGATGCAACCAATCTTTTGCCTTTAAATCACCTTCCTAATTAATCTTAAATACATGAACAAGCCAATTCTTGGAAAATTAGGTGGATCTTCAGACATGAATTTTCTTCATCGAACAATTCTTTTTAATTTTCTTCTGCTTATATTATTTACTTACCTGGTTGTTTTAAATTCATTAATCTTAAGTAGTTCTTAATCTTTCAATACATCTCTTGAAGTTGAACTGTTTTCTCTCTGAAATTACTTGGTTGGCTTACCTTTCCTGTTGGATTGGGAAAGTCGTGTAGGTAAAAAGGGTTATCTTTGTTTGCTAAAATTTCATATTTTCTTGATCAAATCATGAGCTTACTTCATGTTTTTTCTAGTGCGTTATTTGACATGCAATTATACTACCTAATAAATTGTGCATGGCCTTTCTTACAGGTTTTACAGAAGGCGTTGGAGGTGTGGGATCTGCAAGTTATCCCCCTGGACTCTCCAGTTGCTGAACCTGCTCAGATCGATCCTGAGCTTGAGAATGCTTTTATTTGTCACTTGCAAGACCACTGGTTTTGCATTCGCAAAGTGAACGGTGAGTGGTATAATTTTGATAGTCTCTATGCAGCGCCGCAGCACCTTTCCAAATTCTACCTCTCAGCCTATCTTGACTCCTTGAAAGGCTTTGGATGGAGCATATTTCTGGTGAGAGGAAATTTTCCCAAAGAGTTTCCCATATTGTCGTCCGAAGCTTATAATGGTTTTGGTCAGTGGCTGTCACCTGAAGATGCTGAGAGAATAACTAAATCCTGCGACAACTCAATACAGGCTCCGCACCGGAGAATCAACGACCCCCAACAAAATTATGATCCATTTCTTTCATATGGCGAGGCAGAAATGCTTTCGGACATGGAAGATGAGGATCTGAAGGCTGCCATAGCAGCTAGCCTCATGGAGTCTTCTCCAGCCGTGGCCAATGCTCATCCCACTACTCCTCAAAATGATAATCAAAATGGCGAACAAGTGGCAAGCACTGTAGTGGGTAATCCTCTGAATGACCAAAACAAAAAAGAAGTAACCTTTTCTGCAGGTGATGCCTCTCCAAGTAATCAAAACGACAAAGAAGTGGCTTCTGCTGCAGATGCTGGTACCTCTCAAAATGATCAAAACGACAGAGAAGTGGCCTCTGCTTCAGGTGGTAGCCCTCAAGATGAAAACCAGAATAGCAAAGAAAAAACTGTTTAAGAGTGTCTTCTTTATTCTTCCAAATTTATTTTCACCATTGAGGACAACAGTCCCTAACAGTTTAGGTTGTTGAAACTGTTTAAGTCATGGTGTTGTTCGATATACGCGTTCTCAAGTCTAATTGCTGCTTGTATAAACTGTAAGGAAACAACTTCGGCTTTTCCATCTAAACTATGATAGTTGGCAGGTTTTGACGATATGTTATGTACTCTTCTATTCTTAACTTTGTTCTAGAACCTCACGCTAGTACAAGCACACTCACGACAATATGTTATGAAATTAATACTTGGCCAAATGACTACAATGATCATATTTGGACGCTAAAATATGAAATATTTTTATGTTCTGAAACTATGAAGTCTAACTCATTGGTGATGCGGTGATGTTATCTTTAACACTTGTGTTAACTTTTACACTTGAAATTAGATGAGTGTATAATCGATTATCAATCATTTGATCAATATAAATTTATGTTGACTATGCATTTGTATGTTAATTAGATATGTATTCAATTCCATCAGATCTTGATTTTTTCCTTGGCTTCTAGGTTGAAATTTGTTGAAATCTTTAGTAATTATCCCTCTAACTTTGACAAAAAAATGAAATGGAATTTTCACACTTGTAAACCAAGTAAATAAAATCTATAATGATTGTGATGACACCATAAAATCTTTAAGATGAAACTTTTCATAAGCATGTGGGAATATTTTGAAAAAAAATAAAAGTATATAAGTTAAATCATGTTATTGTTCATAAAAATAATACTTTTTTAAGAGCTAAAAATAATTACTTTTAACGTCAGGTTTTGTTTTTATACCTCAAAAACATACATTTTTATTTTTAATCCAAACTGGCTTTAGATTTTGCAAAAAAATTTCAGAACTGTGAAAGAAAAGGAAGAACAATAACAGAGAAGAGAGAGAGAGATAGAGAGAGTAAGAGAAGGGGAGACACACTATGTTGAGAGAGGGGTTGGGTTCAAACCCGAGAGAATGAGAAAGCCAACGCCTTCAAGCGCCAGGAAAAGGCTCCGACCATTGAGCCAATCTCAATTCCCTGTCACATCTGTGACTTAAGAGCCTAACATAACATAAACATAACAGTCAAACATCTCCCCTGCAACATATATCACTCAACAAAATCTTACTGATGACCACTCCTGCTGATTCAAGAGCATGCAATTTCTTTCAGGGAAAAAAAATGGGAAAATAAGCTTAACATTATTTATTCCTTTATGTTTCTTCCAGATCTCTTTTTTTCCTTATTACAAATTATATATATATATATATATATATATATATATATATATATATATATATATATATATATATATATATATATATATAAGACACTGCTTGAAGAAGATACAGATGAACAAAGGAAGAACAAAGACATTTTCATGATCATGAACACAGAAATATCTATAGGGGATAATAGCTGTTCCCCTTTTACATGTTTTCTTCTCATTCCCCAGCATGAGAATCAAAAGCAACTTTTAATAACAACAAAAGTATCAACAAATTCTACCAAAGAAAAAAGGATCAGCAGTTTAATCATATACCTTAAAGTGTTAATTTTCCTTCCAAATCATACAATTCACAACCCTGTCACAAAAGATAGGCCATTACTTGCAACACAAGCAAAGCCACATAGAAATTTCCTGTGTTGCTAAGAGGATTGTAGTTTTCTAACCAAAGAATCTCCTCATGACAATTCACTATTTCCCTAGCAAACTCAAACTTGTTTCTCCTGAAGTTAATTATAAAACCAAAGGTTATATATATATATATATTATCTTTTAATTTATTTACATCACTATTTCACATGTGGATCTGTACCTATAAAACCATTAACTCCTCAATTGCTGCTGATAGAACATGTTTTCCCAGTTGTACTCCTGTACCGCAAAATCAAAGTTACATCAATTTTTGCACAGTAAAATATTTTAATTTAGAGACCAAATTAGAACTTTATAACACAATGATTCTGTTTCTATTTCTAAAAAATTTCCAAGCTAGCAATGGTGTTTCAATATTAAAAAAAGAAATTCAAAGCATTTCAGAGATCCTCAATCTAATGGGCCGTCAAGTGCTATAATATCACTGAAGTTGACCATCAATGCAAAGGATCTAAATAATAATATACATAGTTCATAAGCTAAACAGCAGATAGGAAGGCAGCAAAAAGATAAAACAAAATAAAAGGATACATGATTTCAAATGCTGCAAAATTTTGATGGAGGCCAAAGAACAGGAACAAATAACGAGCATAGAAAAAGAAGAACTTCTCAACCTTTTGCTTGGAATGATTTTCTCTACATAAAAAAATTCATACAGTGAAAGCAAAAGGAGGCAAACCTGGGTGTCAAATCCTTTTTGCAACATTTTCATGGAAGCAAGCCATTCAAGATTTTCCAGATTTTATATGCTATAGTTTAAACTACATTAGAAGCTTTTCACATAAACTGAGTACAGCATATTGGGAAGCAATCTCCTCACATCAGATTCTACAACAAAATAGACATAGATGGTTCATTTTCTTCTCATTTTCTGTTTCTTCTTTTCGAGGTAGAATTCCCATAAGTGTTTATAGTACTTTTAACATTCTAAGTCAAAATGATTTGGTAAAATGTGTACACATAACCAAAGTTATTATATAACAAATAATTCCATAGATAGGCATACAAAAGTACGGAGATTAACTGCAGCAATCTTACTTATTCATCCTTCAATAGTGACTAAGTTAACAGACCAGAAAAGTTGACTATGTGACAATATGATGTGATGACGTGCAGAACAAAGCCCAAACACGGCTGCATTTTACACATCATAATTGAAGAATATGGGAAAGGTTGGTAACTTACATTTCTGCATTTCAATCAACAGGTCAAGAACTCTCACCAAAAATCTTCTCCTTTGGCTGGTAGATTATACTGTCAAACATATCCTTGAGTTTCTCAAGCTGAACCATCTTATCTAAAACTTTATCCTCTTGAGCAACTACAGAACTCTTCTGCTTGTCATTCTCGTTTTTCCTGGCAGAGAAAACCCGTTCTGATATCCTATCCTTTTCTGCCTGCGTGGTGAATTTGGACCATTCATCAGTATTCTTTGTTATCAGATGATACGTATAGACCACTTTCTTTTGGCCAAGTCTATAAGCTCGGCTTATAGCTTGTCTTTCCACCGAAGGATTCCACACAACATCAAGCAATATAACCCTTGAAGCTCCAGTTAAATTAATGCCCTCAGAGCATGCTCTTGTTGATGCAAGTAATATTTTGGCCTTGCTGTTTGAATCATTGAAATTATGAATCAAAGACTGCCTTTGCTTTAGCTCAAGCGTACCATCCATTTGCAGCACTTCCTTACCCTCAGACCACTTGAAAAGTGAATGGAGATGATCCTTGATTAGGTTCAGTGGATCTCTGTACTGGCTGAACACAATAACTTTCTCATTAACTGCCTCACACAGTCGAATAAAATCCACCAGAAATCTTGTTTTAACGCCTTCATATGGATCTGGTTTAAGCTGTTCCCACAGATCCCTGTCTACTAGAAATTTTTCTTCTTCTGAGACGGCGCAGTGGAGGAAAAGGGATGGATGGATAGACACCAAAGCCAACCTGTGATCAAATGCAAATGCATTTTGAGAAGATTTAATTCTCTCTAGGATATCTTTCTGCCTATTACCAGGATTCAAGATCACCACACAGTCTACCAATCCAGGAAGATTTTTATGAAGTATGCTACTCTCGTGAACATGAACAAACGGAGCCATCAACAATTTCAACTCATCTATTGCCTGATCATTAGAATATCCATTCAAATCTCCACTTGTAACTTCTTTCCATCTCATCTGTTTGAGTCCTTTCTTTTCTTGGACTAATCTTTTGCTCTGGCAGAACTTTTTCAGATCTTCTGGAATTCTATCAGCAAATGATGGTTTCACAAGGCACAATATATTGTACAGTTCCAGGAAATTATTCTGGAAAGGAGTCCCTGAGAGCAGAATCCTCTTTCCAGCTTTAATTTCTGATAGAACTTTAAAAATTTGACTCTCCTTGTTTCGTGGAGTGTGGCCTTCATCAAGAACTAACAAGCCAGGAATTTCAAGCAGAACCTTCCTCATCAAATCAATTTGTTTTGCTCTCTCTGCATTGGTACTTTCTCCAGCAATCTTTTCATATAAAGTGTAGCTGATTCCCAGAATGCTTTTCTGCCGGTACCATGAAAGCAATTTCAACAAACGTATTTTATCCCTTTTCAGGCTATGGCAGCAAAACCCTATAAGTTCTTTTCCTGATAATTCAGGATTGCTCACATTGTGGAAAGGAATCCTTTTATCCCATTTTCGGAACTCATCTTCCCAAGTAAGCAGTACACTGGCAGGAGCAATAATAACAGGATGGCAGAGTGGAAATAATTCCAAATATGACTTGAGAAACTCAATTGTTAGACGTGTCTTTCCAGTTCCTGGGGCATGATTGATAATGCATCCACCTGGCCTATTTGGATCAGCACTCTTCAACTTGTGAAGCTCAGTGGTTCCAGTCAAATTTTTCCAAATAAACTCGAAACCTTCCTGTTGATGAGGATGCAAATCTTCTTTTACATTAGGGATTATATCCCAAACTGTGCCTCCATTTAGATTGAAGGCAGCCTCTGAACTATCACCACAAGCTTTGAACTGAATTCCATCAGTGGATGTCATATCTGCTTCACCAGATGATTGCCGCCTGTGTCCAGATCCTGCCAGACAAAAGTTTTCCTCCTAGAACGTAAAAGACTTATGTCAGTATTTTCTATTAATGTAGTTCATAAAACATGCTTGATCTTGTCATCAGTAAAAGCAAACATAAGCTAGGATAACTCAGTCAGCAAAAGAAGCTCATAAAGTCTCCTAAGTCACAAAAGATTTAATATTGACAACAAACAAACTGTGCTTACCACTAATGGTGAGATATATCTGATCTCTATGGCAATATGCTGACAAATTTTGCAACACATTCCAATCTCCTCATCAAGAACATAATCATGACTACAATGGATAGCTGGAGTTCTTTTACATCCTCTTTCTGGTTCTTTCTCTTCCTTGCCAACCTGCAGATAATAACAGATCATATGATATACTATTACTAATAAATATTATATCTATGCTATTCCCAGATTTCTCATTCATTACTTGAGTTTTAAAATCAATACTAATTAGTCAGGGAATCCACTTTCTATAGCAAAAATAGACTGAGAACAAGCGTGGAATAATTCATCTAGTTCTTGTTAAAGCATTCAATTTTTCCAATTACATGATCTATACTTTTATAGCACTATGAAAAGATTTCAATTTTAGTCAAGTATGTGCATTTTCTGGTCTATATAAGCTTTAATACATCAATAGGGCACATAAGAAATATAAATATTATGGTAATTTAGATAATAAAAAGAAATTTACCACAGCACCAATTTCATCCAATTTAGTGACAATGTCATACTCTTCCCACAACCTATCCAAGTCCTTCTCAAACTCTGATTTTTCAACTGGTTTAGGCTTCTCTTTCCCAAAAATAAACTTCAAGGGAAGCGTCTCTTCAGATGATGGTGGCTCAGCATCAACATTAACTTCTATGTCAGATTGAATAGTTTTACTCTTACCGGCATTATGCTTGCCCAAAATACAATCAGAAAGAAGCTCAACAAGATGCAAGTCATTAGATGAACCAGTCTTCTCCTTGACTACAAACCTCCTTTCTTTTTTATCCAGTTTACCATCCTTCTTAGTCTCCTGCACTTCCTTTCCTTTATTTCTGTCTTCAACCGTCTTAAAGGCTTTTGTTGAAGGCCCCATTTCTTTCTGGTTCTTTGACATTCTAACATTGAGATGGTTATCACTGAATCTTTCTGATGTAACTGCCTTTGCTTTCTGCTTCTCTTCTGCCCTCTTTGATTCCTTTTCAGAATGCTTGGTTACACCAGAACGTGCCACATCCTTGCAAACAGATTGAACTTTCTCATTGCTTTGCCCAACACATACATCATTGCTTTCAGAATCCTCTTTTGCTTTCTTTTCTTCCTTTTCAGGTAGATTGGTAGAGCAAGCTACACCAGATTTCGCAGCAGAAATTCCTGTATCCTTGAAGACATTCTGGACTTGCTGTTCACCAGACAATACAGCAGTATTATCGCCATTATTTCGGCCAATCCCACTGCTTTCAGTCTCCATGGTGGGCATGCTTTCCCCCAAGAACTCAATATCATCAAAATATTCAAACTTGTTGGGGTGAAGCTGGCTGCTTTTCTTCTTCTCCATGCCACCAGTCCTTTTACCCACAGAATCATCATCTACACTAGCCACAGAAATCTCTTCATCACTTTCCTTGTCACTATCATCACTTTCACTCTCACCCATCCTATAATCCTCATCACTACTGTTATCATCCTCACTTTCAGAAGATATAAAAATATCATCAGAATCAGCATTAGCTTCTGAATCTGAATCTGCACTACTTTCACTGAGTTCAATAGGATTAGACTCATCAAAGCCCCAATTCTTGTCATCTGAATCAGCCTCTAACTGCTTTTGCTCAATCGGAACAGATTTATCTGAAACTGGCCCCAGTCCATCTTCTACTTCGATAAAGTTTTCACCTTTATCACCAATATCGCCATTTTCTTCAACCTCCATCTCCTTCTCACTATCATCAAGCTCAATAACTTCTATTTCCTCATCAGTTTCCCAGTACTCCATTCCTTCATCAAATTCAATCACCCCTACCGAATCAGAATCATCAATATCGTCATCTACAACCCTTTTTCCCTTGTTAAGTTCAGGTTCAACCGAATCAGAGGTCTCTTTCTCTTTATCAATGCTTTCACCCAAGAAAATCATATCATCATCTTGCAATCTCCTTCCTTTTCTTCTCCTACCCATTGAACTGGAAACCCCTTTTTCTGCAACTGATCTGCTTCTGGTACTCTCTCTGCCCCTTGAAAACGAAGAAGGTTCTGACCCAGATTTCCTTTTTTCTCTGCTTCCTCCATTTCCGTTTCCAGAACCAGAAGCACCACTGTATAGCTGCCTCTGGCGACGAGTCCTGCTTGCAACACTCGAGAAGAAATCCATGCAACAACAAAGAATTACAAAAGAGAAACGACAAGAAGTAATCGAGCTCCAATTTTTAATGGAACACACAAAGAGAAATCCAAAAATGACGGCAAGAGTGAGTTTTGCTATTGTGTCCAGAATCGAAAACGAGAAACCCAGAAAAGAGAGAGAAGGCCTGAGAGGAAAGAGACTCTGAAGAAGGTGAAAAAGCACAGGAGAAAACTTGCAGAGAAGGGTGTGAAGAGAAGAAGAGAAGACAATAAGCAATGTGAAAATGGCGAGGTGAAATGCATTGCGAGAGAAGAAGAGGAAGTTTGCTAAATACGTAAGGCGTGGCGCCAAATTGAGGACGGAAAGCAGAGAAAGAATCCAAAAGCCGTACAATTTCATCAAAAGCACCGTATCTACGTACCATATATACCACTTTTACGTGGGGCTAATGTGAGAGAAGACAAAAGGTATACTGATGGAATTCCATATCTGCCCTCGCTTGATAGTTTTAATGCCTACAGTACCCCTTTTGCATTGACCTTTGGGAATGCATAAGAAATTTGAGTTGGTGGATAAAGTGGTAAAAGGACAAGGAGAGACTAGGTATAGATGTATAGATGGGAATTCTACCATGTCTAAATCTCAAACATTTATATCGAAGCATACAAGTATGTTGATTTTTTTAATAAGAAAAAAAATATTTTTTGTCTGAATAAGAAGAAAAAATTGTACTCCATCGTCATGATGACAAGATCTCCATTTTCAGATTTTTTTTTTAAAATGCAGAATTTTATCATATTAACGGCTATTTATTGCTAAGGCTTCAAAATTGTTTCATTGTTGTTTTACAAATTCATTAATGAAACAGTTTAAAAACATTTATGTTTAAATATTTAAGGTAAGTTTAATTTATTTAAGATTTTAACATCAAAGTCAAACAAACTTAAATTTTGTTAATTTAGTCAAATATTAAAGAAATTTCTATCTATTTTTTTTTCTATCATATGATGTTTTAAGATTTTTGTTTTATTTTAAAATATATATTATTTTAAAACTTTAGAACTTTGTTAATTTTTTATTCATTTTATACTGTCATTTAATTAGTTTGTAGATAATTATTCAAAAGTTCTATCAACTAACTATAATTATTCTTAATACTTACTCATCTCTTTTTTAAACCAATTACTTCCTCCTTTCCTTTGGGTGCATTTGACACACTAAATAAGACCACATTATATAGACTTATCCAATACGATTCACTTTTTTATGATATTTGGTATACACATTGTATTAAATAGTTTTATATAATTAATTTTAGTTAATCTCACTTAATATAACTTATCATTATATTAGCAATTCGGTTTTTTTTACTCTAATTAAACTTCATTGTATTATTAAAAGTAAATATCTTTTTAATCAATCGTAACTTTTATAGATAAAATTTAATAAAAAATTAAATCATAGTTGTTATTAGTATCATTGAAAATCCTTGAGTAAGAGCACTATCACTCTTAGTGTGTCATTTCTTTGATCAATTAAAAAATAAATGTTAAAAAATTATAAATGTAATTAGTGATGCAAAAAGAAAAAAATAGTTAAAATTTCAAGACAATATCTATTGTTAATTTTCACTCTTACACCTTATCTATACATTAATAAATGAAATAATTATAATAATAGAGAGTTTAAAAGTAAAATCAAATAAGTGTAGAACGAGAAGTTCTTATTATTAATCAAGAAGAATAAATGTATACCTTTAGTCTATGTCTATGTGATTTGACTTTAAGAGAATAATAATAGAGGGAGTATTTTCTTCTTCTTCTTCTTCTTCTTATTATTATTATTATTAATTTTGTATCATTCTTATTCTTTTCTTAATTCAATTAAATAAGAGTAATTTAATTAAATTGGGCTAAATTTTACATATATTAATAATTTTTAGATACATGTACGATAATTTTAAACAATATTTGGAGTAAGAGTTTAGGATCCGTTGGAAACTGAGAATTTGGGAAGAGAGGTAGGAAAAGGATAGCAAAAGAAGAGGGTGAGAAGGCATCTGCATGACTTGCTTGCAATTATTTGTATTACGTTTAAAATAAAAATAGAGAAGTAGATTGAGAGCAAAACAGGTAGAAAAAATAACGAGTGGTGTTATATTTGTACTTATTTTTTACCCATCACTTTTTTTTTTATAAATATTTTACCTATATAATATAATTAAATAAAAATAAATGAATATACATTAAGACGTGAAAATGTACAAATAACTCTTCTCAACAAAAAAATAAAAATAAAAATGAAGAGCTTACAGTGAAATAGAGGGAACGAGCACAATACTACTTCCACAAACAAATTCATTTTTAGTAGCTTAAAAATATGGAAAAAATTATTTGTACTCTTAAAAATTTATATTTAAAGTATACATAATTTTTTAAGCATAGTATAAGAATATAACTATAAATAAAAAATTAAAAATACATGAAAAATATATAAAAAATAATTGTATAATCATGAGTGTTCCTATAATATATACTAAAGTATAGCTGAGTTTACAGACATTTATTTCATGTAAACAAATATGTGTTTGATCTTGTAATCGAGTTTTCAAAAACTTTTTTTATCTGTACTAAAAATTTGTCTTCTGCAAATTTCACTTTTTATTACCTAAATATTTATCTTTTAAAATAGTTAGGATAATATTTTACATTATTTAAACTATCGAAAAATATGTTTATTTTAGTAATTTTATTGACAAAAATAAGAAAAGGGAGCGTGGGTATTAAAATGGGAGAAAACTCATTTCCCATATTTTCACAAAATATTTCAGTCAACAAATGTTTATTTAGTTGAAAATAATAAAATTTATATCTAAAAAAATATAAATTTGAAATCTTTTTCTTAATATAAGAATTAATAAGTCCGTGGCCTACTTAAACTTTGACCGAGAGCTCAAAATTAACTTGGGGCCTTTGACGGAGATCACCTTAGAACTTAGCAACTTTTTTATTTTTTTATTTTTTAACAATGATTTAAATAATAGAGTGGCTTTACAAAAATCATCAGGCAACTCTTACAAAAGAATCAACGAGGATCCCCAAAAGAATACATTACCGTACAGGTAAGCCTAGGCATCTCCTATACAGGACACGTGCCTTAGAACAAAAAATAGGTGATCTAACATCAAGGCATTCAGCAAACTCAGACTCAGCTTGGGCAGCTATATTGTGGCTACCCCATACTACACCATTAAACTCCAAACCATTCCTACTTTCCAGATCTTGCACAGAATAAAAAAGCCTAAAGACAGCACCTTAATCTTGTAATTCTCAGCATATAAACTCTTCTGCAGATCAATCCACCAATCTTTGAATGAAGCAGCTATGAAAATACTTGGTCTGAGGGAGAGATTTGAGCTGAACCACACACTTGAAGCTTTGGGGTAGATTGAAAGGACGTGGAGAACTGACTCTTTTGCATCAAAACAGATGGGACAGTTTGCAGATCTGATTCTGAGCTTTCTATATATAGCTAGGTTCGTTAGAATAGCTTCATGGAGGGATCTCCATAGGAAAATCTTGAGTTTGCTAGGGGCTTTCAACTTCCAAATACCACTCCAGCAACTGTCTCCTTCGTTCCTTACGTTTGAGCCTTCAGAGGAGTTAGAGAGGAGAGTTTCTTTGTAACCCAAAGAGACAAGGTATTCACTCGAACTAGTCTCATGCCAAACCACTTTATCCCTTCCTCTGTGGATCTTTAGTTTTAAAATCAATTCAGCATCTTCCTTCAGAATAGATGTAATAACTTCCTCTTCTTTCCACTTATAGGAGCTCTGGTTGATCAATTGAAAGACCATGTCCATCTTTCTTCCATTTAAAGGCCTTAGAACAGATGGGAAAAAGGAGAGGCACCATGGGTCTTCAAAGATGTTTAAACTGAATTGGCTCCTTGCTTGCCACCTCAGATGTTTGCTAATAATTGCTTTCCCTTCTAGTGCGCTTCTCCAACCCCATGAGCAGTTACCAGTGGTTGTCGCCTGCATAAAAGGGTAGTGAGGAAAATATTTTCCTTTTAGCACTAAGTACAGATGAGAGTTATCTTTCTTTGCTAATCTCTAGCTAGTTTTGGCAAGAAGGCCAAGTTAAATGCTTTTAGATCCTTAAATCCCAGATCTCCCTCCTTTTTTGGTTTACACATCACATCCCAACTAACCCAGTGAACTTTTTTAGAGCTTTCTTGACTGCTCCACCAGAAATGTCTAACCAGCTTTGCCAATTCCCAACATAAGCCATCTGGAAGTTTGAAAAATTCCATGGAGTAAATAGGGAGGGCAGTGGCCGCTGATTTTATTAAAATCTCCTATCCTCCTAGAGATAACATCGAGTTTTTCCACCTGCTTAGCCTTTTGGCAACTCTGTCTTTAATGGATGCAAAGGTTTCTTTCTTCGATTTGTTCATTACTGCTGGGAGTCCAAGATATTTGTTTTGGGTCCCGATAGGATTAATTCCTAGCAGGTTGGCCAATCGAGCTCTTTCCTGGCTGGGGGTATTAGCACTAAAGAAAAGGGATGATTTTTCCAGGTTTACCTTTTGTCTATTGGCGTGAGCTAAGGAGATCAACCGAGAATCACGATGATTACCATAAGTCTAGGTGATAGTCATTGTATATATGGGGTGTGAGATAATTGTGGAGTAATTCTGGTACTGCATAAAATCAGGGAGCAACATATATCTTGTAAATACTATATAAAGGTGTACATGTAAGTGTAAAAATATAACAGAATAAGAAAAGCAATCCGAATTCTTTTATTTCACTTGGTATCAGAGCAAGAGTAGCCCAGGGGAATCACATCTTCACCAAAGCTCTCTTGTGAGATATCTGCAACCGTGACTGAAAACTCTGCTGTTATTCCACACGAACCTCAGGTTATTATCTAACAAATCCAGTCGGATAGTACCTCCTTCCCATCCGGAATCATCTTGGATGATACGAATTTCCCTCTGTGGTCACAGCTTATGGAGATGCGTATTGGTGCTTGAAACAAATCCGGTTTTCTCACCGGTGCAACACCAAGACCTCCTCCAGGATATCTGAAGTTGGAAACTTGGCTGGTTGATAACAACAGGATCAAGAGTTGGCTCATTGACTCTATGACTCCAACCTTAATGCAGCGATTTATTCATCTCTGGTCAGCTAAAGAAATCTGGGAGGTGGTTTCAAAAACATTCTATGATGGCACGGATGAAACCCAACTGTTTGAATTGAATCGACGCTCATTTACCATCCGCCAAAATGGTAGATCCTTACCTACTTATTATAACGAACTGGTTGGTATATTTCAGGACATTGATACTCGTACAAAAACATATGAAGAAAGTGTCGGTGGTATTATTTCCTTGCACAAAGCCATGACTCGTCTTCGAGTCCATATCTTCCTAGCTGGTCTAGACTCAGAATTTAACAATGCTCGAAGTGAAATTTTACGAAAGGATCCTCCCTTAGATCTAGAATCATGTTACGCATACATCCGCAAGGATCACAGTCAGCGGCACTCTATGAAGGAACCTCAAACTATGCCTGACAGTGCAGTCTTTCTATCTGGTCGGTACCGTCCGGGACACAGACATGCGCAAAAAGAAAAAAATTCCAGTAATAAAGCTAATCATCTCACATGCACTCACTGTGGTGAGAATGGTCACTCTAAGCAACGCTGCTATGAAATCATTGGTTACCCAGAATGGTGGGATTTCACCAAAAAGCCTCGAAAGAAGATCAGCCATGCAACACATGTCACAACCACTAAAGAGGATGATTCCTCTAGTTCTCAACAAGCTACAACATATGTCGCACTGGTTGATAACTCTGGTAAGTCTAGCACATGTCTTACTATGAATAACACATGGATTATTGATACAGGTGCCACTGATCATATGACAAATGAAACCTACCACTTGACATCTATTTGTCCATCGACTCAACAACATATTTCTACGGCTAATGGGGCATTCGCTCCTGTTACTTGTGAAGGATCCATATCCCTTTCCTATCACTTTACTCTTAACAATGTCCTTGTTGTTCCTTCCCTTTCCTCTAATATTTTATCTGTTAGCCAAATTTCTAAAATCTTGAATTGCACAGTTAATTTCTGGCCTGATTATTGTGTATTCCAAGACATTGCAACACATCAGATTCTTGGCTATGGTGTTAGACGGGGAAACTTTTACTATCTTGATCTTGATGCCGGAGGACCTCAACAATTGGGACAAGTCCATAATGCTCATGGTATCCAAGTTGACAAGGCTAGAGTGTGGTTATGGCATCGTCATCTTGGGCATTTGTCTTTTAGTTATCTTCGTAAATTGAAACCAAATTTATTTTCTCATGTCAGTGAATCTGAATTCAAGGGTGACATTTGTGAATTAGCAAAAAGCCATCGTATTTCCTATTTGCCCAGTTATAATAAAAGTGTTACACCTTTCATGACTATTCACTCTGATGTGTAGGGACTTGCTCGAATTCCTACATTATCTGGTGCTCGTTATTTTGTAATATTTATTGATGAGTGTACTCGCATGACTTGGATAGCCCTCCTTCGCAGTAAGGCAGATGTTTGTTCTGTGTTCCAAGACTTTCATAGTATGGTGACTTCTCAATATCAACACCACATCCAAGTCCTCCAGTTAGACAATGGTGGCGAGTACATATTTACCATCCTTGAAGTTTTTTGTAAAAATCACGGTATCCGCCACCAAACATCATGTACCAATAAACCTCAACAAAATAGCCTTGCAGAACGCAAAAATAGACAACTTATGGAGGTTATTCGGGCATTTTTGTTTGGGATGAATATTCCTCATATGTATTGGGGTGAAGCTGTTCGGTCTGCTACATACCTTATTAATCATACTCTCTCATGCGTACTTGATTTGCAAACCCCCCATCAAAAACTTCATGATCTCGTATCTGCCCCCACCTTGCCAAACCTTGAACTAAGAGTGTGCGGTTGTACTGCTTATGTACATATTCCTAGTCAATCACGAGGGAAGTTAGACCCTTGTGCTATTCGATGTGTGTTTGTTGGGTATGCAGATCTTAAGAAGGGGTATCGTTGCTATGATCCTCAAAACCAAAAGCTGTATGTGACTCGAGATGTTACATTCCATGAGGATACACCATATTTTCCTAGTTCTCAATGCCCTCTTCAGGGGGAGAAACTACATAATCATGAAGATGCCATTGAGAACCATGAAGACGAAGGTGACATTCAGATTACCAGTGCCCAAGCTGGTGATGACCAAGGCACATATCGAACTGAAGATTAGAACCATGATAGTTAACCACTGCCAGAGCCTAGTCCTTACATGCATAATGATCAAGATAGTACAACTTCCCAGCCTTCACCAACAACTATAGAATCTCCAGATGTGCCTGATATGTCTCTTGAGGTACCTTCATCACCTTTAACTCATGAAATAGTCCCTTCCAATGTAGAACCAAGATATCCAAGCAGGATAAATAGAGGAATTCCTAAAGGACAATATGATCCAGACCTCTGTGCTATCCTATCAACAATTATGTTTCTTCTCATTGTTCGTCAGAATCACATGCATTCACTGTTAATCAATTATCCTCGGTGTCTATTCCTAGTAATGTGTAGGATGCTTTAGTAGACCCAAAATGGAAGAAGCCTATGAATGACGAAATGACAGCTCTACAAAAAAACTCTACATGGAATCTTGTTCCCTTACCTAAAGACAAAAAAAAGTAGGTTGCAGATGAGTGTTTACAATCAAGCTCAAGCCTGATGGTAGCATTGATCGCTACGAAGCACGACTAGTTGCAAAAGGGTATACATAGAAGTATGGAATTGACTATGGGGACACCTTTGCTCCTGTAGCAAAAATAAATACTATTCGAATTCTTATCTCTGTAGCAGCAAACCTAGATTGGTCCTTACGACAATTTGACGTGAAGAACGCCTTTCTTAATGGAACTCTAGAAGAAGAAGTGTACATGAGTATACCACTAGGGATAAAGTGTGATGGAAAAGTGTGTAAGCTGAATAAAGCATTGTATGGCCTAAAACAATCACCTCAAGCATGGTTTGGGAGATTCTCAAAGTTCATGAAGAAGATTGGGTATAAACAAAATGATGCAGATCACACCTTATTTATTAAATGAAAATTAGGAAAGATCACTGCCCTTATTGTATATGTTGATGACATGGTTGTTATAGGGAATGACTCAAGTGAAATACATGCTATTCAAAAACACTTGGCAACTGAGTTTGAGCTTAAAGACCTAGGCCAATTGAAATAGTTTTTAGGCATTTAAGTTGCAAGATCAGTTCGTGGTATTTCTCTCTGCCAAAGAAAGTATGTGTTAGACCTTCTAACAGAAACTGGGATGATCAATTGCAAACCTGCTGAAACTCCTATAGAAATGAACCACAAGCTAGCAATTCAGGAAGATCAGATCCCAACAAACAAGGAGAGATATCAGAGATTAGTTGGAAGATTGATTTATCTGTCACATACACGACCAAACATCGTGTATGCAGTAAGTGTTGTGAGTCAGTTTATGCATGCACCAAGTGAAGAGCATATGGAGGTAGTTTACCGAATCCTATATTATCTAAAATCTACTCCCGGAAAAGGATTACTGTTTGCTAAAAATGGGAACCAAGAGATTATTGGATACACTGATTCGGATTGGGCTGGAGACCAAACTGATCGAAAATCAACTTCAGGTTACTTCATGTTTGTTGGAAAGAACCTGGTCACTTGGTGAAGTAAGAAGCAAAAAGTAGTAGCTTGATCAAGTGCAGAGGCAGAATTTCGTGGGATGGCTCACGGAGTTTGTGAATTGTTATGGATAAAATGTGTACTCCATGATCTTGGTCTATATCATCCAAAACCCATGATGTTATATTGTGATAATAAGGCAACCATAGCAATTGCAAATAACCCAGTTCAACATGATTGTACTAAACATGTGGAAGTTGATCGGCACTTCATCAAGGATCACCTTGACAAAGGCACAATTAGCTTTCCGTTTGTCACCTCACAAGATCAACTAGCAGATGTTCTAACAAAAGGAGTGTCTGGGAAAGATTTTTACAGCTCACCTAACAAGTTGGGTATGATTGACATATACTCACCGACTGAAGGGGGAGTGTTGGCGTGAGCTAAGGAGATCAACTGAGAATCACGATGATTACCATAAGTCTAGGTGATAGTTATTTTATATATGGGGTGTGAGATAATTGTGGAGTAATTCTGGTACTGCATAAAATCAGGGAGCAACGTATATCTTGTAAATACTATATAAAGGTGTACATGTAAGTGTAAAAATATAACAGAATAAGAAAAGCAATCCGAATTCTTTTATTTCACATTGTCCACTCATCTCTTCATCTCTTGAGCACCTCTTTAAGACACTGAATCTCCTTATCTCCAGCTTTGGCAAACATTATGGAATCACCAGTGAAAAGTAGGTGATTGATGGAAGGGCTTCTTCTACTAATCTTGAGGCCCTGTAAGTCCCCATGTCCTTCAGCTTGGCTCAGCAAGAAGGAGAATCCTTTTGCACAAATTAGAAATAGGAATGGTGAGAGAGGGTCACCTTGGCGAATCCTTTTAGAAGGCTTAAAATAACCTTGTGAAGAACCATTAGTTAGCACCGAGAAGGAAGTAGAAGAAACACATTCCATAATCCAAGAAATCCATTTTCTATTAAACCCTATCTTTACCATCATAAACTGAAGAAATTCCCACTCAACTCAATCGTAGGCTTTACTCATGTCTAACTTAGCAGCCATTTGCCATCCTCCTCCATCTTTTCTATTCTTCAAATGATGCAAGAGTTCATGGGCAATGAGGATATTATCTAAAATTAATCTACCTTTGATGAATGCACTCTGATTTTTGCTTATAATTTTCTCTATGACCCCCTTCATTCTGTTCACCAGAATTTTGGAAATCACTTAGTAAATAAATGTGCATAAACTGATTGGCCTTACATCACTCATGGATTGGCAATTGTCAACCTTGGGATATAAGACAATCTGTGTGTGGTTAAAGCTTCTCAACATTAACTCAGGACAGCTTTGTTGACATCTGGCCCTATGATGACCCAGTAATGTTTGAAAAGTCTGCTTGTAAATCCATCGCTTCGAGGGGCCCCATTCAGATTGATCGAGAAGACTGCATTTTTTATCTCCTCCACTGTAATTCCTATGGTGAGATGGAAATTGTCAACAAGTGAAGGCCTTTTGGAGAATTCTCTGAATGCCTCTTTTCTAATAGTTGGCTTTGAAGTTATGAAGAGATCAGTGAAGAAATCTTTAGCCACTTGCCCTATGCTTTGCACATCCACTGCCTATTCTCCGTTGTTTGCTTTTATTTTAACCAACCTATTCCTTTTTCTGCTATTCATTGTATGTTGGTGAAAGAATTTGGTGTTTTATCTCCCCATTTCAACCAATTAATTCTGCTCTTCTGTTTCCAAAATTTTTCCTCTCTAATGACTTCTTTAGACATCTCAGCCTCTCTTTCCCTAATAGAATCCCAGTCCATGTCTTCATCGTTGTTTTTCAGCACTGCTATTTCTTCTTGTATTATCTAGATGTTAGATGCCGCATTAGTATTATTACTTTTTGCCCATTCCACTAGCATATGCCTGCATTTTCTCTCCCTGCACTTAAATGGCCCAAGCTTCTTTAATGGTTTGTCTAATATCCTCTCTACCAATACACCTTGAATCAAACTGAACTGCTTTTTAACTTTCTTAGTAGAGTTGGAATCCAAAATTAAAGGGGAGTGATCTGCACCATTTATCTCGAAATGAAGAACCATAGAGCTCGAAAATTTTAAATTCCATGTTTAGTAGCTAGAACCCTGTTTAATCTCTCTCATATGCAAGCTTCTCCATTCCTGTGATTACACCATGTGAAAGGGGTGATAAGTACATTTTATATAGATATTTTAGGCTTTATCCCTTGCATTCGAGTCTTTATTTGATAAAGATCAATGTATATTTGATTGTTAATTGTTCACTTTATAAGATTATAGGAATTGGAGGTGCAAAGCAATGAAAGTAAGCATAAAGTGACAAACTTGAAGAATTATGGGCCAGAGAATGGGTTCAAGGTACAAGCATGCAAAGAAGATGGAGAAGGGGTGGCAAAAGACCAAAGTAGTGCTTGAAAAATAGTTGAGAACCAACTCCCAACAAGTTGGCGTTGGGGCACAAAGGGGCTGAGGTCATGGTGCGATAGTTCAGTAGCACAAACCTAAGAGTACTTGACCCATACCGTGGTGTGAAGAGGCTAGTGTCGTGGCCCCATGTGGGGATCAAAGGCACCTGAAGCTATGTTTTTGGTGCCGTGGCGCTATGTGCAAGGAAATTCAAGTTTTTTTGGGCTTTTGAGCTTGTTAGCTAGTTAAGAATCTTAGTTTGTTGAGATCTTACACCTAAACTATAAATAGGGAATCAGATCTAGGTTTTGAGAACCTTATTGATGGAGGCAAGGAAATCTTGGAGAAGGAGGCAACCTTGGAGTTTTTTACCTGAGTTTTTCTTCTTTACACTATCATCTTTCATGTTTTCTTCCAATTCAATGATGTTTATTAATTTGAACATAAGTTTCTAATTTCTTTTCTAGGGCTATGGTGTAGCCAAGAGACCTATGTGCTAATTTGACTGGTTAATTTAATGCAATTATAGTTTTTTTTTTTAATTGGGTTTTATTTCTTTATTTTTCATTTTCTTGTTGATTTGTCCAATTAATTAGAGAAATTGTAAATTTTTATAACATGGGAAGAAAGTAGTTAATTCAAATCACGAGAATTAATTTCATAATGAAATTTATGGCAAGAATGTGTCAAGGACTCTATGTAGTCATTAAAAGGAGTTTATAAAATTTAAAGTAATTCTAGTTATTACAATTCACATAGAGATATAAATAGATTGATAATTAAAATTAGTTTAATGTGATCTCAAGAGAAACTTTTTAATAGATCAGGGAGTGTTAATAATTGGTAGAACTAGAATACATTAATAAAACTAAAGGAATTAATACATGTGGTTAATTTGAAATCAGAATTTCTAGGCTTTAATCATTGAATTTTTTTCACTCTTGCAAGCATTCTTGTTTTCTTTATTGCTCTTGTTTTTAGTTATATATTTGCTTTATTCAATTCTCACTACAATTTGAACACTTAAGTAACATCTTAGTTATAGTAATTTAGTAATACATTGCATGGTCTCTTGAGTACGACAATTCTAAGATATTCTGCCAGTTATATTGATAATGTGCATTTACACTATAATCTTAGTTAGTGTATAATTTTACACATCAAGGGGCACCAGAAAAACCAAGATCCTCCAGCTGATTGGTTGACAAAAAAATCTCGGAATTCATAAGCATCATTGTAATCTATAAGAGCACCACCCTTTTTAATTGTTAAACAGTAGCAGATTGAAATCCCCACCCACTAATGCAGTTCCATTCCTTTGGTTAAGTTCACTTATCAGATGGATAAATTGTTCCCTTCTAACAAAAGAATCAGTGCTGAGATAAATATCAACAAATGAATAATCAATGCAGCCATCTGTATCTAACACATCACCTGCAATATAGAATAAGTCTGAAGAGATGTTTGATAATGCAAGAGAATCCTTCCATGCCAAAACTAGACCCCCTGCTTTATTTCTCGGGTTAACCACCAACAATTTGAGTTATAACATTTCTTCAACAATGATTTAACCTTCTCTTCTACAAAGCTAGACTTTCTAATTTTTCCAAAACTCCTTATTAAATTGAAAACATTCCCAACCCAAACTCCTTTTTAGACATTTCTAAAATTGAAAATATAACTATTGTTATTGTTGTTGTTATTATTATTATTCACCAATTCCTTTCTGCTTGAACTCGTTTCTTGACAAGTTGAAGGCCCTGTATGTCATGTACAGTTCAGGATTGTAGCTATGCAATTCAGCAGCATTATCCCAAGTGATTTCTGAAATTGGTTTTCATCTCCATTTGACAAGAAGTTTTTTCGTAACCCCTTATTCTTTTAAAGACAATCTGTTCATGAAAAATGTCTTCAATGTTTGCACTTGTCTTTGACATAGTTGAAAACCTAGGATCAGAAAATCTTTCTCTGTCTTTGACCCCCTCTGCTTCTGTTGGCAACTTTGTTTGTACATCTGAACAGTGCACAATATCTGCTGATAATATTTTCTGCAAATAAGTTTCTAGTTGTTGAGGTTGGGAATCTTCTTGATTCTGTGTCATAACTAGAGCATAACAGTGCTGCCTTCTTTCTTGCTTTCTTCTTCAAACTTCTTTAATGATAGTATGCTGTCAACCTTTGATTCTGGTGGTCGGGAGCCTTCATTCTTAATTGGCAGCAAATTATAATTAAAAGTTAGATATTAATTTTACCATCATGCAGCACTTTTCTGTCATATTGCGTGATCATTTTCACTTTTTCCGCTCCCTAAACTTCTTTCACATCACCTTTTTTTTTCCAAAACTATTGGCTCTTCCTTATTTTGTTATTAGTTTTTCATCTTCCAAAAGATTTTAGATTTTTTGTTGAATACATGGAAGCAAAATGGCCCCTTGCTATGCATTTAAAGCACTTATTTTCTTGATCTTGAGGCTGCACCATCAGTTGGGTAACTTGCTGCATATTTTCTTGCTCTCCAGCAGCTTGTGTTGCGACATAGCTTGCCTATGTTGATGGGATTGGTGGCTCACTTGCTGTCCCTGATATAGTGAACCTTGCACCACCAGTCCACTAGAATGACACACTGGTATAGAAATCATCTTGGGTTATAGAAGCCCGAGGGGAAGGACCTGTAGCCGGTAGACAACGTTGGAGGCAATTTTAAAGGTTTTTGAGTTATCTTTCTTTTTTTCTCTAAAGCAGCTGTTCTTGCAGATATATTATGTATTTCTTGTACTAACTCAAACTACATACCACCTCTCATGATCTTAGAGTCTGTAGTGGGAGGAGTCCACCCCGTTGGATAGAAATCTAAACTCAATTTCTAAGCCAATAGAAAACAGGAAATATTCAACACTTACAAAATTTTCATTCCAAAAACTGCTTGTAAGTACATAAAAAAATCCCTATTTATAGGCCCCTAATGGTTCTTGAACTGACTAGATATACTTCCGAGACTAAATGACTAATTGATTACTTAATCAACCACTTTTAACTGCTCATATTCCTAACGACGAATCAACCTTCCCAGAACTCCTTAATTACAACCACTAAACATTTCCAAGACTCCTTATTTAATTCTAAACATTTCCTAGATCTTTTAAGTTTTCCAGAACTCCTTATTTAATTGTGAGAACTCCCAAGACTTGAATATCTGAATTCAAACTGTAACTTTATTATTATTATTATTATTCACCAGCAAAAGCTCCTTTAGCAAATTGGCTGAGCCCAGTGACCCAAAAGTTATGGTTTTGTAAGAAAGGAGAAAGAAACTAGGAATCATTGGAGAGCAGAGAATTCCTATCCAGAAGGTCATGTGGGCTAGGAAGGGAGGCTGCTAAGTTGGTATAAGGGGAGACTTAGTTGCTAAGTGTAAGTGTGCGTGTGCGCATTCCTTTTGGTGACTTTTTAGTAAGAGAGACTCTTGTAATGGACATAGTCCCTTCAATTTGTCCAGGATTCTTTTCTGCATTTATTTTTTCCATAGCCACCATTGTAACACTGCTATAGCAGCAGTGAGTTCTCTTATTCTGTGAATATAAATCAATACTCTGTGGCTATTCCATTCTGAGTCCTTACAAGCTACCTTTCAGAAAATTCAAACGGGTCTCAAAATTTAAACCTTAAACGAAACTGCATCAATATCATCTGGCTATCTAGTCTAATTAATATTAGGGAAAAATCCAAAAGACCCTTTCAATTATATTAACATAGTTTTGAAGAAATGAAAGTTCTATTGATAATTTGTGAAGACAGTAAGTGTGCCTTTATATAGAGAGGAGAGGAGAGGAGAGGAAGGGCCTTTACAATTAATATCAAGAGTAGGAACTTGTACCATACAAGACTGCTATTTAACTAACTGCTAATACTATACTGACTAACTGGTCTAACGATACAACTTCACTCCTATATGTATTTTATACATAATTCTTCATGATCACTTCATGGACCATCAATGCAGGTGCACATATGCGGTATACGATTGTCTGCAGCCTGTGATTCATTGTATATGGTATGCACATTTTATCTCTATTACTATAATTACAAAGAAGTGCTTTGAACTGTTAAAATATGCATAATATCCCAAGACCTGAATAGTGGTCCGATAATGGACTGAAAAAGTGCACGTGCCACACACATGTTAACTGCACACATTTTAGTAGTTAAAGTAAGGAAGAACATAATGTATTGATTATTTGATTTGCCTTCTAGTTCTTATTGAAGTGGTTAGTAGTTTCTTTTCTGAAATTTTCTTCTGGTTGACAATGAAATGATTCATAATTGATTCAAAATCATGATTTTTGTCCTTTGAGTAAAAGATATTTTTATTGAAGCTCTTTGTTCCTTAAAATTCAGGTGATACAAATAATATATAGCTGGAGACAGATCTAGATTCTATGATAGTTTAGAAAAGAAAAATTTATGGTAATAATTTTTGGGTTTGTACCTCATGTTTCAGAACCTAAAAAAGAAAAACAGCCAATAAAAGTGAAAAAGAAGTGTGTATACCATTGTTCCATGCTGTAGTTTTTTCTTTATATTTACACATAATAACAAGATATATAATCACATATATAAATAGAATAATCATGTAGGATCAAAAGATATTTTTATTAATCAATAAAGTATTGACTCAATAAAATTAGAATAAGCCTCAAGGTATTTTAGGTAAAAGGTCACGAGTTCAAAATTTAGAAGCTACACTTGTTAAATGGGATTTATCATTATTGCTTTCATTCCAAATATGTCTCACTCATAAATGTATGAGAGTATCTAGAGAAAGAAAAAAGATATTTTTGATTATTTTGCATGTTGTGATATATGAGCTTTTTCATCATCGAGTCTCAAATAAAAATGATCAAAATTTTCCACCTCATAATTATAAATTTAATTTAAATATAACTTCAATTATTTTAATCTTAAATAAATACGATCATAAGCTATACTTGTAAAAGGTAAAGCCAAGGCATTTCCATTGGAGCAAGGAGATATAGTCTTGAATTGACGCGCAGCACATTATGTCATGGGTGCCTGGTGATTTGACACGTGTTGACCCATGTGTACTCACACTCCTTTTCTTCTCTCATGTGAGGGTCAACCTTTCCACATGCGTGAGTTTCACTAATTTCGTCTTGCCATGAACTAATCGGGAAAGTGACTTTAGCTGTTAATCAGTGAGGTGCCATGGCAAGACGAGACCAGTGAACCTCATTGGGAAGGTTGATCTAAGTCGGTCCTTAGAATATTGGATGTGGGATGTTTGCTGAATGTCATAGTTTGCAGACTTGATGGTGGCCAAAGTTATCTGAATGGTGGGAGTGGGGAATCTCCTAAGATGTCATGAGGGGAGCATGTTTGGATGGAAGACTCGCTTGATTATTGTTTGCTAACAGAGGGGATGCTAGTCTAGCTTGTGGTCGCTGTGGATGCTAGTCTACTATTTAAATTAATAAAATAATTATAAATTTAATTAAATTCATTTGAAACTATAAATAATTCTCTTATTTTATTAAAAATAAATTATTTATCAATCAAATTATTAAATTAATTTTATTATTTATTTTATATGTAAAGGTATTTTAATAATTGAATATTTTGGGAATTATAAGGGTGGGGAGGGTGATCCCCTCTTAATCCTCGTTGAATCAGGAAAACTTGTTTTCTCTAATCAAATTTCTTGGTGCATCATAGTTAGCCTATTTGAGTCTCAAATCAATGTTATTTTGCAAATGCATTTTTCCAAGTACGGTAAACCCTTCCATATGAAATCAATCAATATTCTACGGTAAACCCGTCAATGGCGTCTTCACTGGGGCGGGGCAAAGAGATTCATGGTTATGAATTGACCCATAAAGTTTTGGTCATCTTAGCCCTGTTTGTGTCTCCGTTGACCGTTTGCTTGGCAACCCATATTTGATTGCGTCTCACCCTTCTGTCAATAGAGAAAAGCATAAAATGGAAGATCAATAGTGAGTTCCAGCGGGTGGCCAAGAGGAAACAATGTCCATACGGCTGGAAAGTTTGTAGCTTCACAGTCGGGTTAACTTCTTGACTGGTGACAGACAATCAAGCTGGAATCCAGTCTCACTCTATCTATTTATTAATTAATTTATTCATATAACTTAATCAATTTGTCAATAGATATTGATTAATTAATATGAATAAAACACTAAGTGGTCCGTGCTATTGAAAAAAAAAAATTATCAGGAGATTTCTATTTTTCACAGGCTAGACGATATACTAATCTAAATTCTGTTATGTAGATAGCAAGAACCTTCCATTCACTTTTCTTTAGAATACATTATAGTTGAAGAGTTGACTCAAAACCTATATTACAATATTTATTCTTTACCATTTTTTACTGCAGCATTGGGTCCTCTAATTAATAAGATGCCTCTCATCTCCACCCACTCCAAAACTAGGTAATGTATGTAATTCAATGGTAATTGTCCCATATGCTTCAATTCTGGGTAATTAATTAGTAGTTTTGATTGAATTCATGATACTTTTTGCTTGCAAAATTTCCAAAGAGGTGCAAAGCATTGAAGAACTAAAACTTTTGAAGTGATCAATTCCAAGTAGCATAACAAAAATTTTACGTTACATATTTAGTTGGTTCAATTGATGAGAACCTCTAAAGCTTTAGGTCTCAGAATTCAAACTTTTAACATAATTGCTATGTTGGCAACGAGAGGCCTTGGCTCAGTGTAGCTGCTTCGTTTCTAGCCTTTACTCGTAGCTTTGGCCAAATGACCGAAAAAAAATTATTAATTTGGAAAATGCGGAAACATAAATGGGCATAAATTTTAGTGCTGGAGCCTGGTATTGTAAGGTCGTATATAAATTGGCCAGTCTAAATAATATTATCTTATATTTTTTAAAATTTAAATTTTATTTAAAAATATGAAATTTCCAAAAAAATCCTTTAAAATTTTTAAAAATAGAAACATAGAAGAAAAAATAAAAACAGGCCAAGCCTGAACCCTAAGGCACAGCTTTAAATGGATAAACAAGTTATAAGCTCAAAATTGACAATGTTAAAAAATGGACTCTGTTGAGCTACAGTGTAATGCAACAGAATGATTTGATCGGGACTGTAACTTATGTTTCTACCAAGTGTGGAGTTAATTTCCATCCTTCATGGCACTACACAGTTCATGCAAAGATAGTTTTGATTAGTCTGCTTTTCTTTCGCCAGTCAAGACGGTATTTTGACTTTACTTGTAATGACTCTTCTATTTTTGAGTCGCAAAGCAAGAAACTGTAGAAATCTGGAAGTATAGCATTCATGATAAATTTAGTTCTTGGTTGATAGTGTTTTTTGTGAGTTGGGCAGTTAGAATCATCATTCTCTTCTCATAAAAGAGCAAGCCAAATTGACCAAACCAAAACAAAATTTTTCTCTTCCATTTTGCATCTTCCCTTATCCCATGGCTTCCATACCTGTTCTGTTCTTGCTGTCTCTAACGCTTTTCGCAAATGAACTTCAAGCTAAAATAAGCTTGGGTTCTTCCCTCTTCCCAAAAGCTCACCCTTCTTCATGGCTTTCTGCCTCTGGCCTTTTTGCCTTTGGCTTTTACCCAGAAGGTAATGGCTTTGCTATTGGAATATGGCTGGTTGGTAAACCTGAAAATACAATTGTCTGGACTGCTAACCGTAACCGTCCACCGGTCTCCTCTGATTCAACATTGGAGTTAACCAAAAGTGGAAAGCTTGTTCTTCGAACTGAGCAAGACAATGAACTCCTTGCTAATGTGTCAAGCACTGCAGCTTCTGCATCTATGTTAGATTCTGGTAATTTTGTGCTTTATGGTAAAGATTTCAATGTTATCTGGGAAAGCTTTGATTCTCCAACTGACACCATATTAGGAGGGCAGAATTTATCTGTCGGAGCTCAACTGATCTCTAGTAAGTCAGAATCAGACCACTCTAGTGGACACTTCTGTCTACTAATGCAGCCTGATGGAAACCTCGTTGCCTACCCAGTAAACAACTCAGTCACGATGCTAGGAGAAGATGCTTACTGGGCATCAAATACAGCTTCTTCCAATTTCAACGAACTCATTCTTGATCTTGAAGGCTTTCTTCGCCTAAATTCTACCGATGCCAGGTTTCATTATTTGGTCAATGGAACCGTTCTTGTAAAGAACACAACCATAGTCTACCGTGCAACACTTGAAAATGGTGGAAATTTTAGATTGTATAAACACCTATTTGGTGGTAATGTAAACTCAACCGTGCAACTTTTGTGGTCTGCTTTAACTAATCCCTGTGATGCCAAAGGTATTTGCGGCTGTAATAGTTATTGCTCTAACAAAAGCAGCAATGCTATTTGTCAGTGTTTTCCTGGTTTTGTCCCCTCCAAAGATAGTGACGTGTTCCTGGAGTGCAAGCATAACATCAGCAAAGATTATTGTTTAAGCCATACAGACTCAAAGATGTTCTATGACCTTATTCCCCTGGATAATACGTCATTGGGTGATTACCCTTATTATTCCTGGGTTTCGACGACGAAAGAAGGTTGTGGCAAGCCTTGTCAGGAAGACTGTGATTGCGGGGCGGTAGCATTCGTTGATGGCAAGTGCAATAAATATAAGCTTCCACTAAGATATGGAAAGATTCAAAGTGGATCAGCCATGGCTTTCATTAAGGTGCCTTCGGAGAAATCCCACCCTCCCAATAATCCAAATGAAGCCCAACAAGTTCATGTTGATGACAAGAAAAATTTGATTTTGATTCTTGTTGTGACTTTGGGTTCCATTTCATTCTTACTTCTGGCCTTCACAATGTTTGTTTTCTTAAGTTATAGGCATCGAGTTCATAGGTACAGCAAGTTGTCTGAAAATGCTAATCTGGGATTTACCAAGGAATGTTCTTTGCGATCATTTTCCTTTGATGAGCTTGTCAGCTATACAGGTGGGTTCAACCAGGAGATTGGTAGAGGATCCTTTGGAGGCGTTTATGAAGGGACAATAGCTGGAACTAACAGAAGGATTGCTGTAAAGAAAGTGGAGAGAGTTGTTGAAGAAGGGGAAAGGAAATTCCAAGCTGAAATCGCTGTCATTGCTCGAACTCATCACAGGAATTTGGTTCAGCTGATTGGATTTTGTAACAATGGATCCCAAAAGCTTATTGTTTATGAATATGCTACGAATGGGTCTCTAGCAGATCTCCTCTTCAACGCTGAAACACGCCTGTCTTGGAAAGAAAGATTGAGAATCGCGCAAGATGTGGCTAAAGGAATCCTATATTTACACGATGAGTGTGAATTCTGTATTATTCATTGCAATATAAAATCACAAAATATACTTATGGATGAAGCATGGACTCCAAAGATTTGTGATTTTGGGCTGGCAAGGCTATGGATGCAAAAGCATTCAGGCAATAGAACAGGGATTGAGGGGACAGGTGGGTATGTGGCACCTGAATGGCTGAAGGATGAATCCATATCAGTAAAAGTTGACATTTACAGTTACGGTATGTTGCTGTTGGAGATTATGTCCCGGAGAAGAAGTATCGATTTAAATTTGTCCCCGGAGGAGATATTTCTTTCCAATTGGGTATATGGTCACTTTCTAAGAGGGGAGTTGAATAGACTTGTTCCAGAAGATGAAGATGTGGATTGGAGGATACTGGAAAGAATGGTGAAGATAGGATTATGGTGTGTCCAAGAAGACCCATCATTGCGCCCTTCAATGAAGAATGTCATCTTGATGTTGGAAGGGCTGCAAGACATTCCAGTTCCTCCTTCCCCATTCCATGTTTTCTGAACATGAATTCCTTTTTTTTTTTTTTAAAAATAACACTGTAAGAGGATATTTCTTTTGGGACTACAAGACACATGAGAAAAGTCCGGCAGAAATAATTTCCATGTAATGTTTGAATCAAAGATGAAGATGATTATGCATAAGAAGCAGATCTATCTTGTTCGGTGCGAAGCCAGTTGTGCCCCAACAATATCAAAAAAATTACACTTAAAAATCCATATAATAAGAAATAACCTTATTTTTACATTAATAGTTGCTCTTGCCCTATAATGCCAGGTGTTTGTTATCAGTGCAATCACCTACAAGAGAGGTTATTAAAGTTTAGATCTCTAAAAATACGAGGGAAACTTGAAGTAGTTTCAGATCCAAGCAAGAATGCATAAATTAAAGAGGTAAAAGCATCAATCTTTGACGAGAGTGAGATATCTAGCTTTGTCATCAAAAACCTGAGGGTCAGTATTCAATAATGAGTTCTTATAGAGGCTATTACTTGTCTGAGAGGTAAGAGTTGCTAGGGTTACATTCTACTTAAATTACAGAACTACTCTTACACGGTAAGGATGGAATATTGAATCTAAATTTAGTGATTTTGTGGTAGGAAAAAGTCACTAGCTTTTGGTACATCTAAGCTATTGATTTTAAATATAATAATCTAGATTTCACCGTTTATTTATGAATGATTCTTTTTTAAAGTGACAAAATCTATACTATTAAATTTAAAATCAATAATTTAGATTCACGACTTTTTATGTTACAAAGTCATTAAATCTAAATTCATAGAATATCTTATAAGGATAAGATCAATAAATTAATCCAACTACTGGTAACTGAGTACCTACCAAATGTGATTCTACTTTCTCCTTTGATTTGAATTATCTCGTTATAGCATTTAGCTAGACCTCATTTTGTGGAGCTGATATCGTTTCTATACTTCTAAGATCATCCCCCCTATTGAGACGGTATTTTGACTACTTTACTTTTAATGACAATTCTTCTACCTAATGTCCTTCCTGGAAATTCATACACTACTTTTAATGATAATTCTTCTACCGAGTATCCTTCCTCGAAAATCATACACAAGACGGATTCTACAGTCTATAATTTCATAATTTTGTTTGCTTCAATAGGTTTCAAGCATTTATTTGGTGTGGGACCGTATAGTAATGTGAGGGAGAAACTGATCAGGACCTCAGTTATTCTCCAGCTGTAGAAATTTGTATGTAGGTAGTTCCCATTAAGTAATTAATTTGCTTTCATCTTTGGAAATCTCTTAAAATTTTGGACCGTGCAGTATTTGCAATTTCACCTAGGTTTCTCCCAAAGATTATTCAGGCCGGATAGCATAGAAGATATGTCTGTCGTTGCATCAACTGTCTTGTTTTTGCTTTTCACATCCTTTATAGGCGGAAGAACTCAAAACAGAACTTCAAGATGTTAGCTTTCTTGACTCAGTAAATCCATTTATTTCCCAACTACTGGTAATTAATTAAATACAGGTGTGATTCTTCTTCTTTTTTGATTTGAATTATTTTGTTAATTGTAGCATTTAGGTTCACCACTCTTTGTGGAATTGATTTCCATCATTCATTGCACTCACGGTTTATGCTGAAAAGTTTTGCTTACTTTGATTTCGTTTCTTCTACTTCTAAGATTCTCCAATAAATCAATACGGTGTTTTGACTACTTTACGTGTATGACTAATCTTCTACCTAGTGTCCTTCCTAGAAATTCATACACCAAAGCGGATTCTACAGTCTAATTTCATTTTTGAATCTTTTTGGTGTGGGTTAACATGGTAAGAGAGAAACTGATCATGACCTCAGGTCCTCAAGTCATTTTCCTTGATAAAATTCGTTTTATGAAGAAAAGTAAGCATAAGTAATTTGCTTTCACATCCTTGCAAATCTCTCGTCTTTGGATCGTGTAGTATCTGCAATTTCAGCAATCTTTCTCTCAAAGATTTTTCAGACTGAAGAGCATAATAGTTATGTCTGCCATTGCACCACCCATCTTGTTTTTGCTATTCATATCCTTTCTAGGTGGAAGAGCTCAACAGATAACACTTGGTTCCTCACTTTCCCCAACTACTCCTCCCACTTCATGGCCTTCCCCTTCTGGTCTATTTAAATTTGGCTTTTATCGGCAAGACACTGGCTTTGCCATTGCAATTTGGCTGGTCGGCAACGAAAGTGACACAGTTGTATGGACTGCAAACAGAGATGATGGTCTACTCTCCTCAAATGCAAAGCTGCAACTAACCAAGGATGGTAGTCTTCTTGTGCAAACCGAGCAAGGAAAAGAGATGCCTATAGCTGACACTACTGAAGCTTCTTCGGCCTCCATGCTTGATTCTGGAAACTTTGTGCTTTACAGCAAAAATTCCAGTGTCATTTGGCAGAGTTTCGACCGACCAACAGACACTATATTAGGGGGTCAACGCTTATCTTCTGAACAACAATTGATATCTGGTTCATCAAGGACCAACCATTCTTCTGGACGGTTTTGTCTCCGCATGCAGGGTGATGGAAATCTTGTTCTGTATCCAGTGAACACTCTTATTACTCCCAGGGATGCGTACTGGGCTTCTAATACTTATGGTCGTCCTGTCACTTATTTTTACCTCAACGATACAGGTAATTTGGCTTTTGGAAATAGCAGTGGAGTCAATTATATGTATAGGGGTGTTTCTTCGGCTAAAATCAACGCCATTTATCGTGCAACCCTTGAATCTGATGGAATTTTTCGACTATATGCTCATTACGAAGGAGTGAGCAGTCTGGAGTGGGAGGCTTTGGATAATACCTGTAAAGTGAAGGGTTTCTGTGGGTTCAATAGCTATTGCACATTCAATGACGATAAACCCTATTGCCTTTGTCTTCCGGGGTTTAACTATACCGATCAAAATGACATGACTCTTGGCTGCAGAAGGAACTTTTCAGAATCACAATGCAGAGGTGGGAAAGAAAATGCAGTCTTGTATTACATATCTGAAATGGAGAGTATTAGCTGGAATGATATTAATCTTCCTTTACTCTCCAAACGAATGCCAAAGGAAGAGTGTTCGTTGTCCTGTTTGGAGGATTGTAACTGTGCGGCTGCTAGTTATAAAGATGGTACCTGCTTCATGTATGAGCTTCCATTGAAATATATTATCAGGGATACCAGTAGTACAATGATGGCATTCATAAAGGTGGGAAACAAAAGTCTCAATCACAGCAATGATACCTATGGGCCTGAACCATCTCCAATCTTGACTACTAGTATCTCGATTACTAGTAACAAGGCGATAGTAAAGATTGTTTGTCTTACCTTAGGTTTTTCTTTGTTTCTATGCTCAAGTATTGCAGTCTCTATCCATTTAATTTACAAGATCCAAGTTCTAAAGTACAAAAGGCTACTGGATATTGGGGAATTGGGCCTCACTGAAGAGGTCACTTTGAGGACATTTTCTTACAATGAACTCTCAAGAGCAACAAATCACTTCAAAGAAGAGTTGGGTAAGGGCTCTTTTGGAGCAGTTTATAAGGGAACTCTGTACAGAGGTAGAAGAGTGATCGCAGTCAAAAGACTAGAGAAGTTAGTTGAAGAAGGAGAAAGGGAGTTTCAAGCAGAAATGCAAGCAATTGGAAGAACTCACCACAGGAACTTGGTTCGTTTGCTGGGATATTGCAGTGAGGGTTCTAAAAGGCTTCTGGTTTATGAATACATGAGCAATGGCTCCCTTGCAAAGCTTCTTTTTGGGGCTACTAGGCGTCTATATTGGGATGAGAGAGTAAGAATAGCACTGGATATTGCAAGAGGAATCTTGTATCTACATGAAGAATGTGAGGCTCCAATTATTCACTGTGACATAAAACCTGAAAACATTTTGATGGATGAGTTTTGGACAGCTAAAATATCTGACTTTGGTCTTGCAAAACTTCTAATGCCAGATCAAACAAGGACATTCACAGGGGTTAGAGGGACAAGAGGATACTTGGCTCCGGAATGGCAGAAAAATACCCCAATATCAGTAAAGGCAGATGTTTATAGCTATGGCATAGTTTTATTAGAAATTTTATGTTGCAGAAAAAACTTGGATGTTAATGTCTCAGAACCAGAACAAATCCTTCTTGCTAGTTGGGTTTATAAGTGCTTTGTTGCTGGAGAGTTGCACAAGCTTGTTCTTGGAGAAGATGCGGATAAAAATGTTCTTGAAAATATGGTTAAGGTGGCATTATGGTGTATCCAAGATGAACCTGTTCTCAGGCCAACAATGAAGAGTGTGATTTTCATGATGGAAGGGATTACTGAAGTATCTATTCCTCCTTCTCCAACTGATATTTCCTTGTGGGCTTTGACGACTTTCCCTGCAAGTTAATTCAGTGTTGTTATTTCCTAGCGTCAATAATCTTGTATCTGCATGGAGGTGGAGATAGGATGGAAGCCAGCACTGTCCGTATTCATTTCCTTGTTAGTTCATATTCAAGTGGTTTTGTTTCTTTTCTGAAATCTTCTTTTGGGGTGACATTGAAAGGATTTATTGTTGATTGAAAATTATGATTATCTTTTGAAAATAATTAAGTGAAAGATGATATTGTTATATCTATTTGTTTGTACCTGAAATTTTGGTGATACAAATTGTAGTTGGAATTCTAGATATAGTTGTAGATTTTAAAATGTAATTAACTAGAGATCAAAATCAAAATAATAATTTAAGACTTGTGCCTCGTTTTTTAATAATAATAATAATAATAATAATAATAATAATAATAATAATAATAATAATAATAATAATAATAATAATAATAATTTTATATCTTACACACGAGAATCACATATATAGAGAACAACTTAATATATAGCATAGAAGACAATTTGATCACTTCATATGATCTTAAAGATTGTTTTCACTATTGAGCCTTATGTCAAATTTTTACACCATAATAATGTATCTTAAATTTAAATATGGCTTCCATTATATTCCTGAATAAAAATAATAATAAGCTATAGGTGTAAATAATGACAAGGCCTTGGCATTTCCAATGGGAAAAAAAGATAAGATTTTGTCAGGTGGGGATAATTTGGTTGGTGAGCAGCCCTTAGCGTAAGTTGGCAGACACGGTGCAATCCCTGACAGACGCGTTGAAATTTACGACCATTTTGCGTCCTCCTAATTACGATAAAAAAAGAAAAAAAAGAGATATAATCTTGAATTGACTCAGTATATTGGCTAGCTGAGCCTTGTTTGAGTCTCAAGTCAATATACTTTACAATCGAACTTTTCTGGGTAGACTTGCCCGAGTCAATAGAGATGCAAATAATGGAAGATCACTAGCAAGTTCCAGGACATGGCTTTCGTGGTGGCTCAAGGTCCAGGCTGTAAAGTTTGTAGCTTAACAATGAGGGGTCAATTTCTAGGCTGTTGGCAATGAAATAACAAAAATATTGATAATGCTAAATACGTCTTTGATGGGGGACTTCTATTTTCCGCCCAACCTTCCTCCGTTAGTTTCCTTTTGATTACATTGCAGTTGACGAGTAGATCCTGGGTAAGCACTATGTTTTGTGGGGGGACACCCTACATAAGAGCAAGCAGAAAGAGCAAAGAAACACTATGAAAACAATGTACTTTGGGTAAAAAAATGAATTGTCTCAAATAGTATTTTAGAGCTTATCTCAAAGCTCTTTATTGAGTAAGAAAATAAAAAAATGATCTTGCATGTCCAATAAAAAGCTTTGGGATGAGGACAAATTCATAAATAACGTGAAGGGGTTGAAAAAAATATTTGAAAAAAGATTAAAACTTCATTGTTTTAAAATTATGTCTCATAATTTGTTTTAAAGCATTATATTAGCAAAACTTTAATAGAATAATATATGCAATGCTTGTAGTATTATTTCATTATTTTATCTATTAAATTACACTAAATGTATTATTTTTAAGATAGGATTAGATGTCTTTTTAACTAAAAATCGATCTAAACCGAACCACAAACACCTCTACTTTTGTATGTATTAATTTTTGATGTATGGATGTTTCGATTTATCTTGGTTCTTATATCAATTAAAAAAATGAGCAAATCAAGGGACAAAGAAAAGATGTATTCATTGGTTTGTGATTTTCTTCAATCTCTCTTTCTTTCTTTCTTTTTTCAATCCTAAATATATTTATGTTCAGATTTTACACCAAAGTTTTTATTTTCCTAAAGAACTATTAATAAAAAAATAAATAAATGAAAATGGAGAGTAACAAGAACTTACATAAAAATATTACAAGATAATATAATGCATAAAATATGTTAGTGAATCAAAAAGACTACCCCAAACAAGCTGTAGTCTTTTAGGTCATAAATTGCACACCCGTGCTTGTACTGTATTCTGAAATATATCATGAATCTAGTAAGTATGTTTAGGACTTCGTTTAGCTTTTCCTTCCTTCTTGATGTGCCCAATAGTTTAAGAGACTGGGTATTAGCTATTT
The DNA here is from genome assembly GCA_022379115.2 of Bauhinia variegata. Classification (NCBI taxonomy): domain Eukaryota; kingdom Viridiplantae; phylum Streptophyta; class Magnoliopsida; order Fabales; family Fabaceae; genus Bauhinia; species Bauhinia variegata. The sequence goes on along the minus strand of CM039427.1, from coordinate 2,674,972 downwards.
CTGTGACTTTTCTCTTCATGCATATGCATAAGCTTTTTGATGAATGGTCCCAAAGAGTAGACATTTTATTTATGCATTCTTCCTCACTCTTCAAGAATCATTGTCCGTTCTTTTTATTTTGGTAAGATCCTTTTTTTCTATTCATTATTAAAAGTTGAGTGTCATGGCAGTTCCTTTAAATCCCAAGTCTAGGTATTGCTTTCTGCATGGTGGATAAATAAATGAAAATAAATATTAGTACCAGGATACATAGGTTTTGTTTCTTTTGTCATATGTGGGATTTTAGTTCACACATAAATGTGATGATAGCACCAAGTAAAAAGTTGTACACAAATTTCCTGGTATCAAATTAATTTCCATAAATGTAGGTCCTTGTTCTATGAGGATCACATAATTATTTAGATGCCATGATATAACATGTAACGACCATGAGTCTCAAACATCATCTTAAAGTTATTATCCTATCCAACACATTTTTTCTTTTTCCTTCCATTTCTGGACAATGTTTTTCATAAGGAAATAATTGGCACAGATTATAGATAAGTTTTTTTTTTTTTTTTTTAATTCACACTGTAAGGAGAATTTTTTTTTTGGGGACTACAAAACACATGAGAAAAGTCTGACAGAAATAATTTTCATAAAATGTTTGAATCAAAGATGAAGATGATTATGCATAAGAAGCAGATCTATCTTGTTGGGCGTGAGCCGAGTTGTGCCTAACAATCTCAAAAAAAATTAGACTTAAAAATCTATATAATAAGTAATAACTTTAGTTTTACATTAATTGTTGCTCTTGCCCTACAATGTCAGGTGCTTGTTATCTGTGCAATCACCCAAAAGAGAGGTTATAAAAGTTCAGATTTCTAAAAATATGAGGGAAACTTAAAGTAGTTTTAGATCCAAGCAAGAATGCATAAATTAAAGAGGCAAGTGCATCAATCTTTGATGTGGATGAGATATCTAGCTTCGTCATCAAACATCTGAGGGTCAGTATTCAGTAATTACTTCTTATAGAGGCTATTACTTGTCTGACAAGTAAGAGTAGCTAGGGTTCGATTCTACTTAAATTACAAAACTACTTTTACATGGTCAGGGTAGAATATTAAATCCGGATTTAGTGGTAGGGAAAAGTTACTTATTTTTGTGAATCTAAATTACTGATTTCAAATTCTCTAAGCTAGATTTCACCATATGTTTATATTTTTTTTTTTAAGTGAAAAATCTATACTATTAAATTTAAAATCAATTGTTTAAATTCACTAAAAATCAATGACTTTTTTCATTACAAAATTACTGAATCCAAATTCATAAAATATCTTACAAAAATAACATTAATAAATTAATCCAATTATTTCCCAACTACTGGTAATTGAGTACCTACAAGGATAGAATTTAGGTAGACCTCATTTCGTGGAGCTGATATCGTTTCTTATACTTCTAAGATCCCCCAGTCAAGACGGTATTTTGAGTACTTGTAATGACCTAGTGTCCTTCTTGGAAATTTGTGCACCAGGACGGATTCTACAGTCTCTAATTTCATAATTTTGTTTGCTTCATCAGGTTTCTAGCATCTATTTGGTTTGGGACCGTGTAGTAACGTGGGAGAGAAACTGATCAGGACCTCAAAGTCATTCTCCAGCTGTAGAAATTTGTACGTACATAATTCCCATTAAGTAATTAATTTGCTTTCATCTTTGCAAATCTCTTTAAATTTTAGATCATGCGGTATGGCTTATGGCGCCATGGCATTTTTTGCCCTTGCCGCCATGAGCCGCGGTAACCCATTGACAACACTCTGATTCTTCTTTGATTTGAATTATTTCATTAATTATAGCATTTAGGTTGACCACAAACTTACTTTTATTTCGTTTCTTCTACTTCTAAGATTCCCCAATCAAGGAAGACTGTATTTTGACTAATTTACGTGTGTGACTAATCTTCTACTTAGTTGTCCTTCCTGAAATTCATACATCAAAGCGGATTCTACGGTCTCTAATTTCATTTTTGAATCTTTTTGGTGTGGGTCCACATAGTAAGAGAGAAACTGGTCATAACCTCGAGGTCCTCAAGTCATTTTCCATGATAAAATTGATTTGGTCAAAGATGAAAAAAAAAAAAAAAGTTAGGGATACCTTAGCTTCATTATTATGTTCTCTAATTACATTATATAATACCATTTGCTAATTTAAGTATTGAAGTGAGTTTAGATTGACTAACCGAACTTACTTGCAGTTTTCTCACATTTACCACGGTTTTAGAAAACTGTAAGTAACACGTATCAGACACAATCATCTAAAGTACATGGGACAAAAATTGTCTCAAACTATATTTCATAGTTTGTCCCAAAGAAGGGACAGAGGAGGAGATGGCAAGTAAAAGTATATGGAACAAAATCAATTGTCTCAAACTATGTCTTATAATCTGTCTCAAAGCAAAGACAATGGAAGAGACGGCAAGTAAGGGCCTTGGCTCCCCAATGTTCTCTGATTTTTATATATAAAAAATTTTTATGTGTAAAATTTACTAATAATTGGACTTACCTCCTTCATTTTTTCAAAAGACAAAATCTATTGTTCCAGATGCGAGCTCTTTCAATATTAACTTAAGTATTTGGAGATGAGTTACCCAAGATCTGAAGGTGCCAAAACTGTATTTCTAGGGTTTGCACTTCTCAGCCTAAGGGTGGGTACGGGCCGGGATTTGGGCCGTCCCGGTCCCGTCCCGAAAATGCCCGGGACAAGAATTCCTATCCCGGTCCCGTCCCGATTCATCTAACTGTCCCGGCCCGTCCCATCCCGGGTGTCAACATGCTTGTCCCGGTTCCGTCCCGGTTATGTCCCGAGTCCCGTCCCGACTTGTCCCGGGTCATGTCCCGAATGTGTCCCGGCCCGAATTGTGACAAAACCTAGTCCTTGATTGTCCAACAGAAAAAATGGTGAAACATGCAATTTTAGCATAGAGGTACTTGTTATCTGCATTAGAACAAATGGTAATGTACACAAGTAGAGTAAAGAAACCCAGTCATTTTATTTACTGCATTATTTATCCACTAACCTGCTCCATTGAAATGCTAACAATCTCCAAAACCTTTTGTTGTATGTCACGTTTATAAATTCTTAAACTTCCTCCACCAATCTAGTAGAATATTAAAATTAAGTAAATATCACAAGTTAGCATGATATAGACAACAGTAGTAAAATCTTCTGGCTAATAGGTTTTAGAGAAAGGAAATTAATTGAAAAGAATATTACTTACCTCTACCCCACTGTGAACCATGTCATAAGCCAAGAGATCATTCATGTCTTCAGGGTTTGGGGCAGTGAAAGGATGGTGCAAAGCCCTCTAACAAAATTTTGAGCATAATGGCATAAATAAAACGAAAATAATTGAAAAGAATACAAGACAAATATCTCATTCACACAAGATCAAGCCCTCACATCCCCTCTTTATGTGAGTTAATAAGAATCATGAATGAATTGATAATTGAAAATTTGCCAATTCATCCAACACCTAAATGGGGACTGAGTTAAGGTCAAAAGTTAGAAATTCAAAACTAATAAAGAAAAGAAACAGAAACGGTGGTTGGAAAGATTTGGCTTTCCAAAGTAAGGTTTCATGTTTCTTTCACACACAATCGAAAATTTAGGTTGGTGGAAGTATTGCACAAATGGACAGAATCTTCTTCCATTGATTAAACATTTAAAATGGCAGTAAACTGTAAACATATTTAAAGCATTATCTTGACAACCAAAATCCACTTTAGACTTTTGGAAACCATTTCAATCAAAACAAACAGAGCCTATGAGATGAAAGCATCAAAAAGCAATGCAAAACACCTCAACAGGACTTACATGAGCCTTCCTTAGCTGCGCACAAAGTAAATAAATAACACACACAAATATGTCCCGGTGCCGACTCGGGTTCCATTTCACTGTCAATTAGGTAAGAAGCAATTAACCATTTAAGCTAACAACTTAGAAACTAAGCTCAAGAAAAATCATATTATAAAACAAGAATAAGAAAGAAGAAACAGTATGTAACCTTGGATAACCATCACGCCTTTGTATGACTCGGCTACTTCCTTCCTTATTCCTGGAAGACCTTGAGAATCACTGTAAGCACCTACAAGAGTATTAATTCTGCAGTGCATTAGTGGTACCTTCTCAGATCAAAAGAAAGGTCCAAACTCCTAAATCCATTATCGGGAAATGGCAAAACAATGATATGCTCAAACAACATAAATTAATGATGGTAAAGTGATAATAGCAAAAAAGATCACAAGGTAGAACAGATGCTATTAGAACTCAAAAGAAATGCTTAAGCAAAGATCCTTTGACAGGAGAGGGGAAGGCTACTATAGTAGATAACTAAGAAAATTAGATAAATTTATGACATAATGCAACTTCAATAGAACCATGAACCATGTTAATGACACACAATAGAGTCACAGACAACACATTTAGAAGGAAGGGATACAATGCAATACCTCTAAAAATAATTAAAATTTGTCAACTCTAGTACCATGTTTTTATCTTGTACCTCTGGTTAGTTATATGCAATAAAAATATACTAGAAAACAGTACCTAGACCACCAGTGGTATAAGAGATATAATGTTTAGCTCTTGCAATTGCATCAGATGGGAACAACAATCCTACACTATTTCTGCTCCAAAGATTGCTCTAAAAATTAATTGGTTTGGCCGGTGCTTTGCTGCAGCCTTGTTTCTGCCTTTCTGATTGAGAAATAGGGGGAAATAAGCCTGCAATCAGCATCCCAATTACATACATCCATCCATAAACAGAGACAAAGAGAAGCAAACTAAGTAGAGTTCTAGACTTACTTCTGCACATGCTTTTGGGAGAACTAGGTGACCAATTCAACCTGCATCACTGGCACTCAACACCAGTGCCATTATTATAGATATACATGCTTTTGCTAAGAAATAATGAACTATTAAAAATAAAAGGAACATATTCTCTATTCCTTTATGAAAATCATGGAACTAGAGAAAAAAGAAGGATATCAATCTCTGAAACAAGTAAGAAGGATGGTATACATAGAATAAAGAAAAACATAATCTTTGACAATCTATAGTGTCTTTAACATGATACATGAAACATAATTGGATGTCCAACAAATAAACTTAGACAAACTAATTAACACAAACATGATAAAATGATTTAGATCATTAAACAATCTTCCTTCCAGCAAAATGGACTTCAAGAGTGTAGTGTAGGTGTTGCTAATCGCTAGTTGCCAAATATGGAAAAAAATGAATTGATGTAAGACTTGTACCCAAATTTTTAAGTTATTTGTATCCAAATTTATATAAGCATGTATATATATATATAAGACTTACTCATTCTATTTCCCTCTTGAATTGCTTGGTTCCTCACTGAGGATATGGCACCACTAATTTCTATAAAATTATAAAAGTCACATATGAAGAAATAGTAAATATTAAATAAAGAGAAAAAAATACATACAATGAAAAAAGTTAATTGATTAGAATAAAAAAATCTTACCATTAATAACATCATCATTTGATTGAAACTCATCAAAGACTTCTTGTATCTTGTACTCATTAGGATTTAACCAATTTTGAGTGCATATAAGTGCTTCAACCATTTTTGGTGACAAAGAACTCCGGAAAACATCAAGGACTCGTCCTCCGGTGCTAAAGCAAGACTCAGAAGCAACGGTAGAAACTGGAATGGCCAATACGTCACGTGCTAGAAGTGAAAGCACACTATACTTTGCAGAATTCTCCTTCCACCAAGACAAGATATCAAAATTATCTACACCATCATCTACTACATCATGTGCGAAATACTTCTCAAGATCATTTTTCTTGTTTGGACATTCTTGAGCCAACTTTAATCTTTTCCATTGGTTTTTTCTTTCCTTTTTATGTGCTCTTGTTACCCATCCCATGTCTACTGAACCTTCCTTGGTAATAGATAACCCTTCATGGCTTGCATTATCATCAGAGGTTTGAGTTTGAGATACCTCATGTGACTCTTGTGCATAGAAATGGTATAGCTGCCACAATGTGTTTGCTATCTTTTTTTTCAAAAGAGTAGCTACCTCAATCTCATAATTTGCATCACATATATAATTCACATACTCAAGTTTGTACCGTGAATCCAACACAATGCCAATATAAATCAATGGATTAATATTTTCTACCTTCCCCCAATACTTTTCAAACTTGTTTCTCATGTTACATGCCATAGTCCCCATAATAGAATCTGCTTCATTCTCACTCTACTTTATTAATAATTCATTAATCGTTTGAATTTCATCAAAAACACAATTGGATGTGACATGCAAAGAACCAGAAAGTGCTAACGTTACCTCATAAAACAGCTTCAAAAATTGAACAAATGCTCTAGCATTATCCCAATCAAAAATAGATGGTTGTCTATCTTCTTTAAACCATGTGACATAACCCTCATCTTCATCCTCAAGTCTGTCAAATGCTTTTTGAAATGGTATAGCATGTTCCAACATAATGTAGGTGGAATTCCACCTAGTCGGAACATCAAAGCAAAGAGAGGCTCCACTACTAATCTTTTCTGCATGTGCAGCTTGTTTGAATTTTTGGAGGCGTTGGGGAGAAGATCTAACATACCGGATGGCATTCCGAATAGCAACAATGGATGGACTCAAGTCTTTCAGCCCATCATTCACAATCAAATTCAAAATGTGAGCAGCACATCTCATATGCATAAACGCTCCTTCACATACTAAACCATTCCAATTCTTCAATTTCTTTTTCAAGTAAGAAATTGCCACATCATTAGAGGAAGCATTATCTACAGTTAGTGTAAATACATGTTCAATTCCCCATTCCCTCAAACATCTATCAATTTCTTTTCCTATAGTCTCACCCTTATGGTTCTCAATTTGAGAGAAATTTAAAATTCTCTTTTGAAGTCTCCAATGTTCATCGATAAAGTGAATTGTAAGACACATATAGGAAATATTTTGAATTGATGTCCAACAATCTGTAGTCAAGCAAGCCCTCACACATGACTTCTTAAGACACTCCTTTAACTTACCCTTTTTATCTAGAAAAAGTTAGTAACAATCCCTTGTAATAGTCCTCCTAGATGGCACAGGAAACTTAGGTTCTAACCTATTCACAAAATAACGAAACCCACGCCCTTCAACAACACTAAATGGCATTTCATCTTCTATAACAAAAACATCAAGTGCTTTCCTAATTTCCTCCACATTATAAGTAATAGATACTGCTGTCTTTCTCCCACCTAGTCCATCCTCACCCTTTATAACCCCAATAAGTGATTGATTCTTGTCAGCAAAAATCCACTTATGCTGACTTTTCAAGTGTTTTAGCATTCCATTTGTCCCATGTCTCATTGAGTTACAAAGAAATTCCCTTTTACAATGATGGCACTTAGCTTTTTCCTTTCCATTACTTTGTTCTAGTGGTAACTTTATAAAATGGTCCCAAACTATTAACTTAACTTTAGGATTAGAAGTTTTAGAACCTGCTGTGGTTTGAGCAGTTGCAGCAGTAGTAGATGAACTAGAAATGCCTGACACATATTGCTGCACTTGTTGGACTTGCTCATTCAGACTTGCTCCAGGTGCTCCTGTTTGGATCTGCTCTGCCATTTTATATCTTCTTAATTTTCTAAACCATAACAAAACAAAATAAAAAAAAAATCACACATTAGCAGCTGCAGCAACACTATATGAGAGTAACAAGACAACAAAAAATTATTGATACATGAATCTTAAAAATAAAAGCATTAACACATGAATCTTAATACCCATTGTTCTAGCATCATATTCAACCCCACATGGAGGAAATGGCCAATAAAAAAAGTATCAAAACTATGTTATTTTCATCCTTTATTTTTCAGCTTTGATAATGACCAAATCACCTAAATGCATGTTGTGGACCTGCCAGCTCCAAACAAAGAAATTAAAAGATACCTAACAAGAGAGAATGTACAAGGGAAGGTTTGTCGAGGAAGCACCCAGAATTTTCTCTTTACAGAAAAGAAGATACAAGCATAGATAGACTAAGCAAAGTAAAAAAGCTTATGTTTAAAAAACTAGGCAAAGTATGGGAGAGGGCATGATTTGAGCAACTGAATTAAATTTATTTAATAATTATAAATCAATATTGTAATACAATAATAGTAAATTTATAACTAAACTAAATTAATGAATATTAATATATTATAAAATATTAATCTTTGAGGTGACAAAACTATTGCTATTTAATTGAATAATAACATCAACCAATCAAAGACATGGAACAAATGATATTTTGCTACATTAGCGTACAGTAGAATTCAGCAAAAGCAGTTAGTGCAAGAGAACCCCCAAATCCTAAATTGCAATACAAAAAATAATATTATTAAGAAACACATGGAAGCCCAACATATCTACAAACCTAAATACACAAACACAACAATCCATATAGAAACTCAGTTTAATTGGGACGAATTGAACATTGATTCTACCACATAGTACAATTTGTGGCTGCAAGCTTTGGGTATAATAATCATCATCCAATACTCGTTTAACATAAAATCGTTAAGATGGAGGCTTAATTTGCAGTTTGTGCATGTTTGTGAATGTAGACATATATATATATATAGAATATTTGACTAAGAATGGTACATACAGGTGATTCTGCAACTTGCGCAACTCCAATGGAGGCAAACGAGTAATTCAGAAATCAATTAAGTGGAAAGGAAGCTCCTAGGTATTTGAACATCATCCTCTGTAATCATCTTAAACACTATATCAGATCCAAGCATTATTACAATGGTAATTGTGTTTAAAATATTAGAGGGGTGAGGGATTGAGAAAAATTTACCGTCGAAAAGTTATTATTCTGCAGGGAGGAAAATTCCCGAAGCATTTTTAAGTAAGCTATTCTACCAGGACAATATGGAATCCTCAACACTTTGACGCAACATATACAGCAAACGATTTCAGAGCTGCTCTCGGTTGTGATTTGCCTATTGCTATTGTGATTTGCCTTGCCTTTGAGGGAGTCACTCAATGCCACAATGACTGAAGGGTATCAGAATCTGCACTAGAGCTCAAACAAAGGAAATTTCAAATTGGCATAGGTGACAAAGCAAAACAAAACACCATAAAAAAAATCATACACATTAAATCCTCTGCATATATAAACACACATGAAAGAACTAATTCATCCCCAAGTTCATTGAACCAGCAAAAATCCATGTCTCAGTCAGACAATTCATTTCTCTAACGAACACCCTCAATTACACAGACTTTGCTAATGTACACTCTGCACATTCTATTAGTCCCCTTAATAGGTTTGGTTATGGTCGATTGTTGAGAGAAACTAGGAATTTCGCTAAACAACCCAATATTGAGAATCATAACAAATTAACCATCCACATTCATCACCAGAAAGATTAAATGCGGAAAAAGTAGTACAGAAATAGAAACATCCACAAATTAGATCAGCATTTTAACAGGGAAATCAGACTTTAGTTCAAAGAATTAATAAAAATCCAGCAAATGTTTTTAGCAAAGCCCTAAACATTTATACCATAAAATCATCACCAAGAAGAGAAAGTTTTTTGAAAAAATAGAGCGAGAGATTTACCTATGTAGAGTGGGCGAGAGTAAAGGGGAGGTGAGAAAGATGCCCCTGACAGCAAGAGTGAGTCGTGACAGTGGCGGTGAGTGCGATGCTGCAAGCTGGAACTGCAAAGGTTTGCCGGCGATGGCTGTGTCGGGGAGGAGAGGCTCGCGGTGGCTAGATGGATCAGGGGTGGAAAAACCTGCGATGGCAGCAAGCGGCGATGTGGTGATGGGAGGTAGAGCTGTCAAGATAGGGTTTCACCATGGGAGAAGATAATGACTAAATCTGGAGAAAAGGATGCACCGATGCAGCAATGGTATGGCAAGCAACGGGACAAGGATCGGGACATGTATGGGTCACCACGGGTCGGGTCGGGATTTGCATTATAAGGTAGTGGTATCGGGCCGGGACGGGACTCGGTCTTGAATCATGCTTGTCCCGGTCCCGTCCGAAAATTCACTGGGACAATAAAAACTCGTCCCGATTCCATCCCAAGTCCCGTTTTGGCCCGTCCCGAATGTGTTCCGAAGGCTTCGGGTCGGGACGGGACACCGGGACGTCCCGTCCCGTGCCCACTCCTATCTCAGCCAAACCACTTTCACATTTTAGTGTAATTTATTGAATAAAAATAATAAAATAATATTACAAACATTGTATACATATTATTCTATCATTGTTTTACTAATATAATATTTTAAAACAGATCACGAGACATAATTTTGGAACAACAAAATTTTTATTTTTTTAAAAAAATTTTTTTAACCCCTTCACTTGATTTATAGATCTGTACTCATCCTAAAGCCTTTTATTGAATATGTAATATTATTTTATTACTTTTTTATTCAATAAAAAGCCTGGCTATAAAACTCAAACTACAATTATTTTTTTCTCCAAAGTACATTGTTTTTCGTGTTTCTTTGCTCTTTTCGCTTGCTCTTATGTAGGTTGTACCCTCACAAAACATATTGCTTACCAGGATCTACTCGTCAACTGCAATGTAAGCAAAAGGAAACTAAACGAGGAACGTTGGGTGGAAAATAGAAGCCCCCCATCAAAGAAGTAATGAGCATTGTGAGTTCTTTTTTTTTGGTTATTTCGTTGCCAACAACCTAGGAATTGACCCCTCATTGTGAAGCCACAAACCTTGAGCCACCATGAAAGCCATGTCCTGGAACTTGCTAGTGATGGATGGGATGGTCATGGATTTCAACATATTTAGAAGGGTTCAAACTATATCTGCTAGCTTACGTTAGGTGGTGTTTATCAACTGAGCTACCCTACTTAACAAGATCATATCTTTTTGCTCTATTGCAAATGCTGGGGCCTTGTCATTATTTACAAGTATAGCTTATTATTATTTTTATTCAAGAATATAATTGAAACCATATTTAAATTTAAGATACATCATGTGAAGAGATCAAATTGTCTTTCATCCTATATACATGATTATTTTATATATGTGATTCTCGTGCATAAAATATATAATTATTCTAGTTATATATATATATTAAAAGACAAGACATAATTCTTAAATTCTTATATTGATTTTAATCTTTGCTAAATTATATTCTAAAATCATAAGTAAACGTAAAATTATATATATATATATATATATATATATATATATATATATATATATATATATATATATATATATATATATAAACCTCATATTTTACTCTTCTCACAAAATTTATGCTCTTAAACAAAAGGTTCTCATTCTCCTTTTTTCCCTGATAATGGGCTCCCCTTCCCTCCAAACTCCAAACATAGCCTACAATAATTTCTGGAAATGAAATAGTTTCTCATTTAGATATTACATTCATACTTGGCCAGATGACTACAATAATCATATTTGCACAATAGAATACATAATAATTAATTCCTGCAAACAGTTAGAAAAATTCCAATATTTACACTATTTTAATATAAAATGTAAAATTATGGAATAGCTTGACATGAAATTTAGTTGCACCATTTACTACAATGTACAAAGTAGAATCAAAGGGATTGCTTATTGTGAGATGGAATTTTTACACTTACACCAAGTATATAAATTCTTGCTTATTACCACTCTTTCTGTCTTGAAACATGATGCTCTATTTGCCACATGAACATAAGCAAATCCAGTTTCTGTTAAATCATTCTTTCATGTTTCTTCTTGATTTTTTTTTTCTTTTCCTTATTATGAACTATATATATATATATATATATATATATATATACACACAAAACGCAATATGCTCGAAAAAGATCACTGGAAGAATGAAGACATGCTTGTTCGTACACAACGATTTATAGCAAATAACAGCTATCGCCCTTTTGCAAGCTCTCTTCTCGTTCCCCAGCATAAGAATCAAAAATCAACTTTTAATAAAAATAGATCAACAAATTCAATCATATACCTTAATGTGCTCAATATTGTCCTTCCAAATAATACAATACACTATCCTATCATAATAAATAAATAAAAATAAAATAAAATAAAATCGGCTATTACTTGCATCACAAGCAAAGCCAAAAAAATTCCTGTGTAGTTAAGAGGACTGCAGTTTTCTAATCAAAGAATCTCTACATAAAATTCATTATTTCCCTAGCAACCTCAAATTTGTTATTTCTGAAGTGTAACTATGAAACCTAAGGCCAATGATAATACACACACATATATATGATAGCATTGGGGATACAATATTTTTTTTTTAAAAAAAAAGAAAATTTAAAGCATTTCAGAGATCTTGATATAATGGGCAGTCAAGTGCTTTAATATCATTGAAGTTAACCATCAACAATAATATTCATAGTTCATGAGCTATATACATCAGACAGGAAGGCAGCAAAAAGTTATAACTTAAAATATATATATATATATATATATATATATATATATATATATATATATATATATATATATATACATGATTTCAAAAGCTGCAAAATTTTGCTGGAGGCCAAAGAACTGGAACAAATAATAATCATTACAAAAAAGTATCGTAGAATCTCTCAACCTTTTGCTTGGAATGCTTTTTTCCACATCCAAAATTCATACATTTAAAGCAAAAGGGAGGCAATCTGGGTGTCAAATCCTGTTCGTGACATTTTCTTGGATGCAAGCCATTAATTCCAGAGTTTAGATGGTATAGTTTAAACTACATTAGAAACTTTTCACATAAATTGAGTATAGGATATTGGGAAACATTTTCCTCACATCAGATGCTACAACAAAATAGTCATAGATGGTTCATTTTCTGTTTAACAGCACTTTTAACATTCTAAGTCAAAATGACTCGGTAATTGTGTACACAAAACCAAAATTCTGATATAACATCAATAGTTTCCTAGACAGACATACAGAAGTACTGGGAGATTAATTGCGGCAATCTTATTCAGCCTTCAATAATAACTAACAGACAAGAAAAGTTGAATATGTAACAAAATGATATAATAGAGTACAGAGCAAATCCCAAGCACATGGCTGCATTTTACATACCAGAAAAGATTGGTAACTTACATTTCTACATTTCAATCAACAGATAAAGAACTCTGACCAAGAATCTTCTCCTTTGGCTGGTAGATTATACTGTCAAAAATATCCTTGTGTTTCTCATGCTGAACCATAATATCTAAAACTTTATCCTCCTGAGCTACTACAGAACTCTTCTGCTTGTCATTCTCATTTTTGCTAGCCGAGAAAACCCGTTTTGATATCCGTTCTTTTTCTGCCATTCTAAGGTACTTGCTCCATTCTTTCGGCAAATCCCACTGCTTTCAGTCTCCAAAGCGGGCATGGTCTCCCCCAAGTAATCATTATCATGAAAATATTCAAACTTGTTGGAGTGAACCTGGCTGCTTTTCTTCTTCCTCTTGCCATCTGCCCTTTTACTTTTACACACAGAATCTTCTTCTACATCATTTTCCTCGTTGCTCTCATCCACCCTAAAGTCCTCATCATTACTGTTATCATCCTCACTTTCAGAAAATGTAAAAAGAACATAAGAATCAGCCGAACCCCGATGTGCTGTAAGCAAATTTATACTGATTAAACACTGACAGTTGACTGCATACTGCAATGACTGCAACACAGCCATTTTCAGAATCAGCATTAGCTCCTAAATCTGAATCTGAATCTTCACTACTTTCAGTGAGTACAATTGGATTAGACTCATCAAAGCCCCAATTCTTGTCGTCTGGATCAGTCTCCATCTCATCCTCACCACTATGAAGATCAATAACTTCCACTTCCTTATCAGTTTTCATGTACTCCATTTCCTTTCCATTGCTATTATCAGAAACTTCCTCTTCGATTTCTATCACCTCTATCGAATCCGAATCATCAACATTGTCATCTAAAACCCTTTTCCCGTTGTTAAGTTCTGGTACATCATCATCTTGCAATCTCCTTACTTTTGTTCTCTTACTCATTGGACTGGAACCCCCATTTTCTGCACCTGATCTGCTTCTGGTCCTCTTTCTGACCGTTGAAGATGACGAAGGTTCTGGCCCAGATTCCCTTTTTCTCTTCTGCCTCCATTTCCGTTTCCAGAACCAGAAGCACCGCCGTTTAGCTGCCCAACACTAAAGAAGAAATCCACGCAACAAAGAAATAACAGAGGAGAAGTGAATCTCCAATTAGTAATGGAACACACAAAGAAGTATCGAATAATGGCAGCAAGAATGGTTATTGCCAGTGTAGCCAGAAATGAAAACGAGAAACCCAGAAAAAAGAGAGAAGGCCTGAGGAAACAAACTGTAAAAAGGTGAAAAGGTAAAGGAGAAAGCTTGTAGAAAAGGGTGTGAAGAGAAGATAAGAAGCAATGTGAAAATGGAGAAGTTGAAAATAGTGTCTGAGAAAAGCAGAGGAAGTTTGCTAAATACGTAGGGTGTGGGGCCAAATTGAAGACGAAAAGCAAAGAAAGAATCCATAAGTCGTACCATTTTATCAAAAATTACAAAGAGCTATAGTTTGATATACACTTTACGTGGTGCTAATGCGAAAGGGAAGACAAAATGTTAGTGATAGAGTACCAAATCTGCCCTTCGAGGTTGTCTGAAAAAAAGGAGCAAAACGTTCTATCCCATTCTATATGCAACCCTGTGTAAGTGAGTTCGTGGATAAAGTGGTAAAAGGACAAGGAGACTAGAGTTTTATTAGCGTTGAAGCAATTTATTGTGAAGGCTTCAAATTTGCTCCATTATTTGTTTTACAAATTCATTAACGAAACAATTGAAAATTATTTACGTTTAATTTATTTAATATTTTAACATAAAGAAACTTAAATTTAGTCAATATTGATAATAATTAATTTGAATATTTGACTTCAATAAATTTTCTTTTTTCTTTTTCTTACGGTGAAAATTTTCATAATTAAAATTATTTTTAATATTTTGATGGAAAAAATTATTTTAATTTTAAAGCATTTGTTATTGTACTTTTGGAGTAAATTATATTTTTTTATAAGAAGGAAATTATAATTTTATTGTTTTCAAAGAAGCCACCCTAATTAGCATTTTGGTTATAACCAGATAAAACTCGTGTTATTATTATTATTTTTTAAATAAAAAACTAGAATCATTACTGAAAGAAAAATACCCCATTCAAATTTTAAACCAACTCAATACACGTCAAGAAAACAGAAAAAAAAAAAAAGTGTTAAAAAGATAAAATACCTTAACAAAGGCCAAGAAAATTATAGAAGATATAGTGAAAACATCTTCAAAACTCCCCATGTGTCACCAAAGAGACCACTTTGTATGTTTGGTAAGTGGGCATAATAGCAAAACCTTACAAATAATTATAAAAGAGATACAAATGATAAGTGAGTTTAATTTAAAATGAAAATTTTTTTTTCTATTTAAGTAAATCTCTATAAAAATAAAGATAGAGACCACACTTTTAAGTTCATAAAAATCTCTAAAATATTCAATTATTAAAGTGTCCTTATGTATAAAATAGAGAAAATATATAACAAATAAGAAATATTAGTAATTAGGTTGACAAAGAAATTTATTCTTTAATTCAAATGCACAACATCTAGCCGGACCTAGCCTAAATTTATAAAATACTTCTATTTGTAACTATTTTCCTTGCAAGTAAGCCTCTGTGGGGTTTTGGTACTCGCTCTCAGAATTTTCTCATTTCCTTTTTTTTTTCTTTTTATTTCTCCCACATTAATAATTGAAAATTTTGTTTCTAAGAAATTTAAAAAATAACACTTTTTCTTTTTATATCGAATTACCAAAAATTTCATCCATTTAATCTAATTACAGAGGCATCAAGCAAATTAATCCAATCTTTATGGATCAATTCCTTGTGGACTTTGACGACTTTCCCTGCAAGTTAAAGTGTAGCAGCTTAAGACTTTATTTTGAGTTTATTTAATTTAGTGTTGTTATTTCCTAGCGTCATTAATCTTGTATCTTCAAGGAGGTGGAGATACGATGGAAGCCAGCACCATCTGTATTCTTTTCCTTGTTAGTTCATATTCAAGTGGTTTTGTTTCTTTTCTAAAATCTTCTTCTGGGTTGACATTAAAATGATTTATAGTTGATTGAAAATTATAATTATCTTTTAAAAATAATTAAGTGAAAGATAATATTGTTATATTTATTTGTTTGTACTTGAAATTTTGGTGATATAAATTGTAGCTAGAATTTTGGAAATGGTTGTAGATTATAGAATATAATTTAGCAAAGATCAAAATCAAGATAATAAATTAAGACTTGTGCCTCTTCTTTCAATATATAAATAGAATAATTATATATCTTCCGAACGAGAATCACATATATATAAAACAACTATGCATACAGCAGGGAAGAAATTTGATTTCTTGACATGATGTGAAAGGTTGTTTTCATTATTGAGTCTCTTGCCAAATTTGTACACCATAATAATGTATTTAAATATGGCTTCGATTATATTCTTAAATAAAAATAATAATAAGCTATACTTGACATTTCTAATAAGGCAAAAGATATGATTTTGTTAAGTGGGATAACTCGGTTGATGAACAATCCCTTGCATAAGTTGACAGGCACAGTTTGATCACTTATAGAAGGGTTGAAATTTGTGACTACCCACCTCTTCTTATCCAAGATTAAAAAGAAAAAGAAAAAAAAGATATGATCTTGAACTGACCCAAAGAGTATATAGGTTAGCTAAGTCCTGTTTGAGTCTGAAGTTAATATTATGTTGCAATCGAACTTTTCTGGGTAGACTTGCCCTCGAGTCAATAGAGAGAAAAAAATGGAAGATCAATAGCAAGTTCCAGGGCTTTTGTGGTGGCTCAAGGTCTACGGTGCAAGGTTTGTAGCTTCACAGTGAGGGGTCAATTTCTAGGTTCTTGGCAATAAAATAACAAAAAAAATTGACAATGTTGAGTACGTCTTTGATGGGGGCCTTATGTTTTCCACCCAACCTTCCTCATTTAGTTTCCTTTTGCTTACATTGCAGTTGACGAGTTGCTGGGCAAGCAATATGTTTTGTGAGGATACAACTTACACAAGAGCAAGCGAAAAGAGCAAGGAAACACGTTAAAAACAATGTACTCTGAGAAAAAAGATTGGTTGTTTCATAGTGTTTAATAGCTTATTTCGAGGCTTTTATTTATTAAAAATAATAAAATAATATTATTTGTTCAATAAAAAACCTTAGGATGAAGATGAATCCACAAATCAAGTGAAGGGGTTAAAAATATTTAGGAAAAGATTAATATTTTGTTGTTCTTAAATTATGTCTCATAGTCTATTTTAAAGTATTATATTAACAAAATAATAATAGGTAAAGGTGTATGCAATGCTTGTAGTATTATTTTATCTAATAAGTTACACTAAAATGTGAAAGTGGTTTGGTATTGTTGCACAACCCTTAGAAGTACAATTTTGGCACTTTCATACCTAGGATAGCCTATCCCCAAATGCTTTAGTTAATATTAAAAAAGCTTGTAACTCCAACAACGGAATTTGTCTTTTGAAAAAATAAAGGGGGCAAGTCTAATTATTAGTAAATTTTACACATAAAAATTTTTTACATATAGAAATGAACAAAATATGGGGGAGCCATTACTTGCCATCTCTTCTTTTGTTCTTATTTTGAGACAGACTATAAAACATAGTTTGAGACAATTGATTTTGTCCCATATACTTTTACTTACCATCCCTTCCTCTATCCCTACTTAGGGACAAACTATGAAACGCAGTTTGAGACAAGTTTTATCCTATATACTTTAGAAGATTGTGTTGATTATGTGTTAATTGCAGTTTTCTGAAAACCACGGGTAAATATGAGAATAATGCAAGTAAGTTGGATTAGTCAATCTAAACTCCCTTCAATGCTTAAATTAGCAAATGGTATTATACAATGTAATTAGAGAACATAATAATAAAACTTAGATATTCTTAGATTATTCGACTGTGCGAATACTAGTTTATAAAGATATGCAGTCTCATGTAATAATTTTGTCTTGACGGCATTATATTAAGTTAGATGCATGAAGTGTGATTTAACTTAGTAGTATATCGCTCTTAATACTTGTGTTCGCTTTCACATTCCTAGAATCGATCTCTTCCCCGATCTCCAAATTAAAATATCTAATAACTCCTTTTAATTTTGACAAAAAAAAAAAGGCTAGATGCTGGTTGGGCTTGTTATATCCGAACATAACAAAAAGTGTTATTTACATATTTATCAATCTGTTAATTTATTTTAACAATAAAACTTTCACTAAAAGTTATTGATTTAACTTGATTAAATGTGGGGATGGAGACACAATTTGAGAAGGCACAAGTAGGGTCTTTGGCCCTCTCCTCCTCCAATACTTTGTTGATTTTTATAATGTAATCTTTTTTTATAATTATATTTTTATGTGTAAAATTTATTGGTAATTAGATTTGACTCTCTAATTTTTTTAAAAAGATAAAATTTGTCTTAGTGTAACATGTTGGTTAAAAAGTAATAAAATAATATTTCAATCATTAAATATACATTATTCTATTATTTTTTTAACAAAATACTTTAAAATAGATTATGAGATGTAATTTTGAGACAGTAAAAATTTAATCCTTTCTTAAAGATTTTTTTGGTTTTCTTTTCCACTTGATTTCTAGATCCATCCTTGATTAAAAGGAGCTTCATAAAACTTTTGAAGTTTAAATGATAATTTTTTAATTATGCAATTCCTATAAGGAAAATTTCTATAACAATGAAGTGTGAAGCCTTCTTGTTGTAGCCTATGTAGCTTCCATTGCCAGCTAGAAGTGGAAATAAGTTAGGTAATGCTAGATATGTTTTTCTTAAAAAAAAAAAAAAGCTTTGACTTACATGACAAATTATTGGCTTATGTTTAGCATACTAACTTGATCTAAGCAAAAAGTTAGACATGGCCTACTAGTTTGTTTAGGTTTGACAGACTTATTGGGCTATTTTGGCCTAATTAAACAACCACTAATAGATTTTTCTTTTTTCTTTTTTTTTTTATATGTTCTAAATACATGAAAAGTGTTAATATGGCTAATAGATTTATTGTACTCTCATCCTCTTTTTATTGCTGCTAAATAACTAAGGATAAATTCATTCTCACATTATCACTTATATGTACAAAGATGTACAAGCATTCATAGGTAAAACACTAATAGAAACAAAACGGACAAGAATATGGGCTTGTTTGATTCTATTTTTGTTTTTTCGTCCTTTAAAACAACTTTATAAAATAAATTATCAGAAAAACTTCTGAAAATTAAAAAAAAAAATGTTTGAATAGTTTATTCTTAAAAATACACCTAAAAACAAAAGAATAAAAAAAATCATTTGAAAAAGAAACCAATAAATAAGTGTGAAAGCAAGGTGATGAGAAATAAAGCTTTGCGAAGCCCACATCGAACAAAAGTAACAATGGATGTACCTTGCACATGGGCTTGAGTTTCACGAAATTACGAAACTAGACACCTTCACCTTGTTCTCCGTGTATTTTTTAAGACAACAAAACATTAAAAGTTGTTTTTCCATTTTGACTTTTGAAAACACTTTTTATTCTATTGTTTTTCAGAATAGTTGATATAAAACACACTATCAAACAAAATTTGTTGTTTTATTGTTTCTAAAAAAAAGAACAATTTTTAAAAATAGAATCAAATAAGTCGCGTGCACCTTAACTTCTTTATCTTTCTTCTTTTTTCTCTTTCTAAACTTATATTATTTACAAGTATTTTAAAAAATATCAAGACTGAGATGAAAGAAAATTAAAGTTAAACTTGCAATACAAAAGATTTGTACATACAATGTACTATACAAAATCATGGGTATTCAATGAAACAATATATATATTTGACATTATCATCCCCTTTGAAGACTTATGAAATTGTGGAAGAAATGTCTAAGTACATGATTAATTTATTTTTAATTTTATTAAATATATGTATACTACATAAATTTTAATCACTAAAATATTTTGCTTTATTCTTAATTAATTATTGGTACAAATTAATATGATGTTTTCTCGTGCCATAGGAACAACCCCAATAGTCACCACACTGTAACATGTATTTCTTACACTACTTGCTACTTTTTCCCTTCTCTTTCTCTCTTTTGAGAAAAAATTGTGCTCTTGTTAGTATCAATGTCTACTGCCACGACTATGAGTTTGCTCATTATTATAGTGGTCATGTATCACTATATTTACTTTAGAGAATGGATTAATATCAATCAGTTGAGACTTGTGATTCTTCAATTTGTTCACTGCTGCTGGGAGTCCAAGATATTTGTCTTGGGCCACGATATGATTAATTCCTAGTAGGTTGGCCAATCGAGCTCTTTCCTGGCTGGGGGTATTAGCACTAAAGAAAAGGGATGATTTTCTAGGTTTACCTTTTGCCCGCTCATCTTTTCATAGCTCTTGAGCACCCCTTTAAGACACTGAATCTCCAGCTTTGGAAAATATTATAGAATCATCTACGAAAAGTATGTGATTGATGGAAGGGCTTCTTCTACTAATCTTAAGGCCCTGTAGGTCTCCACGGCCTTCAGCTTGGCTCAACAAGAAGGAGAATCCTTCTGCACAAATTAGAAATAGGAATGGTGAGAGAGGGTCACCTTGGCGAATCCCTCTAGAAGGCTTAATCTTGTAAGGAACCATAAGTTATCACCGAGAAGGAAGTAGAAGAGACACATTCCATAATCCAAGAAATCCACTTTGTATTTAACCCTATCTTCACCATCATAAACTGAAGAAATTCCCACTCAACTCAATCGTAGGCTCTACTCATGTCTAGCTTAACAGCCATTTGCTATCCTCCTCCACCCTTTCTATTCTTCAAATGATGCAAGATTTCATGGGCAATAAGGATATTATATAAAATTAACGTACCTCTGATGAATGCATTCTGATTTTTG
Organism: Bauhinia variegata; assembly: GCA_022379115.2. NCBI lineage: Eukaryota > Viridiplantae > Streptophyta > Magnoliopsida > Fabales > Fabaceae > Bauhinia > Bauhinia variegata. The sequence goes on along the minus strand of CM039427.1, from coordinate 2,653,981 downwards.
CTTATAATTTTCTCTATGGCCCCCTTCATTCTGTTCACTAGAATTTTGGAAATCACTTTGTAAATAAATGTACATAGACTGATTGGTCTTACATCACTCATGGATTGGCAATTGTCTACCTTTGGAATTAAGACAATCTGTGTGTGGTTAAAGCTTCTCAACATTCTAAGATTGGGAAAAGCTCAGGACAGCTTTGTTGACATTTGGCCCTATGATGTCCCGTTTGAAAAATCTGCCTATAAATCCATCACTTACAGGGCCCATCACTTGCCTATGCTTTGCACATTCGCTGCCGATTCTCCGTTGTATGTTGGTGAAAGAACTTGGTGTTTTATCTCCCCATTTCAGCCAAAATAATTGCTTCATCTAGCCCCTTGATCCTATTTCAGGTTGGGATTGCCCACCTCTTGCACATTAGAGTCAATCTCCTTCAAACAAGGTTTCTTGTTGCATATCTCCGTATCCTCTACCGATTTTCTCTTCTTTAAATTCAGCCTTAATCCGCCTATATTTTCTTTGTTGGCCATGCAGCTATGAGCCTGTGATTCATAGTTAACTTGTCTAGCTATATTCTTTAGTCTATTCTTTATTATCTTCCTCTAGTACCCCTTTTTTATTCTTTTTTTTTTTTAAATTGTAGCCCCTTTTGTTTCTGTTAGAGCATTGGTTGTTACCTCTTCCTCTGTCGTCATTGAGTAATTATTCCCAACCATCTTCTGGTCTTTAAAGGAAGTTTGATTGCACAAAGTATCGAGGATTACCTCCTCTAGATCTGCACTCCTTGATTTATTAGGCATTTTTTTTGGGTTTCATCTGCAAGTTAATTGGTAGCTCATCTGAATTACTGTCATGCTTCTCTCTTCTATCAGCCTATGTATCACCAAATTCTTTTGTATAGAGGTTTGCTACAACTTCCATTTCCTTCCTGTGATTCTCAGGGTTCTCGTCAGTAAAAGCCTTAATAGATTCTCCATCTCCTTGGGGATAATTTCTTACTTGCTCCTCACCATTTTTAGTCGGCTTCTTCGCTTTATCCCTTATAACTATCCTTTTTGTGACATCTCTATTTGAGACTGAAAGAGAGTCAAGCTGCTTCATCACTTGTTTTGTGCTTAATTCCCTTTCCTTCTTACTCACATTAGCCCCAATCTTCTCAGTCACCCTTACTCCTATTAGTTTTGCCTTGTTCAAGCTACTCTAATCTCCCTCATAATGTTCTCCTGATTCCTCTTCTAATTGGATTTTATGACAAAATTTCACAGAATGGCCAAGTAAACCACACCCTGAGCAAAACATCGGCAATCTTCATATTTAAATTCTACCCATATTTAAGCCCTTTTTTTAAAAGGTTTAGAAATTAGTACCTCTGCTTTGAACTTAGGGATTCTCCTATTAAATTGTGGTAGTTCGAAAATCCCTACATCTAACACCATTCCAATCTTTTCGCCGATGCGTCTTGCCATTGTTAAAGTTTGGCAGTGGAGAGGTAAGCCCCAACATTGCATCCAGAATGCCGCCGAGTTAAAAAGGTCTTTCTTTGTGCATCATCTTTCTCCCACCTCTTCAGAATAAGGAGATAGTTCTTGAAACTCCAAGGTTGCCCTCTTTCGATTCTCGTTAGATCTTCCTCATTCTCGAAGAAGAACGAGAATTTTTTTCTCCTCGAGGCTTAAGACATTGAATCCTTTTGGGTTGCCCCAGAGAACCTTCATGATTGTCTCAAGGGTTCTAAGATTGATTTCCCTGTTTGACACCACCTTCCCGTGAGACTTCTTGACTATTCTGCAATCCCTTCTTCCACATTGTTATCGTCAAAATAGACCACCACCTTTTAGTCTTCATCTCTTGCCATACTGGATAGCACAGATTGGCACTCAGAATACAGTCTCACTGACCCTAACCTTGACGGACTAAACCCTAACGCAGGTTTTCGAGAAGAAAAGCTTGCGTAGGACATCTTCAGAGCTCTGACTAAAAAATGAGCCCTTGGAACTTAGCCTCCTACTACTAAACTAATGCTTTATTAGTATTTGATTTAAGAATTGTATTTTTTACTTGAATATTTAATTATCTTTGTTCGTAAATTGCATGATCAACACACAATGCTAGTAGAAGGAAATTTGTGTGTTGATTCATTAGAATAATTATCATGGGTCGTCTCAACTATAACAAGAATATATCTTCATAATCTATGGTTTCCATTGAAGAGATCCATATAATTGAATAAATTTCTAATTATTTGTTATTGACATGTAAGAGTATAGCAGATTCATAAACTAGGAATACTTTCATTAGATCTTGGGAGAGGCTAATGTATAGACAAAGGAATCTCAATTAGTAAGTAAAGAAACAATTATAGGTTTAAACTAGACTTGATTGTTTAAGGAAATAGTTTGACATAATGGTGAGAAATTGAGAAATAAAACTTTGACTCCCTTATACTTTGAGATTAAACTTGACTCTTGATAAGTGTTTATCATTAGACTCTTATATTCAACTCTTATGTCCTATTGTTGTGCTTAATGACAAATTAACTAACATTTATATCATTGAGGTCTAATTGAAATTGTTTGTATTTTATATTGATTTTCTCATTTTAAAGTCAAATTTACTTTTATGAAATTCTCATTTTCAAAACTGGACTGAATTGACCTCAATGCAATTAGGTAAATTTCTATGGTTGGAATTAATTGAAGAAAGACACAAATTCATAAAGTTTGGCATAGTTGTAATTTATTCATCCTTAAGGGCAAGCTTGTAATTTAGCACAATTAGTGAAGGTATAATTGTAAATCTACCCAAAAACACATTTTACCCTTTTAGGTTAGATTTTTCCCTCTTCTCTCTCTCATTCACGCCCTCCTCTCTCTCACATAGGTTCAGCTTTTCTCTCTTCTTCTCCATGGTTGTCTCCATGCCCAAGAGAGGGTAGAAGCCGTGTAATCATCTTAAGGAGGATTGAAGACTACCGGGTGACCCTTGAAACTCGATTTTTGTACTCTTATGAAATTTTAGTTCAATGATTATGTGTTTATTGTTGAAATTTGTGGCTGGTGGTTGCTCTCTCTTTTCTCTATGATTTTGGCCATATTCTTAATGGGTTATTCATATTTTATGGTAGATCTATGGTTGTGATAATTATGGGTGGGTTATTCCTTGATTGTTGCTTGAATTTAGAGTGTCTAGGGTTTATGAATAGTCAAATACTTTTGAGATTGAGTGAGTTTCAATATTTAAGCTTGTTGATTGCTTATTTTACTCATTGGTTATTGTTTAGAATATGTTTAATCTCTTTAGTCATATGCTCGACAGTGTCTTAGTAGGAAACCTAGAGTTTGCTCTCAAGCTATAAGATGAATCTCGGCTTAATCTCCCTTAATTGAGTTAAAATGAAATTCTAGGTTGAGGATAGAGTTGCCGATAGTTAGAAAGTCCCTAAGTTGATTACAATTCATTAATTGTTAGTTTCAACTTACTTGTTATTATGTTTACTTGTTGAATTGATTTATTTGTTATTAAAATCCCCTAAATTTCAACCTAGAAAAGCTGAGACCCATACTAGTGGTTTTTTGTGAATACAACTCGTGTTGGAAATTAAAACTCATAATTTATAATTTGCCTGCCACCTATATTGATGACACTATAGGCGCACATCAACTTCCTCTTTTATGCATTTGAGTTAATATTAAAATACTCACATCGGTATTTTATTTATAACAAAAAAAGAAAGAAATAGATTTGGCTGTTTAGATAAAATTAACCTACTTTAATTTTGGTAATAAGTGGTCACAATCCTTGTGAGAGGATATTTGATTTTATCAATTTAGAATGCTTTGGCGCTTGATTTTTACGTACAGCAAAATTGATTTGTGCTTTGTTAAAGGTTAATAGGACTACCCATATATTAAAATGAGTAATTATTGATTTTGATTAATATATATTAAATTTTACCCCGTATAAATTTTTGCAAGTTTAGCATAGAGTTATGCAATGATATTAACATAAGTTATACTATTAGAGAAATGTGACATGGAGGAAAGAGAAGAGAGTTGATTTTTGAATTAAAGAATAGTTGCAAAGAACAAAAATAGTTCCTAACTTTACTAGAGAGATAATATTAACGAGAAATATAGATGCATGATAATTTACTGGGCTTATTTAATGTGTTTTTTGAGAGTTACATCAAATTAGAAAAAAATTGTGTAAGTTTGTACTCTCTTGGTCTTATAAAGCTCTTTCTATGAACCTTTAATGGTTTTAATATAAAGTCCCATTTGGCACAACACATTAGGCTTGATAAAATAAGACCGGATAGTATAAAGGCTTGACAAGATAGGATCTATTAAGATAAAACCTAATAAAATTTTAATATTATATAATGTTTAGTATGATATTATATAAAAATTTCGTATTGTATAAAAACTAATATTTTGGACAGAAATTAATTTGGATAGTAGAATTATATCTTCTATAGTTACTAATATTTTTTTTTTTATTATTATTGGTAGTTTCGAATATTTTGATCAATGTAAAATTTAATTTTAAATAAAGATAAAATTAAAAAAGTTATAATAATTTTTTTAAATATTAATACATTAATTAATTTTAAAGTTTTTTTAAGTCGTTGGATTCAGTTAAAAAAATCTTATAAAAGGATTAGATTAAGTATAAAATAAGAAGAAAGGACGTATCATAGTGGTGCCTAAAAACAACTTAATTCACCATGATTACATGGATAAAGATAGTATAGGCTCCATTTGTTTTGTTTTGTTTTTTTATTTTATTTTATTTTCAATGTAAATGACAAATAAGGCTAAAAATGTCTTTGATTCAGTAAATTAAAAAATTCAACTACTAAAAACATTTCATAAATATATTTTTGTTAACCAGTGACATTTTTGTAATTATGTCATTCTTTATTTTTTTTTTTTCTCGTTTTCTAATACTTCACCATACTGATGGATGAAGAGCCAGAGATGAGAGGCAGGATCATGGGAAGCTAGACTACAGAGTAATAATAATAATATCATGACCGTACACATTTTTTTTTTTCACCCCCGATTGCACACTTTTTAATTTTAATTTAGTTGTAAGAATAAAATTATAAAAAAAAAATGTATGAGAAAAATAAAAAAATAAAAAGAAAAAATAGAGAAGAGAATGTAAAAATAGAAATAATCATATAGCACACACATCTCAGAAGAGAAGTATCTGTGTTGTTAAAAACTTTTGTTCTATTACGTTAAAAAAATAATCCAGGTGTATGACTAATTATTATTTTTAGTTTGTGAGTTATTATAAAGTAAACTATAAAGAAAAATAAGAGAAATAAAAAATAAGAAAAAATGCATAAAAGAAAAAGCGATGCAAAAATAATTATATTTTGCTGAAAACGTATTACGGCTGTTACTCCTTTGAGCAAAGGAGAACAATTATGGTCTGAATCCTTGCTCACACTTAAAAATACAAATAAAAAGAACATTTAAGTTTACCAAACAAACATACTTTCTAAAAGTGAAATTCAAATAAAAAGCAAAAATATGTTTCTAAAAATGAAAAATACAAGAGAATTCTAAGAGAGAATATGCGCAAAATGACAAGAATACGGCTAGCATTATGGCTCTCGTAGAAATTATTTTATGAGGTATATTTAAAAATTTAATTCTTTTACTCGATCACAGAATTTTTCTGTGAAAATTCTGTAATAAAATTTCATATTATCAAAAGGCAGTTTCTTACAGAAATAATTCTGTGAGAATAATGAAAAAAAAAAAAATTTTAAAATAAATTTTTATTGTTAACAGTACTATATTTAAGGAAAAATATTCGTAGAGTCATGAAAACAGTTTTATTTAGAAAGATTTTTCTTTTTTTTATCTGAACTAATTTTCAATTTCATATAATAATTTTGCAAGAATTATTTAATAATTTCTCTCAAAAATATTAGATGAGAATTCTTAATTTTTTTTATAAAAAAATTGCGTCTCACAATTTTTTCGTGAGAAACTCCAAAAGCTCTCAAAAAAATATTTATTTTAAATGAAACGCTGCATTTGGTGTTTAAAATTTTCGGGAGAAATTTAGTCCCAAATCTTAAGATTTCTCACAAAAATTTTACAGTGAAATCCCAAATAACCCCTTAATAGGAAAAATAGATAAATTCGAGAAGAGAAGAGAAATTTCAGCACAATTAAATAAATAGGCTCATTGTAGAGTCTCTTTTCTTAGGCACTTGCTTCTCGTATCTTATTTTAAGACACGCACTTCTGGGAGTGCTTTCGTTAATCAGCATCCCCTACCGTTCTGGTGATATTGAATTAATGTGAATTATTAATTTTAAATTTAATGATTCAGATTTTATCACGTGGCTGTCGATGAATTTTTTGAAAAAAAAAAATGCATTTAAAAACTATAAATTCACTACTCACATAACAAAATTTAGACTATGCCAATCTCACTCTACCATTTCCGTAGAATATTAGAGGTCCTGATCATTTCAGTAATACCCAGTGAAAAGTTAGAGAGTAGAGTGTGAAGGTGCAGTGAATGGAGACAAAGGGCAAAAGAATTGCTGGGTATGATTCTTCTCATTCTTTTTTCTTTGTTTCAGAATTTAAATTTAATTGTTAGGGAATCGGTTGTTATGCTTTGGCTAATTTCGGATATGAAATGCTGGGAGTAGAAATTAGTAGAGCTGTTCTAATGATTTCACTTTTCCCCTTTGTCCATGTAATATTTTGGTTCTAAAATTTGTTTCAGTGTGAGCTGCATTGGTGCTAAATTCCCATGAATACATGGGAATATAACCGGAAATATATGCGATAGATTTGGTTGCTTTGTTGGGATTCTTGTTTGCACACTTGTATAGAAAATGGCGAGTCAACCCAAAAGCTTGATCAACTTTCCTGGTAGAAAATAGAAAGTCAGAAGTTATTCTTGATGTGGAAGAGGAAGTAAATCAATGGCCAGGTGATTAATGGACGAAATTCCCATTGAAATTTAAAAGAAAACGTGAATTTTTTTCATTTTTTTTTTTTAAACCTATTAAGCTATGATATAATGTTTATAGGACAGCTTAGTTTGACATGTACCGGATTTTATTACTTTCATATCTGATGGAAAGTCTGCATTTTTTTGGCTCTCAGAGGTTCCCTTTTACTTACATTTATAAAATTACTTCTTGTATCGGTTCTCAATCCTAATGAGTGTCTCTTGTTCAGTTGACTGCATGAGAGGTAAACATAAAATATCTCCTGTTGTTTGGCCACTGTGGCAATTCTGGCAAAAGTGTGATTGTTACTTTTGTCATCTTTCAGTTATGGCCTATTGTTGGTTGGGTAAATTATCAGTATATTCAGCTGCAGTTCCGTGCTGTATTTCAAAGCTTTGCTGCGTGCCGGTGAGTTCCATTATCTTTTAAACTGCTTCTTTTATCTCTCTTGCGTAGTTAGTTTGGGCCATCAGTCATTCATTCCTAGTTTAATGAGTATCCAGTTACTGAATGCTCTTATCAAGTAGAATACTAGAATCCTATGAAGCACGGACTCCGGTTTGCAAACATACAAGATGGCGTGTGGTTATGCCATCTATTATTTCTATCAAACATACAAGAGCTAGCAATTGTCCAATTAGAATTAGAAATAAGAACTGCATCAATGGAGCTATGATAGGACAATTTGGAATTATAAGATTGATTGATCAGCTGATGTAGACCAGAAAACTGAATTGATTTTATATGTTTGTTTTAACGAGAAATTAAGGGAATGGGATCGTTAGGGTAGATATGGTGTGGGGATGAAAAAAAGGTTACTGGGGGGATCCAACTCCTTGGATAGAAATCTGAAACTCGGAATTCTAAGCCAAAAAGAAAACAGGAAATACTGTTGCAACACTTCCCTAACTAAAATTTTCATTCTATAAGTGCCTAGTACATAGGAAATTCATATTTATTGACCCCAAAAAGTTCTAGGCACTTCCTAGATTACAAAAATGAGTAGTTTTTCCAAGATTCCTTGATACATTCTCAAGAATCTTCAATACTAATTTTACCAAGACTCCTTATGTAAATCTAAACATTCCCTAGACTTTCTAATTTCTCCAAAACTCCTTATTAAATTGAAAGCATTCCCAATCCAAACTCCTTTTTAGACATTTCTAAAATTTAATATCTCAATTGAAAATATAACTTTATTGTTATTGTTGTTATCACTATTATTATTCATCAATTCCTTTCTGCTTGAACTCGTTTCTTGACGAGTGGAAGGCCCTGTATGTCATGTAACGTTCAGGATTGTGGCTTTGCAATTCAGCAGCATTATCCCAAGTGCTACCTTCTTGCTTTCTTCTTCAAACTTCTTTAATGATAGTATGCTGTCAACCTTTGATTCTGGTGGTCGGGAGCCTTCATTCTTAATTGGCAGCAAATTATAATTAAAAGTTAGATATTAATTTTACCATCATGCATCACTTTTCTGTCATATTGCTTGATCAGTGTCACTCCAGAACTCCTTAATTACAACCACTAAACATTTCCAAGACTCCTTATTTAATTCTAAATATTTCCTAGATTTTCTAAGCTTTCCAGAACTCCTTATTTAAATGTAAGCATTCCCAAGACTTAATGTCTGAATTCAAACTATAACTTTATTATTATTATTATTCACCAGCGAAAGATGCTTTAGCAAGTTGGCTGAGCGCAGTGACCCAAAAGTGATGATTGTGTATGAAAGGAGAAAGAAACTAGCAATCATTGGAGAGCAAAGAATTCCTAGCCAGAAGGCCATGTGGGCTAGGAAGGGCGGCTGCTAGGTTGGTAAAAGGGGAGACTTAGTTGCTAAGTGTGTGTGTGTGTGCATTCCTTTTGGTGAGTTTCTAGCAAGAGAGATTCCTCTCCTGTAAGGGACATAGTCCCTTCACTTTGTCCAGGATTCTTTTCTGCCTTTACTTTTTCCATAGCCACCATTGTAACACTGCTGTAGCAGCAGTGAGTTCTCTTATTCTGTGAATATAAATCAATATTCTGTGGCTATTCCATTCTGAGTCCTTACAAGCTACCTTTCAGAAAATTCAAACGGGTCTCAAAATTTAAACCTTAAACGAAACTGCATCAATATCATTTGGCTATCTAGTCTAATCAATATTAAGGAAAAATCCAATAGACCCTTTCAATTATATTAACATGGTTTTGCAGAAATGAAAGTTCTATTGATGATTTGTGAAAACAGTAGACGTGCCTTTACATAGAGGGGAGAGGAAGGGCCTTTACAATTAATATCCAGAATACTAATTTGTACGATACAAGATTGCTATGTAACTAACTGCTAATACTATACTGACTAACTGGTCTAACGATACAACTTTACTCTTATATGTATTTTGTACATGATCACTTCATGGACCATCAATTCGGGTGCACATATGCTGTATATGATTGTCTGCAGCCTATGATTCATTATATATGGTATGCACATTTTATCTCTATTACTATAATTATAAAGAACTTCTTTGAACTGTTAAAATATGCATAATATCCCAAGACCTGAATAGTGGTCTTATAATGGACTAAAAAAGTGCACGTGCCACACACATGTTAACTGCACACATTTTAGTGGTTAAAGGAAGGAAGAACCTAAATATTAATTATTTGATTTGCTTTTTAGTTCATATTGAAGTGGTTAGTAGTTTCTTTTCTGAAATTTTCTTCTGGTTGACATTGAAATGATTCATAATTGATTCAAAATCATCATTTTCGTCCTTGGAGTAAAAGATATTTTAATTGAATCTATTTTTTTGTTCCTTAAAATTCAGTTGATTCAAATAATATATAGGTGGAGACAGATCTAGATTCTATAGTAGTTTAGAAAAGAAAAATTTATTGTAATAGCTTTTGGGTTTGTACCTCATGTTTCGGAACCTAAAAAAGAAAAACAGCCAATAAGAATGAAAAAGAAGTGTGTATACCATTGTTCCATGCTGTAGTTTTTTCTTTATATTTACACATAATAACGAGATATATAATCACATGAATAAATAGAATAACCACATAACATTAATAGATATTTTTATTAATCAACAAAGTATTAGCTCAGTAACATCACTAGTATCAGGACAAGTCCCATGGTATTCTAGGTAAAAGATTATGAGTTTAAAACTTGAGTCACACTTATTAGGAGGAATTTATCGTTATTACTCACATTCAAAATCTGTATCACGTCTAAATGTACGAGTATGTGGAGGAAAAAAAAATGTTTTTATTATTTTGCATGTGATATATAAGCTTTCTCACCATCAAATCTCAAATAAAAATAATCAAAATTTTTCACCCCATAATTATTAAATAATTTAAATATAACTTCAATTATTTTAATCTTTAATACAAATGACCATAAGCTATACTTGTAAATGGTAATAAGGCCCCCGCTTTTCCATTGGAGCAAGAAAATAAAGTCTTGCATTGACCCATAGCCCATTAAGTCATGGGCACCCGGAGATCTGACACTTATTGGCTCAAGTGGCACCCACACTCTTGTTTTCTCGAGTGAGGGTTAACTTTTTCATATGCATGAGTTTCACTAGTTTCGTCTTGTCATGAACTAGTCAAAAAGTAGCCTTGGCTCTTAATCAGTATCATGGCAAGACGAAACCAATGAACCTCTTGGATATCGTGTTGGGAAGGCTGAACCAGGTTGGTCCTTCGTTGCATGTGGGATGTTGTGCTGAATGTCATAATCTACAGACTTAATGGTGGCTAAGTTATGTGCATGGTGGGAGTGGGAAATCTCCAAAGATGTCACGAGGGGAGGGGGGCTTGTTTAGATGGAAGACTCGCTCGATGATTGTTTGCCAGCTAAGGGGATGTTAGTATAGCTCGTGGAGATGCTAGTCACCGTGGATGTTAATCTACCACCTAAATTAATAAAATAATCATAAATTTGATTAAATTCATTTGAAATTATAAATAATTCTCTTATTTTATGTAAAAATAAATTATTTATCAATCAAATTATTAAATTAATTTTATTATTTATTTTTTATATAAAGACATTTTAATAATTTAATATTTTGGGAATTGGAGGAGTGGAGAGGGTGATCCCCTCCTCATCTCCATTGAATGAGAAAAAGTTATCTCCCTAGTCAAATCTCCAAGTGCATGATAGTTAGTCTATTTGAATCTCAAGTCAACGTTACTTCGCAAATGCATTTTCAGTACGGTAAACCCTTCAATCTGAAATCAATCCATATTTGCACTCTCCACAATTATTTCAATTCTTTTACATCAAAATTTTCCACCCTCCATAATAATGTTTTAATTCTAAATATGACTTGATAATTATCTCTAAAAAAAATTATCTTTAAGTTATACTTGGTAATAATGCGGTCTTGGCGTCTTCACTGGGGCAAAGAGATTCATGGTTATGAATTGACCCACAGAGTTTTGGTTATCTTAGCTCTGTTTGAGTCTCCGTTGACCGTCTGGTTAGCAGCCCATATTTGACTGAGTCTCACCCTTCATTCAATAGAGAAAAGCATAGAATGGAAGATCAATAGTGAGTTCCAGCACATGGGTGCCCAAGAGGGAAACAATGTCCATAGGGCTGGTAAGTATGTAGCTTCACAATCAGGGGTTAATTTCTTGGGTGATGACAGACAATCAACCTGGAAAGTTTGGGGAAAAACTTCTCATGCCCCACTCCATGTCTCAAATTTGTTTCATAACTTTGTGATAAGTTAAAATTTATTTATTAATTGATTTATTTATATAACTAAATTAATTTTTAACTACTTTATTAATAAATATTGACTAATTAACGGTAATAAAACACTAACAAAGAATTTATTCCCAAAATTTTTTTTGGGAAATTTCTATTTTTCACCAAATAAACAATGACACTGAATTTAAATTTTATTAGGAACCTTCCATTCACTTTCCTTTTAAATACATTGAAATTGATGAGTTGACTCAAAACCTATATTACAATATTTACTCTTTAACATTTTTTACTGCAGCATTGGGTCCTCTAATTAATGAGATGCCTCTCATCTCCACCCACTCCAAAACTAGGTAACGTATGTAATACAATGGTAATTGTCCTATATGCTTCAATTCTGGGTAATTAATTAGTAGTTTTGATTGAATTCATGATACTTTTTGCTTGCAAAAATTCCAAAGAGGTGCAAAGCATTGAAGAACTAAAACTTTTGAAGTGATCATTTCCAAGTAGCATAACAAAAAATTTATGTTACATATTTATTTGGCTCATCAATTGATAAGAACCTCTAAGGCTTTAGGTCTCATAATTCAAACCTTAAGATAGAGTAACTGTCATGTTGGCAAGGAGAGGCCTTGGCTCAGTGTAGCTGCTTCCTTTCTAGCCTTAAATGGTAGCTTTGGCCAAATGACCATTATGGAAAAAAAAAAAAAATTGTTAATTTGGAAAATGCCGAAATATAAATGGGCATAAATTTTAATGCTGGAGCCTGGTATTATAAGGTCTTATAAATTGGCCAGTCTAAATAATATTATCTTATATTTTTAAAATTAAATATTATTTAAAAATAGAAAATTTCCAAAAAATCTTTTAAAAATTTTAAAAAATGGAAAAATAGAACAAAAGTAAAAATAGGCCAAGCCTGAACCCTAAAGCACAACTTTAAATGGATAAACAAATTATAAGCTCAAAATTGACAATGTTAAAAAAAGGACTCTATTAAGCTACAGTGTAATCCAACAGAATGATTTGATCAGGACTGTCACTTATATTTCTACCAAGTATGGAGTTAATTTCCATCCTTCATGGCACTACACAGTTTATGCAGAGATAGTTTTGGTTACTTTGCTTTTGTTTCTTGTCTGTCTGAGATTCCCCAGTCAAGACGGTATTTTGACTAGTAATAACTATTCTATTTTTGAGTCGCAAAGCAAGAAACTGTAGAAATTTGGAAATATAGCATTCATGATAAATTTAGTTCTTGGTTGATAGTGTGTTTTGTGAGTTGGGCAGTTAGAATCATCATTCTTCTTCTCATAGAAGAGCAAGCCAAATTGACCAAACCAAAACAAAATTTGTCTCTTCCATTTTGCATCTTCCCTTATCCCATGGCTTCCATGCCTGTTCTGTTCTTGCTGTCTCTAACGCTTTTCGCAAATGAACTTCAAGCTAAAACAAATGATTCCAAAATCATAAGCTTGGGTTCTTCCCTCTTCCCGAAAGCTCACCCTTCTTCATGGGTTTCGGCTTCTGGCCTTTTGGCCTTTGGCTTTTACCCAGAAGGTAATGGCTTTGCTATTGGAATATGACTGGTTGGTAAACCTGAAAATACAATTGTCTGGACTGCTAACCGTGACCGTCCACCGGTCTCCTCTGATTCAACATTGGAGTTAACCAAAAGTGGAAAGCTTGTTCTTCGAACTGAGCTAGACAATGAACTCATTGCTAATGTGTCAAGCTCTGCAGCTTCTGCATCTATGTTAGATTCTGGTAATTTTGTGCTTTATGGTAAAGATTTCAATGTTATCTGGGAAAGCTTTGATTCTCCAACTGACACCATATTAGGAGGGCAGAATTTATCTGTCGGAGCTCAACTGATCTCTAGTAAGTCAGAATCAGACCACTCTAGTGGACACTTCTGTCTACTAATGCAGCGTGATGGAAACCTCGTTGCCTACCCAGTAAACAACTCAGTCACGATGCTAGAAGAAGATGCTTACTGGGCATCAAATACAGCTTCTTCCTCTTTCAACGAACTCATTCTTGATCTTGAAGGCTTTCTTCGCCTAAATTCTACTGCCAGTTTTTATAATCTGGTCAATGGAACCGTTCTTGGAAAGAACACAACCATAGTCTACCGTGCAACACTTGAAAATGGTGGAAATTTTAGATTGTATAAGCACCTATTTGGTGGTAATGCAAACTCAACTGTGCAACTTTTATGGTCTGCTTTAACTAATCCCTGTGATGCCCATGGTATTTGCGGCTTTAACAGTTATTGCTCTAACAAAAGCAGCAATGCTATTTGTCAGTGTTTTCCTGGGTTTGTCCCCTCCAAAGATAGTAACGTGTTCCTCGAGTGCAAGCAGAACATCAGCAAAGATGATTGTTTAAGCCATACAGACTCAAAGATGTTCTATGATCTTATTCCCTTGGATAATACGTCATGGGGTGATTACCCTTATTATTCCTGGGTTTCGACGACGAAAGAAGGTTGTGGCAAGCCTTGTCAAGAAGACTGTGATTGCGGGGCAGTAACATTCGTTAATGGCAAGTGCAATAAATATAAGCTTCCACTAAGATATGGAAAGATTCAGAGTGGATCAGCCATGGCTTTCATTAAGGTGCCTTCGGAGAAATCCCCCCCTCCCATTAATCCAAATGAAGCCCAACAGGTTCATGTTGATAACAAGAAACATCTGATTTTGATTCTTGTTGTGACTTTGGGTTCCATTTCATTCTTACTTCTGGCCTTCACAATGTTTGTTTTCTTAAGTTATAGGCATCGAGTTCATAGGTACAGCAAGTTGTCTGAAAATGCTAATCTGGGATTTACTAAGGAATGTTCTTTGCGATCATTTTCCTTTGATGAGCTAGTCAGCTATACAGGTGGGTTCACCCAGGAGATTGGTAGAGGATCCTTTGGAGCTGTTTATGAAGGGACAATAGCTGGAACAAACAGAAGGATTGCTGTGAAGAAAGTGGAGAGAGTTGTTGAAGAAGGGGAAAGTAAATTCCGAGCTGAAATCGCTGTCATTGCTCGAACTCATCACAGGAATTTGGTTCAGCTGATTGGATTTTGTAACAACGGATCCAAAAAGCTTCTTGTTTATGAATATGTGACCAATGGGTCTCTAGCAGATCTCCTCTTCAACATTGAAACACGCCTGTCCTGGAAAGAAAGATTGAGAATCGCGCAAGATGTGGCTAGAGGAATCTTATATTTACACGACGAGTGTGAATTCTGTATTATTCATTGCAATATAAAGCCACAAAATATACTTATGGATGAAACATGGACTCCAAAGATTTGTGATTTTGGGCTGGCAAGGCTATGGATGCAAAAGCATTCAGGAAGTAGAACAGGGATGGAGGGGACAGGTGGGTATGTGGCACCTGAATGGCTGAAGGATGAATCCATATCAGTAAAAGTTGACATTTACAATTATGGTATGTTGCTGTTGGAGATTATGTCCCGGAGAAGAAGTATCGATTTAAATTTGTCCTCGGAGGAGATACTTCTTTCCAATTGGGTATATGGTCACTTTCTAAGAGGGGAGTTGAATAGACTTGTTCCAGAAGATGAAGATGTGGATTGGAGGATACTGGAAAGAATGGTGAAGATAGGGTTATGGTGTGTTCAAGAAGACCCATCATTGCGCCCTTCAATGAAGAATGTCATCTTGATGTTGGAAGGGCTGCAAGACATTCCAGTTCCTCCTTCCCCATTCCATGTTTTCTGAACATGAATTCCTTTTTTTTTTTAAATAACACTGTAAGAGGATATTTCTTTTAGGACTACAAGACACATATGAGAAAAGTCTGGCAGAAATAATTTCCATATAATGTTTGAATCAAAGATGAAGATGATTATGCATAAGAAGCAGATCTATCTTGTTCTGTGCGAGTCCAGTTGTGCCCAACAATCTCAAAAAAATTATGCTTAAAAGCCCCTATAATAAGTAATAACCTTGTTTTTACATTAATTGTTGCTTATCAGTGCAATCACCCAAAAGAGAGGTTATAAAAGTTTAGATCTCTAAAAATACGAGGGAAACTTGAAGTAGTTTCAGATCCAAGCAAGAATGCATAAATTAAAGAGGTAAAAGCATCAATCTTTGACGAGGGTAAGATATCTAGCTTTGCCATCAAACATCTGAGGGTCAGTATTCAATAATGACTTCTTACAGAGGCTATTACTTGTCTGAGAGGTAAGAATTGCTAGGGTTGGATTCTACTTAAATTACAAAACTACTCTTATACGGTAAGGGTAGAATATTGAGTTTGGATTTAGTGATTTTGTGGTAGGAAAAAGTCACCGGCTTTTAGTGCATCTAAACTACTAATTTTAAATGTAATAGTCTAGATTTCACTATTTTTTTATAAATAATTTTTTTTTAGTGAAAAATTTATTCTATTAAATTTGAAATCAATAGTTTAGATTCATAATGTCAGTGACTTTACAAAGTCATTGAATCTAAATTCATAGAATATCTTACAAGGATAACATCAATAAATTAATCCAATTATTTCCCAACTACTGGTAATTGAGTACCTACCAAATGTGATTCTACTTTCTTCTTTGATTTGAATTATCTCGGTATAGCATTTAGGTAGACCTCATTTTGCTGAGCTGATATCGTTTCTTATACTTCTAAGATCATCCCCCCTATTGAGACGGTATTTTGACTACTTTACTTTTGATGACAATTCTTCTACCTAATGTCCTCCCTGGAAATTCATACACTACTTTTAATGATAATTCTTCTACCTAGTGTCCTTCCTCGAAATTCATACTCCAAGACGGATTCTACAGTCTATAATTTCATAATTTTGTTTGCTTCAATAGGGTCCTAGCATTTATTTGGTGTGGGACCGTGTAGTAATGTGAGGGAGAAACTGATCAGGACCTCAGTCATTCTCCAGCTGTAGAAATTTGTATGTAGGTAGTTCCCATTAAGTAATTAATTTGGTTTCATCTTTGGAAATCTCTTAAAATTTTGGACCGTGCAGTATTTGCAATTTCACCTAGGTTTCTCCCAAAGATTATTCAGACCGGATAGCATAGTAGATATGTCTGTCGTTGCATCAACCATCTTGTTTTTGCTTTTCACATCCTTTATAGGCGGAAGAACTCAAAACAGAACTTCAAGATGTTAGCTTTCTTAACTCAGTAAATCCATTTATTTCCCAACTACTGATAATTAATTAAACACAAGTGTGATTCTTCTTCTTTTTTGATTTGAATTATTTTGTTAATTATAGCATTTAGGTTCACCACTCTTTGTGGAATTGATTTCCATCATTCATTGCACACACGGTTTATGCTGAAAAGTTTTGCTTACTTTGATTTCGTTTTTTCTACTTCTAAGATTCCCCAATAAATCAATACGGTGGTTTGACTACTTTACGTGTATGACTAATCTTCTACCTAGTGTCCTTCCTAGAAATTCATACACCAAAGCGGATTCTACAGTCTAATTTCATTTTTGAATCTTTTTGGTGTGGGTTCACATAGTAAGAGAGAAACTGATCATGACCTCAGGTCCTCAAGTCATTTTCCTTGATAAAATTGGTTTTATGAAGAAAAGTAAGCATAAGTAATTTGCTTTCACATCTTTGCAAATCTCTTATCTTTGCATCGTGTAGTATTTGCAATTTTAGCAATCTTTCTCTCAAAGATTATTCAGACTGAAGAGCATAATAGTTATGTCTGCCATTGCACCACCCATCTTGTTTTTGCTATTCATATCCTTTCTAGGTGGAAGAGCTAAACAGATAACACTTGGTTCCTCACTTTCCCCAACTACTCCTCCCACTTCATGGCCTTCCCCTTCTGGTCTATTTAAATTTGGCTTTTATCCGCAAGCCACTGGCTTTGTCATTGCAATTTGGCTGGTTGACAACGAAGGTGACACAGTTGTATGGACTGCGAACAGAGATGATGGTCTGCTCTCCTCAAATGCAAAGCTGCAACTAACCAAGGATGGTAAGCTTCTTGTGCAAACCGAGAAAGGAGAAGAGATGCTTATTGCTGACACTACTGAGGCTTCTTCGGACTCCATGCTTGATTCTGGAAACTTTGTGCTTTACAGCAAAAATTCTAGTGTCATTTGGCAGAGTTTCGACCGACCAACAGACACTATGTTAGGGGGTCAACGATTATCATCTGGACAACAATTGATATCTGGTTCATCAAGGACCAACTATTCTTCTGGACGGTTTTATCTCATTATGCAGGGTGATGGTTCTATATCCAGTGAACTCTATTCCTACTTTTAGGGATGCGTACTGGGCTTCTAATACTTATAGTATGCCTTTCACTTATATTTACCTCAACGATACAGGTAAATTGGTTTTTGGTAATAGCACTGGAGTCAATTATTTGTATATGGGTGTTTCTTCGGCTAAAATCAACGCCATTTATCGTGCAACCCTCGAATCTGATGGAATTTTTCGACTGTATGCTCATTATGAAGGTGTGAGCAGTCTGGAGTGGAAGGCTTTGGATAATACCTGTTAAGTGAAGGGTTTCTGTGGGTTCAATAGCTATTGCACACTCAATGACAATGAACCCTCTTGCCTTTGTTTTCCGGGGTATAACTATGTTGATCAATATGACAAGACTCTTGGCTGCAGAAGGAACTTTTCAGAATCACAATGCAAAGGTGGGAAAGAAAATGCAGTCTTGTATTACATGTCTGCAATGGAGAGTATTAGCTGGAATGATATTAATCCTCCTTTACTCTCCAAACGAATGTTAAAGGAAGAGTGTTCGTTGTCCTGTTTGGAGGATTGTAACTGCGCGGCTGCTAGTTATAAAGATGGTACCTGCTTCATGTATGAGCTTCCATTGAAATATATTATCAGGGGTACCAGTAGTACAATGATAGCATTCATAAAGGTGGGAAACATAAGTCTCAATCACAGCAATGATACCTGTGGGCCTGAACCATCTCCAATCTTGACTACTAGTATATCGATTACTAGTAACAAGGCGAGAGTAAAGATTGTTTGTCTTACCTTAGGTTTTTCTTTGTTTCTATGCTCAGCTATTGCAGTCTCTATCCATTTAATTTACAAGATCCGAGTTCTAAAGTACAAAAGGCTACTGGATATTGGGGAATTGGGCCTCATTGAAGAGGTCGCTTTGAGGACATTTTCATACAATGGACTCTCAAGAGCAACAAATCACTTCAAAGAAGAGTTGGGTAAGGGCTCTTTTGGAGCCGTTTATAAGGGAACTCTAGACAGAGGTAGAAGAGTGGTTGCAGTCAAAAGACTAGAGAAGTTAGTTGAAGAAGGAGAAAGGGAGTTTCAAGCAGAAATGCGAGCAATTGGAAGAACTCACCACAGGAACTTGGTTCGTTTGCTGGGATATTGCAGTGAGGGTTCTAAACGGCTTCTGGTTTATGAATACATGAGCAATGGCTCCCTTGCAAAGCTTCTTTTTGGGGCAATAAGACGTCCATATTGGGATGAGAGAATAAGAATAGCACTTGATATTGCAAGAGGAATCTTGTATCTACATGAAGAGTGTGAGGCTCCAATTATTCATTGTGACATAAAGCCTCAAAACATTTTGATGGATGAGTTTTAGACAGCTAAAATATCTGACTTTGGTCTAGCAAAGCTTCTGATGCCAGATCAAACAAGGACATTCACAGGGGTTAGAGGGACAAGAGGGTACTTGGCTCCGGAATGGCAAAAAAATGCCCCAATGTCAGTAAAGGCAGATGTTTATAGCTATGGCATAGTGCTATTGGAAATTTTATGTTGCAGAAGAAACTTGGATGTTAATGTCTCAGAACCAGAACAAATCCTTCTTGCTAGTTGGGTTTATAAGTGCTTTGTTGCTGGAGAGTTGCACAAACTTGTTCTTGGAGAAGGTGTGGATAAATGTGTCCTTGAAAATATGGTTAAGGTGGCATTATGGTGTATCCAAGATGAACCTGTTCTCAGGCCAACAATGAAGAGTGTGATTTTCATGATGGAAGGAATTACCGAAGTATCTATTCCTCCTTGTCCAACTGATAATTCCTAGTGGGCTTTGACGACTTTCCCTGCAAGTTAAAGTGTAGCAGCTTAAGACTTTATTTTGAGTTTATTTAATTTAGTGTTGTTATTTCCTAGCATCAATATTCTTGTATCTGAATGGAGGTGGAGATAGGATGGAAGCCAGCACCGTCTGTATTCATTTCCTTGTTAGTTCATATTCAAGTGGTTTTGTTTCTTTTCTGAAATCTTCTTCTGGGGTGACATTGAAATGATTCACAGTTGATTGAAAATTATGATTATCCTTTGAAAATAATTAAGTAAAAGATGATATTGTTGTTTGTACCTGAAATTTTGGTAATACAAATTGTAGTTGGAATTCTGAAAATGGTTATACATTCTAGAATATAGTTTAGCAAAAGTTAAAATCAAGATAATAATTTTAGATTTGTGCCTCGTCTTTCAATATATATATATATAGAACAACTACTTATATAGCATGAAAGACAATTTGATCACATCACATGATGTTAAAGGTTGTTTTTATTATTAAGTCTTATGTCAAATTTTTACACTATAAGACTTCGACTGTGTTCTTGAATAAAAATAATAATAAGTTATACTTGTAAATAATGACAAGACCCTGAAATTTTTAATGGGACAAAAAGATATGATTTTGTTAAGTAGGGGTGACTCGGTTGGTGAGCAGCCCTTAGCATAAGTCGGCAGACACGGTTTGATCCCTTGCAAATGCGTTGAAATTCGCGGTCATCTTGGTCCCTCCTATTTATGATTAAAAATAAATAAAAGAGATACGATTTTACATTGACTCAAAGAGTATATTGGTTAGCTGAACCTAGTTCAAGTCTCAAGTCATTATACTTTACAATCAAACTTTTCTGGGTAGACTTGCCCGAGTCAATAGAGATGCAAAAAAATGGAAGATCACTAGCAAGTTCCAGGACATGGCTTTCCTGGTGGCTCAAGGTCCAGGCTGTAAAGTTTGAAGCTTCACAATGAGGGGTCAATTTCCAGGTTGTTGGCAATGAAATAAGAAAAAAATTTGATAATACTAAGTACGTCTTTGATGGGGGCTTCTATTTTCCACCCAACCTTCCTCATTTAGTTTCCTTTTGCTTACATTGAGGTTGACAAGTAGATCCTGGGTAAGCGTTGTTTTTTGTGAGGGTACAACCTACATAAGAGCAAGGGAAAAGAGGAAAGAAAAACTATAAAAACAATATACTTCGGGGAAAAAAAATGGTTGTCTCAAATAATATTTTAGAGCTTATCTTGAGGTTTTTTATTGAGTAAAATATAATAAAATAATATTGCATGTCTAATAAAAAGTTTTGGGACGAGGACGGATTAACAAATCAAGTGAAGGGGTTAAAAAATATTTAGAAAAAAGATTAAAATTTTGTTGCTTCAAAATTATGTCTTAGTCTATTTTAAAGTATTATATTGGCAAAACAATAATAGAATAATATATGTAATGCTTTGTAGTATTATTTTATTATTTTCTCTAATAAATTATACTAAATGTATTATTTTTAAGGTAAGAGTGGATGACTTTTTACTAAAAACTGATCTAAACGAACTACAAACACCTCTACTTTCTTTTTGCAAACGAAGCTATTGTTGGAAGATGAATTTCTCTTCTCTTGCTTTATATTATTGTTCCTTCTTAAAGAGCTTGTGATGGGAAAAACAAAATCAATAGGTAACTACCAAAAATTCTTATTGCACATAAAAAAAAAAAAATCATAACTTTTACATTATATTGACTCCTAACATTGTGTTTAAGGAGGAAAGGGAAGAGAAAAGGAAGGTATACCCTAAACCCTCTCCTTGTTTAGGAACGCTTATTTTAAGAAGGTAAAATTTTGAAAGTTTTTCATACTTTTCCGATATCTCCCCTAAATCTATTTTTATGGTTCCTATAGTGGGATCTTTGGAAGAAAAGCTAATAAAATTAAAATTTTAAAATTGCATTTTAATTTATTTATTTCTCAAAAACAGTAAAATCAAACAGATAAACTAATAAATGTCAAATTTCTTTATTGAGTTGACAATCTGCATGCATCAAACTGTCATTTTTGTTATTATTCAAAAAAAAAAAAAAGAACCGTGCTTTTTCTTTATTATATTTAATTCTTGGTGCATTTATTGGTCTTTTTTAGACTTTTTTTTTCCATTACTTGTTCTGTTTCTAGATGGTCATACTACAATTTCAGAGAATCCGCTCTAAAATTCTGATACAGTTGAAAACTAATTATCACAATATATTATATTACACATAAATACACATATATTGTAAGTTTGTAATATTAAAATTAGAGTAAAATCTCATTTTAGTCTCATGTTTGAAGGTTAGAACTTCTTAATTAAGTCCTTGATATTTTAAAAATATAGCAAACTTATCTCTCTATCCATGTCTGTTAGGGTTTTTAAACAGAATATGCTAAAGTGTCATATTAAATGATAATGTTTATTTTAATTTTAGTCTCTTACATTTTAAAATTTAGTCAAATCAATCATTTTCCCTTTTTTTTCTCATTCATGGTAAATTTTTTCTTCTTTCTTCCTTTCTTTGTTTGTTCCTATCCATCAATTTCATAATTTCATCTCTTCCTTCTCTCTTTCAATGGATTGTTTTTTAATACAATTCTTGTAGAGGTGCATTTGGATGAATTTGGGTGGATGAAACAATGCAAAGCATATTTCCAAAATATAGGGATACAGATTTAATATATTATGCAGAATTTCATTTTGGAGTTTTGGCTCAGCGTTTTAATCTCAACAAAAACCTTTACATGTCTGCTATGCTCATTCAATTCAAATACTCCAAAACCATTAACCATGGTGGATTATTACAGAGGATAATAATAATAAATAATAATAATAATATTATTAGTCCCTCTCATTCTCATTGCATCAAAGAGGACGCTGATGTTAATTCCTCATCTTTATTAAGATAAAATGTATAGCATAAAATAATTTGGTGTTCTGATTTTTTCTTCTGATTTTTAAATATCCCTTAATTGTTCTCTGCCTCTGGTTTATCATTGCAAAACTAGTAAATAATATATGCGAACGTTGAAAATTTACTTCACTAGAGTTATTATCATGAAGTATCAAACTTTACCGGTAAATTCCTACAAGTTTGCAATCTAATAAATAAAGTACTTCATGGTTTTATGTGAGAAGATAAAGAAAGAAGCTTCTTCTTTTTTTTCTCCCACCCCTGAAATTTCATAAAACAGAAAAAAAAAAAAAGAGAAAGGAAGAAAGAAGAAAAAAAATTAACCACGAGAGAAAAAGAAAGAGAGAAAGACTAAAATTGAAAATAATGAAATGTAGGTGTCAACTTGGCACGAATAATGGCACACATCACATTTAATATGACATATCAACATGTTTCGTTTAACAACCTTAATTTACATAACGGGGATAAATTTGGCTTATTTTTGAAATGTTAAAATTTAATTAAAAAGTTTTAATCACGAGAGACCAAATTATTTAACTCCAAACATAGAGGACTAAAATGAAGTCTTGAAACAAATTAATTGACCTTATATTTATGTTGTGAGCCATGCGGAATGCAATTCCAGTCTTGCTCAGTTCTATTTCCTAAAAGTATCACACGGATGAGAAGAGAATTTCTTACAAACTGAAAGGAAAAATATTACCAATTATAAGTAAAGGTAAAATTATATATATATATATATATATATATATATATATATATATATATATATATATATATATATATATATATATATATATATATATAACCTAATATACATATACATCTTACTCTTTTTGCAAAATTTATGCTCTCAAATTAGGTTAAAAAACAAAAATATGTTAAACTTCTCATTCTACTTTTTCCCTATTACTTGGCTCTCCTTTCTTTCCCTCCAAACTCCAAACACAGCCTACAATAATTTCTGGAAATGCAATAATTTATCATTTAGATATGACATTCATACTTGGCCAAATGACTACAATAATCATATTTGTACAATAAAATACATAATAATTAATTCCTGCAATCAGTTAGAAAAATTCCAATATTTACTCTATTTTAACATAAAAAGTCAAATTATGGAATAGCTTGGCATGAAATTTAGTTGCACCATTTATTACAATGTACAACGTAGAATCAAAGGGATTGCTTATTGTGAGATGGAATTTTTACACTTACACCAAGTAAATAAATTCTTGCTTATTACCACTCTTTCTGTCTTGAAACATGATGCTCTATTTGCCACATGAACATAAGCAAATCCAGTTTCTGTTAAATTATTCTTTCATGTTTCTTCTTGATTTAATTTTTTTTTCTTTTCCTTATTATGAACTATATATGTATACAAAACGGAATTAATCGAAAAAGATCACTGGAAGAATGAAGACATGCTTGTTCGTACACAACGATTTATAGCAAATAACAGCTATTCCCCTTATTGCAAGCTCTCTTCTCATTCCCCAGCATAAGAATCAAAAAACAACTTTTAATAACAATAGATCAACAAATTCCATCATATACCTTAACTCAATGTGTTCAGTATTGTCCTTCCAAATTATACAGTACACTATCCTATCACAAAAAAATAAATAAATAAAAATAAATAAAATAGGCTATTTCTTGCATCACAAGCAAAGCCAAAAAAACAAATTTCCTGTGTAGTTAAGAGGACTGCAGTTTTCTAATCAAAGAATCTCCACATGAAAATTCATTATTTCCCTAGCAACCTCAAATTTGTTATTCCTGAAGTATAACTATGAAACCTAGGGCAAATGATAACACACACACATATATATGATAGTTATGGGGGTATTACCTTCTACCACCCCCACCTTTACCATCCACCACCCCCTAATGTGTGAAATGATCATAATACCCTTGTAGACAGAAATAATTCCTCTTACATCCTTCTCCACCCCCCGCGCGCCATGGCTTAGGAACGAATGAAACCTAACCATTTCTTCCCATTGAGATTGATGTTTTTTTTATTTGTAAGAATAAAAAAACTAATTTTTGGTCTGCATTATTTGTGCAGAGTTCAATTGCATATAAAACAATGTTTGTATATTCTATTTTTTGTTTCGAATCGAGTAAACTTTTTTGGTGCAAAAACACTCATGCACAAGTGTTAATAGCTCCAAAACGCCCATGCACAAGCGTTAATATCTCAAACGCTCATACACATACGTGAAGAGTTACAAAACGCCCATGCACAAGTATTAATGTCCCAAACGCTCGTACATATGAGGAGTTACAAAACGCCTATGCACAAACGGTGGGTGTAAAATATGCATATATATATTATTAAATTTAAATACATTACTTGATGTTGAAGAAATAAATAAATAAATTTAAAAATAAATATGTAATAATTAATAAAATTTTTAAAATTATACATATATTATTTAAAAATAAATATATATTTTTAAAATTAAATATATGTTTTTATAACATTTTTAAAATTAAAGATATATATATATATATATATATATATATATATATATATAAAACGGTTATAGAAAAGCGTTGAGGGATCCTCAACGCTTCTCTTTTATTTATTTATATATATATATATATATATATATATTATATATATTATATATTATATATATATATATATATATATATATATATGTATATATATAATAATTTATAATTAAAAATATTTTTTTCAACTAAGTAGCTATTTAAAAAAATATTTATAATTTATAATTTATGATTATTGTGATAAAGATGTATATTAATTTATTTAAAATATTATAAATTTTATTTAATTTTAAAAATATATTTAATCTTAAAAATATTATAAATTATTTTATATTTAATTTTAAATATATATGTTATGAAATTTTGTTACATGGGGCACAAGTAACATATTTTAAAATTAAATAAAAATTTAAAATATTTTTAATAAATTAATATAAATTCTATCACATAATAATTAATTTATTAAAATTTTATTTTATTAAAAATATTATAAAAAAACATTTTTAATTTTAAAAATTATATACATTTAATTTTAAATATATATATTTATTTAAATATAAGTAATATATTTAAATTTATATATATATATATATATATATATATATATATATATATATATATATATATATATATATATATATATATATATATATATATATATATGTTTCATCCAACGCCTCTAAAGAGGCGTGGAGGGTACTCAACGCCTCTTTAGAAGTGTTTGGAGAGTTATCAACGCCTCTTCAGAGGCATTACGAATCCTTAATGTCTTTTCAAAGGCATTTGGAGAAGACAAACTGAAAAATTATTAAGGGTATTATTGAAACTTTGAAAAAAAAAATAAAAGGAGGGTGGGGGATGGTAAAGGTGGGGGTGTTAGAAGGTAATACCCTAGTTATGGGGTTACAATATTAAAAAAAAAAAAATTCAAAGCATTTCACAGATCTTGATATGATGGGCAGTCAAGTGCTTTAATATCATTGAAGTTGACCATCAATGCAAAAGATCTAAACAATACTATTCATAGTTCATGAGTAAATCAGACAGGAAGGCAGCAAAAAGTTAAAACTTAAAAAAAAAAAAAAATACATGATTTCAAAAGCTGCAAAATTTTGATGGAGGCCAAAGAACTTCAACATAAGAAGCATTAGAAAAAAGTAGTAGTAGAATCTCTCAACCTTTTGCTTGGAATTGTTAGCTCAAAATTTTTTCAATCAACCCTTTAATTGATTTTGATAAAGAAAATATTTTTGAGGATGATTTTAACTTTAGAAAAATTTATTTAAATAGAAAATTATTTTCTTACTTCCAACAATTTTTTAAATTACTTTCTCCTATTTCTGTAAATTTTTTTCTACAAAGAAAATATTTCCTTTCATCTCCCTTGGAAACAAAAATAGTTTGTCTTTAGTTTTCCTTTCTTACCATTGGTGCATATCTTGTAAACTTGGTCACCAAGTTTCTGACCTTCATAGCATAAAGCTTGATTGAAAAGTCAACCCAGTACAATAGTAAAAAAATGGCAACAGTGCAGCTGCAATGTGCAATAATTTTGTCCTTATATGCATAGTAAGCAAGGAGCATTAAATGAGTCATATGGGTCATATGTATAGACTATTGGTCAATACCCAAGTCAGACCATTTCTGGATTATTAAAATAGTGCAGAATGGGCCTGACACTGCAGCAACCCTTAAACATTCCTTTTTCATGCAAGAAACGGCAACCTAGTTTTTCAAGCCTTAGATCAGAAGCTTGATCTGGGATTTTTTCTAGCCAGTCCATGATGTCCTGCAAAGTAGAAAAACTTATGGCTATTGCTCACAAAGACTAACGTACAACAAGGAACAAATAGCAGCAACTATTATTATCTCTTAGATAAAGTTTGACAAAAGCAATCAAGCACACCTAGAGAAGAGGATTTTTCATTAGCACTATGTTGGTGCTCCAACAGTAATTTTTCAGATGGCTATATAAGAGAGGGGGAGCCTCGAAGAAAAAGTGCAAGAAAGAGAGATTACAAAAGGTTCATTTGCATACACTCTTAAGAAGCTCTCAAGTTTTCATTATCTTTTCTGCAATTTTTGTACACCAACAATTTCATCTTGAACATCATTTTGGTGTACTGAGCATACTAAAATATCAGCTAAAACAAGCATCACGTATTTGAGCTTGATCTCATCTACTCCAAAATTCTTTTTTGTAAAGGCAATTTGCCTATCTCTGTAGTGGTAAACTTGGGAAAGGGTAGACATAGTCGATTTTGTAAAGGTTTTTGATGCTCCTGAAAAACCAAGCATAGGCAGTGTTGCTGTAAGAGGTCAATTCCTCAAAGGTTTTTGGTGCTCTTGGAAAACCAAGTGTAGACATAGTCTATACTGTAAAGGTTTTTGGTTCATCCTAGCAAACTAAGCATAGGCAATATTGCTGAATTGTTGTAAAAGGTAACTGAGATCTTTTAAACCAATGGAGATAGTGAAGATAACTCTCTCAAAGGATTTTGAGAGGAGTGGATGTAGATTTTATTATGACTGAACTACACTAAATAGCTGAGTTATTTCTCTTTCCTATACTTTTTATTTTGAGCATACATTTACTTCCAATATATCATTTGAGCTTAAAGCTTAACTCTGATTTATCACACTTTAAAATTGTGAAGTTTTTATAATCAAGTTTAAACTATTTGAAACTAAGTTTTATATATTATACTTGATTCTATAAACTAATAGTTTATTCTCTGAAAATTTTTATTGTCCTATTCACCCCTTTAGGACATATTTACCTACACTTTTCAGGAATGCTTTTCTTCACATAAATGATAGATAGTCTTGTTATGTCTCTATTTGTGTGTACCTGAAAAGTTTGGTTAACAAATTATAGCTGGAAACGGATATTTTAACTAATAGTGATTTAAATATAAGTGATAGTGATAGGGAAAAAGAAAAATTTGATGATTTAAATGGAACTCAAGTACAAGCATTTGTGGATTGTTTTCTTTTTTTGGCCTATAGATAAACTTTTCGAGGGAGGGGGAGACTTGAACTTAGGTGCCAAGCAACTAAATTGGGGCGATGACATCTCAACTAAATCTTAATGTCCATTTGTGGGTTTAATGTGAAGATTGTTATTGATTAAATTATACTTCCTTTGGTCCCTATTATAAAGCAATTTCTGAAAGTTTTTTATAATTTTTTAAGTCATATTATATTTTTTAGGAAGCATTTATTTTTTATTTCTTTCTTGCCCTTAATAATTTAGTCATCTTTAGTTTATGGTTGTTCATTATCAAAAAGTAATAAAACCTTCTTCCACACATATCAGGGCAAACTAATAGTGAAGTGATAGACTTTTGGAGTCTTCTATGTCCACTTCAATACTACAAACTAAGTTTAATGATAATAAATAGGGTTAAAGTGGAATGTTGTAATTTTTTTTTAAAGAATCAAGAAATCAATTTTTTTTAGTTTGTGTAATTAGGTTGAACATGCCTTATAATAAGAATCAGATGAAGTAAGAAATATTTGAAATCAAGATTAAATATTTGTGAATACTATAGATTTTATTTGAAAATGAGCAATTCAGATAGAATTAAACTTTCAATTGATCTAGGAATTTAGAATCCTATGGATGAATACATGTTCTCTTTAGATCCTATTGAATTTAATTAGCCCATTGAATTATCTAGAAGAAAAATATAAAGCAATAATTTTAAGAGTTGTCCCTCATGTTTCAAAACCTAGAAAAAAAAAAAAAAGGATTTTATATCATTTTTATGCTACGTGCTTATTTTATTTATATTTAAAAACAACATACATAGATTTGAGCAGAATAAGTTCAAAAAATAACATGATAATTACATATATAAACAGAAGAACCACATATATGCAGGGAAGATATTTGTATCTCTTCGCATGATGTGAAAGGGTTCTGCGGCAAAGTCTTTTACGTTAATTTTTTAAATCTTCTATAATTAATAATAGACTTTAATTTATACGTTCCTATGATTATTTTCTTGAATAACAAAATAAGCTATACTTGTAAAATGGTCTTGAATTGACCCATAGGGCGATTTTTTAATTAGCTTAGCCCTGATTGAGTCTCTGTTGACCCAACTAGCATTTGGTTAGCTACCCATATTCTATTGAGTCTCACCCTTGAGTCAATAAAGATCCATAAAATGGAATATCACTAGCAAGTGTCAGGGCATGGGTGGCCAAGAGGGAAACAATAAGGGTCAATTTCTAGGTTGATTGGCAATAAAATAACAAAGAATTGACAATGCTCAGTACGTGTTTGATGGTGGCTTCCATCTTACTCCCAACTTTCATTTTGTTTCCTTTCTTTTACGTTGCAGTTGACCAGTAGACTCAAAGTCTGTATTACAACTTTTGGTCTCGGCTAAATTATCTTTAACGAGGATCTCAAAACAACAGTTATTATATCCACCACAATATTCTTTACCACTTTTCACCGCAACATTGGATTCACTTAATTGGATGGGTTCACTCCATCCTTCTCCATATAAAGAGTTTAAAAACTAGGTTATATATGTAATATAATGGTAATTTTCGTGTGATCTTGTATAGCTCGAAAGGGATAAAAAAAAAAAAGAAAAAACTTTTGAAATGATCATATGCTAATGTTAGAACAATTGAAAGTGTTCTTGCCAAATTGAGGATTAGGTTGCAGGGGTATCCAGACTCGGAAGGATGGGTCAGGTCCAGATAGGCAGATAGGGTTAGGTCCTGATCTGAGGAAGAATAGGACGGGTCGGGTCGGGTCATGGGTCAATGCAGATTTGGCCCAACTAACCCAACCATTAAAAAGAATAGATAATCTGGTTCCTAATCATAAACCAGAGTACCCACCTCCCTTGTTTTATGAATTTTTTGGGTGATTGGAAATCTCGTATTCACACAATCTCAATCAACATTGGGTTGAGGTTCGATCACTAAATAGAGTAAATAATAGAGTAAGTTTGGATTTAGATCTAAACTGACAAAAGACATATAGTAAGTAAATAAGCATCTAAAGAATGTTCAACTTGAATTAAGATAAACCCTCACCAAACTAGTTTGATCATGGGAACAACATACACCAAGGTTCTATTATTTTATCAATTAGTAATTTATTGTATTTTTGTGATAATTATGGAGTTGTTATTTGTTAATTAATTTGAACAATCATTATTTAATGTCACTTAGTAATATTGAAAATTTCTTTGTATTTCCATGTCTTTATATACATGCTGCATTTTTTAAAAAATTAAATTGAGATTGACAAGTTGAGATAATGAGACTAATAGGCTAACTTCGTAAGATTTAGCCCTCAAATTAAAATTTCTCTTTTTAAACTTTTTTAGGTGTGACCCAACCAAACCCACCTTACAATGGGTTGGGCCCCGGGAAAAATTAAAACAAATAAGGTGAGTTATGTGCAATCTAAGCTCACTTCCATGGTAAGTCAATAAATAAAAACATGATAGATAGAATAAGAGAAAATAAATGGGATGAAGTATTTTATTAAATGCCTCATTTTCTATTTTATTAGTTTTGAAATTCTAAAATAATATTTAAATTCTACAGTTGTATATACGATTGATTAATCAAAAAATAATAAAATAATAATTAAAATATTAAATAAGACAACAGACTTTATCTCATAAAAATAAGTGCATAAATAATTGTCCGTAGCACAACTGTAAATGATATGGCCTTGACGTTTCAACTGGGGCTAAGTGTATGGTCATGAATTGATCCATAGAGTTTTGGATGGCTTACCATTGTCTGAGTCTGTATTGTTTGGTTACCCAGATTCCATGGAGCCTCACCCTTCAGTCAATAGAGAAACATAAATCATACACACCTATCAATTTAGGACAAGACGTGTTCTTGACTTAGTAAATCTATTTATTTCCGAGAAATACTAGGTGTATACTCACAAGAGTACACCTTTTCATCTTGAATTTTATAATTGTTTGCAATAATAAAATTGTAAATAAAAAAAAAAGAGATAAAAAAAAAAGAGTAAATGAAAAACAATTGTAGATACATCACAATTCTTTATTTCCCAATTATTAATTAAGTACCTTACTATATTTCCATTCTGTCTACATCTGAGATTCCCCAGTCAAGAAGGTATTTTGACTACTTGTATGACTATTCTTCCACCTAGTCTTCTTTGTGGAATAATTTTGTTTGCTTCAGCAGTTTCTTGGAATTTATTTGGAGTGGGACCGCATAGCAAAGAGAAACTGATCAGGACCTCAAAGTAATTATCCAGCTGTAGAAATTTTTATGTACGCGGTTTGCATAATAAAGGTATAATTATATTTTTAGTTTATATAATTTCGGATAAAATTTTAAAAAATTTATAGTTAAAAATTAGTCTTTATATTCTATAAATATTTACAAATTAATTCTTATAATTTTTTGAATTTAGAATACTGAGAATTAATTTTTATAATTTATAAATATTTATATATCAGTAGAAATTATTTTATAAATATTTATAAATTTTAAAAACAAATTTTCTACAAAAATTGAAATTATATAAGGATTATTTTAAATTTTATGTCAAACTATAAAAATTAATAATATTAAGTTAATTAATAAAATTAGATAATAAAAATTAATTTGTATATTTTTATAAATTATAGAGATAAATTTTAAATATTTTAAATTATATAAGTAAAACTAAAATAAATTTATTTTTGGGGGCATGGCCACCCTCACCATCAACTCAGCCCCGTTACTATTTGCCATAGTTACGTTGAAGGTGGTGATGATACATTTGTCCCGAACACGGGTTTTGAGGTCCCAAATCCAACAGTGGTAGTTTAGTTCCAACAGCAGTTGTATATTTTACTTAAAGTGAGATATTTTAGTCAATTTTTAATCTTAAATAAAGAAAAAAAGCAAGTAAAAATAGAGAAATTAATAATATGAAAAGAAATGCCCTATTATTATACCGTCTTATAAATAAATGGGCTAGTTTAATTCATATCATTTTATTTTATTTTATTTTAGTAAATTCTTGGGTATGAATGATTAATTTCTCTAAAAAATATAAAAATTTTATTAACTCAAAACTATTTCTTAATATAATTTTTCAATATGGCATCCAACAATGATGCCTTTGAACCGTAGGCACCAGTCAACACGGCGCTTTTACACTAAATACTTAAAATAAAAAATTGTAATACAAAAATTGGGATTTTGTCATTCTCCTTTGGTAAAATCAAAGATCAAATTTAATTTTTTTTAAAAAAAGAAATTTAAACTTCAAAAAATTAAAATAAAAATATTTAATAAACAAATTTATTTCATTCACTTATAACATAGGGTAATCTTCTAACTTACAACGTAACGTAAACATAAAGCCTATTATGTTTTTTAGCTTAGAGCTTATTATGTATTTTATTTTCTTTTTCATTTTTATCCTTTAAATTTAATAAAACTTTTCGTTCTCTCTCCATAATCGCCTCTTATTTTCTATAACCAAATCACCTCTCTCATTCAGTCAAGCCACCACTTTTTTAGTTTTGTTGTTTTGTTTTGTTTTTCCTTTTTTTTTTTTTTTTTTTAAAGCTTCATACCATACACACATGCCGTATCTATTGCAATTAACTTGTCTTTCACTTTTCTTACTATCTCTCAAGCTTGTTTATTTTTATTATTTTTATGGTTATTTTTAATATTATATTTTAAATAATATATTTTTTAATCAAAAAATTATTAAAATTTTTCACCCACCCTAATGCTTTTATTATAATTATTTTGTATAGAATAAAAATAAAATTTATCTAAAATTATATAAATATATTTTTTATGTCAGTTCATATTTATTAATTTTTCAACAATTAATTTTATTAAATATTTTTAATTTGATAAGCTAACCTAACAACTTTTAATTTTCAACTAACAATTTTAAGTTAAAATTTAACGATTAATTTTTCAGTTAACTTATTAGTTATTTTTACAAAGGGTTTGTCTAAGTTATTCCATAAATTAAACTACCTCATAGTTAATAAATTAATAAGAGAGTGAAAAGTGTACAGATTATAGAGCCTACATGTTCAATTAACTTATTATAAATATTAATGACTATTATAAATTTTAATAACAAAATTTTATTTTATTACAAATTAACCATATTTTATTTTTTCAAATTTCTAGGCTTTTTCCGTTTTCTTTTTTTTTTGTCACTTGGTTTTTTCATCAGCCATCCTTTCCCACCTTATATATATATATATATATATATATATATATATATATATATATATATATATATTAAAGTTTCATTTTCCTTCTCATCCTTTATTCTTTGTAATAAAATTTAAACTAATATTTAACTAATCTCATTAACCCTTCCTCTCCCTTGGTTCTTTTTTAATTTTTTTTTATACTTATATGATTTATCATATGTTATTCTACTTAAGTAATATTAAGAAGAAATAACTTATTACTAAAAAAAAATTACATTTCATTTAAAAAATATTACCTATAAGCAGGACTCCAAAGACCTAAAACTAAATCTTTTAAATATTTATTTATTGATTATAAAAACTTAAACATACTTAGATCATTTTCATTATAAGTATTGCATATCAACGTTTGATTCAAAAAAAATTAAATATATATTTTAACAATATGATATTCATAAAAGTTAAAACATATATTATAATTTTTCACAAAAACATATATTCCAATTGTAATTAATAAACATAAAAT
Source organism: Bauhinia variegata (assembly GCA_022379115.2). Taxonomy (NCBI): domain Eukaryota; kingdom Viridiplantae; phylum Streptophyta; class Magnoliopsida; order Fabales; family Fabaceae; genus Bauhinia; species Bauhinia variegata. The sequence goes on along the minus strand of CM039427.1, from coordinate 2,620,030 downwards.
TTAAAGGGATACATTATCTCACATTTAATACTTATTAAAATAAATCGTCGTAAAAATAAAATTGAGAATAAACTTGAAAAGGAATGATACATTTTATAATAAAAGAAATGATATATTGCTTATATATTCTAAATCTCAAACAGTTATTTCACATATTTTTAAAAAATAATTAAAATTTCTTTTAATAATAAAAAATTACAAAGAAAAATTTTTAAATAATAAAAATATACCTGTTTTGTTGATTTTTTAATTAACATACTTATTTATTTTTTAGAAAAAAAAATTATCTTTTTTTATTCTACATAACGAATTATCTTGTTCTTTCTACAATAGCTAACTCCATAATATGTATATATTTCTTAAATATTATTTTCACTTTTTCATAATATTAAATTTTAGGTTGAGCGAACTAAAAAAAAATATATATATTTCAAATGAAATGTTACTAAAGATAACGGAAATATAAGTAAATAAATCTTTTCATAAGACAAAAAAAGAGATTTTTTTCTTTTATTTTTATTTAAAAAATAAGATTTTTTGTTAAAAAAATAATGAGGGAGACATAAGAAACTTATGGCTAAAGAGGACATTGGAAGAAAGAGAGATAAGATTGAGGAGGATTAGAATAAATAAAAAATTAAAAATATGACCTTAAGTGTAAATTTCAGTAGTTATGAGGATAAATTTAAAAATACAAAAAAATTAGCTATTCAAGGTAAAAGTAAATACATCTTTACTGTCTATTATGATATTAACGATCATGATTTAATCACATAACATTGGATAGTGTAACTCATTTATTACTTGGGGTCAATTAAACTCCCCTTTTACTAAACATAACTCAAGAGACTGCAGTTAAGATGTATTTTGACTTCTTTACTTAACAGGACTAGTCTTGTATCATGGAGTCTTTCTGTGTGGGACCACGAAGCAAAGCAAGAAACTGTAGAGATTTGTAAGTATAGCATCGATAAATTGAGTTCTTGGTTTATAGTGTCGTTTGTGAGTTGGGCAGTTAGAATCATCAACCAAAAAACAAAATTTTCCCTTCCTTTCGCACCTTCCCCGTCCCCATGACTTCCATACATGTTCTATTTTTGCTATCTCTTGTGATTTGTGCGAATGAACTTCAAGCTAAAAGAAATGGTTCCGAAATCATAAGCTTGGGTTCTTTTCTCTACCCAGATTATTACCCTTCTTATTGGTTGTCAGCTTCTGGCTGTTTCGCCTTTGGCTTTTACCAACAAGGTAATGGCTTTGCTATTGGAATATGGCTTGTCGGTAAACCTGAAAATACAACTGTCTGGACTGCTAACCGAGACAATCCACCAGTTTCTGCTGGTTCCTCTTTGGAATTAACCAGAAATGGAATGCTTGTTCTTCGAACTGAGCAAGAGACTGTACTCGTTGCTGATGTGTCAGAGTCTGCAGCTTACGCATCTATGCTAGATTCTGGTAATTTTGTGCTTTATGGTGAAGATTCCGAAGTTATCTGGGAAAGCTTTGATTTTCCAACTGACACCATTTTAGGAGGCCAGAATTTGACTTTGTATAGTGATCTGATCTCTAGTAAGTCTGAATCAGATCACTCTAGTGGACGCTTCCGTCTAAGAATGCAGATTGATGGAAACCTCGTTGCCTACCCCATAAACAACACGTTACAAGAAGATTCTTATTGGTCATCAGATACAAGTGGTCTCAGTATCGATAAACTCAGTCTTGATCTTCAAGGCTTTCTTTGCCTGTATTTTTTCGACGGTAGATTTCATGCTTTGGCCAATGGAACCTTTCTTGCGAAGAACACAACCACAGTCCACCGTGCAACACTTGATAAGGATGGAAATTTTAGATTGTATAAGCACCTATTTAGCAGTAACGGAAGCTCAACTGTGCAACTTGTGTGGTCTGCTTTGCATAATTCATGCGAAGTCAAAGGTATCTGTGGCTTTAACAGTTATTGCTCAAACATAGGCGACAAAGCTGTATGTCGGTGTTTACATGGGTTTGTCTCAGAAGATAATAACATGTTTCAGGAGTGCAAGCAGAACAACAGCATAGAAGATTGCTTAAGCCTTACAGACCCAAAGATGTTCTATGATGTTGTTCCTTTGGATAATATCTCATGGAGTAATAACCCTTATTTGGTGGTTTCGATGGAGAAGGAAGCTTGTGGGAAGTCTTGCCTGGAAGACTGTGATTGTGGAATAGCATCATACGTAGATGGCAAATGCATAAAATATAAGCTTCCACTAAGATATGGAAAACAGACTCAAAAGGGGCCAGCCATGGCTCTTGTTAAGGTGTGTAATGGGAAACCCTACCTTCCCATTAATCCAAATGAAGCGCAAGGTGCTAGTCCTACTGATAACAAGACAAGTTTGATTTTGATTCTAGTTGTGACCTTGGGTTCCATTTCATGCATATTTTTGGGCTTCGCAATGTTTGTTTTCTTCAGTTATAGGCATCAAGTTTGTAGGTACAGAAAGCTGTCTGGAAATGCTAATCTGGAATTTACAAAGGAATGTTCTCTGCGATCCTTTTCGTTTGACGAGCTTGTGAACTACACAGGTGAGTTCTCCCAAGAAATTGGTAGAGGATCCTTTGGAGCCGTTTATGAAGGGACAATAACTGGAAGTAACAGAAGGGTTGCTGTCAAGAAACTGGATAGAGTTGTTGAAGAAGGGGAAAAGAAGTTCCAAGCTGAAATCAGTGCCATTGCTCGAACTCATCACAAGAATTTGGTTCAGCTGATTGGTTTTTGTAGCAACGAATCCAAAAAGCTTCTTGTTTATGAATATGTGAGCAATGGGTCTCTAGCAGATCTTCTCTTCAAGACTGAAACACGGCTGTCTTGGAAAGAAAGATTGAGAATTGCTCAAGATGTGGCTAGAGGAATTCTGTATTTACATGAAGAGTGTGAAGTTTGTATTATTCATTGCAATATATAGCCACAAAATATACTTATGGATGAAGCATGGACTCCAAAGATTTGCGATTTTGGGCTGGCAAGGCTATGGATGCAAAAGCATTCTGGAACTAGAACCGGGATTGAGGGGACAAGTGGGTATGTGGCACCTGAAAGCCTGAAGGATGAATCAATGTCTGTAGAAGTTGATATTTACAGTTATGGTAAGTTGCTGTTGGAGATTATTTGCTGCAGAAGAAGTATTGATTTAAATCTTTCCTCAGAGGAGATATTTCTTCCCAATTGGGTATGTGGTTGCTTTATAAGAGGGGAGTTAAATAGGCTTGTTCTAGAAGATGAAGACGTAGATTGGAGGATACTGGAAAGAATGGTGAAGATAGGGTTGTGGTGCGTCCAAGAAGACCCATCTTTGCGTCCTTCAATGAAGAATGTGATCTTGATGTTGGGAGGGCTGCATGATATTCCAGTTCCTCCTTCCCTGTTTTCTAAACATACATGTCTTCTTTCTGTTTTCTGAACAATGTGTTTTACAAAGGAAAGAGGAGATATGTCTGTAATTTGAAATTATCTTTGTTTGTCCTCTGGTTGCCTTTAGGAGTTGTAAGGTTTTATGTCTTTTGGTTTTTGTAACTTGTATAATTTATATCTTAATTTAGGGTATTTTGATAAGGAATTATTTTTATTTAAGAGATATTACTATATGTACCGGGGTTATGGAATTATAGGATAAGTTAGTAATTCTAGAAGTTTTTATGTGACAAATTAATAGGAGTCTCAAGATAGAAAAAACTTGTATTCAATAATTAAAAAAATATTATTTTCATGCACTCTCACTTAACAAAAACGATGTTGATACATATTATCTTCTTTGTGAAAATTCATACACCAAGGTGGATTACAGAGACTCTGATTTCAATCAAAAGTCTTCTTTGTGGAAATTCATACACCAAGGTGGATTACAGAGACTCTAATTTCATAATTTTGTTTGCTTCAGCAGTTTCCTAGAATTTATTTGGAGTGGGACCACCTAGCAAAGAGAAACTGGTCAGGATCTCAAAGTCATTCTCCAGTTGTAGAAATTTGTATGTACGCAGTTCCCATAACAAATTTGGTTGAGCCAAAGATGAAGAAAACTAAGCAGAAGTAATTTGCTTTTATCTTTGCAAATGTCGTAACATTTTGGATTGTGCGGTATTTCCAATTTCACTTATCTTTCTCTCAAAGATCATTCAAACCAAAGATTATAGTAGTTATGTCTGCCATTGCATCAATCCTCTTGTTTTTGCTGTTCATATCCTTAATAAATGGAAGTGCACAAACAGAACTTCAAAAACAGATAACACTTGGTTCCTCACTTTCCCCAACTACTCCCCCAACTTCATGGTGTTCCCCTTCTGGTAGATTTGCATTTGGCTTTTATCAGCAAGGCGCAGGTTTTGCCGTTGGAATTTGGCTGGTTGGCAAGGAAAATAACACAGTTGTGTGGACTGCAAATAGAGATGATAATCTGCTCTCCACAAATGCTAAACTGCAACTAACCAAAGATGGTAAGCTTCTGGTGCAAACCGAGCAAGGACAAGGGAAGCTTGTTGCTAATGAAACTGCAGCATCCTCCGCCTCCATGCTTGATTCTGGAAACTTTGTGCTGTACGGCAAAAATTCTAATGTCATTTGGCAGAGTTTCGACCATCCAACAGATACTATGTTAGGGGGTCAACGTTTATCTTCTGGACAACAATTGATATCTGGTTCATCAGGGACCAACCATTCTTCTGGACGATTTCGTCTCCTTATGCAGGGTGATGGAAATCTTGTTCTGTATCCAGTGGACTCTCTTTCTACACCTAGAGATGCGTACTGGAGTTCTGGTACTTTTCGTGGTCCTTTCAAATATTTGTACCTCAATAAAACAGGTGATCTACGTTTGGTAAGTAGCACCAGCGTAGACAGATACACAAATGTGTCTAACTTGTATAGGGAGAAATCTTCGGTTAAAAGAAATAGTACCATTTATCGTGCAACCCTTGATTCTGATGGAGTTTTTCGACTGTATGCTCATTTCGAAGGAGGTAGCAGTTCAAAGCTGTGGTGTTATTGATGATGGCTGTGAAGTGAAAGGTTTCTGTGGGTTAAACAGCTACTGCACATTAAGTAACAAGCAACCCTATTGCCATTGTCTTCCGGGGTGTGATTTCATTGATCAAAATGACATAACTCTTGGCTGCAGAAGGAACTTTTCGGAATCAGATTGTATAGGTGGGAAGGAAAATGCAGCCTTGTATTACATGTTTTCAATCGAGAATGTTACCTGGGATTAAATTAATGATCCACTGAGCAAAGTACCAATGCTAAAGGAAGAATGTTCATCGTCCTGTTTGGAGGATTGTAACTGTGCGGCTGCTGTTTATGATAAGAATGGCATCTGCTCCAAGCAAGAGCTTCCACTGATATATATCAGGTATAGCAGGGATATGCAGCTTTATACCACTACCACTTTATTCGTAAAGGTGGGAAACATAAGTCTCAATCACAGCAATGGTATCTATGGGCCTAAACCAGCTTTTCCAACCTCGACTACTAGTATCTCGACTACTAGTAACAAGGCGATAGTGAATATTGTTTATGTTATCTTGGGGTTTTCTTTATTTATATGTTCAGTTATTGCAGTCTCTTCACATATAATTTACAAGATTCGAATTCTAAGTTACAAAAGGCTACAGGATACTGGGGAGTTGGGCCTAACTGAAGAGGTAGCTTTGAGGACATTTTCATACAAAGAACTCTCAAGAGCAACAAATCACTTCAAAGAAGAGCTGGGAAGGGGCTCTTTTGGAGCAGTTTATAAAGGAACTCTATACAGAGGTAGAAGAATGGTTGCAGTCAAAAGACTGGAGAAGTTAGTTGAAGAAGGAGAAAGGGAGTTTCAAGCAGAAATGAGAGCAATTGGAAGAACACATCACAGGAACTTGGTTCGTTTGCTAGGATATTGCAGTGAGGGTTCTAAAAGGCTTCTGGTTTATGAATACATGAGCAATGGCTCACTCGCAAAGCTTCTTTTCGGGGATGTAAGACGTCCATATTGGGATGAGAGAGTAAGAACAGCACTGGATATTGCAAGGGGGGTCTTGTATCTACATGAAGAGTGCGAGGCTTCAATAATTCATTGTGACATAAAACCTCAAAACATTTTGATGGATGAGTTTTGTACAGCTAAAATATCTGATTTTGGTTTTGCAAAGCTTCTAATGCCAGACCAAACAAGGACATTCACAGGGGTTAGAGGGACAAGAGGGTACTTGGCTCCGGAATGGCAGAAAAATACCCCAATATCAGTAAAGGCAGATGTTTATAGCTATGGCATAGTGCTATTGGAAATTTTATGTTGCAGAAGAAACTTGGATGTTAATGTCTCAGTACCAGAACAAATCCTTCTTGCTAGTTGGGTTTATAAGTGCTTTGTTGCTGGAGAATTGCACAAGCTTGTTCTTGGAGAAGATATGGATAAAAATGTCCTTGAAAATATGGTTAAGGTTGCATTATGGTGTATCCAAGATGAACCTGTTCTGAGGCCAACGATGAAGAGTGTGATTTTCATGTTGGAAGGGATTACTGAAGTATCTATTCCTCCTTCTCCAACTGATAATTCCTAGTGGGCTTTGACGACTTTCCCTGAAAGTTTAAGTGTATCAGCTTAAGATTTTATTTTGAGTTTATTTAATTTAGTGTTGTTATTTCCTAGCATTAATAATCTTGTATCTGCATGGAGGTGGAGATAGGATGGAGGCCAGCACCGTCTGTATTCATTTCCTTGTTAGTTCATATTCAAGTGGTTTTGTTTCTTTTCTGAAATCTTCTTCTGGGGTGATATTGAAATGATTCATAGTTGATTGAAAATTATGATTATCCTTTAAAAATAATTAAGTGAAAGATGATACTGTTATATCTATTTATTTGTACCTAAATTTTTGGTGATACAAATTGTAGCTGAAATTCTGGAAATGGTTGTAGATTCTAAAATATAATTTAGCATAAATAAAAATGAAGATATATAAATAAATATAATTTAAGACTTATGTTTCGTCTTTCAATATATATATAAATAAAATAATTATATATCTTACACACAAGAATCATATATATTTATATATATATATAGAACAACTACGTATATAGCATAGCATGGAAGACAATTTCACTATTGAGTCTCATGTCAAATTTTTACACCATAATAATGTACCTTAAATTTAAATATGGCTTCGATTCTATTTTTGAATTAAAATAATAATAAGCTATGCTCGTAAATAATGACAAGACCTTGGCATTTTCAATGAGACAATAAGATATGATTTTGTTAAGTGGAGGTGACTCGGTTGGTGAGCAGCCCTTCGCATAAGTTGACAGACACAGTTCGATCCCTTGCAGATGCGTTGAAATTTGAAATCATCTTGCTCCCTCCTATTTATGATGAAAAGAAGAAGAAGATATGATCTTGAATTGACTCAGAGTATATTGGTTAGCTGAGCCTTGTTCAAGTCTCAAGTCAATATACTTTACACTTGAACTTTCCTGGGTAGACTTGCCCGAGTCAATAGAGATGCAAAAACTGGAAGATCACTAGCAAGTTCCAGGACATGGCTTTCGTGGTGGCTCAAGGTCCAGGCTGTAAAGTTTGAACTTCACAATGAGGGTCAATTTCTAGGTTGTTGGCAATGAAATAACAAAAAAATTGATAATGCTAAGTACGTCTTTGATGGGGGGCTTCTATTTTCCACCCAACCTTCCTCATTTAGTTTCCTTCTGCTTACGTTGCAGTTGACGAGTAGATCCTGGGTAAGCAATATGTTTTGTGGAATACAACTACATAAGAGCAAGCGAAAAGAACAAAGAAACGGGAAAAAAAATGGTTGTGTCAAATAGTATTTTAAAGTTTATCTCAAGGCTATTTATTGAGTAAAAAAATAATAAAATAATATTATATGTCTAATAAAAAATTTTAGGACAAGGATAGATTCACAAATCAAGTGACGTGGTGAAAAAATATTTAAAAAAAGATTAAATTTTTTTTGTTTTAAATTATGTCTCATAGTTTGTTTTAAAATATTATATTAACAAAACAACAGTATAATGTATGCAATGCTTATAATATTATTTTATTATTTTTGTCTAATAAATTACACTAAATGTATTATTTTTAAGATAAGGTTATATGACTTTTTAACTAAAAATCGATCTAACCTGAACCACAAACACCTCTACTTTCTTTTAGCAAATGAAGCTATTGTTGGAAGATGAATTTCTCTTCTCTTGCTTTATATTATTGTTCCTTCTTATAAGAGCTTATTGGGGGGGGGGAAGGAATATCTATAGGTAACAAGAAAAGTTGAATATGTGACAAAATGATATAATAAAGTACAGAGAATATCCCAAGCACATGGCTGCATTTTACATACCAGGAAAGATTGTAACTTACATTTCTACATTTCAATCAACAGATCAAGAACTCTGACCAAGAATCTTCTCCTTTGGCTGGTAGATTATACTGTCAAAAATATCCTTGAGTTTCTCATGCTGAACCATGTTATCTAAAACTTTATCCTCTTGAGCTACTACAGAACTCTTCTGCTTGTCATTCACATTTTTGCTAGCCGAGAAAACCCGTTTTGATATCCGTTCTTTTTCTGCCATTCTAAGGTACTTGCTCCATTCTTCGGTATCCTTTGTTATAAGTTGATAAGTATAGACTACTTTCTTTTGGCCTAGTCTATAAGCTCGGCTTATAGCTTGTCTTTCCACAGCAGGATTCCACTCAACATCAAGCAATATCACCCTTGAAGCTCCAGTTAAATTGATGCCCTCAGAGCATGCTCTTGTTGATGCAAGTAATACTTTGGCATTGCTGTTTGGATCATTGAAATTATGAATCAAAGACTGCCTTTGCTTTTGCTCAAGCGTGCCATCCATTTGCAATACTTCCTTACCTTCAGACCACTCTGAAAGTGAATGGAGATGGTCCTTGATTAGGTTTAATGGATCTATAAACTGGCTGAATACAATAACTTTCTCATTAACTGCCTCACACAGCCTGATGAAATCCACCAGAAATCTTGTTTTAGCGCCTTCATATGGATCTGGTTTAACCTGTTCCAACAGATCCCTATCAACTAGAGATTTTTCTTCTTCTGATAAGGCACAGTAGAGTAAAAGGGATGGATGGATAGACGGCAAAGCCAGCCTGCTTTCAAATGCAAATGCACTTTGAGAAGATTTAATGATCTCTAGGATCTCTTTCTGCTTATTACAAGGATTCAAGATCACCACACATTCTACCAATCCAGGAAGACTTTTATGAAGTATGCTATTTTCATGAACATGAACAAATGGAGCCATCAACATTTTCAACTCGTCTATTGCTTGATCATTAGAATATCCATTAAAATTTCCACTTGCAACTTCTTTCCATCTCATGTGTTTAACTCTTTTCTTTTCTTGGATTAATCTTTTGCTCTGGCAGAATTTCTTCAGATCTTCAGGAATTCCATCAGCAAATGATGGTTTCACAAGGCACAGTATATTGTACAGTTCCAGGAAATTATTCTGAAAAGGAGTCCCTGAGAGTAGGATGCGGTTTCCAGTTTTAATTTCTGATAGAACCTTAAAAATTTGAGTACCCTTGTTTCGAGGAGTGTGACCTTCATCGAGAACTAACAAGCTAGGAGTTTCACGTAGAACCTTTCGCATCACTTCACTTTGTTTTGCTCTCTTTGCATTGGTACTTTCTCCAGCAATCTTTTCATATAAAGTATAGCTGATTCCCAGAATACTTTTCTGTTGGTACCATGAAAGCAATTTTAACAACCGTATGTCATTTCTTTTCAAGCTACGGCAGCTAAACCCTATCATTCCACTGCTATCAACTACAAGTTCTTTTCCTGATAATTCAGGAATGCTCATATTATGGAAAGGTATGACATTATCCCATTTTTTGAACTCATCTTCCCATGTAAGCAGTACACTGGCAGGAGCAATGATAACAGGATGACAGAGAGGAAATAATTCCAAATAGGACTTGAGAAACTCAATTGTGAGACGTGTCTTTCCAGTTCCTGGGGCATGATTGATAATACAGCCACCTGGGCTATTTGGATCAGCATTCTTCAACTTGTGAAGCTCAGTGGTTCCAGTCAGATTTGTCCAAACAAACTCAAAACCTTCCTGTTGATGAGGATGCAAATCTTCTTTTACACCAGGGATCATGTCCCAAACTGTGCCTTCACTATTATTGAAGACAGCCTGTGAACTATTCTCGCCAGCTTTAAACTGAATTCCATCAAAGAATGGTATGTCCGCTTCACCAGACGATCGCCTTTGTCCAGATCTGGCCAAACAATAATATTTCTCCTATAATGTAGGATAACTCAATCAGCCAAAAATCTCTAGCTCATAATGTCTCTTAAATCCCAAAAGTTTTAAGAGAAAAGACTTAATATTTGCAACAATCAAACTGTGCTTACCACTAATGGTGAGATATATCTGATCTCTATGGCAATATGGTGACAAATTCTGCAACACATCCCAATCTCATCATCAAGAGCATACTCATGACTACAGTGGGTAGCTGGGGTTCTTTCACTTCCTCTTTCTAGTCCTTTCTCTTCCTTGCCAACCTGTAGATCATGATAGACAAGTTATTTTTTTAATTTTTTCTCTTTCTTCCCTTTTATGTACAAGTGTTTAAGATATACTATTGCTAATTACTATTGTACCCATGCTATTCTAAGAATTCTCATTGTGATGCTTGAATTTTAAAATCAATACTAATTAGTGACAGGCGATAAAATGGTTACCATATCCAGTACTAGAACACATGGGATTTTTATGGAAACAAAAATGGCAACGAAGTCAGGGATCCACTTTCTATAGCAAGCACGGATTGAGAACAAGCCTGAAATAATTCATCTAGCTCTTATTAAACCATTCAATTTTACCCAATTACATATCCTATACTTTAATAACACTATGAAAAGATTTTAATTTTAGTCAAGTATGTGCATTTTCTGGTCTATATAAGCCTTAAGACATCTATAGGGTACATATCAGATGAATATAAAGTAATATTTAAGTTAAATAATCTGCACAATGACTGAAACAGAAATATTTAGATGGTGAAAGAAAATTTACCTGGACACCAATTTCGTCCAATTTGCTAAACATGTCGTACTCTTCCCACAGGCTATCCAAATCCTTCTCAAACTCAGATTTTTCAACTGGTTTAGGCTCGTCATTCCCAAAAGTAAACTTCAAGGGAATGGCCTCTTCAGATGATGGTGGCTCAGCATCAACATTAACTTCTATTTCAGATTGAAGTGGATGACTTTTACTAGTATTATGTTTGCCTAAAACGCAATCAGCAAGAAGCTCAACAAGATTTGAGTCATTAGACGAGCCTAGCTTCTCCTTGGCTACAAGCCTCTTTTCTTTTTTATACCTTTTTCCATCATTCTTAGTAGTCTCCTGCACTTCCTTTCCTTTATTTCTGTCTTCAACAGTCTTAAAGAATTTTGTTGAAGGTCCCATTTCTTTCTGGTTCTTTGACATTCCAACATTGAGATCGTCTCCATTTAATCTTTCTGCTGTGGCTGCCTTTGCCTTCTGCTTCTCTTTTGCCCTCTTTGCTTCCTTTTCAGAATTCTTGGTTGAAGAACCTACATTCATCTGCAGCTTGTCACAGGTTACACTAGAATGTGTCACATCCTTGCAAACATATTGGACTTTCTCATTACATTGCCCAACACATTGATCATTGTTTTCAGAATCCTCTTCTGCTTTGTTTTCTTCTTCCTCTTCTGGTAGATTGGTAGAGCAGGCTACACCAGACTTCACAGCAGAAATTCCTGTATCCTTGAAAGCATTCTGGATTTGCTGTTCACCGGACAATGCAGCAGTATTATTGTCATTATTTCGGCAAATCCCACTGCTTTCAGTCTCCAAAGTGGGCATGGTCTCCCCCAAGTAATCGTTATCATGACAATATTCAAACTTGTTGGAGTGAGCCTGGCTGCTTTTCTTCTTCCTCTTGCCATCTGCCCTTTTACTTTTACACATAGAATCTTCATCTACATCATTTTCCTCGTTGCTCTCATCCACCCTAAAGTCCTCATCACTACTGTTGTCACCCTCACTTTCAGAAAATGTAAAAAGAACATCAGAATCAGCCGAACCCGGATGTGCTGTAAGCAAATTTATACGGTTTGGAGGATTAACAGTTGACTGCACACTGTAGTTGACGGCAGCACATTCATTTTCGGAATTAGCATTAGCTTCTGAACCTGAATCTGAATCTTCACTACTTTCAGTGAGTACAATTGGATTAGACTCATCAAAGCCCCAATTCTTGTCAACTGGATCAGCCTCCATCTCATCCTCACCACTATCAAGATCAATAACTTCTACTTCCTTATCAGTTTTCATGTACTCCATTTCCTTTCCATTGCCATTATCAGAAACTTCCTCTTCAATTTCTATCACCTCTATCGAATCCGAATCATCAACATTGTCTTCTAAAACCATTTTCCCCTTGTTAAGTTCTGGTACATCATCATCTTCCAATCTCCTTACTTTTGTTCTCTTACTCATTGAACTGGAACCCCCATTTTCTGCACCTGATCTGCTTCTGGTCCTCTTTCTGACCGTTGAAGATGACAAAGGTTCTGGCCCAGATTCCCTTTTTTCTCTTCTGCCTCCATTTCCGTTCCCAGAACCAGAAGCACCACCGTTTAGCTGCCCCCGGCGACTATTCCTGCTTGCAACACTAGAGAAGAAATCCACGCAACAAAGAAATAACAAAGGAGAAGTGAAGCTCCAATTAGTAATGGACACACAAAGAAGAATCGAATAATGGCAGCAAGAATGGTTATTGCTCGTGTATCCAGAAATGAAAACGAGAAACCCAGAAAGAAGAGAGAAGGCCCAGGGAAAGAAACTGTAAAAAATGTGAAAAGGCAAGGGAAAGAGCTTGTAGAGAAGGGTGTGAAGAGAAGATAAGAAGCAATGTGAAAATGGCGAAGTTGAAAATAGTGTCTGAGAGAAGCAGAGGAAGTTTGTAAATACGTAAGGTGTGGCGGCAAATTGAAGACGAAAAGCAGAGAAAGAATCCATAAGTCGTACCAGTTTATCAAAAATTTCAAAGAGCTATAAGTTTGATATACACTTTACCTGGTACTAATGCGAAGAAGACAAAAAGGTCAGTGACAGTTCCAAATCTAACCTTTGAGGTTGTATAAAAAAAAAAAAAAAAAGGAACAAAAAAGGAGCAAAACGTTCTATCCCATTTTATATGGGACCCTGTGTAAGTGAGTTTGTGGATAAAGTGATAAAAGGACAAGGAAACTAGAGTTTTATTAGCATTGATGCGATTTATTGTGAAGGCTTCAAATTTGCTCCATTATTTGTAACAATTGACAAAGATTTACGTTTAATTCATTTAAAATTTTAACATCAAATGAAAGAAACTTAAATTTGGTCAATATTGATAATAATAAATTTGAATATTTGACTTTAATAAATTTTCTTTTTTTTTTTCTTACAGTGAAAATATTCATAATTAAAATTATTTTAATTTTAAAGCATTTGTTAGTGTACTTTTGGAGTAAATTATGTTTTTTTATAAGAAGAAAATTATAATTTTATTGTTTTCAAAGAAGCCACCCTAACTAGCATTTTGGTTATAACCAAATAAAACTCGTGTTATTATTTAAAAAAAAAAAAAAAAAAAAACTAGAATAGCTACTAAAAGAAAAATACCCCATTCAAATTTTAAACCAACTAAATACATGTCAAGAAAACAGAGAAAAAAAATGTTAAAAAGAGAAAATGAAATATACCTTAACAAAGCCAAGCAAATTATAGAAGAGATAGTGAAAACATTTTCAAAACTCCCCATGTGTCACCAAAGAGACCACTTAGTATGTTTGGTAAGTGGGCACAATAGCAAAACCCTACAAATAATTATAAAAGAGATACAAATGATAAGTAAGTTTAATTCGAAATGACAATTTTCTCTGTTTAGATAAATCTTTATAAAAATAAAGATAGATATCATATTTTTTTGCTTCACAGAAATCTCTAAAATACTCAATTATTAAAGTGTCCTTACATGTAAAATAGAAAATATATAACAAATAAGAGAAATGTAATAATTAGGTTGATAAAGAAATTTATTCTTTAATTCAAATGCACAACATCTTGCCGGACCTAGCCTATTTATAACAATTTTCCTTGCAAGTAAGCCTCTGTGGGGTTTTGGTACTGGCGCTCATAATTTTCTCATTTCCTTTTTTTTTCTTTTAATTTGTCCCACATTAATAATTGAAAATTTTGTTTTTATGAAATTTAGAAAATAAATAGTTTTTCTTTTTACATCGAATTAGCAAAAACTCCATCCAATTAATCTAATTACAAAGGCATCAACCGAACTAACCTGATTCTTATAGGATCGTTTGGATTTGATCAACTTGATGGGTTTTGGCTTCTAAAATAAATAGTGTAACTAAAAACAATAGTAATTGACTCTATTTCATAATTCAAAAACACAAAATTAGCTAAATTTAATATAACAACATGCATTATTCTTCAATAAATTAACAAGACAATAATAATAAATTCAACTAAAATCCAACATGTATTATTAGCAGTACATTTTATGAACTCGGTTCGGTTCAGTTTTGATGGGATTTTTTTCTATGACATTCTAACAACTGAACCGAATTAATTGATTTTTAAGAAATCTTATTTAATTCATCTAATCAAATAATTAATTTTGACTAATTTTAGTCGGATTAGTTCGGTGACGGTTGAGTTCAAATATAAACACCCTACCTATTATGCTTCTCTCTCTTGCTCTATCTAAAACATTCTTTTTCTTTCCCCACACCTCACAGAGTTTATCACCACCTCTCTCCTCCCTTCCTCCCTAATATTGCTCCCTCCCTCTTACTAAAGATGGTGATTTTTTACATGCTCTCTTAGAATTTTCTCATTTCTTTGTTTTTTTTTTTTTTAAAAAAAAGAATCAGACATTGATAATTGAAAATTCAGTTTCTATCGTATTTTAAAAAAATAAAATAGGTTAATTTTTTTTTTTTTCTAACACTCATCACATTTCTCTTTTTACCTCTATCTATAACTTCCATTTTCTTTCCTCAGTACACCTCACAAAGTTTACCATCGCCTCCCTCTTACCAAAGGCGGCGGTGGCGAAAGCTCCAAGAGCTCTGTCTCTTCCTCTAAAACACATTTAAAAATTTTATGATGGTTGGCTAAAATGCATATCTTTATTATCATAGATGTTTTATACTTAAAAAACTGCAAATTTGACTTATGATATTTTACATTTTTCTCTATTGGTTTTGATTCAAAATTAATAGCACATTTAAAAATTTTGATTATTTAGATCCTTACAAGTTTATATTGTGATGAACTTGAAAACACTATGAAAGAGGAGGACCATCGTGGTGTTTGGAATTTGGAGAAAATAACCAGAAACCAAATTCACAAAATTATGATACTCATCTTAATTCAAAAGAAAATAGATGTGGAAGCATACCTGAATCCCTAGGTTCCGTGATTTCCACCAATTGATTTTGCAGGCTATTGCTTGGGAGAATCTGAAACAAGAAATTATTTTGCAGAGTGAGAGACAAAACACTATATTCTACAAACCCTAGTTTATTTCGAGATCATAACTCCCTTTATATTAGTATACCCAATATTCAGCGCATCATAGAATATGCTTCATACTCGATATGAACCACTAAACTTTATATTTGTGTTAGGACACTTTTAATTTTGGCTTACCCAAACAAGCAAATAATGGCAATATATTAAATTTGCTTTAATACAGTACTAATATTAGAAAGTGAACAGGCTACCGCTATGCATACCACAAAAACAAAAAAAGAAAAGGAATTTTGACATTTGACATTGATCATTGCTACACGAAGAATGGAATTTTGAAATAGATGACCTAAAGTGGTATTGAAGTTGAGTTTCAACTTTTCCCTCGATCAATACTCTTTAATCTTACTAAGGTACTAGCTGCACTTTTCCAATCGGTTTGCTACAGTTTGGCCTAAAAACCTCATTGAATTAACTTGTTGATTTGAAAAAATCACATACCAAAATTCTATCATTAGTTTAGAGTTTAGGATGGTTTCCTCTTGAAACAATCAATTAATGTTGGTTTGTTATGATTTAAAAATTTCAAAAATTAAAAATTTGTAGCATATACAAGTATATGTAAATTTCTTTTTAATATTTTATTTATTATATTATATATAAAAACTTATAATACGTAGAAATAGTTAGCTTGGTTTAATTTATAATGGTTTAAATTTTTTTGAAATTATCAAAAGACCAAACCAAACTAATAGTTTGAGTATGTTTGGAACTAACTCAAGCTGCCCTCAGTCAATTTTGGTAAGTTTTAGTGTGGTTTAGTTGAACTTGGTCAGTTTAGTGTGATTTTGGTAAATTTGTGAACACCCATAACTTATAGCAGATGGAAATACCAGAAAATCATCACTGGATATATAATAGCCAGTGGCTTTTACATTGGAATACCAAGAAAATTGTGGAGTCAAGTTTAGCAGATTTCCCATGCTTTTCTATCTGCTGTTTGTGCATGCAAAACCTATAGTTTTAATGATGTATTTGTGGTAATTTTGATGAGTTTTATTTCTGGTTGATCAAATCTCTGTCTTACTGAATCACCTTAATTTGCAAATATATTTTTGGCCATGTTTTATGTCATTTACTTCTATAATACTTGAATTGGAGCCTTGGGGAGCAGTATTTAGGTGCCTATGCTTGTCATTATTCCTCGAAGAAGTTGATGGTCAATAATAGGCTTTGATTGTAACCTTGATGGCTGTCTCATCATTTTTGTCTCCACTTTAGGTTTGTCTCACTTCTTTTTGAAATTTTAGAATGCCTTAGACTAAGGGTTCTGTAAATTGCTAATACTGTCTATTTTCAAATACAACATTCTACTTATCATGAACGCTTTAATCTAATCCGAAGAGCTATAAAACAGTCTTTGAATATTAATTTTCCTGGAGTAAGATTTTGATTCTTTCTTTAATTTGAGGGTGCACAAATATAATTTCCATTCATTTGCGTTCTTTTATGAAGAATGTTTAAGTAATTGTCTTAGGTTTTCTTGCAAAGTTCTTGTAGTTTGTTCCTTAAGTATGGATCAGGGGAGACAATGACTAGGAATAGGTGATACTATCTTAATACTAACAGTGAATGATACTTTCTAATGAAATTTTAGGCTCTCAGCCACTGAGATATATATATATATATATATATATATATGAGGATGTTGAAGGATCTTCCATGGATAATTCTAATTTGTTCTTAAAGGCAATTGCAGCAGAAGATGGAAGAGCAACCGTGGCAAAAGATGCAGCTCTTTCGTTATTTCCATGATATGGTTCCACACTCTCCACACTTGATTAAGGATGGCAGTTTTTAATTTTCATTTGGTTTATGATAGTACATTTTCATTATCGAATAGTTGTTTAGCATATCTTTTTCTATGATACTACATTTTCTAAATTATAGTATTCACATGTATGCATCTTTAGTATCATTATAAGCAATTATTAGTAAAATAATTAAATTAATATAATAAAATTAAATAATAAATATTAAAGAATAAACCAAAATTATTATATAGATAAAATTAAGATTAATCTAAAATAACCAAATTTAATTTAATTTATTAAAAAAGGAAATTTCAATGGGACATGCACTGTTAGGAATATTGGATAAAATATAAGCAATTTTTTAGAAAATAAATTTAAAAATTCCAACAATGAATTTCAATTAACGATATGTTGGAAATTACCAGACTGTTGGAATTTTAAAATAGAGTTTCCAATGGTACATTGTTGTTGGAATATTTAGAAATATTGTCGCAATATTGAATTCCAACAAGTGATTAGCCAACGGACCGGTTTCTATTAGAATTTCCTTGTAGACTCCTGAATTAAGAAAATTATTAAAATGCTCTATACTTAAAAATAAAATAAGTATTCTATATACATGTACATACATGCAGGAGTATTTTAGCAATTTCATAAAATTTTTATATTAAATATACTTTATTTAATCAAAATATATTTTTATGGAAAAAAACTATTTAAAAAATTCCCTCTTAGTTTTTAGGGGGTGGGGAACCATTTCTCCTTGATATTGTGAGGTGATTAATCTTTTCTTTTTCTTTTCTTTTTTTGGTTATTTTTATGAGTATTCTTTTATTAGAAACAATCTTATTCAAGGGACTAACTCTCTGTACTAGACTTATTAAGTGATTAATTTGGATTGGGGTAAGCCTCAAAGTTAATTAATTGCTAATAATCATAAAATTTTGGCCAGTGGAAATTAAGGTTAAGCTGTGTGAACAAACTAATTTTATAAGTTGATTGTTCTTATAATATTTTAGTTAATTCCAAGGAAAAAAAATGGATTTTACTGATTATTCACCCCGTGGGGTGTATGCCAATTTCAATAAATACGTACACATGTTTTATATATAATGCACTCATTGGTGAAAAAAGTATTAATATATATAACATTACAATATATTTAAAAAGCATTTGAGACAACAGTTAATTTTGTTACTCCATGAAACATTTAAAGAGGATAGAACAACTGGCTAGGGAAAAAAAAAACACAAAAGGAAATCAAAAGTTCTATAATTAATATTATGTTTCCATAAAAAAATAATATTATTTTGAGAGAATTATTAATTCGAATAAAAAGAGTTTTCGGTTAGTTGTAAGACTAAATTACCTAAAAAATATAATTTTTGAAATTATTTACTTAAATAACACAAGCTCAAAACTATTTCCGATCAACCATAAATTTTAGAATGTCTAAAAAAGGCCATTTTATTTAGCGTTTTTGTGAAAATTTTTACTAGAAAGTGTCAGTCTTAGCGTTTTACTGATGGTGGCGATGATCTCAATGCAAGCCGTGGAGGGGAAGTCTCTGCTTGAAATGGTTTTTGGTCGAGACACCCCTTTCACCTAGTTTCGGTGTGAAATGTATTGGTGTCTTATCGGAACGCTTCATCAGTTAAGTGCCTAACAATATGGTGTTTTCTAATAAAAATTTGTCACAAAAATGCCAAAAAGAAAAAGCGCTTTCTAGGCATTCCAATAATTGTGGTAGATTGAGAAATAATTTTAACTTTGTATTATTTTGAAAAATAGTTTAAAAAATTATATTTTTTTTAAATAATTTAGCCTAATTCTAGAGTTACACTTTATTATATTTTAATTTGGTTATTTTAAGCTCTATATTAATTCAAATAGAAAGAATTTTAGGTTGATTCTAACAATGCCAAAAAAGACTTTCGACCGCGGTTCTAGCCATTGTATATTTAGCCACTATAATAAATTGTATAGTTTTGGACAGCGATTCATGTCATTAATAATAGACTAAAAACAGCAATTAAACATATAACCATTTTTTTTTTCGTATGGTCTTTGACATTAAACAAACAGAGATTAGACATACAATTGCTATCCAAAATACAATATTTTCATTTTAGACAACTTTTTGTAACTGTTGTATATGCTTTTTTTTTTTTTTTTTTAATAAATAGATAATGTATTTCATATACTACAATCCTTTACATAAGTAGTTTACAATCCTCTCACTCTACAAAAACAAAAGAATACTAATACGTAAGATAAGGTGCAATTGTTATGTTTTTCTATGATATCATACTAAATTCATATGCTTTTAAGACATAACTAAGTAATTTTGTAATAATTTAATAAAAAAAGAACTTAAGTTAAATATTACATGTACATCACTAAAACAACTAAATAGCTAAATGTAATCATAGCAAATGACCTTCATCAATATCGTATATACGATGCCTATATAGAAAGATGTATACACTTAGTAACTCCTTCCTACTGTCTTGCACCTCATCATTGCTTTTGTTCTCCTTGATCATAAAAGCTTAGTATTCTTCCAATGTTTATAATTCTTCATTCTTTTTCTTCAAAGCTAATTCAATCAACTCTATCTTCTTTTTTGTTTTTTTTTTTTTTTCTCATCTATGTGTTTCATTACTTTAAAAGTGTCTCTCATAGGTATGCTGGACATTTTGACTTTTCATTGACAGAGTGTTTGATAGATATTTGCTGTCTTAGAATTTTTAATGCTGTCTTGAAGCAAGATGGAAATTTTTGAGATTGAAACCTAACAGAGGTATGAGAAGCATAGGCAATCAGTTCAATCTTTTTTGATTCTTTTGGATGTATAGAGGAGTATGCCCCGACTTTTCTTCTACAGTTGATTTTGAAATATAAAAGTTTTCTGCTTCTTCCAAAAAAAGGCTAGATTGTCATTGACTTATACCAAAAAAAAAAAAAGGCACGCAAATGGCTATACTCAAGTTGAAGGGGCTAACTGTCAAGAGAGTTTTGCACTTAGTTACAAAACTCACCACTGTAAGATGCTTGCTTCTTGTTGCATCAGGCAAGAATTTGTTCCTAAATCAATTGGACGTGACAAATGCATTTTTACATGGTAACCTGTTAGATTATTACATATGTTGCCTCCTCCAGGTCTCTTGCAAAAACATGCATGATTCACGAGTTTTTAAGCTGCGTAAATCCTTATATGGTCTTCACCAATCTTTCTAGGCTATCGTTTATTGAACTTTACACTGCCCTAATCAAGTTTGCTTTTAAACAATGCAAAGCTAGTATTTCATTATTCACCGTGATTTATGGTTCTTCATGAAAGAACTGTAGGGATCTATTAGTCCAACTCATAGCATGTTATAAATACAGATGATAAAATAGAGACATACATTTTATCAGGTATAATCCTTGATCTTTGTTGTAGACCCAATCTATGAACGTAGTTGCTAATGAGAGAAATACTAATCTCTTGACCTAGATGGAATTGAACAAATACACTCAATGCATGAGTTAAATACACTGCATTTATACGTAGAAGCCAGATTTTCTCCCATTGTTCGTGTTTCACTCAAACTGAGTAACCTACTCATCATAATTCCTCAAAATACACAGGCTGCACTACTTAGTATACATATGATTTAAACACACACGGGACCCAAAACACAGTTTATCTCAATTGGCTCATAACTTTGAATTATATTAATATTTATTAATCTATGTTTTATTAAAGTTAACTATATTAGTCCACATACAAAAGAGCCTAACACTTCATCTTCATTCATGGTTGTTATTGTTTATGTTGATAACTTAATCTTTGCAAGCAATGATCTCATACATTGTAATGTCAAAAGCTATCTTGCTCAATGCTTCTGCATAAAACATCTTGGACAATTAAAATACTTCCTCGGGCTAGTAGCAGCTCGCTCCCCTAGAGGAATCTCCATTTCTCAATGAAAACACACATTAGACATTTTAGAAGAAACTAGAATGCTTGGGGCGCAAACCGGCTTGTTCTCCAATACTTGTTGGCAAACTCATTTATCTCACCATCACAAGACTAGATATCTCTTACTCAGTCCATATTCTTAGCCAATGCATGCAAAATCCACGGGCTAGTCACTTTGATGCAGCACTACATGTTCTGCGTTACTTGAAGGCTTATTTTTTCCTACCTTCAATGACTTCCAAGTCAAACCATTTGGTCATTTTAATTGGGCTAGCTATCCCTTGACAAGGAGATCAACCTCTGGATATTATATCTCACTGGGCTACGTCCCCATTTCTTGGAAAACAAAGAAGCAAACTATAGTTTCACTATCTTCAGCAGAAATGGAATATAGATCCATGGCAGTAACTACTAGTGAGTTTCTTGGGATACACTCTCTAATCTTTGACCTCACATTAAAGCACTCACAACTCATGCAGCTCTATTGTGATAATGAAGCAGCTTTATACATTGCTTCTAATCCAGTTCTCCATGAACAAACCAAATATATTGAACTAGATTGTCATTTCATGCGTGAGCATCCTCTCCAAAATACCATTAGTACTCAGCATCTTCCTTCTTAACAACAACCAACAGACCTTTTCACTAAAGCCTTTGATTCAGACCAGTTTCACAATTTTATTGCGATTTTTTTCTTTTGTTATACAGGGTGCCGTGCCTCATGCCTCATCTAAACGCGGTTGATAGTATGCGTGTTCATCCTTCGAATGCATGTTTCTCTTCTCGTATAGATTGCCCTAACATTTTTCTTTGAAGGGAAGAGCTAGTACGCTCGGGCCATTACCCATTAATGCATAGGTCAAGTAGCATTTTCCTTTATATTAATTTTTCTAATTAGCTCTTCCACTCTCTCTCTCTTCTCCCACAAAATTATTACTGTTTGCGCAATTCGTTGTCCTAGCTATGGACATTTAGCATTCTTTTGTACCATGATTGGTGTCTCAAGTATCTTTAAAAACCTTTAGCATTCTGTTTGATTTGAGTATTCGTACGTGGTGGTCATAATAAACCGTTGCTGTGTTGCTGGTGGCAATAGAGGAATTAGGTTCAAGATCTCAGGACAACTTGCTTCTCATGCATTGACTATTATACTCACCTCTAGAAATCATAGTGTTGGCGTTGACTATTATTGGCACATTCCGAAGTCTCAAAATTGTTCATGATGAATCAATGAGGCTTGGTGAACAAATTATGCTTTGTAGTTCAGGACTAAACTGTGGCATTGCAGTTATGTTCTGAGTTTGAGAATAGATATATTCGAAAATTTACCGGAAGCATGGTTAGAAGTTTCTATACGCTTTGATTAATAGATATAATTATATCCTAAAGCTTCAACAGCACAAGCTAGGTGTGTTTGTTTGCAATAAGTTGTATTGCTATAAAGTGATTATAAGTATTTCTTCCTCGCACCAGTGTGGAAAGTGTTACAAAAGGAGAGAACAAGGAATTCTTTAAAGTATATTTCCAAATTCCAAGTTATCTGACCAAGGCCATGCATGAGTTAGTCCACTTTCACATCTTTTAACAATTTGCATTTTAACTCAAGATGATTTTGAAGATTTATATACCTATTTTGATAGGTGAGGCTTCTATGTATGTGTTAAGTCTTGCTTTAACCCTTGGGAGGGGTTATAGGTAATTAAGAGCCATTTAATAATTAAAGTGGATCCAATGCGGTGGGGGAGAAATGATAAAGAATATTGCAATACAGCTTGGCCAAGACCAAAAGTTGTAATACAGGTCTTTAGTAAGTCCACCTATCAACTGCAACGTAAATGAAAGGAAAGTAAATGAAGGCTGATAAGATAAGAAACCCCCATCAACTGCAACGTAAATGTAATTATTCTAGTTTCATTTTTTATTTTAAATCATAAAAAAGATATTTTAAAATTATTTAAATATTAGACTAATTCTTGTTCAAAATAAAGAATAATAAACTATAATATCTCCAAACAGACGTGATTTTAAAGTTTTAAACTTGTACGCTTTGGCCTAAGAAACTCGAGACTTAGATTTTCTTATACTAAGGTAACATATTGTAAGTTAAATATATAGTTCTCATTTTTAAATTTAAATAGAATAACCATATAGCATATAAATGTTATAGATGCCTATTTTATTTTTCTGGATAGATCTTTTTTTTCTTAGGTTTTGAAACGCAAGTGACAAATTATTACCCTAAAATTTTCTTTGCTAAATTATATATATTCTAGATTCTTGATCTGGTTCCAAATATAATTTGCATCACCAAAATTTTCAGGTACAAACAAATTGGTTAACAAGATTATATTTCACTTATTTTTAAAGGATGATCTTGGTTTTGAATAAATTATCATGAATTATTTCGATGTCACCAAGATATTTCAAGAAAGAAACTATATATTAACCACTTGAATATGAACTAACAAGGAAATAGATAGAGACAATGCAAGATTCCTTCCTATCTCCGTCATTAAGCAGTGTTGGAAAACGACAAAAAGGAGTCCCACGTTAAGCAGTCTTAAGGCATTTTGACAAGAGTGTTATATTTTTCTTATTGCACAATAATTTAGACTAACCCATATGAGTCATGCTTACACACCTTCTAGACCCCACAAGCAGAGACAAGATTTCAAAACTATTATCAATAAGCTTTAATACTCTAACCTCACATAAACATCATAGCTCTACCGTCAGTTGGAAAAGGAGGGATAGACACTTCAGTAACCCCTTCCAGCATGAAAATCACACTCTTCATTGTTGGCCTGAGAGCTGTCTCATCTTGGATGCACCAAAATGCCACAGCCATATTTTCCAGGACCTTTTTATCCAATCTTCTCCAAGAACAAGCTTATGCAACTCTCCAGCAACAAAGCAATTGTAAACCCAACTAGAGAGTAGAAATTGATCGGGTTCTAAGACATCCAGTTACAAGTTTCTTCTGCAACATAAAATCTCCAATAGCACTATGCCACAGCTATACACAAAATTATGTTTAAGCTAATTTGTCACTTCTTATCAGTCAATTTTGGGAATTTTTTACACATAGTTATAGATTGATCTATCAGGAACAAAAATTTCACAAAACACAATTTTTTTTGATCTATTTTCAAAATGCAACATATTCAAAATCATTTTCTCAATTTACCACTGTTTTTGGTTTGCCTAGAAAATGCCATATTAAATGGCGTTTTGAAATAAATATCTTCCGATATAACACCACATTATATGGCGTTTTGCAAGAAAAGCCACACTTATAAAAAGGCCAATGAGTTGGCATTTTATTAGGGAAAATATTTCCTATATAAGGACAAATAGTTTGGCGTTTTGTTTCGAAGGCTAATTTTCTTATTCCCCGTTCTGCTAAAACATGGTGCACCTGAAGCTTAATTTTCTCAGCCGGCCTTTCACTTGTATTGACTCTTGATAAGTGTATTTTGTATAGTTATTTTAGCCCCAATTCTTAATATTTTAGTCATTATCTTATAGAATTTGATCTTGATTTGGGTTTTTAATTGTCCATTTTGTATGATTAAAGAAAAGGAAGATGAAATGCATGAAAATGAGTTTAAAAGTGGTTAATTTAAACAAGTCAAGCTTGAAGAAGTGGTGCAAGGTGAATCCAAAGCACGAAGGAAGGGGCTAAGTGGAGTCAATTAAGCCATGGCTTCGAGTTTGGATGCCACGGCGTGGAGAAGAATTCAAATCTGTAGAGGATCCTAAGGACACATTGGTGGCGCCATGGCGTTATCCACTTGAGGCTGCGGTGTGATGGACTGGCCTGAGGCCATGACGTGAACTAGCAGAAATAGCGCCGAGAGGTTCAAGCTGCAGCGTGTCCATTGTGAAAGAGAAGAATTTGGGGTTGTTTTGGGTTATTTTGTTAGTTTCGGAATCATAGTTCTTGGAGAATTGTAAATGGTGTCTAAAACTAGGTTTGACGATTTTTAGGCACTTTGAGGAAGCAGGTGAGAGCTTAGAGAAAGACAACCTTAAAACATAAGAGCTTTTATCTTTTTCCTATTAAATTCCTTTTCATGTCTACTGTTAATTTCATGATGTTGGCTATTTTTATTATGAATTTCTAAGTTGCTTTTCTAGAGGCTATGGCTATGACGTAGCTATGCCGTATGTATTTAACCTTTGGAGTTAATTCAATTTTAGTTTTTATTCAATTAAATTTTTATTTTTATTTTTTATTTGATATGGCTAGTTAATTAAGAAAATTGTAGATTTTTATAATTTAAAAAAAAACTAATAAATTTAAACCTTGGGAATTTATTTCACAATGGAACTTAAAATAGAAATGTGACAAGACCCTATGTAGCTTTTAAAAAGAAACATAAAAATTAATTTAATTCTAATTATTACAGTTTACTTAGAGATATAAATGAATTAGTAATTAAAATTATATTAATCTAACCTTAGGAAGAGCTTTTTAATAAATTAGAGATTGTTCGGCTAATAATCAATAGAACTAGATTGGATTGAACAAATCGGTGAAACTAGTGTGTATGGTTACACCAAAAGATTTTTAAGTTATGCTTACATTTGATACTATACCATAGGACATCTTAGTGAATAATTTGAATAGAATCTTGTTTTTTAAGCTCCTCTTGATTTTACCTTTCCAAGATCTAAATTACCGTTGAAGTTACTATTGATTGATTCTTAGACGAAAGATTTTCGTTATTAATTTCAATAGCAGCCTGCATGTCATGAAAAGATATGCATAATGTAATTTCTCATTATTTTCTTCAAGTGCTTGTACCTTATCTATGTTCGTGTTAATCATTAGTGATTTGTGATGACATAGCTAGCAATTCTTTTATTTTCTTCAAATGCTTGTTCCATCGCATATTGTTAATTTTTTGTTTCATTTACAATGAATTCCACTGTCAACTGATCAATAAGTAACATCATGTGTCGGATTGTATATTGAAATGCCACATAAAATCAATAAGCAACACCATGGTCTCGTGTTTATGTTGTTTAGCCAAGGTGGGCTATTTAAAAAAGTGGACTCTAAAATGCCTAATCTTTTCACGTATTGTCGATGAAAATTTTTCTGATAAAACACCGTTTCGTATGGCGTTTTATAGGCCGGAGTTGACTACAAAATGCCATTTATTTTGGCTTTTCTTGGAAGATATTGACTACAAATCCCAATAGTGTTTTCTAGGGAGATAGAAACAGTAAAACATTATGAAATAGTTTTGAGTTTGTGATAATTTAGTGAGCAGTTTTTCTTTTTTTTTGGTGATTTCTAAATAATTCTGCCGGTCAATTAAGTTAGGTTGATATTATTTTTAAGAATTTAATTAAGTTTGCTTAAAATAGTTACTCAACTCTAAAATGAATTATTCTCAATAAAAAATAGATTATTTTTTCACTGAATAGTATGGGCTTATAACATAGATTTGATCATTTTGTTAGTAATAAAATACTTCATTTCTAAATGATAAAATATTTTATTTTTAGGATGGATAGTTAATAGTAATGTAAATAACTAATAAACTCTCTAATGAATTTGAAATTTAATTATTCTTCCCTAAACCCTAATTCGGATTCATAAATGTTATCTATTTATTTATTTATATGCTTTTGTTATATATTTTATATATTATAATTATTTATTAGGATAAAATTATAAATAAAAATAAAATAAATAAAAATAAACAAATACAAATAAATCTACCTATATGATATAACTTGTCAAGAAAATGTCAACATAGCATCACTCTTAAATTAAAGAGGTAGTCGATACATCAACGCAGGATGAGATATATCTGTCCTCAAACTCGCATGGAGACCTATCGCTCGTCCAGTGATCCAGTTGTACGGAAGTAAGAGTAAAGTCTTAAGCACTTTTCCCTTAAATCCATTGAATGTGTCAAAATTTCAGATGGGTCTGCTCTCTACCTCGTGCTCGTGGACCTAACCATTTTTTTAGTATTTTTTATCTCTTTTATTTTTATTTAACATTTTATTTTTAAAAATAGCTGTGATACATATAGTCTATAAATAAATGCACACAAATATATATATATATATATATATATGATATTTTCTTTTATGTTTAAATGTACACATAATTTTAAATGATATATTTTTTATATTTCTCTTACCTTTTAATTTATTTTTCTATTAACCCAGGTAAATAACTTATACATATTGAATTTATAAACTAGGTGTACACTGGTTAATAAGTGCAGAATAACATTTTTCTTAATTTACGCACTCTTTCTTGATTCTAAAATTACTTTGTGCTTTTGCATTGTCCTAGATGAGGAATGCCATATTTCTACATTTTTATCTATATTCATTTTTATATATTTTTGCTTTTGACGCACTTTTTCTTTAAAATTTTTTTTTTCCTCAATTTCGGTTTGTTATTTTACTCTTTTAAATGTATCAATTAAAATTATAATCGAAGATTTTCCCTCGTGTAGAAAAACTTGTAGACTGGATTTAGGGTAAATGCATGAGTGTCTTCTCGTTAAATATTAAAATATAAGACAATTCAACGAAATACATTTATTTTCCTTCAACGGTATCTCTTTGGTGGATGAATCTCCAGTAGAAGAGTTATCATACAAGTAAATTTGTATAGCGTCTTGAGTAGGGAATCTTAGAAGTAAAAGAAACGGGATCAAACTAAGGAAAAATTTCCTGGCAAAGATGATTCTTTTGCTACCAGTCACATCGACAAATTTAATATGCTTAAGACTTCGTTCACATTAGCCTTGAAAAAAATAATAAATATAAGTTAAAAGTTGAAACATTTTCTATTTGTTTTCTTTTTTTAAAAAAAAAAAAACTTAATGTTTAGAGTTATTTTTTATAAAAAATCAATTTAAACAATAATTTTTTATCAAATATTTTAAATTAAAAATATAAATAAATTAAAAACCACTCTAAACATGCTCTAAGTGAATCGGGTTAGTTTGATATTAATTTTAAACAGTTAATTAGCTGCTCAATAAGTTAGGTGATGACTTATCACATGATATCAAGGGAGTACTTAAGCACTTCCCCTAAAATTATTGTCATTTAAAAATAAATTATTTCGTTAATCCACTATGAAAATAAAAAAGATTTTAAAATTGTATAAAATTAGCTATTTTACATCGGTTCTCGCATCAATGTAGTAAGTTAAACATTTTACATCGGTTAGTGAACCTACCTTGTTTGTGTTAAGTCTTGCTTTAACCCTTGGGAGGGGTTATAGGTAATTAAGATGCATTAAATAATTGAAGTGGATCCAATGCTGTAGTGGAGAAATGGTAAAGAATATTGCAATACAGCTTGGCCGAGACCAAAAGTTGTAATACAGGTCTTCAGAAGTCTACCCGTCAACGGCAACGTAAATGAAAGGAAAGTAAATGAAGGTTGGTAAGATAAGAAAGCCCCAACTGACAGAAACTGAGCATTGCCGACTTTTTGTTATTTCATTTTTGTCATCAACTTAGTGTTGAATTGATCCTCCGTTGTAAAGCTACAAATTTTCCAGACTCGTGGACCTACCTTGTTTCCCTCTTGGCCACCATCAATTCAGGTCCTTAATTATCTCTTTGCCTCAAGTGGAATGCCCACGCCTTATAATTTACTCAAGAAAATAATCCAATGCATATTTAAATTAAAGTTTATTATATGGAGGGTGCAAAATTTTGACTCAAAAAGACTCAACTGTGCAAAAACTTATCAGGTCATGTGATGGGATCAAAATATCTTCCTTGCTATATATATATTCATTTCAAATTACGATAAAATTTTTTTAAAATTATTTAGATATTAGATTAATCTTTATTTAAAATAAAGAATAATAAATTATATTATCTCCAAACAAATGTAATTTTAAAATTTTAAATTTATATCCTTCAGCCTCAAGCATCTTAAGACCTAGATTGCCTTTTACTAAGGTAACACCTTGTAGGTTAAATATACAGTTCTCATTTTTAAATTTAAATATAATAACCATATAGCATATAAATGTTATAGATGCCTATTTCCTTTTTTCTGGATAGATTTTTTCTTTTCCTTAGGTTTCGAAACACGAGGGATAAATTATTACCACAAAATTTTCTTTGCTGAATTATATATATTCTAGATTCTTGATCAGGTTCCAGATATAATTTGCATCACCAAAATTTTCAGGTATAAACAAATCTGTATAACAAGATTATATTTCACTTATTTAAAATGGACAATTTTAATTTTGAATCAATTATTATAAATTATTTCGATGTCACTAGGATATTTCAGGAAAGAAACTATATATTAGCCACTTGAATATGAACTAACAAGGAAATAGATACAGACAGTGCTAGATTCCTTCCTATCTCCGCCATTAAGTAGTGTTGGAAATTGATAAAAGGAAGAAGTCTCACATCGGTTGGGACATTGAAAATAAAAGTTTTTATGAAGAGAAGAGGAGGCCAACCGCGATCCGTTAAAGGTATCTTACGTAGAGTGCTGTGTTATTTTTATTGCACAATAATTTAGACCAACACAAATGGGTTAGACTTATATGCCTTTTGGTAGACCCCACAAATAGAGACAAAATTACAACACAAAGGAGTCAGGCTTACACACCTTTTGGACCCCACAAACAGAGACAAGATTAAAATATTATCAACAAGTTTTATCTGTGAATTTTGTGACTTAGGCTACATAAACATCATAGCTCTATCATAAACTACATTTTTAGGAATAAAAATACTAATTGCAACACTTTAACTGGCAGGGGAAATCGTCAGAGCCCAGGAGTTAATAATCGTCAGTTGGAAAAGGGGGAATAGCTACTTCAGTAACCCCTTCCAGCATGAAAACCACACTCTTCATTGTTGGCCTGAGAGCTGGCTCATCTTGGATGCACCATAATGCCACCTTAACCATATTTTCCAGGACCTTTTTATCCACATCTTCTCCAAGAACAAGCTTATGCAACTCTCCAGCAACAAAGCAATTGTAAACCCAACAAGAGAGAAGAACTTGATCAGGTTCTAAGACATCCAGTTCCAAGTTTCTTCTGCAACATAAAATTTCCAATAACACTATGCCATAGCTATAAACATCTGTCTTTACTGATATCGGTGTGTTCTTCTGCCATTCTGGAGCCAAGTAACCTCTTGTCCCTCGAATTCCTGTGAACGTCCTTGTTTGATCTGGCATTAGAAGCTTTGCTAGACCAAAATCAGATATTTTAGCTGTCCAAAATTCATCCATCAGAATATTTTGAGGCTTTATGTCACAATGAATAATTGGAGTCTCGCACTCTTCATGTAGATACAAGATCCCTCTAGCAATATCCAATGCTATTCTTACTCTCTCTTCCCAGTATGGATGCCTTACATCCCCAAAAAGAAGCTTGGAAAGCGAACCATTGCTCATGTATTCATAAACCAGAAGCCTATTCGAACCCTCACTGCAATATCCCAGCAAATGAACCAAGTTCTTGTGATGAGTTCTTCCAATTGCTCGCATTTCTGCTTGAAACTCCCTTTCTCCTTCTTCAACTAACTTCTCTAGTCTTTTGACTGCAACCACTCTTCTCCCTCTGTATAGAGTTCCTTTATAAACTGCTCCAAAAGAGCCTTTACCCAACTCTTCTCTGAACTGATTTGTTGCTCTTGAGAGTTCTTTGTATGAAAATGTCCTCAAAGCGACATCTTCATAGTTTAGACCCAAGTCCCCAATATCCAGTAGCCTTTTGTACCTCAGAACTCGCATCTTGTAAATTAAATGAGAAACCACTGCAATAACTGAGCACAGAAATAACGAAAACCCTAAGATAACATAAACAATCTTCACAATCGATTCGTTACTAGTAGTCAAATTTGAAGGAGGGTGTTCAGTCTCAAAGGCACCATTGCTATAATTGAGGCTTAAGTTTCCCACCTTTAAGAAAGCCGCGGTACTATTGTCCAGCATATCCCAGCTAACATATTTCAATGGAAACTCATGCTTGGAGCAGATGCCACTTTGATAAATAGCAGCTGCACAGTTACAATCCTCCAAACAGGTTGAGGAACACTCTTCCTTTGGCATTTGTTTTTGGACAAAAGGAATATTTCCACCACCCCAGCTAATACTCTCCATTGCAAACATGTGATACGACACTGCATTTTCCTTCCCATTTCTACATTCTGATTCTGAAAAGTTCCTTCTGCAGCCAAGAGTGCTGTCGTTTTGATCAATGAAATCACAACCCGGGAGACAATGGCAAGTGGGTAGTTTGTGATCAATTGAAGTGCAGTAGCTGTTGAACCCACAGATATCTTTCACTTTACAGGTATCATTCAAAGCCGACCACAGAATTGAATTGCTCCCTCCTTCAGAATGAGCATATAGACGAAAAATTCCATCAGAATCAAGGGTTGCTCGATAAATGGTGTTGTTTTTAAAGGGAGATTTCGCCGTATACAAAATGTTATCAGCTTTCTTTCCGGTGCTATCCACCAAAAACAGATTACCTGTTTTGTTGAGTAAAAGATAATCATAATTATATCCCAAATAATTAGAACTCCAGTAAGCATCACTTGATAAAGAAGCAGAGTTCACTGGATACAGCACAAGATTCCCATCATTCTGCATAATGAGACGAAAACGTCCCGAAGAATGGTTGGTCATTGATGAAGCAGAGACCAATTGTTGCCCAGAAGATAGTTGTTGACCCACTAAAATAGTATCAGTTGAATAATTGAAACTCTGCCAAATGACTCTAGAATTTCTGCTGTACAGCACGAAATTTCCAGTATCAAGCATGGAGGCAGAGGTTGAAGATGTAGTTGTGGTAGCAATAGCTATCTCTTCTCCTTCCTCGGTTTGCACAAGAAGTCTACCATCTGTGGTTAGTTGCAGCTTTGCATTTGGGGAGAAGAGATCATCATCTCTGTTTGCAGTCCACACAACTGTGTTATTTTTCTTGCCAAGCAGCCAAATTCCAACGGCGAAACCGGTGCCTTGCCGATAAAAGCCGAATGCAAATTGACCAGAAGGTGAAGGCCATGAAGTTGGAGAAGTGGTTGGGGAAAGTGAGGAACCAGGTTTTATTTCTGTTTGAGCTCTTCCACATATAAAGGATGTGAACAGCAAATAAAAGATGGTTGAAGCAATGGCAGACATGACTACCTTACTCTTTGGTCTGAATGATCTTTGAGAGAAAGATAAGTGAAATTGCAAATACTGCAAAATACTAAATTTGAGTGGTTTGCAAAGATGTGAATGCAAATTACTTGTGCTTAGTATGCTTCATCTTTGACTAAAACAAATTACTTTCATGAGAAATAATAACTACATGAAATTTCTACAACTGGATAATGAATTTGAGGTCCTCATTAGTTTCTCCCTTACATTACAATGTGGTCCCAGACCAAAGAGATTCCAAAAAACTGATGAAGCAAAGAAAAAGAAAAAAAGAAAAAGAAAAAGAAATTAGAGACTGTAGGATTTGTGTTGAGAGTAAAAGTGATTTGAGATTATCTTTACGTGTTGAGAGAAGAAAAGAAAGTTGCAAATTAAGAAGTCGATGTATGCATTGTTTAAAGAATTTTTTTGTATTTTTTAATAAAAAAAAAGTTTTATAAGGTAAAAGAGATAGTTTGTGAAATTTATTATAATGTTGTATGAGTAGAGAAAAAAATTATATAAATTGTATAAAATAATGTATCATATGAGACTCATAAAAATAATATAAATAATTAAAATATAAAATTCTAGTGAGTATCATGATTAAAAATAATCTAAATAGAAGAATTGTAATACAATCAAGTAGAGTTGTCAAAATAGCGTTTTGAGTAGGGAATCTTAAAAGTAAAAGAAAGGGAACAAAAGTAAGCAAGACTTTTTCAGCACAAATAATATTGTAATGAATGATGCAAGTTAGATCAAAGAAAATGGATCAATCTAAACGCTATAATTAATGAAACATTGAAAATCAAAGAAGAAAACGAATCAGACTTCTGTTTGCTCAACTACTAGTGGGTACTCAGCTGTTGGGAAATAAATGCCTTTACCGAGTCAAGAAGAAAATATCTGGAACAGTT
Source organism: Bauhinia variegata (assembly GCA_022379115.2). Taxonomy (NCBI): domain Eukaryota; kingdom Viridiplantae; phylum Streptophyta; class Magnoliopsida; order Fabales; family Fabaceae; genus Bauhinia; species Bauhinia variegata. The sequence continues at coordinate 2,586,565 of CM039427.1, read as the reverse complement.
AAGTGTATAAGAATGGTCTTCTATTTAGTTCGAAAATGAAAGATGGTTCTTTTATTATAGGTCACATCAATGAATTTAATGCTACAACGGAGTTACGTTTGATATATTTTAATAACTGAAGATAGTATAGAAAATGAGCGATGAACTCGTCCACTTCACTGTGCGAAGAAAGATTTTTTATGAACACATTTTTTACGGCGAAAAGAATATAAATGTTGTCTAATTTAAAGGTAAAGGATTTTTTACAACAATTAGCCTAAAAACTATTGTCTATAGAAAGCATAGAGAATTTTAGACCAGAGTTATCTACTTAACCATTGTCTTATATGAATTATTGACAATAGTTTGGAGATGAACAACTATCTATTGACTTCAAAACTTCTTAACTTTCACCGCCTCGTAATTTTTGAAACTTGATCTCTATAAATTAATCAATAACAACTTTAGAAATTCTATCTTCGCCGAGAATTACTTAAAACTTTAATATCACTTCATCCTCCTTTTATGTGTATTTGTTAGTCGTGAAACAAGACACTTTGGGTGTTGTCTCTAACAAAGTGTAGATGTGCTGAAAGAATCAAAAGAGTTAAGGAGTTGTCAACGAAGTTAGAAAATCATCAAATGACAAAAAATTTAATTCTTAATTATATAAAGATTAAAGTAAATAAAGATTTTATAAATCTATACAAGAACGACTTGATGGGATAATCCTAATTTTTAAAGTTTATGTCATAATCCCAATTATTGACCACTAGCTAAAATGCTGAAAATTTTGAAACTCTCTGATTTCATGAAAAGAATAGACAAAACTATGTACACATCTAGCACTTAAAAGTTCATAACAAATACAACATTCAACACTATTTGGTCTTTTAGGAGAAAAAAATTGAAATTTCTTTGCTTATTTCTAAAATCTTTAGTCTCTTTTATTTTGTGTATTATTGGATCCTAATATAAAGAAGTGTAAAATATAATAAATTCTTAAATTTAAAAGACCAATATAGTCATTATAAGTTTAGTAAAGACTTACATAATACTCTATGCACATATATGACGCCACGTTTTTCTAATTGTTTGAATGACACCTATAACTTTTTCTTTTTTTTTAAAAAAAAAAGAAATTATTTATGCCTACAGGTTGTTTGAGAACACGCGCTAGTATGTATATGAGCATAGACAATGATTCGTTTTACAATTGTTGTCTAAAATTAAAAAAAAAATAAAAAATTAGACAGTAGTTATATATAAAAATATTATCTATAATTATACATGAAAGTTCAAAAAATAAAAATAGACAACAATTAAGAAGAATCGTTGTCTTAAATATACAAAAGATAATATTTTTATAACCACTATTGAAAATATCATAATTTACTGCATCAGTTGCTTCAAAACACTATAAAAAAATATTTAACCGCTATTAAAATCTTTTTTGACAGTGTTTCCTCGAACATTTATGGCAAAGAAACCTCAAAAACGAAACATTTAAACAGTGTTTCTTGAAGCTGTTGTTATTCCAAGATAATAAAATGTAAAAATAATTTGTGATAAAATACATAACAACTCCTTCATCCCATTTATTATCGAAAAATACAAAAGAAATTTTTGAAAAATTGAAACACTTATCATTTTGTTTTAACTAGGTTTATGTTCCTCAATTTTTTTCTTCCACATTGCCGTAAGTTGGACACTTTTTTTAGCAAGAAAAAACAAAATCTGAACAAAGATGAAAAAGCAAAACGAAATTGGGGACTCTCATTCCCTTAAAAGCTTCTCTCTTTTTTTTTTTCTCATTTAAAATCAAATTAAAAAGCACATTAAAAAAGTTAATAAACATATGTAATAAGGGAAAAGAGAATTAAGGACTTTATTTATAAATAAATTAATATAACTCATTTAAAACAAAAAAAGGGCCCACACTAAAAAGTAAATCATTAATAAAATAAAGATCTTATTAACATCAACCCTTTAGAGTTGACGATAAGCTTTAAATATGGCTACATTAAATACAGAAAATTGAAATAATAATGAAGCTTCTGGCATTAATTACTATTTTTATTTATATTTTTTATTTTTTATATAACTATTATACTTTCATCCTTCTTTATAATTCTTAAAACCCTACATCATAACTATGAACCCTTAACTTTAAATAAAAGTAAATGTCAAAATAATTTTTAATGTAATTTTAAAATTTTAATAATTTAAAACAAAAAAATTTCTAAAAGATATAAGACAGCGAAGTAGTTCTTTTTCTACAAGCAAAGTTGTTAAAATAGCGTATCCAGTAGGAAATCTTATAAAAAGTGCATTGCAAAAAATGATAGGAGAAAAAGAATAAGATTTGTGTTTAGTCAATTACTAGTGGGAACTCACTTAACAGTTGTTGCGAAATAAATGGTCAAGAACAAAATATCTAGCACACTTAGTTCAAAAACGAAAAGATGGTTCTTTTGTTCCCGGTGACCAAAAAAAAAAAGAAGTAAAAGTGTATTTGAATTCCCTTTTGTTAATTTATTTTTACTTTTAATTTTTAAAAATATTTTATATAAAAAATTATTATTTAAATTAATTTTTTGTAAAATAAGAACTATTTTTAGAAATTAAAATTTTATTTTTTAAAAATAAGTGAAAAATATTTTTGTTTTAAAGTTCAAACAGATTTTAAGTCATTTGACGAATAGATAATAAATAACTTTTGAACATGGTTAATTACTCCTTTTGTTACTAAATTATAAGATTTTTAATTAGAATTTTCATTTTGTATCAAAATTTTAATTTTTTTTTAAAAATTTCAAAACATAGTTAATACTTATACCCTTCTTTATTAGTTATAACCTTTTTTTATTAATTATTTTTTATATACACTTTATTAAATGAGAATATTTTATATACACTTTTACATTGCCTTTTTATTTCATGAAATAATGTTATATCCCCTTTTTTATATATTTTTATCTTATTTTTCTCATATCGTTTTTTAAAAATTAATTGAGCATAAATGAGTACCTTTTTAATAAATATTGAAATCCATAGTATTTAGTAAACAGTAAAATTTATTTTTATCTCTTTATACTATATTAACTTTAAATAAAATCTTTATATTTTAAACTTCATAAATTAAACTTTCACATTAAAACTTATCAGAGTTAACTTCTCCTAAAAAACCATTAAAAATTTAATTCTGATATAATTTTTTATTATAAAACTTCAATTTAATAAATTTAAAATATAATTTTTTTAAATTTAATAACAGTATAAAGAGATAAAAAAAAAATTACTCTCCACTGAATTTCCAAAAAGTGTACTAATTTAGAGCATTGTCATAAAACTATGCAAGTTGTTAAAATAGCGTCTTGAGCAGGGAATCTTAGAAGTAAACAAATGGAAAAAAGTAAGCAAACTTATCCAGTATAAACAGTGTATGGCCCAATAATTAATAATTAATAAAAATAATATATATATTTTAAATAATATGAATTCAAGTGGATATGAATTGTCGTCTATTTAATTAAGAAATGATGCGAATGAACGATGGTTCTTTTGTTACTGGTCACATCAAGGAATCTAACATGACTTTAGTGAATTGGGTTATAAGGTTGATATTAACATCAAAGATATTTTAATAAATTAAAAAAATATTTTAATAAAATTTATTTTTATTAATATAAAGTTTATTTTATGTAATTTAAAATATTAAATTTTTTTTCTTAATTAATAATAGTACAAAGAGAAAAGTCTATAAAAAAAGACAATAACAACATTAACATAAAAGTTAAAATGGAAAGAAATACATGGAAGTTTAGAAACGATGGAAAGTGGATGGAGGAGCTGGAATATGCTGCAGCCCTTCCAGCATCAAGATGACATGCTTCATTGGTGGACGCAAAGATGGGTCTTCTTGGACACACCATAACCCTATCTTCACCATTCTTTCCAGTATTCTCCAATCTACTTCTTCATCTCCAATTACAAGCCTATTCAACTCCCCTGCTAGGAAATGACCATAAACCCAATTGGGAAGAAATATCTCCTCTGAAGAAAGATTTAAATCAATGCTTCTTCTGCGGCAAATAATCTCTAACAGCAACATACCGTAACTGTAAATATCAACTTTTACAGATACTGTTTCATCCTTCAGCCATTCTGGTGATACGTACCCACTTGTCCCCTGAAGCCCAATTCTTGTAGTTCCGGAATACTTTTGCATCCACAACCTTGCGAGTCCAAAATCACAGATCTTTGGAGTCCATGCTTCATCAATGAGTATATTTTGCGGCTTTATATTGCAATGAATAATACAAATTTCACACTCTTCGTGTAAATATAAGATTCCTCTGGCCACTTCTTGAGCGATTCTCAATCTTTCTTTCCAAGAGAGGCATTTTTCAGTGTTGAAGAGAAGATCTGCTAGAGACCCATTGCTCACAAATTCATAAACAAGAAGTTTTCTGGATCCGCTGCTGCAAAAGCCAATCAGCTGAACCAAATTCCTGTGATGAGTTCGAGCTATGGCTGCGATTTCGGCTTGGAATTTCCTTTCCCCTTCTTCTACAACTCTGTCCAGTTTCTTCACAGCAATCCTTCTGTTATTTTCAGTTATTGTCCCTTCATAAACGGCTCCAAAGGATCCTCTACCAACCTCTTGGGTGAACCCGCTTGTATAGTTGACAAGCTCATCAAAGGAAAATGATCTCAAAGAACATTCCTTGGTAAATCCCAGATTATCATTTGCACACAGCTTTCTGTAACTATGAACTTGATTCCGATAACCGAAGAAAACAAACATAGTGAAGACCAGAAATAAGAAGGAAATGGAACCCAAAATCACAACTAGAATGAAAACCAAACTTGTCTTGTTATCAATAGGACCATTTGGTGGAATGCTGGAATTCTGAAAAGCCACCTTAATGAGAGCTGTGGCTGGCCCCTGTTGAGTCTGTTTTCCATATCTTAGTGGAAGCTTATATTTATTGCATTTTCCTTCCTTGTATAATACCCCACCACAATCACAGTCATCCAGGCAAGATTTCCCACAAGCTTCCTTCTTCATCGAAATAAACGAATAAGGGTTATCACCCCACCATATGTTTTCCAAAGGAAGAACATCATAGAACATCGTCGGGTCTGGTCGGGTTAAACATTCATCTCTGCTGCTGTTCCGCTTGCACTCCAGGAACATGTTACTGTCATTGGAGGGGACAAAGCCAGTAAAACATTGGCAGACAGCGTTGTGACTTTGGTTTGAACAAAAACTGTTAAACCCACAAATTCCTTTGACATCACATGGATTAGACAAAATAGACCACACGATTTGCTCTTCTGGGCTTGTATTAGCAGCGATATTGTGCTCATACAACCTGAAATTTCCATCTCTTTCAAGTGTGGCACGGTAGACTATGGTTGTGTTCTTCGCAGCAATGGTTCCATTGACGAAAACATGATAAGTGTCATTGCTAGTAGAATATAGGCGAAGATAGCCTTCGAGATTAAGAGTGAGTTTATCAAAATAGGAACCATCTGTTCTTGATGCCCAGTAAGCATCTTCTCCAAGCCTATTGGCCGAGCTGTTTACAGGATAGGGAACGAGGTTTCCATCTTTTTGCATTTTCAGAACAAAGCCTCCACTGGAGTGGTCTGATTCTGACCTACTAGAGACCAGTTGAGCTCCGGCAGATAAATTCTGACCCCCTAGTATGGTGTCGGTTGGATAATCAAAGGTTTCCCAGATAACATTGAAATCTTTACCATAAAGCACAAAATTACCAGAATCTAGCATAGATGCCGAAGCTGCAGAGCTTGAAGCATTAGCAATGAGTTCATTGTCTTGCTCAGTTTGAAGAACTAGTTCTCCATTTGAGGTTAATTCCAAGGAGGAATCAGAGGAAACCGGCGGCCGGTCACGGTTAGCAGTCCAGACAATGGTGTTTTCAGGTTTACCAACAAGCCATATTCCGATAGCGAAGCCATTACCTTGTGGGTAAAAGCCAAAGGCAAAATGGCCAGAAGCTGAAACCCATGAAGAAGGATTGGTTTTTGGGGAGAGGGAAGAACCCAAGCTTATAATTTTGGAGTTATTTGTTTGAGCTTGAAGTTCATTTGCAAAAAGCACCAGAGACAGCAAGAACAGAGCAGGTATGGAAGCCATGGGAGTGGGGAAGGTGCAGAAAGGAGAAGACAAATAGAAAGAGAAATTTTGTTTTGTTTTGGTTAATTTGATTTGCTCTTCTATCCACGAGCGAACAATGATGACGTAAATATTTTATAATTCAAACCACAAAATCAACTAAATTTGGCTTGACCAGCAGAGGGAAAAGAGAACGAGCCCGGTAGAAAAAAGTTAGATTGCAACTAAATGTTTTGGCTTTTTAATTTATTGGGGTTGATTTTTAATTGATATATTTTAATTATTTATCTTTATTTATTATTTTGTATATTATTTAATATATTTTTTTGAATGAATTGAAATTATTTATATGTTATTCAACAAATAAATTGGATTCAAATTAAATTTATTATAACCGGCATATTTATTTATGTAAATTTTTATTTATTTTTTTCTACAAAATAAAAAGTTGTAGAAAGTGCGTACATTAATAGACATGCAATTCCCACACAAAGACTCTCAGGCAGAAGAATAGTCATAACAAGTAAAGAAGTCAAATACCGTTTTGATACGGAAAAGCTTACAAGGAAGAAAGAAAATTAAAGAAGCCAAAACTTTCTCTGCATAACTGTGTTGGTGCGATGAATGATGGAAATTATACACACTTATAGGAAGCATAAGTGACATAGTCTTCCTAAAGAAAGAGGTAAATCAAATCATTCCTTGTATTACGGTGTATCTGAATAGAGTTTTTAATGTTTTTAACAATGTCAATTTTGAGCTTAACTTGTTTATAATTTAGGTTTGGCCCATGTAAAATTGAAGGCATGCTATACGTTTTTGCTTACACGAGAAAATCGAACACCTCAACACTAGCTGAGGTATGCTATGTGTACAATGATGAACAAAAAGTAAATATAAATGTGTGTGTGTTATTTTATTAAAGTAAGTAAACTTTTTAATATTAGTATGTAAATTTGAAGTTGCATTTTGTGCACTAAAATTAATTTCATTTTTAAAAAAAATGAGTCAATAATTTTTTTCTTAAATGTTTTTCAACCATAGAAAAATATATATGGGATGTGTATTAAAGAAAACACTATGGTCAATAAAACAAAATGTCAAGTAGTTTACGTAATAGAAAAAAAAAATAATATCCAATTATTGAACCAGTTTAATTACCAGCATAAATACCGTTTTAAGAAAAACGAACAAATTTATAGCTTTAAAGATGTAACTTCACTCAGAAATGAATATAATAGCAAAACATGCTCAAAATTATGCAATTATCCATAAGATGCTCCTTAAGCTCTTTTTTTTTTTTTTAATATCGGACTTAAGCTTTTACTGTTGTTAAATAGTTTACTCTAGAAATATTTATGTTTCAAGAACAAAATTATAATATATAATATTTACAAACTTATAAATTTATATCTCTTTTTTTTTTAATTGTTACAAATTTAATCTCAGATATTCTAGTATTATCCAAATCTCTCACCACTAGACTATGGATTTTATAAATTTTATATTTACTTTTGAAAGCCTTTTTTCTTTAATATTTTAGCACAATAAGTTATAAAAATTGAAGATTACTATTCTTCAACTAAAGTATAACTAGTTTGAAAATTGAACTAAAAATTAAGATACGAAAACTTATCTCTTTATACTAATAAGAAGCTAATAAAAATATCCCTTTTCATCTCATTGTCTCTCTTAAATTTTAGGTGATATGGAATTCAAATTTTTCAAAAATTTTAGGAGCAAATATACAATACTTATAATTTATATAATACTAAGGAAAAAAGCGTAAACATGGGGCTACGGCCACCCCTGTCCCCTACTCCCCCTCCAATGGCTTGTAGAGATAGATAATATGAGCCAAGCTGAATTGACCTAAGTTTAAGCATAATTTGTGTAAAACTTAGTGAGCTCAAACTCATTATATTTAATTGAAGAGTCAATTTTTTCTGTTTAAGTTCAGCTATCTCCAAGATCAATCCTTGAGATGAGCTCAATTAAATAAAATAAATACTATTTATATTCATTTTATAAAACAAGTAAACACTAATTAATAAAAACATTAAAAAAATAGTTGTTTCATCTTCTTTACTATATTTGTTATTGTTTAAGGTATTGGTAGTGAATAGTAAAACCATGAAATGATATAGTGTTCTATTTTAAGAAAAGAAAATTGTAGCTGTGTTGAAAGGAGATAAAGCCGGGTGTGCCTGCAATCTCAAGCATTATGAGAGAAAGTAAGTATATGCTATATTATTATAGCATAGTTCGCATAGAATGATGCAACACGTATGCAATATAATATGGCGTGTATATATATGTATAAGCAAATTAGCTTATGAGCTAATTAATGAGTCAAACTTGTAAAAGTTTTTGTATTTGACTCTTTTAATAAATGAGTTAAAATTGATAAACTTGAGCTCAATTTATTAGCTAATAAGCTTAGCTTGTAGAGTCAATTCATTATGGAGTTGAGTTAGTTTAGTCCATAAAGTAGTTCAGTTTATTTCCATCCTTAATTATAGGGGATATTGAGCAGGATAACACTGTATGATTTACATGTGAAAATATGGATATGACACTTCTCTAAACTCAACTTTATGGGTATTTATCTATGTGAAACCCTTTTTCCATTCCTACTACCCGTTAGATATTTCAGTGAATTTCACCAAGTGGAATTCCAGCAAGCATTTTGCCAATGGTATCAATTCCATTGTAGCGACTGATATTTCAACGTAACTTGTTAAAACACGAATAGTTTTTTCCCTCTTGGATTATTGACTCTCTTCTAGCGCTTTACCACTTGTATGTTTCACCTCTTTTTTGGTTACCTAGATGATTTCCAAATTGCAATTGGGAAATGACTTATTATTATCCCTTAGATTTAGTTGTGTTTCTCTTAGCCGTTGGATTGATGAGGTTTTACTTAGTTTGTTGCCTTCCTGTTTAAAGTATGCTTAGGTGAACTGAAAAGTGAAGCTTCTATGATGATTGACAATACGTATTTTACTCAGAGTTCTTGTGCGAGTTCAACTACTTTGTTCTTTCTGGGCTTTGCCTTGTCAATCTTCTTTTAGATTCGTGATCTAAAGCCTCAAAGAACTTGGAATTTCCTGCCTCAAAAGTGTGAATTGGTTTTTCCTTTAGGAAAGAGATTGAGTTGTGGGCTTTGGCAACATATCATGTGATTGTTGATAACTGGGCTACAATTAATTAATTTCGCTTATCCATTTAATTTTCCCTTTCGTTGTAGCTCTATTGATTTGGGCCTCTTTCCATGTATTGTTTCATTTCTCCTAAGTTTAAAAGAAAACCCTACACCTATAGGAAATGGGATTTTCCAAATAACTTCTATTTTTCTTGATATTGGTATTGGTATTCTTTAGACTGTAAATACATTCAATTTCAAAGTCAACGATGTCCTCCATGAAAACTCATAGGATAGTCAAACCAATCGAATTTGTATTGCTCTAAGAAAGGCCAACATCCCATTTGCTAATAATAGGATTTGGTTGTGTGGAATGCACTTGTTGCAAGTATATTTTTATTCATGCGACTGAGAATTCAGGATTTCTCTTCAGCTTTTCCCTCCTTGCTGTTGCTGTTATGCCCAATAGTTTAATTAATTTTCAATCAAAGACATTGACAATCGCATTCGCGTAGTTTGAGAATGGTACCAAAGACTAGACATACTAGTTCCCCGACCGTCCTCACAGTTATCCAATTCTGCGGGAATAGAAATAAACAAACAAAAATAGATATTGCTGTCAAGTTACATTGATGTTGTCTCTTTTGTTGTATATGGGATTTTTCTTTTTGGTGTGTTGTTGGGATTTTAATTTGTACATAAATGTGATAATGAAAATTTTCTTGTATCATAATTTCCACAAATGTAGGTCCCCGTTGCGTCAGGATCGTGGAATTACTTGGATTCCAAGATATCATAAGTTACAATCATGGGGCCTAAGAGGATAAGTCAAAGTTATTATCCTATACGCTAGGATTTATTTAATATTAATGGCATTTTCCATTAGGATAGGATAATAATTATGTGATCCTCACACAACGAGGGTTTAGATTTGTGGAAATTAATTCGATACAAGGAAATTGGATTGGCTAATAAATTTGACAATATTGAATCCTTAAATTGTGGCATGTTCACTTAAAATTTTGGACGCTTGATTGGTTTCTAAATGCTAAACCAATAGGTTTTATAAACCTAGAATAAAAATTGACAGCACCACCTTCCAATATATTGAGATAATTGATAAACCCTTCAATAATAAGAGTCAGATTTTATCAATATACATATGTTTAATTTCAAACAGTTACAACTTGCAATCAAGGAATATCGAAATGTTTTAACATTAGACATTGGAAAAAGCAAGCAGTACTATATTAATTTGCAATACCCATTAGCTTACATTTACAGTACTAGGTCATAGAAATTTCCTAGTATTATTTGATTGACCTTATTCCAACCAACGAAGAGACCAAAAAGTCATATTTTTGTTGTTAACTAAATGTTCTTGAGTTTCTTTGAGTAATTCTGTCTTCTCATCTTCCTCTATAAATTCTCCCACCGAAGAACCAAATATACTTATCTTTTGCCCTTTGGTGGTAAATATATTGAGAAGTTGAATAAAGGAAGCAAAAGGCTGAGAAGAAATGATGATGGATGCTGGGCCAGCAACTGAAGATGACAACATGATTAGTGCTCTTTATGAAGCATCTATACACGGGCGCGTATCTACTTTGAACCAATTGATGCAGAGAGACCCTCTTATTCTAACTAAATTTTCACTGACTACCATCGGTGAAACTCCATTACACATATCAGCTTCTCTCGGACATGTTAATTTCACCAGAACTCTTCTCCTTCTTAAGCCAAAGCTTGCTTCTGAATTGGACTCCCTCAGACGCTCACCTCTCCACCTAGCAGCGGCTGATAGCCACACAGATATTGTCCAGGAGCTGCTGTAGGCATATATATGGTGATGCTTGCTTAGTACGTGATCAAGATGGAAAAATTCCTCTCTATTATGCAGCAATGAGAGGACGAGCTGATGTTGTGAGAGGGCTGATTAGAGCCATACCAGATTCATTGAAGGTGCTTGACAGAGGTGAAACAGTTTTTCACTTGTGTATTAAATATAACCAATTGGAGACACTAAAGTGTTGGTGGAATTTGTTGGTGAAAACAATGAGATGCTCAATACAAGAGATTGTAATACCGGGAATACAATCCTTCACCTTGCTGTAATGCATAAGCAAGCTGAGGTAAAGTTTTTTGTTATCAACAATCTCTACATATTTTCTTTAATATACCTATGAAGCATAGATTTCAACATAAAAACTAGATACGTGTGCACTAATTATTTTAAAAATGTAAGATATCAAGAAACTGTTATATCATTATAATATTTTGATATAACACTAACAAAATATCTAAAAAATTATATATTAGAACTCAAGATTTATATATTTAATTTTTCAACACAACTTGCTAAACTTTAAATTTTCTATGATAATTAGCCTCACAAAAAGATTAAGAAGTGTCATGTATTGTTGCAAGCACTTTATCTCTTTATAAAAAAGAAATCCAAAGCAAGGATTTACAGTTATGTAGTGCTTCTTTTTCTCCTTTAATTAGTTCTATGGTTTTAAGCTAAAAGTTTTAGAGCTAAAGTCTTTAATCTTTTTTTTGTCTTTATATATATATATATATATATATATATATATATATATATAACTTCCTTTGCCTTTTATTGCGATGGAGAATTATGTTTCTAAATCATACATTTTTTTATGTAATTTTTTATTAAAAGTTTTTTAAAAAGTTAGACAAAGATGTGGGCCTTAAGTGTTCAAGACCACAAAAAATACTTTTATAATTAAAAACTATTTAAGAAGTGTTTGACATGTGTCGTAAGAATGTTAATGTTAGAGTATTGTATATTGCTAAATCAAGAGAAGTCACTGATGCCTAGCAATATACAAACTATATATCAACATGCACGAAGGCAAAAACTGATATGTATGCAATACTGTATAATAATTTGGATGGCAAAATGTGTTAGACAGAAAACCATATGAATTCAAAGTGCTAAAGGGTAAATTCACAAATTTTGTGTACAGAAACTGTGATGTGATAGAACAGAAGAAAAAGCTTGTGTGACAATAATTGAATTCAGATTCTATCACACACATATTACAGTTTATTAGTTCAAATTCTATCATAAAGATGGAAAGTTTTAGAGTTTTGTTTAGTGCAAAGTGTGCAAAACAAGAAGAAATCTAAGCAGGAAAGTCTTTTATCATTGTATAGAACATAAAGTACCTGCTTTCACTACCTGTAATCAAAGAAGCAGCCAGTACTGAGAACCAGATGGGTTTTACTGCCTTGGATGTCTTTGAATATAGCACAAGTGATTTCAAAAGACTCGAATTTCAATGCTTGTTAATGGAAGCTGGAATCAAAAGTAAAAGGAACAGTTTTTATGGTCTCCCACTCCAACAAAATCTAGCAAACGATATTGCTGTTGCTGACAATGTAAGAAAACATAAAGAGAAAAAATGGGGTTTAAAGTGCTTAAACCACGTAAACAGGTGGTTCCAACACGAGGATGGTTGGTTGGAAAAAACTCGGGGGAATCTAATGATAGTCGCAACTGTGATTTCAACAATGAGCTACCAAGCTGTAATTCAACCACCAGATCCTTTAAAGAATGGAGAAACTTTCGGCGTCGATTTCATGATGTATAACACCATCTCTTTTTCTGCATCTCTTAGTGTTATCCTTTTGCTGTTAGGTGGGATACCTCTAAGGAACAAGTTTGCTGTGTGGCTTTTATCATTAGTCATGCTTGTCAATCTCACAGTATTGGCAGCAGCTTATGTTTCTGGTACAATAGCAGCATCGCCAAAAGCATTATCGGCAATAGCAGAATCGCCAAAAGGAGAATTTGCCGCATATAAGATTGTTACAGGATTTTCAGTGACAATATTCGCGTTACTGATGGGGCTCTCTATTTTGTTCCTCGCAATTCGCTTTTCTGTTTGCATAGGGAAAATGCTGTACCGTTTTCTTAAGTGCATTGTGTACAAAATTGTCTGAGGACGGGGTGACATCACCTATCAATCGAACACAGGCAACAATAAGTCCAGAGTCCAGTATTTGATCTTAAGTTTTTTTTTTTTTTTTAACTTTCTTTGTTTTTTGTTTTTAATTAAACCAGTGCCATTTCGTAAATCTCTGGTTGTAAATAATCTATACTTCTATTTGAAAATAGCTTTTATGGCAGTATGTAATTGCTCAATAGTGCTATATAAATCTTCATGGGTTATTTAATTGGTTCTGTCATCAGCGCTAACTAGTTTTTATCCGGGGTTAAAAATTGGTAATTTACATTGTATGGAAATATAAATTTAAAGAGAGAATTATGTAACTATAATTTTGTGAATAATGATGTATAATTAGTATATAATACTCAAATAATTGAGAGAATATCACTTGATATTAAGTCAAGAACAGTAAGAATAAATATGTGGCCAGAGCACTATGTCCATCAAAATGCATGGAAAACGTATCTGGCGACCAACTGGAATGCATAAAAAAGCACAAAAAGAAATAAAAAAAATTCACATACTAGAAAAAGCTATATATATAAACTATAAAAATTTGGTGGCGGTACCATAAGAAGAATTATGTTGCGTATACACTTGCTGTTTATACTTTTTTTTTTTTTTTAATTTTTTATTAATAATTTTATTCTTATAAATAATTATATAATAAAAGGGTCATGCAACTAACATTTTCCCTTCAAGAACCTTAGAACTACAGTCAACTGATTGTTTCAACAAAATTTTAATAAATAAAATAAAAAATAGAGATTACTAACACGATGAGATGCTCAATACAAGAGATTGTAATACTGGGGAATACAATCCTTCACCTTGCTGCTATGCTGAAACAAACTGAGGTAAAAATTCTTATTATGGGCATTCTCTATTTTATTCCTAATTATAGAGTCTATATATTGACATGTATCTAAGCAGAACATTGTGTTGGGAAAGGGGAATGCACAGTGGAATAATTGTGGGTCAATATTAAAACACCTTTCCCTGCTTAAATGAATTTGAGGAGCTAAATAGAATAAAATTGCAGAAATTAAAGATCACCAAAGAACACAATTTTTAACGTGAAAAACCCCCTCAATGAGAGGTAAAAACCACGGGACACTAATCCAGAAAAATTCCACTATCAATAATAATGAGTACAACAAAGAGTCTTCAACAAATCACCAAGAATTACTCCAGCCCCTACTCACTATAAATAAAGTGAACTCAACCAAATAGAGAGCAAATAAGCCAACAAAGAAGGAAAAAAATAATAATTTGATTACACAAATAAAACACTCACAGTGCCAAGAGTAACATATTGAAATTTCATGAGAATCGGTAAAGAAATGACCCTCCAACTCAGAGCACAAAGTGAGCAAACTTCTTCTCTTCTTCGTGTTTTCCCGTTGCTGCTGGCTGCTGCCTTATGTTTTTCACTCCTAATTTTTCCATCTTTCAAGTAGCCCTATTTTGTTTGTTAATTATGGGCCCTTAATGGGCTCACTCGAGGAGGACCCATAACAAACTCCCCCTCCGACTCAAGTAGGGGTATGTGCCAAACAGCACCCACACAACAAGCTTCAAACTTTCCCCTAGGTAAAATCTTTGTCAACATATCTAAACAATTGTCATTTGTGTGAATTTTCACAAGCTCAAGTGACTTAGAGTCCAGAACATCTCGTATCCAATGATACTTCACATCAATATGTTTACTTCTACCATGGAAAGTAGGATTCTTGCACAAGTAGATAGCACTCTGACTATCACAATAAAGAATGTACCTTTTTTGTGTAAATCCAAGTTCACATATGAACTTCTTCATCCAAAGCAACTCTTTACATGCTTCAGTAGTAGCAATAAATTTAGCTTCTGTAGTAGATAGTGCAACACATTTTTGCAACTTAGATTGCCATGCTACAACTTCCCTTGCAAAGTTAACCAAGTAACTAGAAGTAGACTTTCTAGTGTCCACATCCCCAGCTAAGTTTGAATTTGTGTAACCATGAAGAACAGGATCACTAATTCCAAAACAAAGTTTCAAATTAGAAGTGCCTCAGAGATATCTCAAAATCCACTTTACAGCATTCCAATGTTCTCTACCTAGATTGGAAAGAAAATGACTAACAACACTAACTGCATGAGTTATATCTGGCCTTGTGCAAACCATAGCATACATCAAACTGCCTATTGCAGGTCTATAAGGAATATGCTGCATTCTAGCTTTCTCGTCATCATCAGAAGGAGCATGTCTAGTGCTAAGCTTAAAGTGATTAGCAAGAGGTGTGCTTACCGCTTTAGCCTTATTCATGTGAAACTGCTGAAGTACTTTCTCAATGTACTTCTCTTGAGACAACCATAGCTTCTTGCTTTTTCTATCACGGATAATCTCCATCCCTAAAATTTGTCTTGCCAGTCCCAAGTCTTTCATTGCAAAAGACTTACTAAGCTCTTTTTTCAAAAAGTTAATTTTGGAAAGATCATAACCTACAATCAATATGTCATCAACATAAAGTATTAAAATGATAAAGTAATTATTAGAGAATTTTCTCACAAATGCACAATGGTCAGAAACAGTCTTTTTATATCCTTGTTGGATCATAACAGACTCAAATTTCTTGTACCATTGTCTCGGAGCTTGTTTTAACCCATACAAACTTTTGGTTAACTTGCAAACATAATCCTCTTTACCCTTCACCACAAAACCCTTAGGTTGCTTCATGTAAATATTTTCTTCCAAATCACCATGAAGGAAAGCTATTTTAACATCCATCTGCTCAACCTCTAAATCAAGGCTAGCTGCTAGACTAAGAACAACTCTTATAGAAGACATTTGAACAACAAGAGAGAAGATTTCCTTAAAGTCAATGCCTTTTTTCTATTCATAGCCTTTAACAACCAATCTAGCTTTATATCTTGGAGTTAAAGCACTCCCTTCATTCTTCAATCTATAAATCCATCGGTTATTCAAAACTTTCTTACCCTCCGGTAATTTGACCAACTCAAAAGTATGATTGTCATACAAAGATTTCATTTCATCATTCATAGCTGCAATCCATTTAGCCTTGTCCTCAATTTCCATAACATCTTCATAAGACTCAGGTTCTCCTCCATCAGTAAGAAGAAGAATAATAAGTAGAAGGAATTTTATGTCTTACAGACCTCCTAAGTGGAACTGTAGGTTCATCAATAGCTCTATGGGCAGGAGCATCTACAACAATATTATCACCAACATTATTCTCAACTTGAACATCTTGAACATTCTCACCATTATTATCATGCTCAATTACATTAGGTGACATAGAAATTGGAGTTGGAATTGGATCTAAGTCAACCAGGCCACTAACATTGCTAGATTTTGACTTCTCTACCTTATCAATATCTTCAATAGATTGAACCTCCATAAAAATAACATCACGACTTCTCACAAGCTTCTTTTCAATTGGATCATAAAATCTATGACCAAAATCATGATGACCATAGCCAATAAAAACACATTGTCTTGTCTTAGCATCTAGCTTGGACCTTTCATCTTTAGGTACATGTACAAATACCTTATAACCAAACACATGTAAATGATCATAAGAAACATCTTTGCCATACCACACTCTATTAGGAACATCAGATTGCAAAGCAACAGCAGGAGATAAATTAATAACATGAGTAGCAGTATATAAAGCCTCACCCCAAAAGGAACCAGGTAACTTTGCTTTTGAAAGCAAACATTTAACTCTTTCAACTAATGTTCTATTCATCCTTTCTGCTAGACCATTCAACTGAGGAGTCTTGGGAGGTGTCTTCTGATGTCTAATACCATGCTGCTTGTAGTACTCATCAAATGATCCACAATATTCACCGCCATTGTCACTGCGAATGCATTTCAGCTTCTTTCTTGTTTCTCTCTCAACAAAAGCCTGAAATTGCTTAAAGACACTGAGTACTTGATCCTTTGACTTCAAGGCATAAACCCAAAGTTTCCTTGAATAGTCATCAATAAAGGTTACAAACTAAAGTGAACCACCAAAAGTCCTTACCTTCATAGGACCACAAAGATCTGAATGCACTAACTCAAGCAACTCTGATTTTCTTGAAGGTGGATTGCTTTTGAAAGAGACTCTGTTCTATTTCCTAGCCAAGCAATGAGCACATTTTCCTAGTCTTGCATTTTTTAAACTTGAAAGAAATTTTTTCTTGGCCAAACAATTAAGTCCCTTCTCACTAATATGGCTTAGCCTCCTATGCCATAATGCTGAAGAACTATCAGCCTCAATTGCATTAACAGTATCAAAGAAAACTGAACCTTTGATCCAATACAAACTAGAAAATTTCTTACCACGTGCTATAACCAAAGAGCCCTTAGTGATTTTGCACTGTCCATCACCAAAAGAGCTAAAATAACCATCATCATTAAGCATACTAGCAAAAATCAAATGCAAACGGATGTCAGGTGCATGTCTAACATTCTTCAGAAGTAGCTTTGCCCCATTACTAGTTTGCACAATAATAGTCCTGATGCCAACAACTTTTGACAAACCATCATTACCCATCTTTAATACACCATAATCACCTGGAGTATAAGAAGTGAAGAAATCCTTCCTTGATGTCACATGAAAGCAGGCACCACTGTCAATAACCCAACTGGATTCATTTGAGACAACATTAATCAGGTTCTCATCATAAACAACTACAAGATCTCCCAATGTAGTAGTGGCAACTCCATCATCATTATCATTGTCTTTGTCATTCTTGCCTTCATTTTCGTTCTCCTTTTTCCACTTAAAACAATACCTCTTGATATGCCCCTTTTTTCTTGCAATGATGACACTCAAGATTTTTGTACTTGGACCTTGATTTGCTTCTACTGTTACCTCTACCATATTCTTTCTGATCTCTTTCTTTATTTCTCCCCCTGTTTTCAGTAACTAAAATCTCATATTGTAAAGTAGATGCCTCTTGAGTTCTTCTTCCCATTTCTTCATTCAAGATAGCAGTTTTCACAAAATCCATAGATACAATACCACCAGGAGTAGAACTTGTCAAAGACACTCGAAGATTTTCCCAAGAATCAGGTAAAGTATTAAGTGACCAAAGTCCCAAAATTTCATCTTCAAATTTAACACCCCTGCCAAGCAATTGGTCAAAGCAACCTTGAAATGTATTCAAGTGATCAGAAATAGAACTATCTTCCTTGTACCTCAAATTCATAGCTTGTTTAAGCAAAAATAATTTGTTGTTGCCAGATTTAGAAGCATACAAGGATTCAAGCTTTTCCCACAAAATTTTGGCACTTGAGTAATTGGAGACATGATTCAAAACATTATCATCTATCCATTGCCGAATAAAACTACACACTATCTCATGTTCAAAGAGCCATTCTTCTTTAGTTTTAAAATTAGGTTTCTCAGAACCAAATACAGGCAAATGTAGTCTTTTCACAAACAACAAATCTTTCATTTTCTGTCTCCATATATGATAATTTGTGCCATTCAAACTGATCATTCTGCTATAATTAGTCTCCATCTTTCAATCAAGCAAAACTCATAAAAGAACCAAAGCTCCTGATACCATTTGTTGGGAAAGTGGAATGCATAGTGGAATAATTGTGGGTCAATATTAAAACACCTTTCCCTGCTTAAATGAATTTGAGGAGCTAAATAGAATAAAATTGCAAAAATTAAAGACCACCAAAGAACACAATTTTTAACGTGGAAAACCCACTCAATGAGAGGTAAAAACCACGGGACACTAATTCAAAAAAATTCCACTATCAATAATAATGAGTACAGTAAAGAGTCTTTAACAAATCACCAAGAATTACTCCAGCCCCTACTCACTATAAATAAAGTGAACTCAACCAAATAGAGAGCAAACCAGCCAACAGAGAAGCAAAAAAAAATAATAATCTGATTACACAGATAAAACATTCACAGTGCCAAGAGTAACATACTGAAATTTCATGAGAATCGGTAAAGAAATGACCCTCCAACTCAGAGCACAAATTGAGCAAACTTCTTCTCTTCTTCGTGTTTTCCCGTTGCTGCTGGCTGCTGCCTTCTGTTTTTCACTCCTGATTTTTCCTTCTTTCAAGTAGCCCTATTTTGTTTGTTAATTATGGGCCCTTAATGGGCTCACTTGAGGAGGACCCATAACACATTGTAAGTACACAACCTTATTTAATATAATCTGGCTGATGGAGTCTATTTTACACAAAAAAAAAAAAAAATTGAATTCAAAGTAATAAAGGGTAAATACACCAACTTAGGAAAACAATTGAATTAAAACTCTGTCATACTTATAACGGTTATTTCAAATTCCACAAGACATAAGAATTTTTAGAATGATTGCGTTTATATAGCAAAAATATAAGTTAGCAGGAAAGTTTTCATTTTACAGAACATAAAGTACCTGCTTTCACTACCTAGAATCAAAGAAGCAGCAAATACTGAGAATTAGATGGGTTTTACATCCTTGGATGTCTTGGAAGAGCCGAAATGATTTCAGAAGTTTCGAACGACGATGCTTGTTGATGGAAGCTGGCATCAAAAGCCAAAGGAACATCTGTTATGGTCTCCCTCTTGAGCAAAATTCAGCAAGCCATGTTGCTGTTGCAGACAGACTAATCAGACCTAAAGAGAAAAAATGCTGGAAAAAGTGCTTAAAGCTTGTGGACAGGTTGTTTAAACACGAAGATGATTGGTTAAAAAAGACTCAAGGGTATCTAATTGTTGTGCCGACACTGATTTCAACAATGAGCTATCGAGCTGTACTTCAACCACCAGAAGCTGTAAAGAAAGATAACAAATCAGGCATTGATTTCATGATTTGCAACACCGTCTCTTTTTTTGCTTCTATTATTACCTTTGAGAAACAAGTTTTGTGTGTGGCTGTTTTCATTAATCATGTTTATCAATCTCTTAAGTGTTGTCAGCAGCATTTCTAGTTGGTGCAAAAGTAGTGATCCCAAATTCATCCTCGGATACGTTTGATGTTGTTCTTTATCTATCAATATCTACGTTAGTGATAGTGACGATGCTCTTTCTTTTGATCCTCACAATTTGCTTTTTTGTTTGGGCAGGAAAGAAGCTCTGCCGTAGATTCACGCATAAGAAATATACATTTATATTGTATGTAGTGTTAATTAGTCATTTACTTTTACCTTTAGGTTGAGAATAGAATCACCGAGCATTGGATAGTTCCTAGGTTAGTTGCATTTACATCATTAATTGATTTCTGTTTTACCAATTCATTGTGTCTACTTATTGTTAGTTACTCTGTTAATTCCGGTTTTACTAAAAACTCTCATTCCCTTAACCTAATTTGATTAAGACTTGTGTTAGTGATTATTTGAGAATTATGAGAACACAATCCTTAGTTGAACACTCAAATTTAAATTTTAATTCAGCTCCACCTATAATAACAACGCTATAGACATACATCATATGTTAAATTCGATACTTCTTGGATTCCAAAGGGACTGTATGACACTCAACTTTTAACAAAGAACGGAAAGTGTTACTTTACAACAAAATAAAAAATGGAAAAATGATAGAGTGGGAGCAAACAGGGCCTTAGCGCCTCCTCCCCAATCCATTTTTTTTTTTTATAATATTTACTAAGAAACCATATCAAATTTTAGTCTACTTCTTAATAGTTATAGTATTTTTAAGGTTTTTAATGTAAAGATATTAGATAAAGAATGAGAGTAAATTTTTTTAAAATGATGTACATGAAATACAATTTTTTTTTTGTACTTATTAACGTAAAATACTATTTTCTAACAAATACACGTATCGCATTAACTATAACTATACCTATATATGCTGGTGTGAAAGGAAATACCATCAACAGTATGAAATCTCCAAGCGATTCTTTATGTTGTTTTTTTTTCTAGCTCAACAGATAAAGAGACCATAGAGTCATATTTTTGTTGTAAGACCATGTATTAAAGTCTGGCCAGAGGTCAGTTTCATTGTATATATCTTCTTTAGTCGTTAATGTGCTCATTATGCAAATTATCAAAATGAATGCTGCAGTTCTATGTGGGTACACATGAATCAACCATAAACCCATCTTTTCGACTCAAGTAGAAAAGAGATGAACATAATAAAAGAAAATGAGACTCACTTTATTATATTTATTTCTCTCGTGCTTAAGTAAAAAATGTCTATTTATCACTTGTTTGTGTTAAGTTAAAACAGAGAGGGTCCACCCTAGCATTTGAAAGGCGATATTGACCCAAATGCCGTGTTGAGGTCAGCCTCATATCACTAAACTGATGTAATCTTAAATAGGGTGATAGCAACGGCTTTAACGCTATCATTCAACTGATTTATTGTAAGGTTTGACGATTAGCTATGGAGCTAATATCTCTGGTGTTTCAACATTTACGCTTTTCTTGATTACAATTGTTTGGTTGCTGAGAAAAGTCATAAGAAGCTATTTTCCGTTAGAGGTAACAAATTAAAAACAAAAAACTGTTTTAAATAAAATATAATAAAAATTGTAATTTTTGGATTGAATCTCTTTTATTTCTCTTTCTTCTTTCATATCTAAGTCCTTTTTAAAAAAAAAAAAAATTATATCATATGTAAGATGTCTAATAGTATATAAATTTAATCTAATTTATTAATATATATTTTAACAAAGGGTAAAATAGTCTATAAATATCATAAACCCTTTATTTTCCTCTACTTGCAAAACTTTTGCTCCCAAATAAGGAGGAGGATAAACTTCCCTTTCCTCTTTATTTCCTTCTAATTCCTTCCTTTTCCTTGTACTTCAAACTCGTCAACATAGCTCGAAAAAATTTACTATAAGAAATTTGATTTATTAATTTTTTTATGGGGGTTGATTCATTAAAACTTGAATGGAACTATGGGAAGGATATAACATATTTTAACTCTTTTATAGAGAACCGGATTTTGGTTTTTTATTGAAGAATGTTAAAATACAGTTTTTTATGGAAAAATGTGGTTAAAGTCTGGGTTTAAATTCCATTAATTAACTTGATTGAAATTATTTAAGAATTTCTCATTTGATTTGAACATATAATTTCAATTGAGATCATTCATATAAAAAATACTAAGTCTTCAATCTCTCAATTTTAAATTATTAGGTTTAATTGCAACCATGAATTTCCAAATTGATATCAACAAACCAAGGTCAAAATTTTGGCAGCATAACCCTTCTATTGACCTGTGTGTTTATCCTAAGGAATATGCTGGCTTTTCATATGCTAGAACTTATTCTTCACCTAGCAAAGTAACTTTTGGGTTGATGTAGCTCTTAAAATGGTGTTAAAATTCTGGTTTCTTGGAATATAGTTTTAGACTATAGATAGAGAGAGAAGAAATTCTAAAAGAATTCCTCAATAGTTCCCACAATATTAATTCTAACAGAATATTCTTTTAAAAGTTTCTGAATGTATTTTTGTTGATATATATATATATATATATATATATATATATATTGACTTGGTCTTAATTTTCAAGAAACTTTTCAACAATCAATATAAACTGATGTTACAATTGAAATTTTCCAAGAAAAAGACAATGAAAATTTAAGACAAGTGTATCTAAGATGAACCTGCTGTTTGCTAATAATGAAGAAAGTGGTTTTCACGTTAAAAGGGATTACTGATGTAGTATTCTGTCATTCTCCAACTGCTAATTAATTTAATGTGCGCTTTGACAATTCCTCTATGAGTAAAAAGGAAAAATACCATATGTATACTTAATAAGAAAGATACAAATAAAAAAAAATTAATAAAAGTCAATGCGAATATATATGTGCATGTAACATATTTTGAATAAAAATGCTAAAACTGAAGTTTTTATCTGAACATCCAAAATGTTAAACCAATAGGTTTTACAAATCTAGAATTAAAAAAAGGCTTCATTACCTTCTAATATATTGAGATAATTGGTAAATCCTTCAATATTTTACGGTCAGATTTTATCAACATATGTTCATTTTCAAACTGTTGCAACTTGCGATCTATTGAACATCCTAAAGTTGAAATTTCAGAGATAGGAAAACAGGCAGTGCTAGAATGTAAAATTTCCTAGCATTATTTAGTTTTGGCATTAACCAAGCGACAAAGACCAAAGAGTGATATTTTTGTCGTTATTCTTATTAAGCAAAACTAATCAGTGTTCTTAAGTTTCTTTCATTTATATTCCCATATATCCTCCACTATAATTCTACTACTGAAGAACGAAACACCACTTACAAAAATGAGCAGAGCATTCGGGATTTCTCTTCAGCTTTAAGAAAGAGATTGAGTTGTGGGCTTTGGCAACATATCATGTGATTGTTGATAAATGGGCTACAATTAATTAATTTTGCTTATCCATTTAATTTACCCTTTCGTTTTAGCTCTATTGATTTGGGCCTCTTTCCATATATTGTTTCATTTATCCTAAGTTAAAAGAAAACCTACACCTATAGGAAATGGGATTTTGCAAATAACATCTATTTTTCTTGATAATGGTATTGGTATTCTTTAGACTATATATAAATTTAATTTCAGAGTCAACGATGTCCTCCATGAAAACTCATAGGATAGTCAAACCAGGATTTCTCTTCAGCATTTCCTTCCTTGCTGTTGCTGTTATGCCCAATAGTTTAATTAATTTCCAATCCAAGACATTGACTATGTCATACGCGTAGTTTAAGAATGGTACCAAAGACTAGACATACAAGTTCCCCAACCTTCTTCAGTTATCGCATTCAGCGTGAATATAAATAAACAAACAAAAAAAGATATTGCTGTCAAGTTACATTGATGTTGCCTCTTTTGTTGTATATGGGATTTTTCTTTTTGATGAATTGTTGGGATTTTAATTTGTACATAGATGTGATAATGAAAATTTTCTTGTATCATAATTTCCACAAATGTAGGTCCCCGTTGTGTGAGGATAGCATAATTACTTAGATGCCATGATATTGTAAGTAACAATCATGGGGCCTAAGAGGATAAGTCAAAGTTATTATCCTATACGCATTCCCTTAGGATATATTTAATATTAATGGCATTTTTCCTTAGGATAGGATAATAATTATGTGACCGTCAGACAATGAGGATTTAGATTTGTGGAAATTAATTTGATACATGGAAATTGGATTGGGTAATAAATTTGACAAAACTGAAACCTTTCACTTAAAAATTGATTGCACCACCTTCCAATATATTGAGATAATTGATAAACTCTTCAATAATGAGTCAGATTTTATCAATATACATTTGTTTAATTTCAAACAGTTACACCTTATAATCAAGGAATATCGAAATGTTGTAATATTAGACATGGAAAAGCAAGTAGTACTATCTTAATTTGCAATACGCATTAGCTTACATTTACAGTACTAGGTCATAGAAATTTCCTAGTATTATTTGAATGACGTTATTCCAACCGACAAAGAGACCAAAAAGTCATATTTTTGTTGTTAACTAAATGTTCTTGAGTTTCTTTGAGTAATTCTCTCTGCTCATCTTCCTTTATAAATTCTCCCACTAAAGAACTACATATATCTATCTTTTGCCCTTTGGTGGTAAATATATTGAGAAGTTGAATAAAGGAAGCGAAAGGCTGAGAAGAACTGATGATGCATGCTAGGCCAGCAACTGAAGATGACAACATGATCAGTGCTCTTTATGAGGCATCTATACATGGGCATGTATCTATTTTGAACCAATTGATGCAGAGAGACCCTCTTATTCTAACTAAATTTTCACTGACCACCATCAGTGAAACTCCATTACACAT
Organism: Bauhinia variegata; assembly: GCA_022379115.2. NCBI lineage: Eukaryota > Viridiplantae > Streptophyta > Magnoliopsida > Fabales > Fabaceae > Bauhinia > Bauhinia variegata. The sequence goes on along the minus strand of CM039427.1, from coordinate 2,561,554 downwards.
ATCAGCTTCTCTCGGAAATGTAAATTTCACCAGAACTCTTCTCCTTCTTAAGCCAAAGCTTGCTTCTGAGTTGGACTCCCTCAGACGCTCACCTCTCCACTTAGCAGCAGCTGATGGCCACACAGAGATTGTCCAGGAGCTGTTGCAGGCATATGGTGATGCGTGCTTAGTACGTGATCAAGATGGAAAAATTCCTCTCCATTATGCAGCAATGAGAGGACGAGCTGATGTTGTAAGAGAGCTGATTAGAGCCATGCCAGATTCAGTGAAGGTGCTTGACAGAGGTGAAACAGTTTTTCACTTGTGTATTAAATATAACCAATTAGAGACACTCAAAGTGTTGGTGGAATTTGTTGGTGAGAACAATGAGATGCTCAATTCAAGAGATTGTAATACTGGGAATACAATCCTTCACCTTGCTGTAATGCATAAGCAAACTGAGGTAAAGTTTTTGGTTATCAACAATCTCTACATATTTTCTTTAATATACCTATGAAGCATAGATTTCATCATAGAAACTAGACACGTGTGCCTAGTTATTTTAAAAGTATAAAACATCAAGAAACCGTTATATTATTATAATATTTTGATATAACACTAACAAAATATCTAAAAAATTATATATTAGAATTCAAGATTTATATAATTAATTTTTCAACACAACTTGCTAAACTTTAAATTTCCTATCATAATTAGCCTCACAAAAAAGTTAAGAATCATATATTGTTGCAAGCACTTTGTCTCTCTATAAAAAAGAATCCAAAAGAAGAATTTACCCAAAGTTATGTAGTGCTTCTTTCTCTCTTTTAATTAGTTTTATGGTTTTAAGTTAAAAGTTTTAGAGATAAAATCTTTAATCTTTCTTTTGTCTCTATTATATATATATATATATATATATAATAAATAACTTCCTTTGCCTTTTATGTTATGACGTTGGAGAATTATGTTTCTAAATCTTACATTTTTTTATGTAATTTTTGATTAAAAGTTTTTTAAAAAAATCAGACAATGATGTCGGGCTTAGAAGCCGGCAAAAATTAGTTTTATAATTGAACACCATTTAAGAGGTGTTTGACATGTGTCGTAAGAGTGTTAATATTGGAGTATTGTACATTGCTAAATCAATATATGTCATTGATACTTGGTAATATACAAACTATATATCAACATGCATCTAAGAAGAAACTGACATGTATACAGCACTGTATAAGAATTTGGATGGCAGAATGTGTTAGATAGAAAACCATTTGAATTCAAAGTGCTAAAGGGTAAATTCACAAATTTTGTGTACAGAAACTATGATATGATAGAACGGAAGAAAAAGTTTGTGCGACAGTAGTTGAATTCAGATTCTATCACACACATATTAAAGTTTATTAGTTCAAATTCTATCATACTGATGAAAGGTTTTAGATTTTTTTTTTCTTTGGCAAAGTTTGTAAACATAGAAGAAACCTAAACAGGGAAGTCTTCTATCATTGTACAGAACATAAAGTACCTACTTTCACTACCTGGAATTAAAGAAGCAGCCAATACTGAGAACCATATGGGTTTTACTGCCTTGGATGTCTTGGAATATAGCCCAAGTGATTTCAAAAGATTCCAATTTCAATGCTTGTTAATGGAAGCTGGGATCAAAAGTAAAAGGAACAGTTTTTATGGTCTCCCACTCCAACAAAATCTGGCAAACGATATTGCTGTTGCTGACAATGTAAGGAAACATAAAGAGAAAACACGGTGTTTAAAGTGCTTAAACCACGTAAACATGTGGTTCAAACACGAGGATGGTTGGTTGGAAAAAACTCGGGGGAATCTAATGATAGTCGCGACTGTGATTTCAACAATGAGCTACCAAGCTGTAATTCAACCACCAGATCCTTTAAAGAATGGAGAAACTTTCGGCTTCTATTTCATGATCTGTAACACTATCTCTTTTTTTGCATCTCTTAGTATTATCCTTTTGCTCTTAAGTGGGATACCTCTAAGGAACAAGTTTGCTGTGTGGCTTTTATCATTAGTCATGCTTGTCAATCTCGCAGTATTGGCAGCAGCTTATGTTTCTGGTACAACAGCAGCATCGCCACAAGCAGAATCGCCAACAGCAGAATTTGCCGCATATGAGATTGTTAGAGGGTTTTCAGTAACAATATTCGCGTTACTGATGGGGCTCTCTATTTTGTTCCTCGCAATTCGCTTTTTTGTTTGGATAGGAAAAATGCTGTACCGTTTAATTAAGTGCATTGTGGACACAATTGTCTGAGGACGGGGAGACATCACCTATCAATCCAACACGGGCAACAACTGTTAACAGTTGACAGCTAGATTATATCAGCAAGATAGCTGTTCAGTTCAGTTAAGCCACGCTGGTTACTAGTTCCACCCTTACCAGACTTTAGTTAGTTAGTTACAACAAGTTGGCTTTCCCTTTCTGGTTTTCTGGTTTCTTCTTGTCAATTCCTTTCTGTTAGTTGGTTAGTAAGTCTCATGTATATAAGACATGACTTCTGTAATACTTGCTATTATTCTTTCTTCAATAATACACTAGAAACTTCAGCTCACATCTTGTTATGGTATCAGAGCACTTGGTTCGCCAATGCTTCTGTCTGCCTTCTTCATCATTCTCACCATTTACTGATAATCTCTACAACCTGCGACAATGCCTAGAGCAAATCCAAACCATGGCAATGTTCAATTTGGGAGCAATGCAAGCCCCAACTCACGTTCTTTCAACTTCTTAAGATCTTAGAGATTTGAAGATGACATTGCTGCAAACCCGTTTCACCTTGCTTCCAATGAAAATCCTACTCTTGTTCTGGTCTCAGAAGTTCTCAAAGGGAACAACTATCACAGTTGGTCTAGGGCCATGTGACTTGCTCTTCTTGCAAAGAACAAGATGGGATTCAATTATGGATCCATCACAAAGCCAGAAGAAGATGACCTTAACTACAAGGCTTGGAAGAGATGCAACACCATGGTGGTTTCTTGGATCCTGCGTTCCATTAACCCCACAATTGCAAAAAGCATATTATGGCTGGACAATGCTGCTGAAATCTGGAAGGACTTGCATGATAGGTTCTCACAAGGTGATCCTTTTCGCATAATGGAGCCTCAAGAGGAAATCTTTCACTTGAGTGAAGGTACTCTCTCTATTATTGAGTATTATACAAGACTTAAGATACTATGGGATGAATTGGCTAATCTCAGACCTCTCCCCCCTTCTGAAACTATTGCTGAAAGATACAGAACACAGGATCAAGTAATTCATTTTCTTAGAGGACTCAATGAATCCTATGCAACAGTAAAGTCACAAGTGATGATAATGGATCCTCTTCTACATATAAACAAAGTATTCTCTCTAGTTCTCCAATATGAGAGATAATTTGTCAACTCTAATCAAATTCCAGATGCTGAGATTCAGCATGAAACCATGGCATTAGCAACAAGATCCTACAATGGAAGATTTCCAAATAGTTCAAGCAAGAAACCATTCTGCACTCACTGCAAGATGAATGGTCACACCTCTGAAACTTGTTATTGCAAACATGGATTTCTACCTAGATACAAGAAGGGACATCAATAGTATCATGTTAACCAATACACAGATTCTTTGATAGTTAAAGATGACTGAATTTCTTGGGGCTGGATGTTCAGATGACAACTAAGAAATCAAACACACTCATGAAGAATATTCTCAGCTGATGGATTTAATAAAAGCTGCAAAGGAGAACACCAATCCACAGACAAGCAATACCATTGAATCACTCAAAATACAAGTGCCAATAAATGCCATGCTGACTCCCAACTTTGCTAGATTGAGCTTAGCAGAAAACAAAACAGATTGATCTCTCGAGGAAGACTGTCATAACATGAATAATTTTGGTATAATTCTCTCTTGCAAAATTGCCAACTTCAATTTTAAAGATTGTTGGATAATTAATTCTGGAGCAAGTAACCATGTGACATGCTGCCTAGATTTTTTTGATACATATCAATCTATGACAAATCATTATGTGAATCTCCCAAATAACATGGTTGTTGAAGTAACTCACATAGGAACCATTTCATTATCTGATCAACTTGTTTTAAATCAAGTTCTATATGTTCATGCCTTTACTTTCAACTTGATATCTGTTAGTAAGGCAACAAGAGACTCAAGGTGTGTTTTTGTCTTGCAATCTAAACAATGCTTGATTAAGGAACTCCCTGGCTGAAAGACGATTGGATTTGCTAAGGAAACTGGTAGGCTTTATCAGCTTGTGAAGCCAACAATCAAAAGGAACCAATCTGAGGCAGTTTTAGACAAAACAACCTCTACATATTGTAATAGTACTTATAGTAATAATTCTGTATTATGGCATTTTAGATTAGGCCATCCACACTTTGAGAAATTGAGGCTACTAGCACAGAAAAACAACAATGTACAGTGGCATTCAAAAATAAAATGTGACACTTGTCATTTGGCAAAACAGAAAAGACTCCCTTTCCTTGTTAGTATAACTATTTTTGCTAGAATATTTGATCTCGTGCATGTTGATATTTGGGGACCAAGTTCTGTTATGTCTATTCATGGCCATAGATATTTCCTCACTGTCATAGATGATTTTAGTAGATATACTTGGGTGTATCCCATGAAAACCAAACGAGATGCTAGAAGTCTTATGCAAAATTTCTTTAAATTGGTGCAAAATCAGTTTGGAAAAACCATTAAAGCCATCAGAAGTGACAATAGAGCTAAATTCAAGATGGAAGAATTTTATTGTCAACATAGAGTCATACATCAGTTGAGTTGTGCATACACCCCTCAACAAAACTCTGTCGTTGAAAGGAAACATGGGCATATTTTAAACACAACAGGGGCTCTTATCTTTCAATTTGGTTTACCACTAACATTGTGGAATTATTAGTTACACATGCCGCATATCTGATAAATCACCTCCCAACTACAATCTTGAAGAATTCTTCACCTTTTGAAGCTTTATACAAATGTACCTTGAATTTCCAACACTTAAAGGTATTTGGATGTTTATGTTTTGTTGGAACACAGGACAAAATTCCAAGCTAGAGCTTTAAAGTGTGTATTTTTTGGGATACATTCATGGAACAAAAGGATTTTGAGTTGTTGATATACATAACATGAGAATGTTTGTTTCAAGAGATGTTGTGTTTGATGAGCTCCAATTTCCTTTTCTGCAACAAAAACAACACTGTTTTAGTAGCCTAGATATGATTTTACTATAAGACAATGCAATTGATGATGAGTCTGAAGTTATAAGAGGAAGAAGCCCACATCACAGCATGCCAAGTTCCACTTCTACTGAGACAATACCAGAACCTGAGCAGGTCAACTACTAAGAGAAAACACTTCATTATTCAGAAGAAGGAACTACTTCAAATAGATTCAGAAATAGGCCCACAAGGGTAAGAAGAGCCCTTGAATACTTACGAGATTACCACACTACAATCAACTGCATAAAAGGCACCACAAGGCAACCAAGGCTTTCATTATGAATATTTCTGCAACAGTTGAGCCTAAGCATTATTCAGAAGCTGCAAAGTTTGAATGCTGGAGACAAGCCATAGAAGAAGAAGTAAAGGCTCTAGAACTCAATAAAACTTGGATCCTTACTCCTCTACCAGCAGGGAAAAATCCTATTGGATGCAGATGAGTTTACAAAGTCAAAGACAAGGCAGATGGAACTATTGAGAGATATAAAGCAAGGTTGGTAGCAAAGGGATTTAATCAATAAGAGGGTGTGGATTATATAGAAACATTCTCTCTAGTAGCCAAACTTACCACTATGAGAACCCTCTTAGCCTTGGCTGCTGTCAATGGATGGCTATTACAACAATTAGATGTGAATAATGCATTTTTACATGGTGATTTGCATGAAGAAGTTTACATGTCCCTGCCTCCTAGAATACAATATGAAGATGCTTCTATGGTTTGCAAACTCCAGAAATCAATCTATGGACTAAAACAGGCCAGCAGACAATGGCACCACAAGCTGTCTAGTGCCTTAATTTCCAAAAACTTCACACCTGCATCTTCTGATCCTTTTCCTTTTATAAAGAAAACTAATTGCTCCTTTACTGCTCTCTTTATATATGTGGATGTTATTATTATGGCAGGAGATTCACAAGATGAAATAAATGACGTTAAAACATTTCTGGATGAAAAATTTCGCATCAAAGACTTAGGAAAATTGAAGTTTTTTCTTAGCTTGGAGATTCATCGATCTCTAGATAAAATCAATCTAAATCAAAGGAAGTATACTCTTGAACTGTTGGCTGATTCTAGATTTCTTGCTAGTAAACCAACAACAACACCTTTGGTAGTAGGTACAATAATGACAGTTGGAAATGGAGATCCACTGACTGATGTAGCCATGTACAGAAAATTAGTAGGGAGACTCCTTTACCTCACAAATACAAGACCAGACATAGCCTTTGCTATTCAACAACTCTCCCAATTTGTAGAGAAGCCTACTGAGCAACATCTCAAACATGCTCATAGAATGCTACCTTATTTGAAAGGCAGTCCAAGGAAAAGAGTTTTTCTCTCATCTAATTCCTGTGTTCAATTGAAATGTTTTTTTGATTCAGATTGGGCAACATGTCCTGAGACACGTAAAAGCATTATTGGTTATTGTGTTTACTTAGGTGATTCTCTTATTGGCTAGAAGGCCAAGAAACAGCCCACTGTCTCCAGGTCAAGTTCTGAGGCAGAATATAGAGCATTGGCTTCTACCACTTGTGAACTGGCTTGGATGCAGTATCTTCTGCAGGATTTAAATGTCAAAATTAAGCCTGCCCTATTCTTTTGTGACAACAAATCTGTTGTACATTTAGCTCATAATCCAATTTTCCATGAAAGAACAAAACATATTGAAATAGATTGTCATATTGTAAGGGAGAAGGTGCTGGCTGGATTGATTAAGTTACTTCAAGTTCATACTTCACAACAGATTGCAGATTGCTTGACCAAAGCTTTGACATCACCAAAGCTTCAAGGACTAATATCCAAGCAGAACTTGCAGGATGTCTATGGTCCAGCTTGAGGGGGGCTGGTAACAGTTGACAGCTAGATTATATCAGCAAGATATCTGTTCAGTTCAGTTAAGCCACGCTGGTTACTAGTTCCACCCTTACCAGACTTCAGTTAGTTAGTTACAAGTTGGCTTTCCCTTTTTGGCTTTCTTGTCAATTCCTTTCTGTTAGTTGGTTAGTAAGTTTAATGTATATAAGACATGACTTCTATAATATTTGCTATTATTCTTTCTTCAATAATACACCAGAAACTTCAGCTCACATCTTGTTAACAACAATTCCAGAGGGCAGTATTTGATCTTGAGTTTTTTATTTTTTAATTAAACCAGTGCCATATCGTAAATCCCTCATTGTAAATAATCAATACTTCCATTTGAAAATAGCTTTTATGGCAGTATGTAATCGCTCAATAGGGCCATGTATATCTTCATGGGTTATTTAATTGGTTCTGTCATCAAAGCTAACTAGTTTACTTCAATAGGGCATTAAAAATTGATAATTTATATTGTATGGAAATATAAATTTAAACAGAGAATTATGTAACTATAATTTTGTGAATTATGGTATATAATACTCAAATAATTAAGAGAATATCACTTGATATAAGCCAACACCCTGGTCCCTATGGTAGTCATTTCCTTGTCAGTTGCTATTCAAGTGGACAAAATTCTTCTCTGAAATTTTTGTCTAGAATGGCTAATATTGAAACAATGCACTGTTGATTCAAAATCATAATTTTATCCTTAGAAAATAAGTAAAGATAATCGTATTATATCTGTTTCTTTTTACCTGAAAAGTTTGGTAATATTATAGTTGGAAACGGATCGATAGAATTTAGAATATTTAGTTTAGCAAAGAAAATTTTAAGGTAATAACTTAACTTTTGTCTGTTAAAACTTTAGAAAAACCAGTCACGGATAAAAATCCGAAAAAAGAAAACGAAAAACAGGAGTGTATGGCATTCTTAGTCAATGTGGTTATTCTGTTTATATTTAAACATAATGGCATATATTTACATATCTTACACATTGTAATCACATATATAGACAGAACGACCTCTTAGCTTGTATGGAAGATATTTTGATCATTTCAGATGACATGGAAGATTTTTCACCATTGAATCTTCTTACATCAATGTTTTTTTGGTCGCTACATAATAATAAACTGCAATTTAAATATGACTTTGGTTATTTTCTTGAAAAAAAAACATTCATAAGCTACATTTGTAAATGATAGTATTTCCACTGGGGCAAAGAGATATCGTATTGAATTGACATACAGAGCGATGGCATAGTTTAGCGCGGTCAGAGACTCAAGTTCAATATTATTTTGCCAATGTACTTTTCCTGGCAGACTCAGCCTTCCCTCACTAGAAATGCATAAGACTGGAAAGTTTCAAGGTTAAGGAGAATAAGATGGATAAGATGAAAGACAACAAGCAAGTTCCAGGACATGGGTGGCCAAAAGGGAAACAAGGTCCACATAAGACTGGAAAGTTTCAAGGTTGGGGAGAATAAAATAACAAATAATCGGCAATGCTCGGTCCGCGTTTAACATAATTTATATTTTATCATGAAACGTGTTACAACTGTTAGTCTTGGACAAGCTATCATTTGTGAGGATCTGAAAACACGCTTATTATATCCACCAAAATATTTTTTTAGCATTTTACACTACAACATTGGATCCACTTAATTAGATGGATCTCATCCCCACCCCTTAACTTAGAAAAGGGTTTAAAACCCCAGGTTACAAATGTGATAAATGGTAACTTTCCAATGTGCTACGATTTTACGTGTAAGCCCTTATATGATTTTGAGCACATTTATGTGGAGATGCTCTTAGAACGAAAAAAAATAAAAAGGTAAACATGTTATTTTTATGAAAAAAATAATGTCTCTAAGTAAAAAAAGAAATAAGAAATTATTTTTGGCTCAAGCACAAGGAGATGCTCTTAAAAGAACATGTCATTGTTCAAGAAAAATTCAACGTTATGAGTAAAAAATATTATTTTTAACTTCTGCTTATGCTTTTACACTCATAAGCATTTTTTAAATGCTAATTCAAACAAGTCGTGTTATAAGTATAACTATTTTTGTACATTTATTTTTTATATTTCTTTTTATTTTTTGCATATTTCTTATTTTTTATCTCTCATATATTTTTTTTTATAATTTTATCTCTACAAACAATTACATAAGTCAAGGTGTATCAATGGGTGTACTCTTGTGAGAGTGTACACCTAGTATTTCCCAATCTAAATGTGCTTTTAGTAGTTTAGATTGAATTCATGATACTTATGGCTGGCAAAATATCATAGGAGGTGCAAAACAATGAACAACAAAAACTGTTTGAAATAATCATCTCCAAATAGCAAAACAAAAGTTTTATTTCCATATTTGCTACTTTGTTGATTTATTTAAAAGATAAAACTCGTATCAAACATTGATTTAAGAGTGGTACTATACGTACACTCATTTATGTACACCTACTTTTTATATTTTTTTCTTTTTGTATTTTTCTTACTTTTTATTTTTCTAACTTTTTTGTTTACACTTTTACCCTACACTATAACCAAAACAATGGGCATACAATTTGGGAGTACAAATTTGAGTGTGCAAATGATTTTTCCCTTGAGTTAATTTGCTGAGAAGGACCTCATAAATGTTTTTGGAGTAGTTGACATAATTTTCCAGTTGTGCAAAGGGCGAAGCTAGGATTTAAAAATTAGGAGAGCCAAGATAAATAGTGTACAAATATGATGATTAAAAAGTTATATCAGATTAGAAAGGCAAAATAATATCCCTTCTAATCCAATTAGTTCTCTACAAATAAAAAGGAGAGTTATAATAAGTTAAACTCTTTTTTGTCCTTGACAGCTAATAACAAAAGCATCTTTAACATTTCAACTCTTTCATTATTAGTCTTTGATATTTTTGAGAACATGTCAAATTCATATCTCCGTCTATGTCGATTAGGACAGGTAGATAAATGACGTTAATATATCACATTAAGTGATAATACGTATCATTATTTGGGTCTAGTACTTTTGTTTCATTATCTCATTATTAGTTTACCATGTTTTAAAACCCAGCTAAATCAATGCATATCCATCTCTTTTTCTTTTCCTCTGGTCGTTTTTTTTTCCTTCTTTCATTCTTTATTTGTTCATCTCTATTGATTTCATAGTTTTTAGTAGTTGAGACGAGATGAAGACTTGCTTGGGTGATGTTATTGATACAGCTTGTAGGTTCTCTTTCTCTTTCCTTCTCTATATATTCCTCTCTATTAATTCCATAGGTTTTTGTAGTGTAGAGGAGATGAAAGTTGTATGACTATGTAAAGGCTGTTGATAGGGCTTGTGGGCTCATGCATTAGTACAGCTCAAGAGCTTTTATTTTTTCCCCATGATGTGCATATGCTGAAATCACAGAATTCTAACAAGCAATGTCTCTCTGATTTGCATAGCTAAATACTTTGTCAACCTCTCCAACATCTCCACACTTGATACATATCCACACGTGCATTTGCGACAAAGGGGTTGATAAACCAATGGACTAATGATTGACCATTTGTTCTATTTTCATCAGCGCATTGATGTGTAAAAATTGTATACACTGAAAATACAGTGCAAGTGTACACTACTATGTAGTTAGCAAAATATTTTAGTCATATTCAAAGGATTGCTCAATTAGTTATTAAAGTACCAAGCTCAATTGTTATTCAAGCATTTAAATTGTATGAAATAATTAGGCAAAAATATAAAAGCAAGTAAAAGAAATAGCAAGTTGCGACTAGAAATCAATGAGAGAAAGCCTAAGGCTCAGATTTTATTTCAACCATATTTATTAAATTACCTATTTTCCTGAATCCAGTTAAATTATATTAAATGCCAGTTGGGATTCCAAATGTTTTTTCCTTTCAAGTTTAGTTAATATTTTTCCTATTTAATTTAGGTAAATTTAGCTAATTGTTTCCTATTTAATTAAAGTCAATTTAGTAAATATTTTTCCTTTCAAATTTATACTACTTTTGATATGCATAAAGTACTTCATTTTCAAAAGACATGACTTTGGTTGGGAGAAGGTCTGATCAATGAGTTGTATCAACGAGACGTAGTTTTTCCTTATATTTCTTTGCCATCATATCAGCCTCCATATATACTATCTTGTCAGGAAAACAAGGAAGAAAACATTTTCAAAATTCAAACTAAGATTGAAGAATTTATTCAGACCTTATAAGACACTTAAATGGAAACAAAATCAAATACTTGTTTGTTTGATAGAAATAGGCCAGGTTCACTTTCAAGGTCTACAATACTAGCATGCCACAAAAGCAAACTATCATCCATAGTAACTTATAGCGTTAACTTTTAATTTATTCAATCTAGAACCTATACGCCTTTCATTTCTAAGGTTGCTAGATAAACAAAGTCATCCATAAAATAGTAATAAATACAATGCTCTTGACAAACACAAACCTTATTACATCAAAAAGATGCTTCAAACGCCAAAAGACACCTAAAGTAATAGCATGACTTCACAACCATATTATGTAATGAAGTGAAAGTCTACAACACATTACCTTAGCTATTTTTTTTTTTTAATTTTTTTTTAGGAGAGACTGACTTCCCAGCCAGAACTTTAACCTTCTCATCAATGGAAAATATGCCACTAATTGATAGAGGTAATTTCAGTTGGAGTGATATTTGAAACATGTAGCAACCCAATGCCAGATGTCCAACGTATTCATTTTAAATGCTATATGGATGTAAATATACATTTATAATCTCATGAAGTAAGATGCAGATCTTGAAGAGAAAACAATGTAGAACATGAATAGTAAGAATAACTATGTATGGGAGCACACAAATAGAACAATGACTAATAGAAATCAGCTGCAACAACGTCTATGCATCTAATATCTAATAATAATAATAATAATAATAGTAATAATAATGAAGAGGAACAACTTAGCTACCTCATAATAGACAATAAAACTAAGAAATTAATGAAAAGGAACAAACCAAGAACAAAAGAAGAAGAAATCATGTGAGAGAAAGATAAGAGAAAGACAATGAGAGGGATCCATTTGACCGAGTTTTAAAATGTGAGGGACTAACAATGAAAATAATGAAACATGAAGTACTAGTGTAACAAAAATAATGGCGCAGTCATTACTTAACTGATACATTAGTATCATTTATCTACCAACCCTAATAGACACGGACAGAAGAATGAATTTGGTGTGTTTTCAGAAACATCAAGAACTAATGATGAGAGAGTTGAAACATGAGGATCCTTTTTATCGTTGGCCATAAATGTTAGGAACGAAGGATGGGTTTTACTCTATATAATACTATGGAGAACTTAAAATTTTAGGGGGGACATGGCCTGTTGTGCAACCCTAAAGAAAAACCCTTGTTCTTCTAGCAATTATAGATTACAGGAGTGAAATGAAGGCAAGCATTGGTTTGTGATCAAAATGAACTAGTAAGACAATGATCATGTAGCAAATTAATGTAATATTTAGTCAAATTTGAACCCTGTTGTTGGTGCTTGATTTCTACTTAATTGAACAATTCCTAAGAAACTAAATCTCCTTACAATAAGTTGGACTTAATCAAATTCTTGTAAGGCTTATTATGAAATTGCATTTTATCTGAATGTCCAATGCTAAGCCAACGGGTTTTACAAGCAATGATCCAGTGTTTATTTGGTTGAGATTAATCAACAAACAAAGAGACAAAAAAAGTAGATTTTTTTATTGTTTAGTGGAAGAACATGTATTACAGTCTGGGTTCTTCCTTTCTTCTTTGGATATTGTTCTCACTTGTTTAGTTCTTATTACTTTTTAAACCTTTAAAATATTGGAATGTGAGGAGTGTGGAACATATTGCGCCGTCCACCTTTAGTCGACCTGGGACTTGCCTTTTTCTCCCCCTTTAATATTTTTTTTAAAAGAGTAAAGCCAGATGTACATTCATTATTATACACTCAAGTGCACACCCTTACATTTTAGTTATGTTACAGGAGTAAAACTATTAATAAAAAAGTAACGGTGATAAAAAAAAAGAGCCATGAAAAAAGAAAAGGAACTGTAAAATGTACATACACAAACAAGTGTACCTGCGCTCCTCTTTTTAAAAATCACTGTTCAAACTTGGTCAATATTCATATGTTTCTTTCCCTTCTATCCATATATCTTCCTCTATAAATTTCTCCTAATGAAGAACAAAATACTCCAGTGTGCTGACCCTTTGGTGGTAAATTATTGAGGTTGATCAAAGGAAAAGAAATAAAGAGAGGAATAGTGATGGATGATAGACCTGCAATTGAACATGATACAATGGTGAGCGCGCTTTATGAGGCATCTATACAAGGGTGTGTGTCTACTTTGAGCACATTGATGCAGAAAGACCCTCTAATTCTGACTAAACTTTCACTGGCAGCCATCAGTGAAACTCCCTTACACATATCAGCTTCTCTAGGACATGTTAATTTCACCAGAACTCTTCTCCTTCATAAGCCAAAGCTTGCTTCTGAGTTGAACTCCCTCAGACGCTCACCTCTCCACTTAGCTTCAGCTGAGGGCCACATGGAGAGTGTCCAGGAGCTGTTGCGGGCATATGCTGATGCAAGCTTAGTGACTGATCAAGATGGAAGAATTCCTCTCCATTATGCAGCGATGAGAGGACGTGCTGATATTGTAAGAGAGCTGATTAGAGCTAAACCTGAGTCATTGAAGGTGCTTGATAGAGGAGAAACAGTTTTGCACTTGTGTATTAAATATAACAACTTGGAGACACTCCAAGTGTTCGTGAAATTTGTTGGTGACACAAGTGAGATCCTAAATTCAAGAGATTGCAATACTGGGAATACAATCCTTCACCTTACTGCAATGCTAAAGCAAATTGAGGTAAAGATTTTTTTCATGGGCAATCATTACTTATTTTATTCCTAAATACAGACTGGTATAACCAACGTGTATCTAAGCAGAAATTGGTAAGTACACAACCTGGTGTAATATAATCTGGCCGACAGAGTTCATTTTAGACAGAAAAGTCACCTGAATTCAAAGTAATATAAATTCACCATACAAATTATGGTTTGTGTGAGAATAGTTGTGTTTAAATTCTCCGTACATATTACGGTTTTATATTTTGTCTATATACCAATTATATAGTGCGAAAGTCTTCTTTCATTTACAGAATATAAAGTACCTGGTTTCACTGCCAGGAATCAAAGAAGCAGCAAATAGTGAGAACAAGATGGGTTTTACAGCCTTGGATGTCTTGGAACATAGCCCAAATGATTTCAGAAGTCTCGAATGTCGATGCTTGTTAATGGAAGCTGGCATAAAAAACAAAAGGAACATTTTCGATGGTCTCCCACTCCGACAAAATTCGGCAAACCATGTTGCTGTTGCTGACAGAGTAAAGAGACCTAAAGAGAAAACTTGGTGGAAAATGTGCTTAAAGATTTTGGATAGGTTGTTTAAGCACGGGGGTGATTGGTTGAAAAACACTCATGGGAATGTAATGGTTGTGGCAACTGTGATTTCAACAATGAGTTACCAAGCTGCACTTCAACCACCAGAGGATGTGAAGAGAGGAGAAGATTCGGGGGATTCTTGATTTGTAACACTACTAGTGTTATCTCTTGGGTTACCCCAAAGGAACAAGTTTTGTGTGTGGTTGTTATCATTAATAATGTTTATCAATCTCTTAGTATTGTCAATCGGTTTTCTAGTTGGTGCAACAGCAATGATCCCAGATTCTGCCTTGGATAAGTTTAATATTGTTCTCAGTTCATCAGCACCTACGTTGGTGATACTGACAAACCTCTCTCTTTTGTTCCTTACAGTTCGCTTGCTTGTTTGGATAGGGAAGACGTTCTACCATAGATTCAAGCACAAGATATCAGCAGTATACTTGGTACACAGTTTTTTATGTTGTTTGCTTGTTTCTGTCTGTTTTTGGTTTTTGTTTTTCAGTCCAGTAGGACCAGGACAAGTGGTGAATTGGTTATCAACCTAAAGGAGGTTAGAGCCGAAGCTCCGACACCAGCTTAGTATTGAGGAAAAAGAGAGTCCAGACTTCAGAGAGGAAGACCTAAATGTGTGACTGAAATAAAAATAGTGAGTAGAATGAGATTGTGGGAGAGAAGACATACATTAAAAAAGAAAGAAAAAAGTTACTTTTGTTCTTTTATTGTACTAGGAATAATTGTCTTTAACAGGCATCATCGGTTAGCTATACATGAATGTGCATTCTTTTCCAATTCTCCCTGATATATGCTTGACCAATGAGTTTTACAACCTAATAATTACAAATGGTTTCAATATTACCTTACAATATATTGAGATTACTGATAAAGCCTTCAATATTCCGTATTAGATTTTATCAATATACTTATGTTCTAGTTCAGATATTTGCAACTTGCAATTAGGGATAGAGAGAATCCAAAACAATTTGTTTAACTCGTTGGAACCAAATCGAATTCTAAATAATTCAAACTCATTCAATTGCTTTACGATTTGGTTTGCAATACATAATTTCTAATCCTTAGCTTGCGGTTTAGTTTATTTAAAATCTGCAAAATCTCAGCCCAACCACACATATATTTAATTTAATTAAAAATAATAAATATCTGAATATATATATATATATATATATATATATATATATATATATATATATATATATATATATATATATATATATATATATGTAAAACGTACAAAAAAGATTCAAAAGATATGGCTAACCTAAACCCAAGATAATTAATATAATAAATTCCATTTATTTACTAAAGAATGATATAATTAATATAATGTATGGGTTTCATATAAAAGACTGTGACTTGACTTGGTTGGGATTAACCAACAGTGAAAGGAGTGAATGCAGGAGAACTAACAAAAAATTTTGCAATGATTTAAAGTAAACAGTTTCTGAATAAGCTAACAAAATTCTCTAATTAACTCTGAAGGACATAACCTGGTTTTTAACTTCAAGGCTTGTAATGTGCTCATAATCAATGAAATGGATATAATAAGGCTCAAAATTGCTAGCAGGGAAAAAATAATATTTAAGATAGGCCATTAAAAATAAAAATAAGAAGCAAGGCCTTCATCATTTCTAATTCCCCTTTCTCGTGTCTTTCCTCCCTTGTAGCGAGGGGCCGTGTAGCTGATCCAGATTTTGAATAAATTGATTTTAGGCACGTGTGGCAGAACTGGTGTGGGATTTTCGGGAAATCTGTTCCGAGAACAGCTTTTTTGTGAGCTGGTTGCTTAACCTAACATTGTAACCTCCATATCTTAGGGTTTCTAAGTCCTTTATCGGATTCTCAGAGGAACTACGAATGGTGATTGGTTAGCCTATTAAACTAAGGGATTAAGGTTTTTGGTAAGTCTAGATGATGCATAGTTCTCCCAACTCCGAAGGAATAATAGAAATTAGGGATTCTAGTGTTTTCTTAAGAATTAGAGTTAAGTTTTTAAATTAGAGTTTGGATTGATTAGTTTAGATAATTATATGTTAGGGTTTAGTTTAAATTTTATTTTAGATAATTATATATTTTTCATTATTATTTAAATTAGGTTTATCTTTTATGAACGGTGTTACATTTATACACGCCTCTTTTATATTCAATTTGATCAAACTTTTGATGAATCAATATTATCCGAGTTTTCATTTGAAGAATATTTGAGCCAAAGTCAAGGGATTATGTTATCTTAAAGGAATACTAAGTTTGTTTTCAAACACAAAGCTAACATTAGGAAAGTAACAAAAGTAGGCTTTGTTAAACCTCTCTCTTCCCTAAATTATTTTATTTGCTATTCATATCATCTGATCTCATCAGGATGAAAGATATTTTTATTATTTCACATGATATGAAAGGTTTTCACATCATTGAGTCTTTTACAACAATATTTTTATGGTTCCTCTATAATATAATAAACTGCAATATTTAAATTTAACTTCGATTACCTTCTTGATAAAAATAATCATAAGCTACATTTGTAAATGATAGCGTTTGTTAGTTTAGCCTTGTTTGAATCTCAATTCAATATTATTTTGCGAATGTACTTTTCCAGGTGGACTCACCCTTCTTTCATTAGAAATGCATAACTCGGAAAACCACTAGCAAGTTCCAGGACATGGTCCACATAAGGCTGGAAAGTTGGCATCATCTCAATCAGTTGTCAATTTCTAATGTTTGTTGGGAGGTTTCTATCATATACATATCATACAATACAGTATAATTTATATTTTGCCATGAAGGAAGAAAGAACCTTTTTTATTTACTTTCCAATCGGATAAGCTATATTTTATGAGGATCTAATGACAAGTATAATTATATCCACCATAATATTCTTTACCATTTTTCACTACAAACACATGATCCGTTAATCAGAAGGCTCCCACCTCCAATAATGGATTCAAAAATTTTATGCTACAAAAGTCAATATATGTACATATTTTGTAATATTAAAAATATAACATAATACCATTAAAATTATGAACGTATGTTGTAATTGTGTTGGGGACGTTCAGTGCTTCTTTTATATTGGTGCTAAATTATTCTTATGTCTTAATATTTTTTATATTTTTTTGAAATAGTTAAAATCAACTGTGAACTTTATTTATTAAACAGAACACTGTTTTTTTTTAACAAATAGACATTTGACGTAACATGTGTAGGATTATAATGGCCCTACCATACCATTTAATTAAAATCCAAATTTCATAAAACTGAAAATTTTGATTTTGGGCTAAAACTATCTTCACTTTTTCTTCATTTTGATAATCAAATTTATATGTTGCCCAATGTCTTTCATTTTAAAATTTTTGGAGTTGTATTATCTTTTAGAAAGGTTTAGAAAATTATATGTCAATTTTTAAAGATAAAAAAATATTTGATTTCAAATATTTGCACCGGGCTATCTAATGAAAATTCTATAGTTAAATTTTAGATATGGAACTGCCGGCAACAGAACATATGAGGTTAGATCTCTAGTAATAGGTTATAGAAATTACCTAGTATTTATTTGGATAAGAATAATCAACAGAGACCAAAAGTCATTCTTTTTTAATAGTTTGGTGGAAGAACATGTATCAAAATTCGGCAGAGACGGTTCTTTGTTTCTTCTTTTGTCAATGTTTTCATCATGCAAAACTAGTATAGACAATGGTCCTGACTCTCTTCCCTTACTCTTCCATCTTCCTCTATAAATTCTCCTATCTGAAGAACCTAATACTCCTACCAATTGACCCTGTCGGTGGTAATTATTGAGGCTGAAGTAACCAAGTGAAAGACAGAGAGAAAAATATGGATGCTAGACCTGCAACTGAAGATGACACCATGATCAGTGCTCTTTATGAGGCATCTATACAAGGGAGTGTATCTACTTTGAACCAATTGATGCAGAAAGACCCTCTTATTTTAACTAAATTTTCACTGACTACCATCAGTGAAACTGCATTACACATATCAGCTTCTCTCGGACATGTTAATTTCACCAGAACTCTTCTTCTTAAGCCAAAGCTTGCTTCCGAGATAGACTCCCTCGGACGCTCACCTCTTCACTTAGCTTCAGCTGAGGGCCAAACTGAAATTGTCCAGGAGCTGTTGCAAGCATATGGCGATGCTTGCCTAGTACATGATCAAGATGGAAGAATTCCTCTCCATTATGCGGCAATGAGAGGACGAGCTGATGTAGTAGGAGAGCTGATTAGAGCCAAGCCAAATTCAGTGAAGGTGCTTGATAGAGGTGAAACAACTTTTCACTTGTGTATTAAATATAACCAATTGGAGACACTCAAAGTGTTGGTGGAATTTGTCGGTGAAAATAATGAGATGCTCAATACAAGAGATTGTAATACTGGCAATACAATCCTTTGCCTTGCTGCTATGCTGAAGCAAACTGAGGTAAAGATTTTTGTTATGGGCATTCTCTATTATTTTATTCCTAACTATAGAGTCTATATATCAACATGTATCTAAACAGAACATTGTATGTACACAATCTTATTTAATATAATCTGGCTGATGGACTCTATTTTAGACAAACAAAATCCATCTGAATTCAAAGTAATAAAGGGTAAATTCACCAACGTTGGAAAAAAGTTGAATTAAAATTCTGCCATACATATACGGTTATTTAAAATTCTACAACAGAGAAGAATTTTCAGAATGATTTTACTTATATAGCAAAAATAGAAGTAAGAAAGTCATTTTTCATTTTACAGAACATAAAGTACCTGCTTTCACTTCCTAGAATCAAATAAACAGAAAATACTGAGAATCAGATGGGTTTTACAGCCTTAGATGTCTTGGAATATAGCCCAAATGATTTCAGAAGTCTCCAATGTCGACACTTGTTAATAGAAGCTGGCATCACTGGCGAAAGAAACATCTTTTATGGTCTCCCACTCCAACAAAATTCAGGAGACTATGTTGTTGTTGCTGACAGAGTAGAGAGACCTAAAGAGAAAAAATGCTGGAAAAAGTGCTCAAAGCTTGTGGACAGGTTGTTTAAATACGAAGATGATTGGTTGAAAAAGACTCAAGGGAATCTAATGGTTGTGGCGACGCTGATTTCAACAATGAGCTATCAAGCTGTAATTCAACCACCAGAAGCTGTAAAGAAAGGAAAAACGTCTGGCGTTGATTTCATGATTTGCAACACCATCTCTTTTGTTGCTCTCTTATTGTTATCCTTTTGACTTTAAGTGGGATACCTTTGAGGAACAAGTTTTGTGTGTGGCTGTTGTCATTAATCATGTTTATCAATCTCTTACTGTTGTCAGCAGCATTTCTAGTTGGTGCAAGAGTAGTAATCCCAGATGCTGCCTCGGATACGTTTGATGTTGTTCTTTATATATCAATATATTCGTTGGTGACGGTGACGATACTCTTTCTTCTGTTCCTTACGGTTCGCCTTTTAGTTTGGGCAGGGAAGAAGGTCCACCGGAGATTCACGCACAAGAAATATATATTTATAGTATATGTAGTCTTAATTAATTCTTTACTTTTACTTTTTTCTATTTGGCTTATCCTTGTGATTCGACCTTAAATAAAAGTTTTATGACAGCAATTGCTCAATAGCACATACATGTGCGTGTATAATAAAGATATGTTATTCTTACGGTCATATATTTTTATCTATTTTTATATTTTTTTAACACTTATTTTTTATGTTTTTTAATATACAATTTTATTCCTCTATATACATTAAAAATAAGAAATGTACAATAAAATATTAAAATATAAGTGTACAATTATTTTTAATATATATATATATATATATATATATATATATATATATATATATATATATATATATATATATATATATATATAAACTATATTTTATGGGTTATTCAATTTGTGCTGACATCAATGGTAATCATCATCTACAATGCTAACTTCGGCTCAGTAATACATTCAACGTCACTACAACTTTGCTTTTGGAAGGGAAAAAGGTTGATCAACACACACCTCTTTTGTTTTTTTTTTTTTTTTTTCCCAAATATCTCAAAAATACCCCTATCTACATTAACCTCGACAGACCCCATATTTCCTTTTCTCCCCTCTACCGTCAACAATGCACATACCTGCATTGTCTCTGACGATTTACACTCCTCTTTGAGGATTTTTTTTTTTAGGGTAATATTTGATTCTTATTTTTAGTTCAATAAGTCGTGGGAGGGTTTAACTAATGGAATTGAGGTGTCGGGAATTTTTTTCATAGTTCATGGATTAAATGGAGTTTGAAATCCATGTATTATATTTTGATGAACAAAGAATGAAAATGAATTTAAAGATCTATTGATTTAAATTTTCAACTGAATGAATCTTGTCATCTATTGATTTAAATTTTAAGCTAATGTTTGGGCTTAAAATATAAGCCAAGGGATCTCGAGATCCATTGAGCTTAATAACCAAATTTCAAGTTCATCACATTATTAATTAAGTATCGATGTCATATGCTTAAGGGTCAAGAATTAGATAGAAGGCGTTCCCATTTGTCTTCCTGTTGTTTTGGCAAATGGACTTGGAAATCCATTTGTGTAAATTTTTTATAAACAAATTTCAAAATCCTTTGATTGAAATATTCATTAAACAGATCTCAATATCCATTTATTTTATCTAATGCTAAAACAGATTTTGATACCTGTTTGGGACAAAAACCTTGATAATTCAGATCTTCAAATTTATTTCCTGCATTAACGATCACATATTTGTAAAATCATTCATTTCCTTAATTTTAATCGTTTATTTTCTTTTTCTTTTTTTTGACGTCAAATATATCATAAGTGCAGAGGAAGGAAAAAATAGCACAACGTACATTCTCCTCTTCCATTTTAGACGAAGTAATTGGGGTGTGTGGCCTCTTCTTCTTCAACGATGTGCTGGACAAATGGGATGTGCGTTCTTTTTTTGGCATGGAGTGTGTTTGATTTTTTAATTATAAGTGTATACTTTTCTTTTCACCCCAATTGGGGTGTGTAGGAAAAAAATAGGATGTGTTTGAGAAATAGCTGAAGAGGTTCCTTCAAACTCTACACTGCCATTTGGATGGGCATTTATTTTTATTTTTATTTTTCTTGGTGTTTTGTGGCTGAATTAGGATGAGGTGGGCACCTTGCCACTTAGGGAAGTTAGAGCTGGAGCGCCTATGCCATCTCCAATACTCAAGTCAACTTGGTGTTGAGATTAAAAAGTTGGGACATGAGACAGAACCTAACTGAGAGAATGTGTGATTAAAATAAAATAAAAATTATATTAATGATCTCTAAAGTTTTATATAAATTGTTTTTAAAAAAATTTAGTTTATAGTCATTCAACTCTGTCAATTGAGTTCATACAATTGGTTCTCAAAATTTTATATAAAATTTTAAAAATTCTTTATAGTTTAATTTATTTAAAAATTCATCTCTAAATTATACAAATATTTATAAAGTAAAATATGCTAATAAATAAATGTTTTTAAACTATAAGAATAAATTCTTAATGTTGTAAAATATAAGGATTGTGCTAACTAATTTGTAAATGTATATAAATTATTAGAGCAAATTTTTAACATTTTAAATTATTAGAGGTTTTTAAAATTTTGTGTGAACCTAACAAGTGATTTCATAAGTCTTGAATGTCAATGCTTGTTAATGGAAGCTGGAATCAAAAGCAAACGGAACATTTTTTATGCTCTCCCACTCCATCAAAATTCGGCGAACCATGTTGTTGTTGCTGACAAGGTAAGGAGACCTAAAGACAAAAAAAAATGATGGAAAAAGTGCTTAAAGCTTTTTGGACGGGTTGTTTAAACAAGAAGATGATTGGTTGAAGAAGACTCAAGGGATTCTAATAGTTGTTGCGACTGTGATTTCAACAATGAGCTACCAAGCTATACTTCAACCACGGGAGGCTGTAAAGAAAGGAGATGATTCGGGCATGGCATTCATGATTTTCAACATCATCTCTTTTGTTGCTTCTCTTAGCGTTATCCATTTGCTGTTAAGTGGGTTACCTCTGAAGAACAAGTTTTGTGTGTGGCTGTTATCATTTATCATGTTTATGAATCTCTTAGTTTTGTCGGATGCTTTTTTAGTTGGTGCAAAAGCAATGATCCTAGATTCTGCCTCGGATAAGTTTGATGTTGTTCTCGGATCATCAGTATCTCTATTGCAGTTATGAACAATCATAATTCTCCCATAAACCAAGTTTCATGATTATGGACCAAAATTAAAAAAAATTATAATGGGCATCATCAGTTACCTATCCATAGGTATGCATTCTTTTCCAGTTCTTCTTAATATATGCTTGACCAATGAGTTTTGCAACCTAAGAATTACAAATGGCTTCAATATTACCTTACAATATATTGAGATCACCGATATACCCTTCAATATTCCATGTCAGACTTTATCAATATACTTGTTTTCTAGTTCACATATTTACAACTTGCAATCAGAGGTAGAGAGAATCCCAAGCAATTTGTTTAACTCACTGAACCAGAGCAAACTCTAAATAGTTCAAATTTATTCAATTGCTTTATGATTTGGTTTGCATCGCAAAATTTCTAATCCTTAGTTTGCAGTTTAGCTTATTTAAAATCTGCAAAATCTCAACCCAGCCACACTTATATTTAATTTAATTATACATATCTAAATATATAAATTACATATACAAATATCTAATTATAGATTTAATTTTATACATATGTGCTTATCATCATATGTGTGTGTGTGTGTATATATATATATATAAATTTATATGTATAACGAACAAGAAAGATTTAAGAGATATGACTAACCTAATCCCCAAGATATTAATATAGTAAATTCTATTTATTCACTAGAGAATGATATAATTAATATAATATATCGGTTTCATATAATAGATTGTGACTTTACATGGTTGGGATTAACCAACAGTGAAAGGAGTGAGTGTAGGAGCACTAACAGAAAATTGTTAGTTTAAACAGTTTCAGAATAAGCTAACAAAATTCTCTAATTAACTCCGAAGGGCATAACCTAATTTTTAACATCTAGGCTTGTAATGAGCTCATAAAAAATGAAATGGATATAATAAGGCTCAAAATTGCTAGTAGGGAAAAAATAATATTTAAGATAGGACATTTGGATAAGTAGCTAAAAATCAAAAGCAAACAAGGCCTTCATCATTTCTAAATATGCATATGATAAAATATAGCCTGAAAAGAATGCAAGAAAATTTTATAGTATAATACAACAAGAGTGATCAAATACTCACTTGAAAGAATTGAGCAATATAATGAAATAATTGCTCAAAAGACTCAAAAACTCATAAATATACAATATGCTTTTATTCTCAACACTTGAATCCCATGTCCATCACCAAACTAATCCATTCCACCATACAAATAAGCTGGCAGGTGGGATAATGTATGTATAGCTCATCTCATTTAGTGTGATAGAGAGTTGAAGTGTTATTTGCAATAGTTGAAGAATTTGAGCTGTTGAGATTCCTAAGCTCATGTCATTTGCTCTCTATCACCTTTGGCTTTTAGCCATTTTAGCCTTCATTTTATTTTATTAACGTACCCTATCATTTACCTTGGCTTTATTACAACCAAAATTAAAGTCCTTCTTGATCTTAAGTAGTGGAGATTTACACTAAGTATGTGACCACTAAAAAAAAAAAGTAGTAGAGATTTAAACAGTTTTTCAAAATGCAGAGGTTGTTAGTAGTTGGGATGAACTGAGTTGTATAAAGATCCCATTCTGTTGTCTTTGAGGGGGCTTAATTAGTTGAATTACACTAATTAAATCTCTCTCATCCCTAAATTATTTTATTTGTTATTCAGATCATCTGATCTCGTCAGCATAAAAGATATTTCGATTATTTCATATTATATGAAAGATTTTTACACCATTGTGTCTTTTACAACAATATTATAAACTGCAACATTTAAATACAACGTTGATTACCTTCTTGGATAAAAGTAATCATAAGCTACATTTGTAAATGATAGCATTTCCTTGGGGGAAATGAGATAAAGTATTAAATTGATCCACAGGGATTTGGTTAATTCAATATTATTTTGCAAATGTACTTTTCCAGGTAGACTCACCCTTCCGTCTTTAGAGATGCATAACATGGAAAACCACTAGCAAGTTCCAGGACATGGTCCACATAAGGCTGGAAAGTTGGTATCATCTCAATCAGTTGTCAATTTCTAATTTTAGGGCGAAAAACTTTCAAAAAAAGAAATGGGCATTGCTTGGTACCAGTTTGTTGGGGGTTTCGAGAACCTTCTCCTAAAGACAAGTATCATTATATCTACCAGAATATTCTTTACCATTTTTCATTACAAACATGGCTTCCTTTCATCAGATGGCTTCCACCTCCAATAACGGATTCAAAAATTTTATGCTACAAAAGGCAATATATGTATATATTTTGTAATATTAAAAATAGAGTAAATACTTATTTTGGTCTCCCATATTTAAAATTCTTCTCAATTTAATCTTTTATATTTTTAAATTTATCAATTTGATCCCTCACATTTCAAGTTTATTAATTTAGTCTCTCATACTTAAAGCCCAAATTAATTTAATTTCTCATACTTAAAACCCTAATCAATTTAATCCCTTAAACATTTTAAATTTATCAATTTAATCCCTCATATTTCAAAAATATTAATAAATTTAAGAGACAAAATTGATAAAAAATTTGAAGTGTAAAAGATTCAATTGATAAATTTGAAATATAAAAGACAAAATTGATTAGGGTTTTGAATGTAAGGAACCAAATTGATTAAGGGTTCAAATGTAAAGAACCAAATTGATAAATTTAAAGTGTGAGGGACTAAATTAATAAGAATCAAAATAGGTATTTACTCTTAAAAATATAATATAGTACATTAAAATTATGAACTTACATAATAATTGTGTTGGGCTAAGACGTTCAGTGTTTTGTCACATTTGTGCTAAATTATTCTCGTGTCTTAACATTTTTACATTTTTTGAAATAGTTAAGATCAACTGTGAACTTCATTTACTAGTGATTATATAAACCTAAACAGACTAATTTTTTTTTTTTTTAACAAATAGACACTCGGACATAGTGTGTGTAGGATTATAAGGGCCCTACCACCACGTAGTTAAAATCCAAATTTAATAAAACTACAAATTTTGATCTTGGGCTAAAACCAATTTCACTACTGAGTTGAAACCAATCCAAGAAAAGTGTCTCAAATTTAAATGTAGCTCATTTTAATTTTTTTGTGTGTATTTTACTTTAGAAAGGTATAAAAATGTATATGTCAATTTTTATGGATGCATAAATATTCGATTTCAAACAGTTGCATGTCCTAACCAATAAAAATGCTATTGTTAAAATTTTTTATATGAAACCGCCGGCAGTAGTATCTTAAGTTTCAACGCCCATGAGGTTAGATCTCCGTTAATAAGTTACAGAAATTACCTAGTACTTATTTGGATGAGAATAATCAACAGAGACCAAAATGTCATTCTTTTTTAATTGTTTGGTGGAAGAACATTGTATCAAAGTTCGGCAGAGACGGTTCTTTGTTTCTTCTTTTGTCAATGTTTTCATTCTGCTAAATTAGTATACACAATGTTCTTGACTTTCTTTCATTACTCTTCCCATCTTCCTCTATAAATTCTCCTATCTAAGAACCTAGTACTCTTACCTTTGACCCTTCTGGTGGTAATTATTGAGTTTAAAGAAACCAAGTGAAAGACAGAGAGAATTTTAAAATGAAAAATATTTTCAAAAATTAAAATTTTATTTTTTAGACATAAATAGAATTTTCTTTAAGTTTTTCTTCTTTTATTTTTAAAAATTAATCAAACAGAATTTAAGTTATTTGATGAATAGATAATAAATAACTTTTGGATATAGTTAATTACTCCTTTTGTTCTTAAATTATAACATTTTTAATTAAAATTTTCATTTTGTGTCAAAATTTTAGTTGTTTTAGAATTTCAAACTTGGTTAATACTTATACCCTTCTTTATTAGTTATAACTTCTTTTTTTACTAATTATTTTTCATTTACACTTTATTGAGAAGTTGAATAAAGGAAGTGAAAGGCTGAGAAGAAATCACGATGGATACTAGGCCAGCAACTGAAGATGACAAGGTGCCACAAAAGAGGCAACATCTGTATCTATATATATAATAACTTGACACTGATATTTATATTTATTTATTTAACATGTTGAAGGCGATGCTTGTTGAATTTCAAAGGGACTGCCTTGTATCACTAAACTGACGTAATCATAAATAAATAGGGTGATAGCAACTACTTTAAAGCTGTCATTCAACTGATTTATCGTTTCGCGATTAGCTATCGAGCGAATATCTCTACTGTTTCAACAGTTACGTTTTTTCTCTATTCCAATTGTTTGATTGCTGAGAAAAGTCATGGGACACTGTTTTCTGTTGGAGGTAACAGATTAAAAAAAAAACACTGTTTTAAATAAAATATAAAACTGAAATTTTTGGATTGAATTTCTTTTATATCTCTTTCTTCTTTTATATTTGAGTCTTTTTTTTAAAAAAAAAAAAAAACTATATCATACGTAAGATGTCTAATAGTATATAAACTTAATCTAATTTATTAATATATTTTAAATAAAGATAAAATAGTCTATAAATATTATAAATCTTTTATTTTCCTCCACATGCAAAATTTTTTGCTCCCAATTAAGGAAGAAGAAAAACTTCCCTTTCCCCTTTAGTTCCCTCCCCTTCCTTGTCCTTCAAACTCATAAACAGAGCATAAAAAAGTTGACTATAAGAACTTTGATTAACTAAATTTTTTTATGGGGTTGATTAATTAAAACTTGAATGGAACTATAGGAAGGATGTAACATATTTTAACTCTTTTATAGGGAACCATATTCTAGTTTTTAATTAATTTTGCTTATCCATTTAATTTTCCCTTTCGTTGTAGCTCTATTGATTTGGGCCTCTTTCCATATATTGGTTCATTTATCCTAAGTTAAAAGAAAATCCTACACCTACAGGAAATGGGATTTTCCACATAACTTCTATTTTTCTTGATATTGGTATTGGTATTCTTTAGACTATAAATACCTTCAATTTCAGAATCAACGATGTCCTCCATGAAAACTCATAGGATAGTCAAACCATTCGAACTTGTCTTGCTCTAGGAAAGGCCAACGTCCCATTTGCTAATACCATAGGATTTGGTTGTGTGGAATGCACTTGTCACATGTATATTTTTATGCATGCGACCAAGCATTCAGGATTTCTCTTCTGCGTTTCCTTCCTTGCTGTTGCTGTTATGCCCAATAGTTCAATTAATTTCCAATCCAAGACATCGACTATCTCATACGTTTAGTTTGAGAATGGCTCCAAAGATTAGACATACTAGTTCCCCAACCTTCCTCACAGTTATCACATTCTGCGTGAACATAAATAAACAAACAAAAATAGATATTGCTGTCAAGTTACATATTGGTTTTGCCTCTTTTGTTGTTTATGGGATTTTTCTTTTTGGTGAGTTGTTGGGATTTTAATTTGAACATAAATGTGACAATGAAAAATTTTCTTTTGTATCATAATTTCAACAAATGTAGGTCCCCGTTGTGTGAGGATCGCATAATTAATTGGATGCCATTATATCGTAAGTAACAATCATGGGGCCTAAGAGGATAAGTCAAAGTTATTATCCTATACGCATTCCCTTAGGATATATTTAATATTAATGGCATTTTCCCTTAGGATAGGATAATAATTATGTGATCCTCACACAATGAGGATTTAGATTTGTGGAAATTAATTCGATAAAAGGAAATTGGATTGGCTAATAAATTTGAAAACATTGAAACCTTAAATAATTGAGAGAATATCACTTCATATAAGCCAACACCCTGGTCCCTATGGTTGTCATTTCCTTGTTAGTTGTTATTCAAATGGTCAAAATTCTTCTCTGAAATTTTTGTCTAGAATGGCTAATGTTGAAACAATTTATTGTTGATTCAAAATCATAATTTTATCCTTAGAAAATAAGTAAAGATAATCGTATTATATCTGTTTCTTTTTCCCTGAAAAGTTTGATAATATTTTAGTTGGAAACGGATCGATAGAATTTAGAATATTTAGTTTAACAAAAAAAATTAAGGTAATAACTTAAGTTTTGTCTGTTAAAACTTAAAAAAAAAAAAAGTCACATATTTAGGATTTATGATTTCAAAATTAGGAGAACCGAGATAAATAGCGTACAAATATGATGATTAAAAAGTTATATCAAATTAGAAAGGCAAAAATAATGTCCCTTGTAATCCAATTAGTTCTCTACAAATAAAAAGGCGAGTTAAGTAAAACTCTTTTTTGTCCTTGACGTTTATGAGTGAAACAGAAAATTTACAACATGGCAGCTACCATCAAGACAGCGAGAAACATTGCATTTTTTAACATGAGTCAGACTTCACGTGAACCCTACCTCGAATAAAACAAAAATGGAGATCAAATATTCAAATATATCAAAATGCTAATTAATTGTTCAACTTTCAACTAGTGTTCAAGAAACTGTTCAAATATATCAATTCTAATATCCTGGATTATAAATATACAAATTTCAAATAACAAAGGAAAAAAGAGAACAACTTCCAATATAAAATAGTACATACATATATTTTGACAGAATCAGATTCCCTTAAGTTGAGCAGACAAACATGACTGTCATTTTTAAAAATTTATATATTATTCAAAAATAAGTATTAAATCTACAGTATTAACATAAAGTTGATTTATGGTATTTAATCTTGTAAAAAAAATAAAAGAAGATTTAAAAAGATATTTAAAGAAGTTAAAAAATTTCAAAATTAATAATATTTCAACAAAATATAATTTTTGATAAAATAAAAGAATATTATATAATTTATATAGGGAAAAAAAACAAATAAGTATATTTTTGTTAAGAAATTAGATAAGCGCAAGTTCAATCTAATAAGTAAATTTAACTAGAAACACATCATGTTGAATGAAACAAACACAACAGATAGATACATGCAGAAATTTCATAAATAATTAAATAATTAATTTCTTATTCGGGTCTCCGAACCCATATCATATCTTCGTATCTTTGAAAGTTTTCTTAGGTGACTATAGGTGGATTATTGGAGTTAACTGGTCCAAATTTATGTTCATTAATTCAAAAATATAATTTGAACCCATTAAATAAGGGGGGAAATAAAATTCTTTTCTTTAGCATTAGCGAATTGAAAAAGCAAATTGTCTTACTCCAACTTGTCTTAAAGTTTCTAACTTCTTAAAACCATAACCTTTTACATGTATTATTCCAATTTAATGTACTTGATGGCTTTCATATGACTAAGATGCAATAACAGACAACTGTCATAGGTCTAAGCACTGTCTAAAGATACTAAAAAAGCATATAGACAGCTTTTTGAAATATAAGCACAAAGGAGCCAATTTATGAAAATAGAAAATGAAAACTATTTCTGAAAATATTACTAACTCATTTATTTTCTAATATACTATGAAATCGGCGCTAATTTGGCTGGCGCTCGTGAAGAGAAAAAAAGCATAAAGGTACCAACATGGATGGCGCCTTTCAAGAAAGACAATTTGTTACAAGAGCACAAATGCAACCACTGTAAGTGCCATTTTTCTACGAAATGGATTATTACAAATTGTCTCTCTTGAAAGGCGTCATTCACATTGGTGCCTTTGTGCTTTTTTTTTTTTTTTCTCTCTTCACGAGCACTGTCAAAATGGCGCCCATTTCGTAGTATATTAAGAAATAATTTTGAGTTTGTATATTTTTATAAATTTTTTTTATCTTTGTATTTTTGAGGATAACCTAAGCAAAAAATGGTATATAAAACATTGTGCAGAATTATCTGGCTGACAGAATACGTTTGATAGAAAAACCATCTGAATTAAAAGTGATAAATGGTATATTCACAGACTTTGTATACACAAAATGTGATGTGGCAGTGCGGAAGAAAAGGTTCATGTGAGAGCAAATGAATTTAGACTCTGCCATATATATTACAACTCTTGAATATTTCAAATTTTACCATACAGAAGAAATGTTAGAGTGATTTTGTGTATATAGCAATAGTCTAAGCAGAAAAAGTCTTTTTTCATTTATAGAACATAAAGTACTTGCTTTCACAGCCTAAAATCAAATAAGCAGCAAATAGTGAGAACAAGATGGATTTTACAGAAGTCTCAAATGTCGATGCTATTGTGGAGGAATGTAATTATTTTGAGAAAATTGCCCGACTTATGTTTTTGTTACTTTGTCTTTTATTTATCTCTGTTAAGCCTTACTAACTAACTGATACAAGTTAGTTCAGGTAGTTAGGATAGAGTGATCTAGAAATGTACATGGTTAGCTTGCTATATAAGGAAATGTAACTGACTTTGATTATTAACTTGAATAAGATACAAAACTTCATATTCTTCATGCTTCTCTTCATCTTCATCTTCTCTGATACGCATTTATCTTCCTTTATTTTTACTTGTCTTATAGTTTTAGAAATCATTATACTTAAATCTAATTTCTAATAGTTATTAATAAAAATATTAGTCAACGGTTAATAAAAGTAAAATATTTTAAATACCCTTAAAAGAAATAAATTTGACCTCTTTGTAGTTACTTTATTTTTCATTTACTACCTCTATTTTTAAATGACATACGCATCTCTTATAATTTGAAAAATGCAACTCTTGTATTCAACCTGTGATAATTGTACTATCTAACTAATTAGTCATTAATTCTTTAAATAAAATCATTAAAACTTTATCATATTTTATAGTATATATTTTATGTATGAATATTAATTATAAAGTTTATTTTTTGCTTAGAATGTGATGAACAACTTGCTTACTAATCATTTAAATTAAAAGATAAAAATATAAAGACTACAATTATCATAAACTAGTAATTAAATTCAACAAAATGCTATTATTTATTCTAAAAAAATATGATATTATACTGATACATAGTAAACCACGTCAAAAGCAATCATTTTGACCTCTTATCTCTTGAGAGAATTTTGTTGCACATTCAATTTTTTTATTTTAATGTCAAATGCGATACCATGGTTGAGAAAAAGGTTAAAAAATTTCTTTTAAATTTATAGCACTTCAAATAAATATATGTTTGACTACATAATAGCTAAAAATTTGGTAAATATTTTACTAAGATTTAGAATATTAAATAAAATAAAATTATTATTAATGTTCTATTTAATTTATACTTCATGATTTTAATTAATATTTAAGAAAAATACATCACTGCACATAAAAAAATTAACAACAAAAAGTTGTAATTATCTATTTTATTACATGAGAAGAAAGTATAGGAGTAATTTTGGTAATTATATTTTGGTGTCAAAATTTTCTCTAAGAAAAAAAGGAAAAACTTTCTAAAGAAATATTCTTTAACAATGTTAATTAACTGGGTTTAAATATAAGTTTACAAAGTAAAGATGAGATAAATGAAAACAGAAAATAATAATAAAGAAAGTTGATGTAATTTACTCAATTATTTTACTTATTCACCAATAAGAGTTCAAGTGTACCAAATAAATTGTAATTAAGAGTAAAGAACGAATTTACAACAATTAAAATGTTATTTAACAATACTAAAATGTGAAAATAAGATGATTTATCAAATAAATGTCTAACGCATGACATGATTTAAACACAGGTCATTAATTTATTGGTTAATTTTTGGAGGGTATTCAAATGCTTTCATTTTTTAGGGTATTAGAGAAATCCCAAAGAGAACATCTCTTCCCACACTCACAACTAGCATGTGGGCCCCAACCACTGCTGTAAGAGTATTTCTTGGCTATAGTTATTGGACAATAACTCTCTTCATTCCATCTACCTCTGATAATTAGGGATAGTAATCTCTCCTAGTTGAGCCGGACCAAACGGGAATTCAGCGTTTGGTATGGGGACCGGAAGAAAATTTCTTACGCGGGGTGAGGATGGGGAGGAACTTTTCCTTAAGAAAATTTTTGGATAGAGTCAGAATAATGTTTTTCGTCCTTCAGAAAATCTGAATTAATGTTATAAATTATTTTGTATTAACTAATTAAAATATGTATTTTTATACAAAATATTTTGGAAAAATTTCTCACGGATCCCTAGGATTGGAGCGGGAACCATTTTTCTTCAATGTTGTGAGCGGGAAGGAGAATGGAGAAAAAAATCTCCAATAGGGATTGGGGACGAGGGCTTTACTCCCCACCCCCCACCCTTGACCCGCCCGTTGCCATCTCTACTAATAATAATTATAATCCTTGGTCACGTATAATATAACCTGCACTATCACCCTAATTGATTGAGAATGATGTGGTAACATGCATCAATTATTATTTTAATTTAGCATTGGCAATGAGGAGCGGGGGATGGGGAGTATGTTCTCTGTCCCCAATCCCTCTGGGAAATTTACTTCCACCCCTGTCCCCGTCCTACAATGTTCGGAGAAATTGTGTCTCGTCATTATTTTTTATGGATTATTATTCCCAATTGTCTTTTTTATTAAATAATATGTATTTAATATAAAATATAAAAAAAAAAACTCTAAATGTAAATTCAACTTACATGTTATTATAATCTAGGAAAAAAAACTCAAAAAAATACAAAAGCACATTAAATAATTTAACAACTTCACAATTACCAACAATCACAAACCAAACGACTTAGTAACTTTACTCAAAATTCAACTTATAGTTCATGCTTAATGACATAATTTTAGTTCAACTTATACACTAAACAGTGTTCTTTTTGATAATGATATGCTAGCCACTATAAATCAAATGTGCTTTGATTGGTTAAATCTACTCCATTTTGGATCTTAAAGTTAACAGCAAAGGTACTTAACTTATCTTAACCATCACCGATTATACCATCATGGTCTGTGTTTTTTTTGTGAAATTTAAAAAGTTATTTTGAAGTCACATGTATGCATATTACTTAACTTTAATTGAAGATGACTTTTATCAAAGAGAACTCAAATAAAGAAGCATGTGTGAGTCATGATTTCTTATTTACTACACTTCTGAAATCTGTAACTGTAATAAAAAGCTCTTGATTTCGAAATTTGCAAGCAAAAAGATATCAAATATCAAATTTATTTTGAGAAGAAACTAAAATAAATCTTTCGTTAAATTAATACATGCTAAAAGACTCCATTTCATTACCGTAATAATCTATTTTCATCTTCATCATTTTTTTAAAAATTTGATGGGACATTTTTACCATTATTATCTCAATATAATTGGGTAAAGTACGTATAAGCTTCCCATAATAGCATATGAGGGCTTTTATGGGAATATGGGCTTTTAATTATTAAAAAATTATTTGTCATATCAATGGTTTGAACATTACTATTAGATTACTTTCAGGTCAATAACAAAAATCTACGGTATTAAAGATGACATTTTTCTGCTGTTCAATAAGGACTTGAGAGGATTTACATTCACTAATTTAATATGGGATCCTTACATTATTAGTATGATAGGCACTATCATTCATCATCAGGTATATGGAAAGGGGCTTTTGAAAACAATGGACAGTGGTATTGAAAACAATGTGTTTTATTTATCTCATTTTTGATGTTATTTTATAAATGACTAAGTTCTTCTCTCGTGACTCAAAATATTTACTGGCAATTAATATTGGCAGAACATTGGAACTGGATTCTTCTTTGAATGGGTCGCTATAACGAGTACCATTATTCAACATCAGCAGTATAGATAGAGGTTTTGAAAATAATGGAATTAATATTTATTACACTAATTTATCCCTTTATTTAATTATGAGGGACCCCATCATTCACTATCAATAATATTAATAGAAGTTTTGAAAACAGCAGAATTAATATTTTGGCCTTCATTTAATTATGACAAACATCATCATTCATCATCAGTTGTATGGACAGAAGTTTTGACCTAAACAATGAAAATATTATTCCACACTAATTTATATCTTTATTTAATTATGACGAGCATCACTGTTTACCATCAGTATCAGTAATATTGATATATAAGTTTTGAAAACAAAAAAAATAATATTCATTTCACTAATTTATACATTCATTTAATTATAAAAGGCACCATTATTCGCTATATAAGAGTTTTGAAAATAATGAAATTAATAGGTACTACACTAATTTATGCCTTCATTTAATTATAATAGGGATCATCATTCACCATCAGTAATATAAAAAAGGATTTTGAAAATAATAGATTTAACATTTAGTAAGCTATCTTATGCATTTATTTAATTAATTCATCAACTTGATGGAGACATAGTTGTTTAATTAATCGCATATAAAACATTTTCTCTTCCGTGCATCGCACGGGTTAGAAAGCTAGTTGGTACATAGCATGTCACGATTGGATACTGGGGTGGACCACACATGCCTACCTTGAGACAGTGTCTAATTTTTTTTTTAATATAAGTGATTTAATTTCCTGTTTTTTGAAAAATAAGAATCTCTTAAGGGTGAGTCAATTTTCTTTTTCTTTTTTTTAATGTAACTGATCTAATTTCACTTTTTTTCCAAAAAAAAAGACTTGTTCTTTTATCCAAACAGCCAAACAACTTGTTGTTTTATTTAGAATTTAAAACGACTTGTCATTTTAGTCATCTTTTTCCTTTAGTTGGATCAACTTATGTCAACTAGACTCAGTTTGCAAACTTTTGGTTGGGTCAAAAACAATTGAGAATCTTGTTTTTGTCGTAATTTTTTATTTGAATATCTTCTTTCAATGATTCAAAAGGAAAATTTCAATATGTAAATCTATATAAGTTTTGTTGCCTAAAAAACTCATTTTCATGGGAACCAAAAATTAAACCAAGAAAATCACAGAAAGTCCAAAATGGAAAAACACTTTATGCAAGTGTGTAAAATCCGATTTTCATTCATATGGAGAATTTCTCTCCCACTCCAATGTGATACTTTGTTTCCCATATAAACCTTATCATGGATATACACAAGGTTCCACGTGTTTGCAACCCAGAATTTACCATTAGAGAGCAGTTAAATAGCTACAAAATTTAGTGTTAACGTCGTTGCAAATATTCTTTAATAGTTTTTAACAACTGGGTTTAAATAATAACAAAGAAAGTTAATGTAATTTACTCAATTATTTTACTTATTCCCAACAAAAGTTCAAATATACTAAAGAAGTTGTAATTAAGAGTAAAGAATTAATTTATGACAATCAAAAAGACTAAAATGTAAATATAAGAGAATTTATTAAATAAATGTCTAACACATGATACGATGTAATTCAAATATGAGTCATTAATTCATTGGTCAATTTTTGGAGGGTATTCAAATCCTTTCATTTTTTAGGGTATTACAGAAATTCCATAAGAGAACACCCCTTACCCAATCTCACAGCTAGCCTGTGGGCCCCATGCGATGCTGTAAGAGTATATCTTGGCCATAGTTACTAGACATTAAGTATGCACATTCTCTCTTCATTCCATCTAGTGTGTGTGGTTTTTTAATTATAAGGGCATATTTATCTTTTCATCCAATCGAGGCATGCGAAGGGAGAAAATGGGTTTATGTTGATAAATGACCGAGGAGGTTCCCTCAAACTCTACTCTCCATTTGGATGAGCATTTTTTTATTTTTTTTTGGGTATTGTGTGGCTGAATTAGGATGAGATGGGCAATTTGGCATTTAGGGAGGTTAGATCTGGAGCGCCTATGCCATCTCCAATACTCAAGTCAACTTAGTATTGAGATTAAAAAGTCGGGACATGAGACAAAGAACCTAATTGAGAGAATGTGTGAGTAAAAAGGAAAAAGTTTAATTATATTAATGTCCCCAAATTTTCATATAAAAGTTTAATTTTGCAATGATTTAGGCAGATTCAGAATAAGCTATCAATGTTCCCTAATTAACTCCAAGGTTAAGAACATAACTTGATTTTTCACTTCTAAGCTTGTAATGAGCTCATAATCAATGAAATGGATATAAAAAGGCTCAAAATTGCTAGCTGGGGATAAAATATTATTTAAGATAGGTCATTTGAATAAGTAGCTCAAAAAAAAAAAAAAAAAAAGAAACAAGGCCTTCATCCTTTCTAAACATGCATATGATAAAATATAGTCTAAACAGAATGCAAGCAAATTTTACAGTACAATAAAGAGTGATCAAATACGCACTAGCAGGAATTGACAAATATAATGTAAAAATTGCTCAACGGGCTCAAAAACTCATAAATATACAATATCCTTTTATTCTCAACACTTTAATCCCATGTCCATCACCAAACTAATCAATTCAACAACACAAATAAGCTTGCAGGTGGGATAATCTATGTATGGCTGATTGTAGTGTTCTTTGCAATAGTTGAGGATTTTGAACTGTTGAGAAGCCAAAGCTCATGCTATTTGCTCTTTTATCATCTTTGCTTTTAGCCATTTTAACCTTCACTTTATTTTACTGACATACCCTACATGTTACCTTGGCCTTATTACAACCAAAATTAAAGTCCTTCTTGATCTTAAGTAGTGGAGATTAAAATACTTGCAAGCATATGGTAGTACATACTCTTTAGTTAATGATTGAGTGCAAACACGTACCGCAAATGTTGGAGTTCCACGATGAGGTCCCCGATATTCCCGTTGGAACTCCTTCAGAAAGTGGTCCATGTTGTGACCAAGCTTCTCCCACTTCCAGCATCATTCCATAACGTTCCCACGACTCCACACACTTGCTGATTTTCAGCCACGTCTCAACTCCTCCATGATGGGCAGAGGAGTATAAAAGGTGTGCTCCTCCTCTCTGTTGGTCACCAATCCGACTCCTCACTTCAGAAACAAACACCATCGAGTTTGAGAGAGTGAAGGCTTGGAAGAGAAATAGAGACACCAAGAAGAAGCATTTTGCAATGGCTGGAGGTAGGCTCTCTTGATCCGCTTCCGCATTATGTTTGAATATGCTTGTTATGTTCATTAGCATGTTTGAACATTAAAGAAAATTGTTTTACAGCAAACACTAGAGAAATTGAGTAATATTCTATCCTTGGCGAGGCTCTTGTTCTTGATAATTGATTGTCAATTGAAGTTGAAACCCTAATTGAGTTGACACATGAGTATGCTTTGGATGATTTGATCTTGTTTTTAAAATGAAAGGTTGCTGCCAAAAATGCATTTTTCCCAAGAGTGACTCATTTGGTTCTATTCTTTGTTTGAGGACAAACGAAGGCTTAAGTGTGGGGAATTGTTATGTGCTTATTTAGGATAAAGTTTCTATGTGATTTATAATGATTTGATCTTCAATGCCGTTTAGTTTTTCAAAATGCAGTTTCAGACTATTCCTTCATCTACACTAACAAATAATTTGTATGGCTAGGAGGAAGGGGACGTTTGATTAGTTGGGATCAGTTAGTTAGTTGAGGTTGTTAGTAGTTGGGATCAATTGGGTTGCATAAATATCCGATTCAATTGTATTTGAGGGGTATGATTTGATAATCTTGAATGACAGTGTCTGGGTAGAATCCCTCATTGGGAGAGCCCTTCGTGTAGAATCCCTAATCCCTCTTTCTCGTGTCTTTCCTCCAGTGTAGCGAGGGCCGTGTAGCTGATCCAGATTTTGTATAAATTGATTTTAGGAACGTGTGGCAGAATTGTTGTGGCATTATCAGGAAATCTGTTCCTAGAACAGTTTCTTTGCGAGATAGTTGCTCAACCTAACATTATAACCTCCATATCTTAGGGTTCCTAAGTCCTTTCTCAAAGGAACTATAAATGGTGATTGGTCAGCCAATAAAACTAAGGGATTAGGGATTTTGGTAAGTCTAGATGATAAAAAGTACTTCCATCTCAGATGGAATAATATAAATTGGGCATGCTAGTGTTTTTTAGAATTAGAGTGAAGTTTTGAAGTTAGAATTTATTTTAAAATAGAACTTATAGGTTTAGATAATTATAAGTTAAGGTTTATCTTAAATAATTATATATTTTCTTATTACTATCTAGATTAAGGTTTTTTTTTTGTTTAGTTGAACCATATTTCATGTAAGCAGGTCTCTTTTGTATTTAGTTTGGTTAAACCTTTGATGAATCAATATTGCATGAGTTTTCATTTAAGGAATATCTGAACCAAAGTCAAAGGAATATATTACTTTAAAAAAATACTCTAAATTTATTTTCAGACGCAAAGCTAACATTACTTTTGTGTCCAACATTACGAAAGTAGTTGGTTTTCATAAAAAAACAAAAACATTTATTAATGAATCTTAGCAAAACTAAGTTTGGTGATTTTACGAGAACCAAAGCAAAAGTTTACGAGACATCATTTCAAAAAAATGTAAAAGAGTAGACGAAGGCTTTGTTGAATCACACTAATTAAACCTCTCTCTTCCCTAAATTATTTTATTTGTTATTCAAATAATCTGATCTCATCAGCATGAAAGATATTTTGATTATTTCACGTAATATGAAAGGTTTTTACACCATTGAGTCTTCTACAACAATATTTTTTTTTCCTCCGTACTATAATAAATTGCAATATTTAAATATAGCTTCGATTACCTTCTTGGATAAAATAATCATAAGCTACATTTGTAAATGATAGCATTTCCTTGGGGGAAATGAGATAAGGTATTAAATTGATCCACAGAGGGATTGGTTAGTTCAGTCTTGTTTGAATCTCAATTCAATGTTCTTTTGCAAATGTACTTTTCCAGGTAGACTCACCCTTCGTCTTCAGAGATGCATAACATGGAAAACCACTAGCAAGGTCCAGGACATGGTCCATATAAGGCTGGAAAGTTTGCACCATCTCAATCAGTTGTCAATTTCCAATGCAAGGGCGATAAATTGACCAAAAAAAAAAAAAATGGGCATTGCTTGGTACGTGTTTGTTGGGGGGTTTCTATCATATGCATATCGGACAATACAGTATAATTTATATTTTATTCTGAAGGAAGAAAGAACCTTCTTTATTTATTTTCCAATCGGATAAGCTATATTTATGAGGATCTAAAGACAAGCATCATTGTATCCACCATAGTATTCTTTACCATTTTTTGCTACAAACATGGATTCAAAAATTTTATGCTACAAAAGGCAATATATGTATATATTTTGTAATATTAAAAATATAATATAGTACTATTAAAATTATAAACGTATATTGTAATTGTGTTGGGCTAAGACGATCGGTTCTTATTTATATTTTTGCTAAATCATTCTTGTGTCTTAATATTCTTACATTTTTTGAAATAGTTAAAATCAACTGTGAACTTCATTTACAAAACACAACACTTTTTTTTTTTTTTAACAAATAGACATTTGGCATAATGTGTGTAGGATCATAATGGCCCTACCATACCACTAAATTAAAATCCAAATTTAATAAAACTGTAAATTTTATTTTGGGCTAAAACTATTTTCACTTTGTCTCCACAAACCTAATACTAAGTTGAAATCAATGGAAGAAAAGTGTCTCAAATATAGATGTAGCCCAATGTCTTTCATTTTAAATTTTTAGAGTTATATTTTCTTTTAGAAAGGTACAAAAAATTATATGCCAATTTTTAAAGATGTACAAATATTCGATTTCAAACAGTTGCACTGTGTTGTCTAATGAAAATCCTATAGATAAAATTTTAGATATGGAACTGCCGGCAGTAGTATTTTAATTTTCAACATCCATGAGGTTAGATCTCTAGTAGTAGGTTATACAAATTATCTAGTAATTATTTGGATGAGAATAATCAACAGAGACCAAAAGTCATTCTTTTTTAATAGTTTGGTGGAAGAACTTGTATCAAAATTGGGCAGAGACGGTTCTTTGTTTCTTCTTTTGTCGATGTTTTCATTATGCAAAACTAGTATAGACAATGTTCTTGACTTTCTTCCCTTACTCTTCCATCTTCCTCTATAAATTCTCCTATCTGAAGAACCTAATACTCCTACCAATTGACCCTTTTGGTGGTAATTATTGAGGCTGAAGAAATCAAGTGAAAGACAGAAAGAAAACAATGGATGCTAGACCTGCCACTGAAGATGCCACCATGATCAGCGCTCTTTATAAGGCATCTATACAAGGGCGTGTATCTACTTTGAACCATTGGATGCAGAAAGACCCTCTTATTCTAACTAAATTTTCACTGACTACCATCAGTGAAACTCCATTACATATATCAGCTTCTCTCGGACATGTTAATTTCACCAGAACTCTTCTCCTTCTTAAGCCAAAGCTTGCTTCCGAGTTAGACTCCCTCAGACGCTCACCTCTTCACTTAGCTTCAGCTGAGGGCCAAACTGAAATTGTCCAGGAGCTGTTGCAAGCATATGGCGATGCTTGCCTAGTACATGATCAAGATGGAAGAATTCCTCTCCATTATGCAGCAATGAGAGGACGAGCTGATGTAGTAGGAGAGCTGATTAGAGCCAAGCCAGATTCAGCGAAGGTGCTTGATAGAGGTGAAACAGCTTTTCACTTGTGTATTAAATATAACCAATTGGAGACACTCAAAGTGTTGGTGGAATTTGTCGGTGAAAATAATGAGATGCTCAATACAAGAGATTGTAATACTGGGAATACAATCCTTCACCTTGCTGCTATGCTGAAGCAAACTGAGGTAAAGATTTTTGTCATGGGCATTCTCTATTTATCTTATTCCTAACTATAGAGCCTATATATCAATATGTATCTAAGCAGAGTATTGTAAGTACACATCCTTATTTCATATAACTTGGCTGATGAAGTCTATTTTAGACAAAAAAAAGTCTGAATTCAAAGTAATAAAGGGTAAATTCACCAACTTTGGAGAACAGTTATATTAAAATTCTGCCAAACTTATACGGTTATTTCAAATTCTACAAGACAGAAGAATTTTTAGAATGATTTTGCTTATATAGCAAAAATCTAAGTAAGCAAGAAAGTCCTTTTGTTTTTTTTTTTTTTTTTTTTTTTTTACAGAACATAAAGTACCTACTTTCACTACCTAAAATCAAAGAAGCAGCAAATACTGAGAATCTGATGGGTTTTACAGCCTTGGATGTATTGGAACATAGCCCAAATGATTTCAGAAGTCTACAATGTCGACACTTGTTAATGAAAGCTGGCATCAATAGCAAAAGAAACATCTTTTATGGTCTCCCACTCCAACAAAATTCAGGAGACCATCTTGTTGTTGCTGACAGAGTAAAGAGACCTAAAGAGAAAAAATGCTGGAAAAAGTGCTTAAAGCTTGTGGACAGGTTGTTTAAACACGAAGATGATTGGTTGAAAAAGACTCAGGAAATCTAATGGTTGTGGCGACGCTGATTTCAACAATTAGTTATCAAGCTGTACTTCAACCACCAGAAGCTGTAAAGAAAGGAAAAACGTCAGGTGTTAATTTCATGATTTGCAACACCGTCTCTTTTGTTGCTTCTCTTATTGTTATCCTTTTGACTTTAAGTGGGTTACCTTTGACGAACAAGTTTTGTGTGTGGCTGTTGTCATTAATCATGTTTATCAATCTCTTAGTGTTGTCAGCAGCTTTTCTAGTTGGTGCAAGACTAGTGATCCCAGATTCTGCCTCGGATACGTTTGATGTTGTT
Organism: Bauhinia variegata; assembly: GCA_022379115.2. Lineage (NCBI taxonomy): Eukaryota > Viridiplantae > Streptophyta > Magnoliopsida > Fabales > Fabaceae > Bauhinia > Bauhinia variegata. Next base: position 2,519,388 of record CM039427.1, on the reverse strand, counting down.
AGTTATCTATCAACATATTTGTTGGTGACAGTGACGATCCTCTTTCTTTTGTTCCTCACAGTTCGCTTTTTAGTTTGGACAGGGAAGAAGGTCTACCGGAGATTCGCGCACAAGAAATATATATTTATAGTGTATGTAGTCTTAATTAGTTGTTTACTTTTGTCTTTTTTCGTTTGGCTCATCCTTGTGATTCGACCTTAAACAAAGCTTTCATGGCAGTAAATAATTGCTCAATAGTACATATATGTACTTGTATAATAAAGATGTTATTCTTACACTCATGCATCTATGTTTATTTTTATATTTTTTTCTTTTTGTATCTATCTTTTTTTTTTTTTTTTTACTTGATCATTTATAATTTTATCCTTCCATATATAGTGAAAATAAGAAGTGTACCCCCCCCCCCACACACACACACACATAAATATATGGGTTATTTAATTGGTGCTAACGTCAATGCTAATCATCATCTACATGTCAACTTGGACTCACTACAACTTTGCTTTTGGAAGAAAAAGAGGTTAGTTATTTCTCACCACACGTCTTTTTTTTTCCCAAATATCGCAAAAGTGCCCTCTCTTCATTAACCTCCACACACACCATATTTCCTTTTCTTCCTTCTCCCATCAACAATGCACATAACTTCATTGTCTCTGACAATTTACACTCCTCTTTGAGGATTTTTTTTTTTAAGTTTAGGGTAATATTTGATTCTTACTTTTTGTTCAACGAGGCATGGGAGGGTTTAACTAATAAAATTGAGGTGTCAAGAATTTTTTTCATGGTTGATGAACTAAATGGAGTTTGAAATTCATGTATTGTATTTTGATGAACAATGAATGAAAACGGATCTAAAGATCCGTCGACTGATATTTTAAGTTCAATGGATCTTGTCTTTTGTTGATTTAAGTTTTAAGCTTAATGGATCTCAACATTTGTTTGGGCTTAAAATATAAGCCAACATATCTTGAGATCCATTAAGCTTAATAACCAAATTTCAAGTTTGTCTCATTGTCGCATATTTTGTAAATGTCAAAAATTAGATAGAAGGCATTTTTAGCAAATGCACTTTGAAATCCATTTGTGAAAATTTTTAATAAACAAACTTTAGAATCCATTGATTCAAGTATTCATCAAATGGATCTCGATATCCATTTAGTCTATCTTATGCTAAAACAGGTTTTGATATCTGTTTGTGACAAAAACCTTGATAATTTGGATCTTGAAATCGTTTCCTGCATTAACGATTACAGATTTGTAAAATCATTCATTTGCCTCAATTTTAATCGTTTATTTTCTCATTTTTTGAGGTCAAATACATTATAAGTACAAAGGAAGGAAAAAAAATAGCACAATGTACCTCTCCCATGTTAGATGAACAAACAAGGGTGTATGGCCTCTTCTTCTTTGACGATGTGCTGGACGAATGGGGTGTGCACACTCTCTTTTTTATTTTAGCATGGAGTGTGTGTAGCTTTTTAATTATAAGGGTATACTTATCTTTTCATCCCAACCGAGGTGTGTAGAAAGAAAATGGGTTATGTTTGAGAAATGACTGAAGAGGTTCCTTCAAACTCTACAAGGACTTGGTTAAAACACCCCTCAATTTTAATAAAGACACTACCTGTACCCTTAAATTTACTTAAATGCCCTTCATTAAAAATGTGACTACTCCCATAATTTTTATTAAACTACTCTACAGATTCGTTTTGTCTGCAGAAAGATTCTATAAAGTTGCTCAATGTCCAAATAACTCTACAAGGCTATTCTAGACACAAAACGACTCTACTCTACAAAGCCATTTGTGTCTAAAACAACTTTGTGGAGCCATTTGGCTAAAATTAAATTTTTAATTTTTCTATTAATTAATAATTAATTATAAAATTCTATTATATATTTTAAATAAAATATTTAATATAAATATAAAAAATTATATTTCAATGTTGAATTTACAATATAAATATAAAAAATAAATTTAAAACAATAAAATAATATCCAAATAACTCTAAAGATTCGTTATATGTCTAGAATACTTAAAACTATATTTCAGGTTAAGGCATTTTGAGTATTCTAGACATAAAACAAACCTTTTGGATATTATTTGATTTTTTAAATCTATTTTTTAATATTTATATATTAAATTCAAGATTAAATATAAATTATTTATTTTATTATATATATAGTATAATTCTATAATTAATTATTAATTAAAAAAGTATTAAATTAAATTTAAAAAATACAATTTAATGCCAAACGGCGGTTTAGATATTATTTGATTTTTTAAATATATTTTGAAAAAGAATTTATGTATTAAATTCAAAATTAAAAGATAAAATATATTTATTTTTATATATTTATATTAAATATTTATAGTAATATTTTATTTAAATATATAATATAATTCTACGATTAATTATTAATGAATAAAAATCTAAAAAATAAATTTTAACGTTCTTTACATAACAGTTTTGTAGAATTGTTTAAGGAATATGTAGTGTAATCAATTTTCAACCAGTTTTATATAGCCATTTGGTGAAAATTAAAGAGAAAGTATAGAATAAATTTTTTAGGTTAAAACATTTTAGGTATCTTTAGGGTAAAAGTTAAGGTGGGGGAGTAGTAACACTAAAAATAGAGGGTGGGATAACCAAGACCCAACTCTACCTTGCAGTTATGGTAAATATAACCAAACAAAATTAAAGGGGGAGTATAGAATAAATAAATAAAGGATTGTAAATTATGGTAAAACAAATTTTTAACGCGTGTTTTTAAAGTGCTTTCTCCAAATGAGGTTTAAACTGCCAGTAAGTGAAAAAGTAACTGCCACTAATTCCTTTTGTAGTTAATTTTTCTATGGTTTTTTTATAGAATAACTAAAAGGGAAGATAACCAAACAAAGTTTTATATGGAAGCAGAAGCAGAAAATTAAAGTTGAGAAGCGAAATTAGCAGTGGTAATGGACTAATAATCAAGAAATGCAGCAACACAAATATATATATATATATATATATATATATATATATATATATATATATATATATATATGTTAATGAGTTTTAAATGTTGGTGATTATCCCTTGCATTGATATATATATATATATAGCAATTTGGTAATCGTAATGCTATATACATACATAAATTTATTTATGCAGTACACCCATTTTACACATTTTTTTATATCTCTTTTATTTTTAATCTCTCATATTTTTTGTCAACAATTTTATATTTGTAGTAACTCATAAATCAAGAAGTGTGCATTATGAGTTCTACACCCGAGCTTATTTCTTCTGGCAAGGAGGCCAACTGCAGCAGACACCCCTGGCAACCTTCCATTGGTGCCCTTCCATCATGCACGCTTATCAAATTGCTAATCTATGCATTTTATAAAGAGAGTCCCCTAAATCAAGCCAATTAGCCATTGCAAGTCAGCAAACAATTATTTAATTAAAATTCAGCAATTATGTAATTATAAATCTCAACCGAACTTTAAGAGCGACAACAAAATGAAATCTGATTTAACTATGTATTTGAAAAGTTGGCAATGACATATTAGTTTTCATTGGTGTAATAATAGCATGAAATGAAGTATTAGTAAGTGAAATTTTGGTGAGCAATGAAATGTTAGTTATTATCACTTTTGTTAATGATTGTTAGTCTATCTTTGCTTTCAATTACATTTCCTTTTGAGAGTTACAATACTATGACTTTTTATTAATGATTGTTTATCTACCGTTCTGGCTTCTTGGGATTGGAATGCTCACAGTTCTGGGTGTAACTATTTGTGTGCAATTATGCATTACTCAATCGTTGGTTTTAGTCTCCACTGGTTAGTCAGAATTGTGTCTTTCAGGTGAGTTTTCCTATCTTCCATATATTGCGCTGCATTTATATAATTTTGCATTGTTTCTATCTTTTCTTGCCTCTTTCCATGTAATTATAATGGGTCTCTAAGGAGTTGAGGCCTGCAAAAATTTTCTCCTTGGTAATTTCATCATACCCTTCACTTGATGAGATATTTACATAGATATACCACAAAAAAAATTATTACTAATATATAGAACTTTTAAAAATATATACTAATATATACTACTTTTTCAGATGTTGCATTACGGTAATGCTATATCTGAATATTATCGCATCACCTTAATAAAATATTTGACCAAAAAACTGATAAATCATGTGAATATCACATTATTGTACTGTAATATTAATATGACATTATTGTATTGATATCACATTACTGCATTACAATATTAGTAATATCGCAGATAAGACAATGATCATGTAAGATTACAGGAGTGAAATGAAGAAAAGCATTGGTTTGGGATCAAAATGAACTAGTAAGACAATGATCATGTAGCAAATTAATGTAATATTCAGTCAAGTTGAACCCTGTTGTTGGTGCTTGATTTCTACGTTAATTGAACAATTCCCAAGAAAATAAATCTCCTTACAATAAGTTGGACTTAATCAAATTCTTGTAAAGCTTATTCTCAAATTGCATTTTTATCTGAATGTCCAATGCTAAGCCAACGGGTTTTACAAGCAATGAACATCCTATTACATGACAGATTTTATCGTTGGACGTATATTCATTTTCAAACAGTGTCCACTTACAAACGAATGAACATCTTATTGTCAAAATTTTATAAATAGCACAGCCATGAGTACTATTTCAATTCCCAATATCCACTAGTTTAAATCTTCAGTGTTTATATGGTAGAGATTAATCAACAAAAAAAAGAGACAAAAGATGTAATTTTTTTTTTTTTTTAGTGGAAGAACATGTATTACAGTCTGGCAGATCAGGTTCTTACTTTCTTCTTTGGAGATTGTTCTCACTTGTCTAATTTTTAATACTTATTCCACCTTTAAATATTGGCATGTGAGTAGTGTGGAACATATTGTACCGTCCACCTTTAGTTGACCTGAGATTTTCCTTTTGCTCCCCCTTTACCATTTTTTCAACGAGAAATACTAGATGTACATTTATTATTATATACACCCTTCCATTTTAGTTATGTTGTAAGGTAAAATTATAAATAAATAAGTATGAGTGATAAAAAATGAGAGAAAAGCAAAAAGAAAAAGAAGTGTAAAAAGTTAATATACACAAACAAATGTACCTACATCACTCCTCTTTATAAAAATCACTGTTCAAACTTGGTCAATATTCTTATGTTTCTTTCCTTTCTCTTCCATAATCTTCCTCTATAAATTTCTCCTAGTGAAGCATCAAATACTCCATTCTGCTGATCCTTTGGTGGTAAATTATTGACGTTGATCAAAGGAAAAGATGAGAGGAAATAGTGATGGATGATAGACCAGCAATTGAACATGATACAGTGCTCAGCGCGCTTTGTGACGCATATATACAAGGGTGTGTGTCTACTTTGAGCACATTGATGCAGAAAGACCCTCTAATTCTGACTAAACTTTCACTGACTACCATCAGTGAAACTCCCTTACACATATCAGCTTCTCTAGGACATGTTAATTGCACCAGAACTCCTCTCCTTCATAGGCGAAAGCTTGCTTCTGAGTTGAACTCCCTCAGACGCTCACCTCTTCACTTAGCTTCAGCTGAAGGCCACAATGAAAATGCCCAGGAGCTGCTGGGGGCGTATGCTGATGCAAGCTTAGTGACTGATCAAGATGGAAGAATTCCTCTCCATTATGCAGCGATGAGAGGATGTGCTGATGTTGTAAGAGAGCTGATTAGAGCAAAACCTGAGTCATTGAAGGTGCATGATAGAGGCGAAACGGTTTTGCACTTGAGTATTAAATATAACCACTTGGAGACACTCAAAGTGTTGGTGGAATTTGTTGGTGACACAAGTGAGATCCTAAATTCAAGAGATTGCAATACTGGGAATACAATCCTTCTCCTTGCCGCAATCTAAAGCAACCTGAGGTGAAAATTTTTTTTATGGGCAATCCTTACTTGTTTTATTCCTAAATACAGACTTGTGTAATCAACATGTATCTACGCAGAAATTGGTAAGTACACAACCTTGTGTAATATAATCTGGCCGACAGAATTTATTTTAGACAGAAAAGTCACCTGAATTCAAAGGAATAAAAATTCGCCATTTATATTTCGGTTCTGTGTGAGAATAGTTGTGTTTAAATTCTCCATACACATTACGATTTTAGAATGATTTTGTGTATATACGAATTACCTTAGCACGAAAGTCTTGTTTCATTTACAGAACATAAAATACCTGGTTTCACTGCCCAGAATCAAAGAAGCAGCAAATAGTGAGAACAAGATGGGTTTTACAGCCTTGGATGTCTTGAAACATAGCCCAAGTGATTTCAGAAGTCTCGAATGTCGATGCTTGTTAACGGAAGCTGGCATCAATAGCAAAAGGAACATTTTTTATGGTCTCCCAATCCAACAAAAGATCACAAACGATGTTGTTGTTGCTGACAGAGTAAAGAAACCTAAAGAGAAAAAATGCTGGAAAACTGCCTAAAGCTTGTGGACAGGTTGTTTAAACACGAAGATGATTGGTTGAAAAAGACTCATGGGAATCTAACGGTTGTAGCGACTGTGATTTCAACAATGAGCTATCAAGCTGTAATTCAACCACCAGAAGCTGTAATGAGAGGAGATGATTTGGGCATGGCATTCATGATTTGCAACACCGTCTCTTTTGTTGCTTCTCTTAGCGTTATCCTTTTGCTCTTAAGTGGGTTACCTCTGAGGAACAAGTTTTGTGTGTGCCTGTTATCATTCATCATGTTGATCAATTTCTTAGTTTTGTCAGTAGCTGTTTTAGTTGGTGCAAAAGCAGTGATCCCAGATTTTGCCTCGGCTAAGTTTGATGTTGTTCTCCTATCATCACTATATATGTTGCAGGTACTAACGATATTTTCTCTTCTGTTCCTCACAGTTCGCTTTTTAGTTTGGACAGGGAAGAAGGTCTACCGTAGATTAAAGCATAAGAGATATATAATTATAGTGTATGTGGTCTTTAGTTGTTTTCTTTTGTCTTTCTTTGTTTGGGTTATCTTTGTGATTCAAGTTTACACAAAGCTTTAATAGCAATAACTGATTGCTCAATAGTACATATATGTATGTGTATAGAGATATCTTATACTTACACTCGTGTATTTATTTTTATATTTTTTTTTCCTATATCTCTCTTATTTTTTTTTTTTTTTTTTACTTAGAATTTATAATTTATAATTTTATCCCTCCACATATATGAAAAATAAGAAGTATACAATAGAGTATTAAAATATTAGGATACAATTAATTTTTTTCATAGTATATATACATACGCTATATCTTATGGGTTATTTAATTGTTGCTGTCATCCATGCTAATCATCATCTACATGTTAACTTGGACTCAATAATACATATAGCATCACTTCAACTTTGCTTTTGGAAGGGAAAGAGATTGGCCATCTCTCCACACACAGCCCCATTTTTCCCTAAATAACCGAAAAGTACCCCTCCCTTCATTAACCTCGACACACACCTCATATTTCCTTTTCTTCCCTTTACCGTCAACAATGCACATACCTTTATTATCTCACGCAATCTACACTCCTATTTGAGGATTGTTTTTGGGGTTTAAGGTAATATTTGATTCTTACTTTTGGTTCACTAAGGCATGGGAGGGTTTAACTAATAATACTAAGGCGTCTGAGAATCTTTTTTCACTATTGATGGACTAAATGGAGTTTGAAATCCATGAACAAAGAATGAAAATGAGTCTTACGATCTATTAACTTAAATTTTAAACTAAAGGAATCTTATCTTCCATTGGTCTAAATTTTAAGCCTAATAAATCTTAACATCTCTTTGGGCTATATGGGCTTAATAATCAAATTTCAAGTTTGACTCATTGTCATGTATTCCATTAACGTTGATGTCGGACGGTTACGGTTTTGGGTCAAAAATTAGATAGAAAGCATTTCCATTTATCTTCTTGTTTTTTGGTAAATGAACTTTGAAATTTATTTTGCAAATTTTTAATAAACAAATTTCAAAATCCAATTATTCAAGTATTCATTAAACGGATCATAATATCTGTTTAATCTATCTTATGCTAAAACAGATATTCTTGAAATCCGTTTTCTATATTAACGATCACATATTTGTAGAATTATTCTTTTATCTTAATTTTAATAGTTTACTTTCTCATTTTTGAGGTTGAATACATCATAAGTGCGTGTGATTTTTTTAATTATTAGGGTATACTTGTCATTTCACCTAATCAAGGTATGTGTAGCGAGAAAATGGGGTGTGCGTTGAGAAAAAGCCCAAGAGGTTAACTTGCCATTTAGGGAGGTTAGAGCTGGAGCGCCTATGCCATCTCCAATACACAAGTCAACTTGGTATTGAGATAAAAAAAAGTCTGGACATGAGAGAATGTGAGTAATAAAAAAAAAAAATTAATTATGTTAATGGTCACTAAAGTTTCATGTAAAATTTAAAATAATTTCTATAACTTACGGTTATTTAATTTTGTCAAATTGATTTTATACTATTGGTCCTTATACTTTTATATGAAATTTTAAAAAGTCTTTATAGATTACTTTTGTTAAAAATTTGTTTCGATACTATACAAACATTTATAAAGTAAAATTTGCTGATAAATAAATATTTTTAAACTTTATGAACATTTTTAATGTTTTAAAATATAAAAGTTGTGCGGACTAATATAAATATATATAAATTATGTAGATGAATTTTTAAAATTTTAAATTATAATTTTTTTTGAAATTTTATGTGAAATTATAAAGATCCTTTATTAATTCCATATTATTAAATCAAATAAAAATCATGAGTAAAATGAGTTAGAGGGATAGAAGATATACCATCAAAAGCAATATTTTTGTCCTTTTATTGTAATAGGAGTGATTATTTTCATTAGATATCATGAGTTAGGAATTTACATTTCCTCAAGTCTTTCCACTCACCAAACCCAAGTTGTTTGGTTGTCAATAAGGGTTCAAATTTAGACATGTCAAGCAAGCGCAATCTTAAATAAAAGTGGTTTAACTTTTATGGTTTTACTCAAGTGATCGAATTATGATAAAAGCAATGTAAAATAAAGTCAGCAACAATTAAAATATGAAGAAGAATAAAAGGATAGAATCTCAATAACTAAAAGCCTAGGGGTTTAGATTTTACCACAACCACATGCATAAATTCTCTTAAATTCAATAATGTATTCTAATTTTATCAATTGCTAACCAAGATCTCCCTAATTTATTAAAAAGCCTCTCCCATGGTTAGATTAAACTAATTTTAATTACCAATATAATTATATCCCTATGTGAATTACAATAATTGAGATTGCTCTAAATTTTATAGATTACTTTTAATATCTACACAGGGTTCTAGGCACGTTCTTGTCCTAAGTTCTACTTTAGATTCAATTCTTATGGTCTAGATTAACTAATCATTTTCCAATTCATAGCAATTCACAATTTTCCTAACTAATTGGTCAAATCAATTAGATATTAAAGTACAAAAAATTAAAACTTAATTAAATTAAACATTAAATTTTATTAAATTATTATTCAAATCTATATATAGATTGGGTTACGTCATAGCCCTTAGAAAGAAGTTTAGCAGCTCATAATAAAAGTTAAATACATCATAGGGGTAGAAGAAGACATGAAGAAAACAACGAGAAGAAGAAAAGCTCTTTGAAGTGGCAATGTCTACCTCGTCTTCACACCCTCCTCTTGCCTCTTCTAATTCCTAGGTTGCCAAAAGATCCCAATTACTAGTCCTAATTGTCTATTTATAGCTAAGATATAATTTCCAACTCAAACTAAGATTCCTACTAGTCTATTTGGCCCAAAAGTCCATAAAATGGCATATTGGGACCTCTTTGGTTGAATTTCTCCTCATCCTAATGCCATGGCACCACTGCAGCACCAAGTTGCCTCCTGCGGCACCATGACGCTAGGGTGGCTTCTAATGCTTGTATTTTCTTGTCTTGCCTTACTGAGTGCTTGGTTCCTACAAAATTAGTAATTAAAGTCAAAAGCACCCATTTCTTTCTCAATTGAGGACTTAAATACAACAGAATGATGGTATAAAATGGCTATATAAAATGCACTCATCAACCATCTTGTAGCAACAAAACTATTTGGTAGCAACTACACAATTGGCAATTGTTTCAACGCTAAATTCTCAACAACTCCAATTTTATTTGCATAATTCTCTCCTATAACAATAATGACATTATTAGGCATAGGATAGGTAGTTAGCGTTTATCTACCCCTGTCACATGTTTCTGAAACAATATCTCCATTCTCTATGAAGAATTTTCCGTGCAAATATCAATTCCATTTTGTTATTAAAAATCTCTAGCTTAATAAGAACTCCCACTCAAATTAATTTAGTTCTTAGATGATTCACATTTTAAGAACATTTACTGAAATAGGCTTTGTTCATAAAAAATTGATATTCTAATAACTCCCACTCAAATAGAGTATTTCACATGTTAAGAAATTAAATAAGCACAATCTCAATCTGACAAGTAAGTTTAACTAGAAATATATCATGTTCAAGGAAAAGAATGATGGATAAATACATACAGAAAATTTCTAAGCAATTAAATAATTGATTTCTTATTCAAGTCTCCTAACCCATATCATATTTTCGTATCTTTGAATTTTTTTTTTTTTTATGTGACTTTGGGTGGATTATTGGATTTAATTGGTCCAAATTCATGTTCATTAATTCATAAATATGATTTGGACCCATTAATAAGAGGGGGGGGGGGGGAATAAAATTCTTTTCTTTCATTGCATTAGGGAATTGAAACAACAATTTGTCTTACTCCAACTTGTCTTAAAGTTTCTAACTTCTTAAAACCATAACCTTTTAAATGCATTATTCCAATGCAATGTACTTGATGGCTTTTATATGACTTATATGCAATAACAGACAACTGTCATAGGTTTAAGCACTGTCTAAAGATGTTAAAACAGCATATTGACAGCATTTTGAAATATAAGCACAAAGGCGCCAATTTATGAAAATAGAAAATGAAAAGTATTTCTGAAAATATTACTATAAAGATACCAACGTGGATGGCGCCTTTCAAGAAAGACAATTTGTTATAAGAGCACAAATGCAACCACTGTAAGTGCCATATTTCTATGAAATGGATTATTACAAATTGTCTCTCTTGAAAGGTCATTTACATTGGTGCCTTTGTTCTTTCATTCTCTTCATGAGCACTGTCAAAATGGCGCCCATTTCGTCATATATTAATATATAGTTTTGAGTCTGTGTATTTTCATAAATAGTTTTCATTTTTGTATTTTTGAGGGAATTTAACCTAAGTAAAAAATGGTATATAAAGCATTCTGTAGAATTGCCTGGCCGACAGAATAAGTTTGAGAGAAAAAAATCTGATTTCGAAGTGTTAAATGGTATATTCAGAATTTGTATACACAATGTTATGTAGCAATGCGGAAGAAAAGGTTTGTGTGAGAGCAAATGAATTGAGATTCTGCCATGCATATTACAGTTCTTGAATATTTCAAATTTTACTATGCAGAAGAAATTTTAGAATGATTTTGTATATATAGCAATAGTCTAAACAGGGAAGTCTTCTTTTATTTATAGAACATAAAGTACCTGCTTTCATACCTGGAATCAAAGTAGCAGCAAATAGTGCTAACAAGATGGGTTTTACAGAAGTCTCGAATGTCGATGCCTGTTAATGGAAGCTGGCATCAAAAGGAAAAGGAACATTTTTATGCTCTCCCAGTTCAAACCTTACAAATCAATTCTTAGCAGATCGATGGCAAAGTGAAAGACGTTGTCCCTGCAAAATCGTATATCCCACATCCGTCACCGTGACCAGCTGCACCACCACAGCCGGTTACGCCTCTGGTTTCACCGGCCCACCACCTACCAAAAATCGTAGGAGCTCATCCTTCCTCGTCGGGTCTAAATCCAAGTTGACCCATTTGGTTTCATCGTCTTCCAGCGCGTTGTCTTCCTGCAAAAGCCCGATCTAATCTCGTCAGGTTGCGTCGCTTCCTGTATTCGTCCGTTTGCTATCCTAGTGTTGCCAAAGCTTTCGTTGTGGGTGTTACGAGAGCTGTCGTCGTCGGTGTCGCCAGAGCTTTCGTCGAATCGAGATTCATCCGTTTGCGGTTTTACAATGTGGGAGGGTGGGGGTGTTGAGATGCTATTGTGGACTCTCCTATCTTAACGTACTATTAAAATTATAATAATTATTTTGAGGTTTATATTACCAACCAAACATATAATAATACTATGATATTGTGGATGAATTAAATTATTTTGAGAAAATTGCGCGACTTATGTTTAAGTTACTTTGTCTTTTACTTATCTCCCTTTTTCTTTTTTATAACGCATTTATCTCCCTTTATATTTACTTCTCTTAGATATTTACTTCCCTTATAATTTTAGAAATCGATATACTTAAATCTAATTTCTAATAATTATTAACAAAAATATTAGTTAATTGTTAACAGAGTTAAAATATCTTAAATATTTTAAGAGATATAAATTTAACCTCTTTGTAGTTACTTTATTTTTCACTTACTTCTTTTCTATTTTTAAATAACATACGCATCTTTTGTAATTTGAAAAGACACAACACTTGAATTCAACATGTGATAATTGTACTAACCAAATAATTAGTCATTAATTCTTTAAATAAAATCATTAAAACTTTATCATATTTTATAGCCCATATTTTATGTATGAATGCTAATTATAAAATTTCTTTTTTGCAATATGTTAGAATGTGATGAACAACTCTCTTACTAACTATATCATTTAAATTAAATGATAAAAATATAAAAATTACAATTTATCATAAACTAATAATTAAATTCAACAAAATGAGGCTATTTATTCTAAAATATATGATATTATACTTAATGTAATATATGTAGTAAACCACGTCAAAAGCAATCATTTGACCTCTTATCTCTTGAAAGAATTTTGTTGGACATTCAATCTTTTTCTTTTTTTTTAATGTCAAATGCAATACCATGGCTGAAGAAAAGTTTGAAAATTTTCTTTTAAATATATGACACTTCAAATAAATATATGTTTGACTACTTAATAGCTAAAAATTTGTTAAAAGTTTTACTAAGATTGAGAATATGAAATAAAATAAAATTACTAAATTTTTCTATTCATCTAAATAAATAATTTAAATATTTTTTGAGATAAAAATAGAAATTTTTTTAAGATTAAACAATTAATTTATGAAGCAAAGAAAATAAACAAGATGACTAATTAAAAAAATAAAATGAAAACTTTATATACAGGAGAACACTAAAACAACCAAATAATATTTAAATTATTTTAATTTGTTTATTATTAATTTTCTATTTAATTTATACTTCATGATGTTAATTACAATTATTTAAGAAAAAATATATCACTGCACACAAAAAATTTAACATGACAAAGAGTTGAGATTAACTATGTTATCACATGACAAGAAAGTATAGGGATAATTTTGGTAATCATATTTTTGTGTCAAAATTTTCTTTAAGAAAAAAAGAAAAAAGTATCTAAAGAAATATTCTTTAACAATGTTAATTAATTGGGTTTAAATATAAGTTTACAAAGTAAAGAGGACATAAGTGAAAAAAGAAAATAATAATAAGAAAAGTTGATGTAATTTACTCAATTATTTTACTTTTTCTCCAACAAAAGTTCAAGTATACTAAGCAAGAAGTAATTAAGAGTAAAGAATTAATTTACGACAATTAAAATATTATTTAAAAAGACTAAAATGTAAAAATAAGAGGATTTATCAACTAAATGTCTAACAAATGACATGACGTGATTCAAACATTAAATAATTTAATAGGTTACTTTCATGTCAATAACAAAAAACTACGGTATTAAATATGACAATTTACTCCTGTTCAATAAGGACTTGAGATGATTTACATTAAATAATTTAATATGGTATCCTTACATTATTAGTATGATAGGCACTATCATTCATCATCAGGTGTATGGGAAGGGGCTTTTTAAAACTATGGATAGGAGTTTTGACCGAAACAATAAAATTAATATTGATTACATTAATTTATACCTTTATTTAGTTATGACGAGTATCACCATTTACCATCAGTAGATATAAGTTTTGAAAATAACAAAATTAATATTTATACATTCATTTAATTATAAATGTCACCATTATTCACTATATAAGAGTTTTGAAAATAACGAAATTAATAGGTACTACACTAATTTATGCCTTCATTTAATTATAATAGGGATCATCATTCACTATCAGTAATATTAAAAAGGATTTTGAAAATAATAGATTTAATATTTAGTACACTATGTTATGCATTTATTTAATTAATTCAACAACTTGATGGAGACATAGTTGTTTAATTAATGGCATATAAAACATTTTCTGTCCCGTGCATCGCAGGGGTTAGAAAGCTAGTTGGTATATAGCATGTCACAATTGGATACTGGGGCGGACCGCACATGCCTATCTTGAGACTGTGTCTAATTTTTTTTTTTAATATAAGTGATTTAATTTCCTTTTTTAAAAAATAAAAAATGATTTGTTATTTTCTCTTAAGGGTAAGTCAAGTTTTTTTTTTTAATGTAACTGATCTAATTTCTCTTTTTTCCCAAAAAAAAAATGAGTTCTTGTTTTATCCAAACAGCCAAACAACTTGTTGTTTTATTTGGAATTCAAAATGACTTGTCGTTTTAGTCATCTTCTACCTTTAGTTGGATCCACCCATGTCAACTAGACTCAGTTTGCAAACTTTTGGTTGGGTCAAAAACAATTAAGAAACTTGTTTTCATCGTAATTTTTGATTTGAATATCTGCTTTCAATGATTCAAAAGGAAAAAATTCTTAGAATTTCAATATGTAAATCTATATAAGTTTTATTGCCTAAAAAACTCATTTTCATGGGAATCAAAAATTAAAAGTTTTAAGGTTATGGAGTTATACACATGTTTTACACACTTTTTTTTTTCTTTTTCAGAAACTATGTTTTTCTTATCTTTGAAAGTTTTTCTAACACCAAGAAAATCACATAAAGTCCAAAATCGAAAAACATTTTGTGCAAGTATGTAAAAGACGATTTTCAGTCATACGGAGAATTTCTCTCCCACTCCAATGCGATACTTTGTTTCTCATATAACCCTTATCATGGAAAACACAAGGTTCCATGTGTTTTCAACCAAGAATTTACTATTAGAGAGTAGTTAAATAGCTACGAAATTTAGTATTAACCTCGTTGCAAATATTCTTTAATAGTGTTTAACAACTGGATTTAAATATAGGTTTATAAAGTAAAGAGGAGATAAGTGAAAAAATAAATAATAACAAAGAAAGTTTATGTAATTTACTCAATTATTTTACTTATTCACCAACAAAAGTTTAAGTACACCAAATAAGATGTAATTAAGAGTAAAAAACTAATTTACAACAATTAAAATGTTATTCAAAAAGACTAAAATGTAAATATAAAAGGATTTATCAAATAAATGTCTAACACATGATATGATGTAATTCAAACATGAGTCATTAATTTATTGGTCAATTTTTGGACGGTATTCAAATCCTTTCCTTTTTTTTAGGGTATTAAAGAAGTTCCTAAAGAGAACAACCCTTCTCACTCTCACAGCTAGAATGTGGGGCCCATGCGCCGCTGTAAGAGTATTTCTTCGCGATAGAGTACTGGACAACATGTATGCACATTCTCTTTTCATTCCATACAGTGTGCCTGGTTTTTTAATTATAAAGGTATACTTCTCTTTTCATCCAATCAAGGTGTGCGTAGGGAGAAAATGGGGTGTGTGTTCAGAAATGGCCGAAGAAGTTCCTTCAAACTTGACACTCCATTTGGATGGGCTTTTTTTTTTTTTTTTTTTTTTTTAATGTTATGTGACTAAATTAGGATGAGACGAGCAATTTGCATTTAGAGAGGTTGGAGCTGGGGTGCCAATGCCATCTCTAATATTCAAGTCAACTTAGTATTGAGATTAAAAAGTTGGGACATGAGAGACCAAAAAACTTAATTGAGAGAATGTGTAAGTTAAAAAAAAATTTAAAATTATATTAATTTCCCTAAAGTTTCATATAAAATTTTAAATAGTTTCATATAAAAGTTTAATTTTGCAGTGATTTAAGCAGATTCAGAATAAGCTAACAAAATCCTCTAATTAACTCCAAGGTTAAAAGAACATAACCTGACATTTTACTTCTAGGCTTGCAATGAGCGCATAAACAATGAAATGGATATAATAACGGCTCAAAATTGCTAGCAGGGGATAAAACATTATTTAAGATAGGTCATTTCGATAAATAGCTCAAAAAAAAAAAAAAAAAAGAAACAAGGCCTTCATCATTTGTAAACATGCATATGATAAAATATAGCCTAAAAAGAATGCAAGCAAATTTTATAGTACAATACAAGAGTGATCAAATACGTACTAGAAAGAATTGACAAATATAAAGAAATAATTGCTCAAAATGCTCAAAAACTCATAAATATACAATATCCTTCTATTCTCAACACTTGAATCCCATGTCCATCACCAAACTAATCAATTCAACAACACAAATAAGCTTACAGGTGGGATAATCTATGTATAGCTGATTAAAGTGTTCTTAGAATCTTTGGCTTTAAGCCATTTTAGCCTTCACTTTATTTTATTGTTACCTTGGCCTTATTACAACCAAAATTAAAGTCCTTCTTGATCTTGAGTAGTGGAAATTAAAATACTTGCATGCGTATGGTAGTGCATGCTCTTGAGTTGAAGATCAAGTGCAAACACATGCCACAAACACTAGAGAAATTGAGTAATATTCTATCCTTGGTGAGGCTCTTGTTCTTGATAATTGATTGTCAATTGAAGTTGAAACCCTAATTGAGTTGACACATAAATGTGCTTTGGATGATTTGATATTGTTTTTAAAATGAAAGGTTGCTGCCAAAAAATGCATTTTTCCCAAGAGTGACTCATTTGGCTCTATTCTTTGTTTGAGGACAAACAAAGGCTTAAGTGTGGGGAATTGTTATGTACTTATTTAGCATAATGTTTCTGTGTGATTTATAATGATTTGATCTTCAATGCCAAAATGCAGTTTCAGACTATTTCTTCATCTACACTGTAACAAATAAATTGTATGGCCAGGAGGAAGGGGACGTTTGATTAGTTGGGACCAGTCAGTTAGTAGTTGGGATCAATTGAGTTGCATAAATATCCCATTCTATTGTACATGAGGGGTATGGTTTGAGAATCTTGAATGATAGTGTCTGGGTTGATCCCTTGTTGGGAGAGCCCTTTTTGTAGAATCCGTAATCCCCTTTCTCGTGCCTTTCCTCCCTAATCCCACATGGTGTAGCGAGGGCCATGAAGCTGATCAAGATTTTGTATTAATTTATTTTAGGCACGTGTGGCAGAACTGGTGTGGGATTATTGGGAAATCCGTTTCTCGAACAGCCTCTTTGTGAGCCAGTCGCTCAACTTAACATTATAACCTCCATATCTTAGGGTTTCTAAGTCCTTTATTGGATTCTCAAATGAACTATGAATGGTGATTGGTTAGCCTATGAAACAAGGGATTAAGGATTTTGGTAAGTCTAGATAATGAAAAGTTCTTCCTACTCGGAGGGAATAATATAAATTAGGCAATCTATTAATTTTTTCAAAACTAGATTTAGGGTTTAAAATTAGAGTTTATCTTAAATTAGATTTATATGTTTAGATAATTATAAGGTATTGTTTATTTTAAATAAATATATATATTTTTATTATTATCTAGATTTGGATTTATCTTTTTATTCAGTTGAACCATATTGTATATAAATATGTCCCTTTTGTATTCAGTTTGGTCAAACCTTAATGAATCAACATTTACATGAGTTTTCACTTAAAGAATATTTGAGCCAAAGTTAAAGAAGTATGTTATTTTAGAGAAGTATTGCAAGTTTATTTTCAAACACAAAGTTAACGTTATAAAAGAAGTTAGTTTACATGGAAAGGTAAGGAAGTTTATTAATGAATCTTAGCAAAACCAACAATAAAGGTTTTTTGGTGATTGTATGAGAACCAAAGCAAAGTTTTACTGGAAGCCCTTTCAAAAATTGTAAAGGAGTAGATGAAGGCTTCATTGGTTGAATCACACTAATTAAACCTCTCTCTTCCCTATACATGGTGTTGAGGTAAGCCTTGTATGACTAATCTGATTTTAATCATAAAGAGGGTGACAGCAACTACTGTAAACTATGCTTGTAAGTGTTAAATAAGAGGAGAGGGAAAAAAAAAAGGGAAGAGGAAGGTTTAGATTTTCCATTCTCCTTTCTTTTTTTTTTTTTTTTTTTTTTTTTGTACGTTTCAAAATTATGAGAAAAAGATTTTTAAGAATTTTTATGGTTCCTTCAAACTCCTAGAACTTATTTTACAGTATGGAGCTAATATCCCTAATGTTTCAACATTAACATTTTTCTCGATTCCAATTGTTTGGTTGCTGAGAAAAGTCATAGGAAACTGTTTTCTGTTAGAGGTAACAAATTAAAAACAAAAAGAAAAAAATGTTTTAAATAAAATATAATAAAAATGTAATTTTTGGATTGAATTTCTGTTATTTCTCTTTCTTCTTTTATATCTAAGACCTTTCTTTTTTAAAAAAAAAAAATCATATGTAAGATGTCTAATATTATATAAACTTAATCTAATTTATTAATATATATTTTAAATGAAGGTAAAATAGTCTATAAACATTATAAATCTTTTATTTTCTTATGCTTATAAAACTTTTACTCCTAAAAAAGGAGGATGATAAACTTCCCCTTCCCCTTTATTTCCCTTTAATTCTCTCCCTTCCTTGTCTTAAAACTCAAAAACATAGCCTATAAAAATTAACCATTAGAACTTTGATTAATTAATTTTTTTATGGGGTTGATTAATTAAAACTTGAATGGAACTATAGGAAGGATGTAACATATTTTAACTCTTTTATAGGGAACCATATTTTAATTTTTTATTGAAGAAAGTTAAAATACAGTTTTTTATGTGAAGAATATAGTTAAAGTTTAGGGTTTAAATTCCATCAATTAACTTGATTGAAATTATTTAAGAATTTCTCATTTGATATGAACATATAATTTGAATTGAGATCATTCATATAAAAAATATTATGTCTTAAATCTCTGAAAATTTTAAATTATTAGGTTTAATTGCAACCATGAATTTCCGATTGATATCAACAAACCAAGGTCAAAATTTTGGCGGCATAATCCTTCTATTGACCCGTGTGTTTACCCTAAGGAACATACTGGTTTTTCATATGCTAGAACTTATTTTTCACCTAGCAAATTAACTTTTAGGTTAATGTAGCTCTTAAAAATGGTATTAACATTCTGGTTTCATGGAATATAGTCTTAGACTATAGATAGAGAGAGAAGAAATTCTGACAGATTTCCTTCATAGTTCCCACAATATAATTCTAATGGAATATTCCTTTGAAAGTTTCTGACGGTATTTTTGTTGAAATATATATATATATATATATATATATATATATATATTAATTTTAAAGAAACTTTTCAATAATCAATACCAACTGATGTTACAACTAAAATTTCTCAAGGAAAAAAAAATGAAAGGTTAAAACAAGTTTATCTAAGATGAACCTGCTGTCTGGCTAAAAATGATGAAAGAGATTTCCATGGTAAAAGGGATTATTAATGTAGCATTTCCCTTTTCTCCAACTGCTTATTAATTTAATGTGTGCTTTGACGACTCCCCTACAAATAAAAAGGAAAAGTTGTGTACATACCCCATGTGTACACTTTGTAAGAGAGACACAGAAAAAAAAAAAAAACACTAATAAAAGTCAATGCGAATGTATATGTGCACGTAACACATCTTGAGTAAAAATGCTAGAATTTAAGTTTTTATTTGAACGTCTAGAATGCTAAACGAATGGATTTTGCAAATCTAGAATTAAAAAATCGCTTCATTGCCTTCTAGTATATTGAGATAATTGGTAAGGAGACCTAAAGACAAAAAATGCTGGAAAAAGTGCTTAAAGCTTTTGGAAAGATTGTTTAAACAAGAGGATGATTGGTTGAAGAAGACTCAAGGGAATCTAATGGTTGTGGCAACTGTGATTTCAACAATGAGCTACCAAGCTATACTTCAACCACTGGAGGCTGTAAAGAAAGGAAGATAAATCAGACGTGAATTTCATGATTTGCAGCACCGTTTCTTTTGTTACTTCTCTTATTGTTATCCTTTTGCTCTTAAGTGGGTTACCTCTGAGGAGCAAGTTTTGTGTGTGGCTTTTATCATTTATCATGTTTATCAATCTCTTAGTTTTGTCAGCCGCTTTTTTAGTTGGTGCAAAAGCAGTGATTCTAGATTCTGCCTCGGATAAGTTTGATGTTGTTCTCGGATCATAAGTATCTATATTGCAGGTATAAACAATCATAAATCTCCCATAAACCAATGTTTCATGATTATGGACCAAAAAAAAAAAAAAATTCTTCACAGTAAAAAGACAATAATTTTGACACTTATTGGCTATCGATTTCTTCCATTTTGCAATCATTACGACTCGAAAGTTGACACCTAGCAGAGTGATCCATAGAGTTCAAACAAATGTAAAAGCTTGGCACACGTAGATGATATTGACAACGCCACTTTAGCGTCAAACAAAACATTAATGGAGCTTTTTCTAGTGCTTGATAATCTCTCTAATGCGCATACGACAAAGACTTTTGATTCTGGGTCACTATCCATTAATGGAAAGTCGGGCAATGCCTGGTGGATGGTGGGTGAGGGGTGTGAATCTGGATAACATTTTCTTCAGGGATCGAATCATTGTACCTACCATAGAATACTTTTTTCTACTTTCAATTGTTTTAGATATCACAGCTTTGTGCAACGCTGGATTAGAAAGTCACTATCAATTAATCTTAAAGATATAAGATAAGGACGTGGTAATGATTCCAAAAAAAATGGTAGGTACCATGATTCAATTCCTAAATAAAATTGCATCATAATTTAATGCTAGAGATCTTTATCTCTAATATTTCTACTATTACTAATATATTAAAAATCTAATTCATCAAAACATCAATAAAGGAAGCGGTTCCATATTTCAATTGAAGTTAGATTTCAAAGGGACTGCACGACACTCTTAACTTCTAACAAAGAATGGATAGCGGAACTTACTTTACCAAAAAAAAAATAATAAAAATTGGAAAAAGCATCCGCTGGGGTCAAACAAGGCCTTGGCGCCTCCTCCCCAGTCCCTTTTTTTATTTAATCGGACACCATATCTAATTTTAGTTTAGTTATTATGGCACTTTATAGGCTTCTAATGTAAAGAAATTTGAGCAAAAGGAGAGTAAACTTTTTTAAATATGATAAAAAAGTTGGGATATTTTTTATTATGTTCATTTCTCTTCTACTTAAGTCAAGAATGTATTTTACGAATCTTATATTGATTCCATATAATAATGTGAATTGGTATTTAAGCTAGAGACTTGCTGGCACAAATGGGCTAGTTTTTTGGGTATATCCCTTCTCAAGGGTGAGAAATGTTACAACTCTCACACTAATTTTACACAATAATGTAATAAGGTATTTAAGCCAAGAGCCTCTCCCATCCAAATTGGCTAGGTTTTTGGGTTGTCTTACTTGAGTCAAGTTGGCGTGCAGAGAGTCCATTCAAGGGAGCCCCACTAGCATTTGACAGGTGATATTGACCTAAATGCGGTGTTGAGATCAGCCTTGCATCACTAAACTGATGCAATCATACATAGGGTGATAACTATTTTTAAAAAAATTGACTATAAGAACTTTGATTAATTAAATTTTTCTTATGGAATCGATTAATTAAAAATTGAATGGAACAACATATTTTAACTCTTTTTAAGGGAACAATATTTTAGTTTTTATTCAAAAAAGTTAAAATATAGTTTTTATGTGAAAAATATAGTTAAAATTTGTGGTATAAATTCCATCAATTAACTTTACTGAAATTATTTAAGAATTTCTCATTTGATTTGAGATCATTCATATAGAAAAATATTAAGTCCTAAATCTCTCAAAATTTAAGTTATTAGGTTTAATTGCAACCATGAATTTCCAAATTGATATCAACAAACCAAGGTCAAATTTTTTGCAGTATAATCCTTCCATTGACTTGTTGGTTTACCCTAAGAAATATACTGGCTTCTCATATGATAATAACTGTTCCAACTTATTCTTCACCTAGCAAATTAACTTTTCGGTTGACTTGGTTTTAACCTTTTTGTCACCAATCACCACAAGAAAAAGGACGAAATTACAACTATAAGATTTCATTAGAATTTTTTTTTATCACGATTACATTAGAATTTTAATAGGTTCCAATATTAAAATAGAAAATATTTTGGATAAATTTGTTGGTAACACCCTTTTTGTTCGCTTTGTGTTTTTTAGTTATTTATAGAGAAAAAACTATAAATAAAATAAGAAAGGTATAAAAAGAAAAAAAAAAAGAAGATATAAATATACGTAAACAAATGCATTATATTAAAATTTTGCGGTTCCAATAGAGATTCCAAATGGAAACAATTGCCTCTGCAATTACACCTGAAACCTATTCAAATAGAAATGCCCACTCCTTGGAGTATCATTTTAGACTTTAGATAGAGAAAGAAGAAATTCTTAGCAGAAATTCCGCAATTGAATTCCCACAAAGAGTTCTTTGAATTATATATATATATATATATATATATATATATATATATATATATATATATATATATATGTATATGTATTAACTTTGTCTTATTTTTAGAAACTTTTTAACAATCAATTCCAACCAAAGTTACGAATGAAATTATTCAAGAAAAAAAAAATTAACCATTAAAACAACAAGTGTATCTAAGATGAACCTGCTTTCTGGCTAAAAATGAAAAGAAAGTGATCTTCTTGTTGGGATTACTATTTAGCATTCCCTCCTTCTCCAACTGATAATTAATTCAATGCGGGCTTTGACTTCCCCTACGAGTAAAAAGGGACAAATTATATGCACATTCCATGTATACACTCTTCATAAGAGGATCATACAAGAGAGATACAAAAAAGCAAAAATATAAAAGTAAGTGTGAATGTATATATGTGTGTTGTACATCTCGAGTAAAAATACTTAAGTTTTTATCTAAACGTCCAGAATATAAAACCAATGAGTTTTGCAAATGTACAATTAAAAAATCGCTTCATTACCTTCTAATATATGGAGATAATTAGTAAAGCCTTCAATATTCTATGGTCAGATTTTATCAACATATGTTCATTTTCAAACTGTTGCAACTTGCAACCCATTGAACATCAATTTCAGATATGGTAAAGCAAACAGTACTAGAATGTAAAATTTCCTAGCATTATTTGGTTTTGGCGTTAACCAAGCGACAAAGACCAAAATGTCATATTTTGCTTGTTATTCTTACTAAGCCTAACTAGTCACTGTTCTTGAGTTTCTTTCATTTCTCTTCCCATATATCTTCCTCTATAAATTCTACTACTGAAGAACCAAACACCACTATCTTTTGCCTCCTATGGTAAAATATATTGAGAGGTTGAGGAAAGGAAGAGATCCGTAGAGAGGAAATGATGGTGGATGCTAGGCCTGCAACTGAAGATCATACCATGATTAGTGCTCTTTATGAGGCATCTATACAAGGGTGTGTATTAACTTTGAACCAATTGATGGAGAAAGACCCTCGAATTCTAACCAAACTTCCACTGACTACTGCCAGTGAAACCCCCTTATACATATCCGCTTCTCTTGGACATGTTGATTTCACCACAACTCTTCTCCGTTATAAGCCAACGCTTTCTTCCGGGTTGGATTCCCTCGGACGCACACCTCTCCACTTAGCTTCAGCCGGGGGCCACATTGAGATTGTCCAGGTGCTGTTGAGAGCATATGCTGATGTAAGCTTAGTATGTGATCAAGATGGAAGAATTCCTCTCCATTATGCAGCGATAAGAGGACCAGCTGGTGTTGTAAGAGAGCTCATTAGAACCAAACCTGATTCAGTGAACGAGCTTGATAGAGGTGAAACAGTTTTTCACTTGTGTATTAAATATAGCCAGTTGGAGACACTCAAAGTGTTGGCGGAATTTGTTGGTCAAAACAACAAGATCCTCAATTCAATAGATTGCAATACTGGGAATACAATTCTTCATCTGGTTGTAATGTTGAAGCAAACTGAGGTAAAGACTTTTGTTATGGGTAATTGATCTTTATGTATCTTCTTCCTAAATATAATATAGTACAGACTCTATATATCAACTTGTATCTAAGCAGAAAACGGTAAGTACACAACCTTGTTTAAAATTGTAAAATAACCTGGCTGACAGAATCTTTATTATACAGAAAAAACATGTGAATTCATAATGATAAACGGTAAATTCACAGACTGTGTGTAACCAAAACTGTGATGAGGCAGAACAGAAGTTGAAGTTTGCTTGGAACAGTTGATTTAGATTCTTCCATACATATTACTATTCTTGAATATTTCAAATTCTTCTATGCAGAAGAAATTTTAAAACGACTTTGTTTATAAAGAAAATATCTAATCAGAAAAGTTTTCTTTCACTGTATAGAACGTAAAATACTTACTTTCATTGCCTGTAATTAAAGAAGTAGCAAATACTGAGAATAAAATTGGTTTTACAGCCCTGGATATCTTGGAACATAGCCCAAGTGATTTCAGAAGTCTAGAATGTCAATGCTTGTTAATGGAAGCTGGCGTCAAAAGCAAAAGGAAACAAAATCCGGTAAACCATGTTGCTGTTGCTGACAATGAAAAAAAGTGCTTAAAGCATGTGATGAGTTGGTTTAGAAAGAAGGATTTGGCACCTAGTGATTGGTTGGACAAGACTCAGGGGAATCTAATGATTGTGGCATCTGTGATTTCAACCACGTGCTACCAATCTGCAATTCAAGCACCAGGGAATAATGAGGCATTCATGATTTGCAACACGATCTCTTTTGTTGCATCTCTATGTGTTAACTTTTTGCTCTTAAGTGGCTTACCTTTAAGGAACAAGTTTTGCATTTGGCTATTATCAATAATTGTGCTTTTAAATCTCATTAAATTGGCACAACGTTATCTAATTGTTGCGCCATCATACATCCCAGGTGATGTTCTCTTTTCATCACTGATAATAATGATGGCACTGATTGCGCTTTCTGCTTTGTTCCTCACAGTTCGCTTTTATTTTTGGGTACGACGGAGATTCAAGGACAAGAGATCCAGGCAACAACATCCCTAGAGTCCCGTATTTGATCTAAGTTTTTTTTTTTTTTTCCCCTCTCTCTTTTTACTTTATTAATCCAGTGCCTGATCATAAATCTTTGATTGTAACTCACCTCTACTTCTATTCTAAATTTGCTTTCATGGCTGTGTATATGTTGTCTCCATAATAATTAACTTTAATTTACATGAGTTCAGTATCTTGAATAAAAATAATCATAGGTTTGCTTTTAAGTCATAGTAATTCTTTTTCAAGAAAAGAGATAAGGTATTGAATTTGACCCATTAAACCATTTGTTAGTTTGGTCCTATTTGAGTCTCAAGTCAATATTACTTTGCAAATGTAATTTTCATCGTAGACTCACCCTTCCGTTTTCTGGAGATGCATAAGATGGAAGATCACTAGGAAGTTCCAAGACATGGAGGTGACATGTCAACATAAGGCTGGAAAGTTTGTATCTTCTCAATCACGGGTCAATTCCTACATTGATAACAATAAAATAACAAAAAATGGGCAATGCTCGGTACACGTTTGTCGGGGGCTTTCTATCTCATACCCATTAGACGATACAGTTCGACATAATTTATATTGATATGAAGGTAGAAAGAACCTTCTTCATTTACTTTCCCATTGTTTTCCGCAGTTGTAGACTCAAAATCTGCATTAATTTTTTAATTTTGGCCAAAAGCATTCCTGAAAACATACACACACGTTTATATAATTTTTCAATATTTAGACTTTTGGGAATAAGGAATAATTGCACACAGAGGAGAAATACATGAGGAGCGAACTTATAAAAGAATCTACTAGTAGTTTAACATTGTATACTAACTAAAGACTAAGACATTTTTTTTTTTATTATTAGTATTTATATATCTTTCATAAGTTTCAATTTCTTCTAAAGTGAAACTTCTTATTTCTAACTCTAATTCACATTTGTACATCCAATATGGACTGCCTTTCTAAAAAATAACATAAAATCACCTTCAAAAGTTAAAAAAGATACTTACATATAACAAAAGCACGAGAATGCTCTTAAAATATTATAGAAACAAAAATATGTTATTATTTATGAAAAATCACATAAGTATTAGCCAAAAATATTAGTTTCAGCTTTTACTTTTGCTTTTTTTAGTCACAAGCACTTTTTAAAAGCTGATCTAAACAAGTTCTTAGTTTAGATCAAATTCATGATACTTGTGGCTTGCAAAAATTCATAGGAGGTGCAAGGCATTGGAACAACAAAAATTGTTTGAAATGATCATCACCAAATTGCAAAAGAAAAGTGTTATTTATGTTCCATATTTGCTACTTTGTTGATTTATTTAAAAGATAAAAATCATATCTAATATTGATTTAACTTGACAGAGAGAAACCTCATAAATGCTTGTAGATTAGTTGATTTATTTTTCTAGTTGTGCAACCCTCAAGAAAAACCCTAGTTCTTCTACTGATTGAATATTATAGGAGTTAATTGAAGACAAGCATTGGTTATGGATCGAAATAAATTAGCAAGACAGTGATTAGAGTCAAGTGTGAACTCTATTGGTGCTTGCTTGATTTCTACGGTATGTGAACAATTCCCAGGAAAATAATTCTCCTTAAAATAAGTTGGATTTAATCAAATTCTTATAAAGCTTATTCTGACATTGCATTTTTATCTGAATGTGCAATGCTAAACTAACAGGTTTTACAAGCAATGGACGTCCTATTGCGTATATGACAGATTTTATCAATGTACCTATATTCATTTACAAACAGTGTCAACTTTGCAAACATCAACGAGATTAAATGTCCAGTACCAGGATATAGAAATTTCCTAGTAATTCTTTGGCTGAGATTAATCAACAGATAAAGAGAACGTAAAGTAATTTTTTTTTATTATTATTATTGTTTAGTGGAAAAGCATGTATTACAGTCTGGCAGATAAGGTTCTGTTTTTTCTTTAGTCATTGTTCTCACATGTTGAATTTTTGATACTTCTTCGTACTTGTGCGCGCTGTCCACCTTTAACATATTGGCAAGTGAACAACGTGAACATATCTTTAGTCGACGGGGGACTTGCTTTCTTCTCCCACTTTACCTTTTTTTCAAAAACACCGTGCAAACTTAGTCAATGTTCTTGAGTTTCTTTCATTTCTCATCCCGTATATCTTCCTCTATATATTTCTCCTATTGACGAACCAAATACTGCTATCTCTTGACCCTTTGGTGGTAAATTTGTTGTGGTTGAACAAAGGAAACGAAAGGAAGAGAGGAAATAATGATGGATACTAGACCTGCAATCGAAGATAATACAATGGTATGATGAGGGTTCTCTGTCTTTTGGACGATGAAAACTTGTTCGGGATGTCTTGTTTCTCCACTTTCCTTTATCCAAGGAATTATAAAATGAATAAAGTGACAGTAACAACAAATTGTATGCAGAGACTATGCCAGAGGCTTTGATGATGTTGAAGTTCCATATAAAATCAAGGGTTGTGGTTGTTACTCTGAAATCTCCCCAGAGATATGCAGAAGCTTTACTGATGATATGCGGCATTTTCTATCCAGTGCATGCTCCATGTCAGGAAACGTTGGGAATACATCTTGTTTATGCATGACAACTTTATGGGCAAAGATGAAAAATACTTTGTTTTCTGTCCTCGACATAACAACTCCATGTGCAAATGCAACGCATTTTCGAAATTTGTACAACCTCACAAAATATATTCAAAAAAAGGCAAGAAAAAAATCAATAGTCAATTGTTGGCGTTATAATTATAATTGGAATTAAAAAAGAAAGAAGAATCAGGACTGAAACCAGTTGGCAAAGTTCATGGTTCTTTCTTTTTTGAGTGTGTGAAATTTCTAGTTCTAGATGAAAGTGGTTAATATGAAGTGGAGGTCTCAGGGACCACATGACTCATGAGTATGTTTATATTATATTCGGAAATCAAAGCACATAACCAATGCGAATTATAGTTTAAGAAATTAAGCGGATGTTGTATGTAGTCTGCTCTAGCTTTTGGTTCCTTCAAATTCTTGCTCAAACTAGGACTATCTTGTAATGGGGGAAAATCTATTGTTACATTTTAATGTTTTATTCTTTATCTTATTTATTATATATTATTAATTAATAAATTATAAAATAATATTTTAAATTAGTAATTTTATTCATTTCAACCGATCATAACAAGTGAGAAAGATTTCTTGTATAATATAAATTCATGGTAATTTTCAATTTGTAAATTTGCAAATGGTGAAAAGATTATGGCAAGGGCAGAAAAGAAATTTGAATTGAGGGTGTGGTGTGCATATCACGAGAATTTAGTGAGTAAATATTAGCCTTCGAATTTTAATGAAAATAGAAAGCGGAATGGAGAGTAAGACTTTCTACTTAGAGAAAAGAGTGAATCTTACGTTGTGTTTGGATTAAGAGAAAAGTAGGAAGGAGATCAAAGAATCGCTACTGTCTACGATTTTATTGTCTATAAGAAAGGACTTTCTTCCATACAAGATCTGCAAAGGGTTAAAAAGTAGATGTTAGTTTGTATTAGAGTCTAGCAGAGAAGGTTATTTGTTTCGGACGCGAACCCTCTCCCGCCTGCGGCCAAACTAGAGTGCCAGTTTGGGATTTCTCAACCCCTCAATAAATTTAAAGGCCTGAAAGATGACAAGTGGCACAGTTTTTTAAAAAAAAAAAAACGCAAGTCATAATTTGGAGCATGTTTAGTCGTTTACAAATAACATACTTTGTACCCTACAATCTTAAACCTCCAAACTTTGAATTCTAAAATCTTAAAATTTAAGCATTATAAAATTTAAAAACTAAGCATTGATATTAGTAGTAAAGAAATAAAGTCTTTAAGTATTTTGATCTTGGTCAAGTTCATATATAGATAGATAGATAAATATAGATAAAACATATTTAAGAGGGATCTACTTTATTTGGGTTTTTTAATTAACTTGAATTGAATTAATTGTAAATTAAAGAAACTAATAATAAATTTATTTCCTATTTATAAATTTGTGTTCTTTAAATTCAATAAATTATTTTTTTGTGTTAATCATGAGTATGTATAGGACACAAACCTATCATCAAGTTCTTTAACCTACAATTAATTAGACTTAAGTTAACTGAAGAACTCAAATAAAGGTAGACCTTTCCTAAAGACATTTTTTTTGTGTATATATATATATATATAAACTTGAATCTAAGTCAACATATTTAAATGACTTTAGCTCTTTCCTTATAGTATCAATGCTTACTTTAAAATTTTAAAAATTAAAGTGTAGAGTTTAAAATTTTAGAATGTAAAGTTTTAGAATTTTAGAACTTAAATTTTAAAAGTTTAAGATTTTAGGGTAGTTTTAGAATGTACACTCAACTACTGCCGTTGATTAAACATAGACAACGGTTATATATAAAAAAATCACTGCACAAAAAAATTATTTTCTATTTTAGATAACAGTTAATAATGAAACTGTTGTCTATGCTCATGTATTTTTTTTTTAAAAAAATAAATTCAGAATTATTAACATCCAACAATATACATAGCTTTGTCTACCATCTCCATGAAATTTGAAAACGCTCTTTTGTTTAGAAGTTCTTAACATTTTAGTGGGTGCTTTTTTCTTTGAAAGATCAACAGTCAAATGGCCAAAATTAGGGCATTGAGTTTTATGACCAGGATCATCCAACTAAGTTGTTCTTGTGCAGGAATCATTGGATCTATAATACACTCTGACAGAGATAACACCAAAAGTATTTTCCTTCACGGTTAACTCTGGCACCTCATCCCAGGTCTTGTGAGCAAAGAAAGTTGTTTCTCTTGTAATGACCACGTTCCAAGACATAACATGCATGATCAAATATCTCAAAATTAACAAAAACATACAGAATAAGCTAAAAAAAAAAAAACACACACACACACAAAAATTATAAAAATGCCTATAATAGAAAGGTTGTTGTCTAAGGCTGAGAAGCCAATGTTGGGGTAGTTTCGAGTAACTCTTGGCAAGAAGACAGTGTTGAATGTATTTGTCAAAGGAGAAAAGAGTGGTGGAACATTTAAATGGTTGTTTAGAGTAACTCTTGATGACAAAACACTAGAGTTTTTGAGGTTGAAGTTCAAAAGTTTCAAAGCCAATAACCATTGTCTGTAGCTAATTTTTGTCAATGGTTAAGTGGTAAACTGTTATCTAAAATCCTCTTTGTTTTATCATATATAATGATTAGAAATGAAATGTTTTCGAAAATCTTCTGTGCTGTCTATAGACATTGGTTTTAGTTTAACTATTGTCTAAACTCATTCGCTTTTTTTTATAGACAATACTTACTTTCTTTTCATTATATAAAATACACTATTAAAAATCTTTTATGGCATAATGAATGTAACCCCCCAAACAAAGTTGGGAAATCCTTTTTTCCTTACTAGTAAGATTTGTATTTATAATTTTTACTTCTCTTCCGGAGTAATTTAGAAAAGTCACCTTTTTGTATCTTTAATAATCATTTTGTTTCTGTTAAAAAAAAAAAAATCTTTTTATTCGATCAAAATCTTTAGAGGGCTATAACAAGGGCATTAATTAAGGCAGCCCCCCTCTTCACCATAGGCACCCCCTTTATTTTTTTAAATTTCCCATTTTACCCTTAATATCAACAGTCCCATCTACCCCTCTCCATTTCCCTCGCCGAAACCCTAGCAACACCATCCCCTTACACTTTCTCTTCTTCCTTTGACTTTCATCCCAAAGCCACGAGGTTAATCTTCACTTATTCTTGGATTTTCAAAACAAACCTTGAGGTATGAGTCTCAATCTAAGTTTATTCGTTAATGTTGTACTCTTTAAAATTTCAGTTTGGTCATCCATGGAGGAGAAATGGGTACAAGATGTTGCGGAATGAAGAACGGCTCTATAGAGCTGTGTGCTCTACAAAATAGCTCTATAGATCTGTTTGGCAAGCCATGTAGCTCTATGGAGCTGTTTTTGAGTCCGCACCGTGTTTGGAGTGGAAAATGGTTACGAAGAGCTGTTTGGAGTGTCAAATGGCTTTGCACTCTACAGAGTCATTTGACACTTCAAACAATCGTACATAGTTGTTTGCCACTCGTTTTGGCATCCAAAATACACTACCACCTCACCCAACTTCATTTGTTTGAATTAGATGTTAAATTTACTGTTTAACATTGTCAAGAATGTGGTAGACCTCGCGGCTTTGTGATGAAAGTCAAAGGAAGAAGAAAAAGTGTAAGGGGATAGTGCAGCTAGGGTTTCGCCAAGGGAAATAGAGAGGGGTAGAGGAGGGCTGCTAATATTAAGGGTAAAATAGAATTTTTTTTTTTTTCAAAAAAAAGGCGCCCAAGGTAAAGTGGGGGCTGTCTTAATTAATACCCTTGTAACAATAATAAAACTCCCATAAACTAATATTTCATGATTATGGACCAAAAATAAAAAATTATTCACAGTAAAAACACACATTGGTTTTGCCACTTGTTGGCTATCGATTTTTTTAATTTTGCAATCATTAAACTCGAAAATTGACACCTAGCTGCGTGATCAACAGACTTCAAACAAATGTAAAAGCTTGGTACACTAGAAGATATTGACAACGCCACTTTAGCGTCAAACAAAAGAAATGGACCTTTTACTAGTGTTTTATGCTCTCTCTCCGGCGCATACGACAAAGGACTTTTGATTCTAGGTCACTATACATTAAAATAAAGTCGAGTAAGGCCTGGTGGATGGGGATGAGGGGTGTCAATCTGGATGCCATTTTATTCAGGGATCGTATCATGGTGCCATATAACACTTTTTCCTGCTTTCAATTCTATAAGATATCACAGCTTTATGCAACACCAGATTAGATCTAGATGTAGTCAATATCAATCAATCTTAAAATTATAAGACGAGCATGGTAATGATTAAAAAAACAAATAAGTACCTATGATTCACTTTCTAAATAAAATTGTATCATGAATTGATGCTTGATATCTTTATCTTTAATATTACTACTATTATCAATGTTTTAAAAATCAGACCAATCAATGAATCGATAAAGGAAACAGTTCACAATTCCGTGATTCATTTGAAGTTTAACAGTTATTTTTAATTATATGTATATTTTATAAAAAATAAATATTAAAATATCAAATATAATACATAAAATGACAAAAATATCAAATAAAAAATCTCATAGTACTTCCCTTCTACTTGTTGGTGTTATCGCATTTATGTGAATATTAAAATCTCACATGCCACAAAAGAGGGAACATCTGTATTTATATATATATAACAACTTGACACTGATATTTTTTTATTTATTCATCATGTTGAATGCGATACTTGTTGGATTTCCAAGGTACTGCATGACACTCAACTTTTAATAAACAATGGAAAGCAGAACTTACTTTACCGGGAGCTGGCGCCTCCTCCCTAGTCCCCTTCTTTTATTTGATAGGACACCATATCAAATTTTAGTTTACTTGCTAATAGTTATCATATTTTTTGGGGTTTTAGTGTGAAGATATTAGAGTCAAAAGGGGAGTAAATTTCTATAACTGACGTACATAAAATACAATATTTTTTGTACCTATTAATACAAAATACACTTTTTGATATAGTTATAATGCAAGTACATACTTTTCTAAAAAATACATCTATCCCTTTAATTATAACCAAACCTATACATGCTGCTGTGAAAGGAAATACCATCAAAAGTATGAAATCCCAAGCGATTCTTTAAGTTTTTTTTAGCTCAACTGATAAAGAGACTAGAAAATCATATTTTTGTTGTTTTTGGGAAGACTGGTACACGTAGATGATATTGACAATGCCACTTGCGTCAAACAAAAGATTGATGAAGCTTTTTCTAGTGCTTGATATGTGGATACCATTTGATTCTATGTCTCTATACAATAAAAGCTTGATACACATAGACCACTTTTTTCTACTTTCATTTGTATTGGATATCGCAGCTTTCTGCAACACCAAATTAGATTTAGACGCAGTCGATATCAATCAATCTTAAAACTACAAGACAAGAGCTTGGAAATGATTCAAAAAAAAAAAAAAAAAATGGTAGGTACAATGATTCACTCCCTAAATAAAATTCTATCATGATTTGATGTAAAAATATTTTTATCCTTAATATTACTACTATTACCACTAAAATCAAAACGGTAAATGAATCAATAAAAGCAACGCTTCAAGATTCACTGATTTAATTAAAGTTGGACCCTTATTTTTATATACAATTTTTTTTGTACGTATTAATACAAAATACTCTTTTTGATATAGTTATAAGTACATACTCTTAAGATTAAGTAACTAAAAAATACACCTATCACGTGAGATTTTATCAAGATATGTTCAATTTCAAACTGTTGCAACTTGCAATCCATTGAACATCCTAATGTTGAAATTTTAGACATGGAAAAGGAAGCAGTACTATAATGTAAAATTTCCTAGCATTTTTTGGTTTAGGCGTTAACAAAGTGACAAAAACCAAAAAATCATATTTT
The DNA here is from genome assembly GCA_022379115.2 of Bauhinia variegata. Classification (NCBI taxonomy): domain Eukaryota; kingdom Viridiplantae; phylum Streptophyta; class Magnoliopsida; order Fabales; family Fabaceae; genus Bauhinia; species Bauhinia variegata. Next base: position 2,485,588 of record CM039427.1, on the reverse strand, counting down.
TATTGTTATTCTTACTAAGCAAAACTTGTCAGTGTTCTAGAGTTTCTTTCATTTCTATTCCCATATATCCTCCTCTATAAATTCTACTACTGAAGAACCAAACGCCACTATCTTTTGCCTCCGGTGGTAAAATATATCGGGAGGTTGAGGAAAGGAAGAGTAAGGTAGAGAGGAAATGATGATGGATGCTAGACCTGCAACTGAGGATGACACCATGATCAGTGCCCTTTATGAGGCATCTATACAAGGGAGTGTATCTACTTTGAGCCAATTGATGCAGAAAGACCCTCTTATTCTAACTAAATTTTCACTGACCACCATCAGCGTAACTCCATTACACATACCAGCTTCTCTCGGACATGTTAATTTCACCAGAACTCTTCTCCTTCTTAAGCCAAAGCTTGCTTCTGAGTTAGACTCCCTCAGACGCTCACCTCTTCACTTAGCATCAGCTGAGGGCCACACTGAAATTGTCCGGGAGCTGTTGCAGGCATATGGTGATGCTTGCTCAGTACGTGATCAAGATGGAAGAATTCCTCTCCATTATGCAGCGATGAGAGGACGAGCTGATGTTGTAAGAGAGCTGATTAGAGCCAAAACAGAGTCATTGATGGAGCTTGATAGAGGTGAAACAGTTTTGCACTTGTGTATTAAATATAACCAGTTGGAGACACTCAAAGTGCTGGTGGAATTTGCTGGTGATAACAATGAGATGCTCAATACAAGAGATTGTAATACTGGGAATACAATCCTTCACCTTGCTGCTATGCTGAAGCAAACTGAGGTAAAGATGTTTGTTATGAGCATTCTCTATTTATTTTATTCCTAAATATAGACACTATATATTAACATGTATCTAACCAGAAAATTGTCAGTACACGACCTTATTTAGTAAAATCTGGCTGATGGAGTCTATTTTTAGACAGAAAAACCATCTGAATTCAAAGTAAAATAGGGTAAATTCATCAACTTTGTGTGCAGAAGATGTGATGTGGCAAAAGGTGGAAAAGATTTGTATGGAGAACAGTTGAATTAAAATTCTGCTATACATATATGGTTATTTCAAATTTTACAAGACAGAAGAATTTTTAGAATATTTTTTTATATCGTAAAAATCTAAGTAAGCAAAAAAGTCTTTTTTCATTTTACAGAATATAAAGTACCTGCTTTCACTACCTAGAATCAAAGAAACAGCAAATACAGAGAATCAGATGGGTTTTACAGCCTTGGAAGTCTTGGAACATAGCCCATGTGATTTCAGAAGTCTCGAGTGTCGACACTTGTTAATGGAAGCTGGCATCAATAGCAAAAGAAACATCTTTTATGGTCTCCCACTCCAACAAAATTCAGGAGACCATGTTGTTGTTGCTGACAGAGCAGAGAGACCTGGAGAGGAAAAATGCTGGAAAAAGTGCTTAAAGCTTGTGGACAGGTTGTTTAAACACGAAGATGATTGGTTGAAAAAGACTCAAGGGAATCTAATGGTTGTGGCGACAGTGATTTCAACAATGAGCTATCAAGCGGTACTTCAACCACCAGAAGCTGCAAAGAAAGGAGAAACGTCAGGTGTTGTTTTCATGATTTGCAACACCTTCTCTTTTGTTGCTTCTCTTATTGTTATCCTTTTGCTTTTAAGTGGGTTACCTTTGAGGAATAAGTTTTGTGTGTGGATGTTTTCATTAATCATGTTGATCAATCTCTTAGTGTTGTCAGAAGCTTTTCTAATTGGTGCAAGTGTAGTGATCCCAGAGTCTGCCTCGGGTTCGTTTGATGTTGTTTTTTATATATCAATCTTTTCGTTGGTGATAGTAACGATGTTCTTTCTTTTGTCTCTCACAGTTCGGTTTTTAATTTGGGCAGGGAAGAAGGTCTACCGTAGATTCAAGCATAAGAGATATATATTTTTAGTGTATCTGGCCTTTAATGGTTTTCTTTTGTCTTTCTTTGTTTTGCTTTTCTTTGCTTGGGCTTTCTTTGTGATTCGAGTTAAATGAAAGCTTTCATGGCAATAAGTAATTGCTGAATAGTACACATATGTACGTGTATAATGAAGATATGTTATACTTATATATCCACGTTTACTTTTATAAATTTTTTTTATCTCTCTTATTTTTATTTAATCATTTTTAATTTTATTCCTCCACATATATTGAAAATAAAAAGTGTACAATACGGTATTAAAATATAGGTTTGCAATTAATTTTTTACATATATATATATATACAAACTATATTTTATGAGCTACTTAATTGGTGCTGACATCAATGCTAATCATCATCTACATGTTAACTTGAGATAAATAATACATATAGCGTCACTACAACTTAGCTTTTAGAAGGAAAGGAGGTTCGGCTATTTCTCAACGCACACCCCATTTTTTTTTCAAAATATCCCAAAAATACCCCTCCCTTCGTTAACGTCATCAATGCACATAGCTTCATTGTCTCCAACAATTTACCTCTATAAGGATTTTTTTTTTTTTTTTCTTTTTGTGGGTTTAGGGTAATATTCAATTCTAACTAATAGAACTGAGGTGCTGGGAAATTTTTTATGGTTGATGGATTAAATGGAGTTTGAAAGCCGTGTATTGTATTTTGATTGGCAAAGAATGAAAACAAATTTGGAGATTTGTTAACTTATATTTTAAGCTAAATGAATCTTGTCTTTTATTGATTTAATTTTTAAGCCTAATGAATCTTAACATTTGTTTGGGCTTAAAATATAAGCTCAATGGATCTCATTGATTTCATACGCTCAACGGTTAAGAATTAGATAGAAGGCATTCCCATTTGACTTCTTGTTTTTTGGCAAATAGACTTTGATATCTATTTGTGCAAATTTTTAATAAACAGATTTTAAAATCTATTAATTCAAGTATTTATTATATGGATCTCGATATCTACTTAATCTATCTTAAGAATTTTTTAAAATTTTATGTAAAACTATAAGAACCATTGATTAATTCCATATAATTAAACCAAATAAAAATTGTGAGTAAAATGAGTTAGAGGGATAGAAGAAATAACATCACAAGGAATATTTCTGTTCTTTTATTGTAATAGAAGTGATTATTTTAAGTGGGTATCATGAGTTAGGAATTTACATTTCCTCCAGTCTTTGTACTCACCAAGCCCAAGTTGTTCCGTTGTCACTAAGGGTTCAGATTTAGACATGTTACGTAAGCACAATACGAGATATAAAAGTAGGTTAAATTTTATGATTTTAAAAAATTTTAGGTTGAGGAGATGGTATCCCATTTCAAGGTAAGGATAGCCTCCGAGCTCTTATACATATATATATATATATATATATATATATATATATATATATATTGAGATATATAATTCATAAACCCTTCAATTGAGTTACATCTCAGATTCTATTTCAATATGTTTAACTTCTAATGATTATTTTATCAATGCAAGATTAAATATATATAAGAGGATGTTGAGTGTATAAAGCTGAACTATCATCTCATTGATACTGAATATAGATATATGCACAATAAAGATAACTATAAAGAAAGAAGATATACTTGACTGGATGAGGATATATATAAATACAAATTCAAATATAAGATAAGGATCTTATCAAGTGTGACAAGTCTTGGGAGTCTTGGACTCTATCTCTTGTAACTGAATTGTTGGGGTTGATATCTTATCTTCCTTAACTGCCCCCCTCAAGCTAGAGGGTGATTTGACCACTCCTACCTTGTCCCTTAACTGACTGAACCGTCTGTGAGTTAATGCCTTGGTGAGACAATCTGTTGTTTGGTCTGAAGATGGAACATAAGCCACAGTTACTCGATTGTCTAACACATGATCCCTTATATAATGCACATCCAGTTCAATATGTTTTGATCTGGCATGATACACAGGGTTTGATGCTAGAGCGTTTGCACTAAGGTTGTCACACCACAGGATTGGTGTTCTGGGTATAGGCAGCTTTATTTCCTGAAGTAAGGATCTGATCCAAGTTACATCTGCTGCAAGATCAGCAAGTACTCTATATTCTGACTCACTGCTTGACCTGGAGACTACTCTTTGCTTCTTAGAGGACCAAGTAACCAAGCTTTCTCCTAGAAAGACACAATGACCAGCAACTGACTTTCTATCATCCACCTTTGTGGCCCAATCTGCATCAGAGAATCCTGAGATGTCAAGGTCAGTTGATGGCTTGATGTGTAGTCCATAGTCCATGGTTCCTTTCAAGTATCTAAAAATGCGTTTCACAAGTTGCCAATGAAGCACAGTAGGGGCTTGCATATATTGACTGAGTCTATTCACAGCAAATGAAATATCTGGTCTGGTGTTTGTCAAAAATTGTAATGCTCCAACTGCTCTTCAAAAGCTGGTTGGATTTTTCATTAATTCTCCTTGTGATGATATAACTTTGCCAGCCACTATTGGTGTGGGACAAGAGGAGGCTTTCTCCATGCTGAACTTCTTTGGTAAGTCAAAGATATATTTGGTTTGTTTTAAGTGTATCCCACTAGCATCTCTTTTTACTTCAATCCCTAGGAAGAAATGCAGGTCCCTAAGATCTTTTAGTGCAAACATATTGTTTAGTTGTTTGAGAAATGCTCTCAGGAAGTGGCCGCTACTTCCAGTGACTATAATGTCATCAACATAAATCAACACAAATGTGATGTGATTTTTACACATGAGAACAAACGAGGAAGAGTCACTTTGTGCATTTTTGAATCCCCATTTAAGGAGAGCGGTTCTAAGTTTCTCATACCATGATCTTGGGGCTTGTTTCAGGCCATAGATAGCTTTGATGAGTTTACAGACATGTTGAGGTCTGACAGTATCTACAAAACCCTCAGGTTGTCTCATGAACATTGTCTCCTTGAGTTCTCCATTAAGAAATGCATTATTTATGTCCATTTATCTAATTGGCCAATTGAACTGTACTGCAATAGCCAATATAATCCTCACAGTGCTTCCATTGACAATTGGACTAAAGGTTTCATCATATTCTAGTCCAGGTGCTTGTTGAAACCCCTTGGCCACCTCAGCTAGGAGTGGTAATCTGTCAATTAGGAATACTGCAGTAGAGAAGGCCTCCCACCAGTAGCGTAAAGGCATTCTAGCATCATATTCGTTGTCTAAGCCTGAGAATGTTTGAGTGATCAAATCCAAGTTGGATATAGGACTTCCTGCAAGTGTGAGGTTGCCCTTCATTTTGATCAAGTATTCTTCCATCTTTAAGCCTCCTTTCTGAGTTCTATGAAACTCAGTTTTGAGAAGTGTAATTCTAGATCTTGTGTGTGCACCAACTAGGCTTTGAGCTGCTTCCCATAGCTGTTGTGAGCTCTCACAGTGAAGCAACTGAGTTGCAATATCAGGAATCATGAAATTAAATAGTCATCCAAGCAGTAGTTGATCAGTGGTAACCCATTCTTCATAGGCTGGATTAGGTTGGTGGCCTCTTTCATTGCTGATAGATGGTTCAGGGCATAGTTTGGTTCCAAGGATGTAGCCAACAAGTTTGTGACCTCTCAGCAATGGCAGTGCCATGGACTTCCACAAGAGATAATTTCCTCTGTCCAACTTGACAGAGCATAGAGCTGAGAAAACATTTTTAGTGATAGATGAACCCAAGGTCTCCATGCCGTGAGCTAGAATAGCTCTGATACCAAGCTAAAATATATATAAGAGGATGTTATATATATACACAATAAAGATAACTATAAAGAAAGAATATATACTTGACTGGATGAGGATATATATAAATACAAATTCAAATATAAGATAAGGATCTTATCAAGTGTGACAAGTCTTGGGAGTTTTGGACTCTATCTCTTGTAACTGAATTGTTGGGGTTGATATCTTATCTTCCTTAACTATACACACATCTTCAACTTCAAACTGTTGCAACTTGCCATACAAAGAACATGTACTATTATTAATTTTTTTTATTTTCACATGGAAAACCAGAAGTGCCATATTAATTTCCAACACCCAATTAAGAAGTTACATTTCCTGGACTAGGAGGTTATAGAAATTCCCAAGTATTTACTTGGTTGGGATTAATCAACAATGAAAGGTGTGAGTGCAGAGAAAAAGTCCTAGTGGTGTGAGTAAGACATAAATTTTTGCAATGCTTCATACAGTTTCAGAACAAGCTCCGGAAGATGCTACAAATGCTGTTGAAAAGCTTTTACCAGAGCTTTGATAAAATAAACTAAGTGTGCTATATAAATAATGAATAAGCATAAATAAAAGAAATTAGGGTAAGAGAAGCAAACACGAGAAATTTGTAGCATAATGATCAACATATATTCTGTCACCCATTTTCTAAAGTATTACTTAATCTTCACGATTGGACCAGTTCACCGCTCAGATGAAGTTAAGAACGTTTGTCTTGTTTAAGATGGGTAAGTCATATATACCATCTTGTAGCAACAAATCTATTTGGTGGCAACTTCACAATTGGCCATTTTTTCAACTGCTGAATTCTCAATGACACCAATTTTATTTGCACAATTCTCCCATATAACAATAATGACATTATTAGGCATAGGATTGGGAGTTAGCGTTTATCTACCCCTATCACATGTTTCCAAAACGATGTCTGCATTTTCTATGAACAATTTTCAGTGCAAATATAAATTCCATTTTGTTATTAAAAACCTCTAATTATAAGAACTTCCACTCAAATTAACTTAGTTCTTAGAAGACTCACATTCCAAGAACATTTGCTCAAATAGGTTTTGTTCATAAAAAATTGAAATTCCAGTAACTTCCACTTCAATAGAGTATATCACATGTTAAGAAATTAAATAAGTGCACTTTCAATCTAATAAGTAAATTTAACTAGAAACATATCATGTTCAATGAAACAAACACAACAGAGAAATATATGCAGAAATTTCATAAGTAATTAAATAATTGAATTCTTATTCGACTCTCCTAACCCATATCACATCGTCATATCTTTGAAAGTTTTCTTAGTTGATATGGGTGGATTATGGGAGTTAATTGGTCCAAATTCATGCTCATTAAATCATAAATATAATTTAGACCCATTAAATAAGGGGGAAATAAAATTCTTTTCTTTCGATGCATTAGGGAATTGAAAAAAACAATTTATCTTACTCCAACTTGTCTTAAAGTTTCAAAGTTCTTAAAACCATAACCTTTTACATGTATTATTCTAATTTAATGTACTTGATGGCTTTTATATGACTAGTATGCAATAACAGACAACTGTCATAGGTTTAAGCACTGTCTAAAGATGCTAAAAAAGCATATAGACAGCATTTTGAAATATAAGCACAAAGGCGCCAATTTATGAAAATAGAAAATGCAAACTTTTCTGAAAACATTACTAACTCGATTATTTCCTAATATACTATGAAATGGGCGCTAATTTGACTGGCGCTCGTGAAGAGAAAAAAAGGCATAAAGGTATTAACATGGATGTCGCCTTTCAAGAAAGACAATTTGTTACAAGAGCACAAATGCCACCACTGTAAGTGCCATTTTTCTACGAAATGGATTATTACAAATTGTCTCTCTTGAAAGGTGTCATTCACATTGGTGCCATTATGCTTCTTTTTTTTTTTTTTTCCCTTCATGAGCACTGTCAAAATGGCGCCCATTTCGTAGTATATTAAGAAATAATTTTAAGTTGTATATTTTTATAAATAGTTTTTATTTTTGTATTTTTGAGGGAATTTAACCTAAGCAAAAAATGGGATATAAAACATTGTGCGGAATTATCTGGCTGACAGAATACGTTTGATAGAAAAACCATCTGAATTAAAAGTGATAAATGGTATATTCACAGACTTCGTATACACAAAATGTGATGTGGCAGTGTGGAAGAAAAGGTTCATGTGAGAGCAAATGAATTTAGATTCTGCCATACACATTACAACTCTTGAATATTTCAAATTTTACTATACAGAAGAAATGTTAGGGTGATTATGTGTATATAGCAATAGTCTAACCAGAGGAAGTCTTTTTTCATTTATTGAACATAAAGTACCTGCTATCACAGCTTGAAATCAAAGAAGCAGCAAATAGTGAGAACAAGATGGATTTTACAGAAGTCTCAAATGTCGATGCTATTGTGGAGGAATGTAATTATTTTGAGAAAATTGCCCGACTTATGTTTTAGTTACTTTGTCTTTTATTTATCTCTTTTTTTTTTCCCTTTTTTATAACGCATTTATCTTCCTTTATTTTTACTTCTCTTATAGCTTTAGAAATCATTATACTTAAATCTAATTTCTCATAGTTATTAATAAAAATATTAGTCAACGGTTAATAAAAGTAAAATATTTTAAATACGCTTAAAAGATATAAATTTGACCTCTTTGTAGTTACTTTATTTTTCATTTACTACCTCTATTTTTAAATGACATACGCATCTCTTATAATTTGAAAAATACAACTCTTGAATTCAACCAGTGATAATTGTACTATCTAAATAATCAGTCATTAATTCTTTAAATAAAATCATTAAAACTTTATCATATTTTATAGTATATATTTTATGTATGAATATTAATTATAAAGTTTATTTTTGCAATATGTTAGAATGTGATGAACAACTTACTTACTAACTATATCATTTAAATTAAAAGATAAAAATATAAAGACTACAATTTATCATAAACTAGTAATTAAATTCAACAAAATGCTATTATTTATTCTAAAAAAATATGATATTATACTGATACATAGTAAACCACGTCAAAAGCAATCATTTTGACCTCTTATCTCTTGAGAGAATTTTGTTGCACATTCAATTTTTTTTTTTTTAATGTCAAATGAGATACCATGGTTGAGAAAAAGGTTAAAAAATTTCTTTTAAATTTATAGCACTTCAAGTAAATATATGTTTGACTACATAATATCTAAAAATTTGGTAAATATTTTACTAAGATTTAGAATATTAAATAAAATAAAATTATTAAATTGTTATATTCATCTAAATAGATAATTTAAATATTTTTTGGATAAAACTAGAAATTTTTTCAGATTAAACAATTATTTTATGAAGAAAATAAAATAAATAAGATGACAAATAAAAAAAAGAAGAAGATGAAAACTTTATATACAGGAGGACACTAAAAGAACAAATTAGTATTAAAAAAATTTTAATATTTATTATTAATGTTCTATTTAATTGATACTTCATTATTTTAATTAATATTTAAGAAAAATACATAACTGCACATAAAAAATTTAACATCACAAAAAGTTGTAATTATCTATTTTATTACATGACAAGAAAGTATAGGAGTAATTTTGGTAATTATATTTTGGTGTCAAAATTTTCTTTAAAAAAAAAAAGGAAAAAGTTTCTAAAGAAATATTCTTTGACAATGTTAATTAACTGGGTTTAAATATAAGTTTACAAAGTAAAGATGAGATAAATGAAAAAATAAAATAATAACAATAAGGAAAGTTGATGTAATTTACTCAATTATTTTACTTATTCTCCAATAAGAGTTCAAGTGTACCAAATAAATTGTAATTAAGAGTAAAGAACTAATTTACAACAATTAAAATGTTATTTAAAAATACTAAAATGTGAAAATAAGAGGATTCATCAAATAAATGTCTAACGCATGACATGATTTAAACACAGGTCATTAATTTATTGGTTAATTTTTGGAGGGTATTCAAATGCTTTCATTTTTTAGGGTATTAGAGAAATCCCAAAAGAGAACATCTCTTCCCACACTCACAACTAGCATGTGCGCCCCAACCACTGTTGTAAGAGTATTTCTTGGCTATAGTTATTGGACAATAACTCTCTTCTTTCCATCTACCTCTGATAATTAGGGATGGTAATCTCTCCTAGCTGAGCCGGACCAAACGGGGATTCAACGTTTGGTGTGGGGACCGGAAGAAAATTTCTTACGCGGGGTGAGGATGGGGAAGAACTTTTCCTTAAGAAATTTTTTGGGATAGAGTCAGAATAATGTTTTTCGTCCTTCAGAAAATCTGAATTAATAAAAATATTAAAATATTCTTAATTTTTTTAATGTTATAAATTATTTTGTATTAACTTAATTTTATATAATTAAAATATGTATTTTCTATATAAAATATTTTTGAAAAATTTCTCACGGTTCCCTAGGATTGGAGCGGGAACCATTTTTTTTCAATGTTGTGAGTGGGAAGGAGAATGCAGAAAAATTTTCCAATAGGGATTGGGGACGAGGGCTTTACTCCCCACCCCCCACCCTCGACCCGCCCCGTTGCCATCCCTACTAATAATAATTATAATCCTTGGTCACGTATAATATAACCTGCACTATCACCCTAATTGATTGAGAATGATGTGGTAACATGCATCAATTATTATTTTAATTTAGCATTGGCAATGAGGCGCGGGGAATGGGGAGTATGTTCTCTGTCCCCGTCCTACAATGTTGGGAGAAAATTATTCCTTGTCATTATTTTTTATGATTTCCCATTCCCAACTCTCTTTTTTATTAAATAATATATATTTAATATAAAATATAAAAGAAAACTCTAAATCTAAATTCAACTTACAGCTTATTATAATCTAGAACAAAAAAACTCAAAAAAATACAAAAGCACATTATATAATTTAACAACTTCACAATTACCAACAACAAAATTCACAAACCAAACGACTTAGTAACTTCGCTCAAAATTCTCTCAAAATTCAACTTGCAGTTCATGCTTAATCACATAATTCTAGTTCAACTTATACACTAAACAATGTTCTTTTTGATACCTGCGAAGGTATTTAACTTATCTTAACCATCACCTATTATACCATCATGGTCTGTGTTTTTTTTGTCAAATTTAAAATGTTATTTTGAAGTCACATGTATGCATATTACTTAACTTTAATTGAAGATGACTTTTATCAAAGAGAAGTCAAATAAAGAAGCATGTGTGAGTCATGATTTCTTATTTACTACACTTCTGAGTAACTGTAACAAAAAGCTCTTGATTTCGAAATTTGCAAGCAAAAAGATATCAAATATCAAATTTATTGTTTTTTTAAAAATTTGATGGGACATTTTTACCATTATTATCTCAATATAATTGGGTAAAGTACGTATAAGCTTCACATAATAGCATATGAGGGCTTTTATGGGAATATGGGCTTTTAATTATTAAAAAATTATTTGTCATATCAATGGTTTGAACATTACTATTAGATTACTTTCATGTCAATAACAAAAATCTACGGTATTAAAAATGACATTTTTCTCCTGTTCAATAAGGACTTGAGAGGATTTACATTCACTAATTTAATATGGGATCCTTGCATTATTAGTATGATAGGCACTATCATTCATCATCAGGTATATGGAAAGGGGCTTTTGAAAACAATGGACAGTGGTATTGAAAACAATGTGTTTTATTTATCTCATTTTTGATGTTATTTTATAAATGACTAAGTTGGTGTTTAGCTGGTGGCCATTGAAGATCTTTAAAGGTAAGGTTATGGATTGTTGAATGTTGCGCATATAGCATACTCTCACATGCTATCAATAGGCAACCTTCTCATATTTCTTTAGCAGCAATGTTCAAAGGATAACCATCCCTTTAGCCCACATAAAGACTTAAAAAAAGAGCCCACTTAGATTAACTTTTTTTTCCAAAAGAATTTTTGACAAATAAATACCTTAGTATAATTTATGATTATTTAAATTGATTGTAGAGGAAAAAATATAAAGATAGAAGCAAGTAATAATTCATGAAATAAAATATATTCATAAGTTAAAAAATTATTTTTGCCTTTTGCTTTTACTTACAGTTAAAACAATGGATGCTAGACCTGCTACTGAAGATGACACCATGATCAGCGCTCTTTATGAGGCATCTATACAAGGGCGTGTATCTACTTTGAACCATTTGATGCAGAAAGACCCTCTTATTCTAACTAAATTTTCACTGACTACCATCAGTGAAACTCCATTACATATATCAGCTTCTCTCGGACATGTTAATTTCACCAGAACTCGTCTCCTTCTTAAGCCAAAGCTTGCTTCCGAGTTAGACTCCCTCAGACGCTCACCTCTTCACTTAGCTTCAGCTGAGGGCCAAACTGAAATTGTCCAGGAGCTGTTGCAAGCATATGGCGATGCTTGCCTAGTACATGATCAAGATGGAAGAATTCCTCTCCATTATGCAGCAATGAGAGGACGAGCTGATGTAGTAGGAGAGCTCATTAGAGCCAAGCCAGATTCAGCGAAGGTGCTTGATAGAGGTGAAACAGCTTTTCACTTGTGTATTAAATATAACCAATTGGAGACACTCAAAGTGTTGGTGGAATTTGTCGGTGAAAATAATGAGATGCTCAATACAAGAGATTGTAATACTGGGAATACAATCCTTCACCTTGCTGCTATGCTGAAGCAAACTGAGGTAAAGATTTTTGTCATGGGCATTCTCTATTTATCTTATTCCTAACTATAGAGCCTATATATCAACATGTATCTAAGCAGAGTATTGTAAGTACACATCCTTATTTAATATAACTTGGCTGATGGAGTCTATTTTAGAGAAAAAAAAAAGTCTGAATTCAAAGTAATAAAGGGTAAATTCACCAACTTTGGAGAACAGTTGAATTAAAATTCTGCCAAACATATACGGTTATTTCAAATTCTACAAGACAGAAGAATTTTTAGAATGATTTTGCTTATATAGCAAAAATCTAAGTAAGCAAGATAGTCTTTTTTTTTTTTACAGAATATAAAGTACCTGCTTTCACTACCTAAAATTAAAGAAGCAGCAAAAACTGAGAATCTGATAGGTTTTACAACCTTGGATATATTGGGACATAGCCCAAATGATTTCAGAAGTCAACAATGTCGACACTTGTTAATGAAAGCTGGCATCAATAGCAAAAGAAACATCTTTTATGGTCTCCCACTCCAACAAAATTCAGGAGACCATGTTGTTGTTGCTGACAGAGTAAAGAGACCCAAAGAGAAAAAATGCTGGAAAAAGTGCTTAAAGCTTGTGGACAGGTTGTTTAAACACGAAGATGATTGGTTGAAAAAGACTCAAGGAAATCTAATGGTTGTGGCGACGCTGATTTCAACAATGAGTTGTTTAGATAATTATAAGTTAAGGTTTATTTTAAAATAAGTCTAGATGATAAAAAGTACTTCCATCTCAGATGGAATAATATAAATTGGGCATGCTAGTGTTTTTTAGAATTAGAGTGAAGTTTTGAAGTTAGAATTTATTTTAAAATAGAACTTATAGGTTTAGATAATTATAAGTTAAGGTTTATTTTAAATAATTATATATTTTCTTATTACTATCTGGATTAAGATTTATTTTTTGTTTAGTTGAACCATATTTCATATAAGCAGGTCTCTTTTGTATTTAGTTTGGTTAAACCTTTGATGAATCAATATTGCATGAGTTTTCATTTAAGGAATATCTGAACCAAAGTCAAAGGAATATATTACTTTAAAAAAATACTCTAAATTTATTTTCAGACACAAAGCTAACATTACTTTTGTGTCCAACATTACGAAAGTAGTTGGTTTTCATAAAAAACAAAAACATTTATTAATGAATCTTAGCAAAACTAAGTTTGGTGATTTTACGAGAACCAAAGCAAAAGTTTACGAGACATCATTTCAAACAAATGTAAAAGAGTAGAGGAAGGCTTTGTTGAATCACACTAATTAAACCTCTCTCTTCCCTAAATTATTTTATTTGTTATTCAAATAATCTGATCTCATCAGCATGAAAGATATTTTGATTATTTCACGTAATATGAAAGGTTTTTACACCATTGAGTCTTCTACAACAATATTTTTTTGTTCCTCCGTACTATAATAAATTACAATATTTAAATATAGCTTCGATTACCTTCTTGGATAAAATAATCATAAGCTACATTTGTAAATGATAGCATTTCCTTGGGGGAAATGAGATAAGGTATTAAATTGATCCACAGAGGGATTGGTTAGTTCAGCCTTGTTTGAATCTCAATTCAATGTTCTTTTGCAAATGTACTTTTCCAGGTAGACTCACCCTTCGTCTTCAGAGATGCATAGCATGGAAAACCACTAGCAAGTTCCAGGACATGGTCCATATAAGGCTGGAAAGTTGGCACCATCTCAATCAGTTGTCAATTTCCAATGCGAGGGCGATAAATTGACCAAAAAAAAAAAAAAAATGGGCATTGCTTGGTACGTGTTTGTTGGGGGGTTTCTATCATATGCATATCGGACAATACAGTATAATTTATATTTTATCCTGAAGGAAGAAAGAACCTTCTTTATTTACTTTCCAATCGGATAAGCTATATTTAATGAGGATCTAAAGACAAGCATCATTGTATCCACCATAGTATTCTTTACCATTTTTCGCTACAAACACGGATTCAAAAATTTTATGCTACAAAAGGCAATATATGTATATATTTTGTAATATTAAAAATATAATATAGTACTATTAAAATTATGAACGTATATTGTAATTGTGTTGGGCTAAGACGATCGGTGCTTATTTATATTTTTGCTAAATCATTCTTGTGTCTTAATATTCTTACATTTTTTAAAATAGTTAAAATCAACTGTGAACTTCATTTACTAAACACAACACTGTTTTTTTTTTTTTTTTTTAACAAATAGACATTTGGCGTAATGTGTGTAGGATCATAATGGCCCTACCATACCACTAAATTAAAATCCAAATTTAATAAAACTGTAAATTTAATTTTGGGCTAAAACTATTTTCACTTTGTCTCCACAAACCTAATACAAAGTTGAAATCAATGGAAGAAAAGTGTCTCAAATATAGATGTAGCCCAATGTCTTTCATTTTAAATTTTTGGAGTTTATTAGGATAAGGATTGTGTAGATATTATTCTGCAAATATTTTGTAAATATTCTGTTATAATGCTGGTAATATTCTGTTGTTATGGGATAGTTATCTTTAGGTAGTTTCCTTTATTTTCGGGATTCTTTAGCTTTAGTTACGTGATCAACCTCTGTAAATTTGATATATATGTATTCTCTGTGAGTCAATGAAACATACAGACTTTCATCTCATCAGAATTCTTTATGGTATCAGAGCCTCAACCAGGCTCTGAAAATTTTGGTTCTGCAATATGGCAGAGGCAAGGAATGAAGGTGGAATGCAGTTAAAAAGACAGATCTCACCTTATGATCTGTACTCCAGTGACAACCCAGGAAATCTCATTACTCAAGTACAGTTGAGAGGAGAGAACTATGATGAGTGGGCTCGTGCAGTCAGAGGCTCATTAAGGGCAAGAAGAAAATTCGGTTTTGTGGACGGAACAATCAAGCAACCAGTTGAAGATGATGCTGAAATCGAAGATTAGTGGACTGTCAACTCCATGATTGTCTCATGGATCTTCAATACTGTGGAGCCAAAGCTTTGATCAACCATAACATATAGGGAGAATGCGAAAGAGTTATGGGACAATATTAAGCAGAGATTTTCTGTCACGAATGGTCCCCGCATTCAGCAGTTAAAATCTGACTTGGTGAACTGCAGACTAAATGGAGATTCAGTGATGAGCTATTTTGGTCGACTCAAAAAGCTGTGGGATGAATTAAATGACTATGATCAAACACCAGTTTGCACATGCAATGGATGCAAATGTGGGATTTCACTCACGCTAGACAAGAAGAAAGAATAGGAAAAACTGCACCAATTTTTGATGGGCCTCGATGATGCGCAGTTTCGAACGGTGAGGTCAAATGTCTTAAGCCTTGATCCTTTGCCAAGTCTGAATAGAGCATACCAAATGGTGGTGCAAGAAGAAAGTGTTGGGACAATAACTCGAGAAAAGGAAGACTGAGGGGAGGAAGACCGAGGGGAACCAATTAGCTTTGCTGTGAAGGCAGGTCGGAAAATCGGAGGGGAGAAGAGATCATCACAGCATGTGACTTGCTCGCATTGTAAACGTGTTGGGCATAATGTTAAATCATGTTTCCAACTAGTAGGTTATCCAGATTGGTGGGGTGACAGACCTCGGAGTGAAGCACGTGGTCCTGGACGTGGAAAAGGGACACAAAGTGGGAAAGGAAGAGGACATGGTATTAAGGTGAATATGGCTCAAACTGTTGATGCTACAGGTGGAACCTTGAGTGGAGCGAAAGATGATGGTGAGCAGACAGCACTGCCAGGCCTGAGTTCAGAGCAATGGAGCACCCTTTTAAATATTATCAGCACACATAAAACTGGGCCAAATGAAAGGTTAACTGGTAAGGACTCATGGATCATTGACTCAAGTGCAACACACTATATGACTAGCAGCCTTGCCCACATGCAAAATGTGCGAGATATTCATCCCTGTGCTGTTGGTCTACCTAATGGCACAACAACTTATGCAATTAAAGAAGGAAAAATTACAATTGGGAACAAACTTATACTTCAGCATGTTTTACTTGTTCCAAAACTAAATTGCAGTTTGATTTCAGTCTCTCCGCTATTGTGTGATGCAGATTATATTGCTCAATTTATTGACAAAGTTTGTGTAATACAGGACCGTGTTTCGAGGACACTGATTGGAGCGGGTGAACAGGTTGAGGGGCTTTACTTTTTGAGTGTGGTGACACCGGTTCATGCATGCAAAGTGAATGGAGATGGATGCTGTGAGCTGTGGAATAGAAGAATAGGACACCCAGCTTCTAAAGTAGTTAGTATGCTTCCTGATATTGTTAATCATGAAGGTTTAGATAAACTACAGTCTTGTGATATTTGTTTTAGGGCTAAACAGACAAAGGACACATTTTTGTTAAGTGAGAATAATGCAAAGAATTGCTTTGATTTGATTCATTGTGACTTATGGAGAGCATATAGAATACTTGCTTCTTGTGGTGCTATTTACTTTTTGACTATACTGGATGATTGTTCGCGTGCAGTCTGGGTGTATTTGTTGAAAACAAAAGATGAGGTGTCTCAGACCATTAAACACTTCTTTGCCATGGTCCAAAGACAATTTAAGAAACAAATTAAAACTATAAGAACTGATAATGGTACAAAATTTCGAAGTTTGAAAAACTATTTTTAAGAGAATGGCATTTTACACCAAACCTCTATTCCGTATACACCTCAGCAAAATGGAAGGGTAGAGAGAAAACATCGCCACATATTAAATGTAGCGAGAGCATTGAGATTTCAAGCCAATTTGGCTATGAAATTTTGGGGAGAATGTATACTTGCTGCTGGTTACTTGATTAATAGAACTCCCTCTACTCTTCTCCATGGGAAAACACCCTTATGAAATGTTGTTTGGTACTGTGCCGTCCTATATGCATATTCAAATTTTTGGATGCTTGTGCTATGCTCATAATGATCGAAGAGGAGGAGATAAGTTTGCTAGTAGAAGCCGTAAGTGCATTTTTGTGGGATATCCATATGGGAAAAAGGGGTGGGAAGTATATGATATTGAAAATGAAGAATACTTTGTTTCTCGGAATGTCAAATTTTTGGAAAATATTTTTCCTTTTGCTAAGAATCGAACAGCTTGTGAAAGACCAGCACATGGAACAGAATGGCTATTTGGGCCAAGTGAGGATAATGAAGGAACTAAAATGCATGAAGTGCATAATAACAGTGATGTCATTTTGCCATTGGAAGCTGATGGTAAAAGACCTGAAATATCTGAACAAATACCAGATGTTGAGGAACATATTAGGAACATAGAGGAAGTTGGTACAGCTGAGGATGTTAATTCTACACAAGGAAATAATACTGCAGAACTTCTTGGTCGTGGTCAGAGAATCAAGAAGCCTTCTTCCCGCCTAACGGATTATGTCACCCACACTGCATGTGTAAACCCCTCTGTTGGTTTATCTCTTCAATCAAAATCCTCAAGTACACGTTATCGCATTGCACACTTTGTTAATTATGATAAATTCTCTATGCAGCACCGTGTTTTTCTGGCAGCAATTACTGCAGGTCATGAACCTGCCTCTTTCATGGAGGCACTCGAAGATGTAAAATGGAGAGATGCCATGAACGAAGAGATTCGAGCCTTAGAAGGCAATAGAAGATCTTCCGTCAGGAAAGAAAGCAATTGGATGCAAATGGATCTATAAAATCAAATATAATTCAGATTGCACTATTGAACACTACAAAGCAAGGCTAGTCATCCATGGAAATAGACAAATTGAAGGTGTTGATTATAATGAAACATTTGCTCCCACTGCAAAGATGGTGACTGTTCGAACCTTCTTGGTTGTTGCCACTGCCAAGAATTTTTCTCTTCATCAGATGGATGTTCGTAATGCCTTTCTGCATGGGGATTTGGAAGAAGAGGTCTACATGAAATTGCCACCTGGTTTTGAGACATTATTGCCTGGTAAGGTGTGTCGACTTCGTAAATCTTTGCATGGTTTAAAACAAGCTCCTAGGTGCTGGTTTGCCAAATTATCTACTGCCCTGAAAACTAATGGTTTTCTCCAATCATACTCTGATTATTCTCTCTTTACACTACGTGCTCCTGGCATAGAATTACATGTCTTGGTTTATGTTGATGATATAGTTATTTCTGGCAATAATGAAGAAGCCATACAAAAATTCAAGGATTATCTTAGCCAATGCTTTCACATGAAAAACCTTGGGAAATTGAAATACTTCCTAGGCATTGAGGTGGCGCACAATGATGCTGGCATTTTTCTTTCTCAACGCAAGTATGCCTTGGATCTCATCTCTGATTGTGGTTTGCTTGGTGCAAAACCAGCAGCCATTCCTATTGAACAACATCATCAGTTGGCTCTTGCTACGGGAGCAAACTTGCAAGATCCTACAGCATATCGATGTCTCATTGGACATCTTATCTATTTGACCATTACTCGTCCTGAGTTGTCTTATTGCGTCCATATCTTAGCACAATTTATGCAGACCCCAAAACTGGAGCACTGGGATGCTGCCTTACGTGTTGTTCGGTACTTGAAAGGTAATCCTGGTCAAGGATTGTTATTACGTGCTGATTGTGACTTGCTTTTATATGCATACTGTGATGCTGATTGGGCTAGTTGTCCTCTCACTAGAAGGTCTTTAACAGCTTACTTTGTGATGTTGGGCAACTCTCCTGTCTCTTGGAAAACTAAGAAGCAATCCACTGTTTCTCTATCTTCTGCTGAAGCTGAATATCGGTCTATGGCTGCTGCTACTTGTGAGCTGAAGTGGTTAAAGGAGCTCTTGTTCTCTCTCGGCATCAAGCACTTGGGTCCAATGCACCTCTATTGTGATAGTCAATCTGCTCTTCACATTGCAAATGATCCAGTTTTTCATGAACGAACAAAACATATTGAGGTGGATTGCCATTTTGTAAGGGATGAAATCACTAGAGGTAATATTACACCCATGTATGTTCACACTTCCGCACAACTTGCTGATATCCTCACCAAAGCATTGGGAAAACGTCAGTTTACAGCTCTTCTTTCCAAGTTGGGCATTCATCACCTTCATGCTCCAACTTGAGGAGGGGTATTAGGATAAGGATTGTGTAGATATTATTCTGCAAATATTTTGTAAATATTCTGTTATAATGCTAGTAATATTCTGTTGTTACGGGATAGTTATCTTTAGGTAATTTCCTTCATTGTCAGGATTCTTTAGCTTTAGTTACGTGATCAACCTCTGTAAATTTGATATATATGTATTCTCTGTGAGTCAATGAAGCATACAGACTTTCATCTCATCAGAATTCTTTAGAGTTATATTTTCTTTTAGAAAGGTACAAAAAATTATATGCCAATTTTTAAAGATGTACAAATATTTGATTTCAAACAGTTGCACTGTGTTGTCTAATGAAAATCCTATAGATAAAATTTTAGATATGGAACTGCCGGCAGTAGTATTTTAATTTTCAACATCCATGAGGTTAGATCTCTAGTAATAGGTTATACAAATTATCTAGTAATTATTTGGATGAGAATAATCAACAGAGGCCAAAAGTCATTCTTTTTTAATAGTTTGGTGGAAGAACATGTATCAAAATTGGGCAGAGACGGTTCTTTGTTTCTTCTTTTGTCGATGTTTTCATTATGCAAAACTAGTATAGACAATGTTCTTGACTTTCTTCCCTTACTCTTCCTCTTGACTTTCTTCCCTTACTCTTCCATCTTCCTCTATAAATTCTCCTATCTGAAGAACCTAATACTCCTACCAATTGACCCATTTGGTGGTAATTATTGAGGCTGAAGAAACCAAGTGAAAGACAGAGAGAAAACAATGGATGCTAGACCTGCTACTGAAGATGACACCATGATCAGCGCTCTTTATGAGGCATCTATACAAGGGCGTGTATCTACTTTGAACCATTTGATGCAGAAAGACCCTCTTATTCTAACTACATTTTCACTGACTACCATCAGTGAAACTCCATTACATATATCAGCTTCTCTCGGACATGTTAATTTCACCAGAACTCTTCTCCTTCTTAAGCCAAAGCTTGCTTCCGAGTTAGACTCCCTCAGACGCTCACCTCTTCACTTAGCTTCAGCTGAGGGCCAAACTGAAATTGTCCAGGAGCTGTTGCAAGCATATGGCGATGCTTGCCTAGTACATGATCAAGATGGAAGAATTCCTCTCCATTATGCAGCAATGAGAGGACGAGCTGATGTAGTAGGAGAGCTCATTAGAGCCAAGCCAGATTCAGCGAAGGTGCTTGATAGAGGTGAAACAGCTTTTCACTTGTGTATTAAATATAACCAATTGGAGACACTCAAAGTGTTGGTGGAATTTGTCGGTGAAAATAATGAGATGCTCAATACAAGAGATTGTAATACTGGGAATACAATCCTTCACCTTGCTGCTATGCTGAAGCAAACTGAGGTAAAGATTTTTGTCATGGGCATTCTCTATTTATCTTATTCCTAACTATAGAGCCTATATATCAACATGTATCTAAGCAGAGTATTGTAAGTACACATCCTTATTTAATATAACTTGGCTGATGGAGTCTATTTTAGAGAAAAAAAAAAGTCTGAATTCAAAGTAATAAAGGGTAAATTCACCAACTTTGGAGAACAGTTGAATTAAAATTCTGCCAAACATATACGGTTATTTCAAATTCTACAAGACAGAAGAATTTTTAGAATGATTTTGCTTATATAGCAAAAATCTAAGTAAGCAAGATAGTCTTTTTTTTTTTTACAGAATATAAAGTACCTGCTTTCACTACCTAAAATTAAAGAAGCAGCAAATACTGAGAATCTGATAGGTTTTACAGCCTTGGATATATTGGAACATAGCCCAAATGATTTCAGAAGTCTACAATGTCGACACTTGTTAATGAAAGCTGGCATCAATAGCAAAAGAAACATCTTTTATGGTCTCCCACTCCAACAAAATTCAGGAGACCATGTTGTTGTTGCTGACAGAGTAAAGAGACCTAAAGAGAAAAAATGCTGGAAAAAGTGCTTAGAGCTTGTGGACAGGTTGTTTAAACACGAAGATGATTGGTTGAAAAAGACTCAAGGAAATCTAATGGTTGTGGCGACGCTGATTTCAACAATGAGTTATCAAGCTGTACTTCAACCACCAGAAGCTGTAAAGAAAGGAAAAACGTCAGGCGTTAATTTCATGATTTGCAACACCGTCTCTTTTGTTGCTTCTCTTATTGTTATCCTTTTGACTTTAAGTGGGTTACCTTTGACGAACAAGTTTTGTGTGTGGCTGTTGTCATTAATCATGTTTATTAATCTCTTAGTGTTGTCAGCAGCTTTTCTAGTTGGTGCAAGACTAGTGATCCCAGATTCTGCCTCGGATACGTTTGATGTTGTTAGTTATCTATCAACATATTTGTTGGTGACAGTGACGATCCTCTTTCTTTTGTTCCTCACAGTTCGCTTTTTAGTTTGGACAGGGAAGAAGGTCTACCGGAGATTCGCGCACAAGAAATATATATTTATAGTGTATGTAGTCTTAATTAGTTGTTTACTTTTGTCTTTTTTCGTTTGGCTCATCCTTGTGATTCGACCTTAAACAAAGCTTTCATGGCAGTAAATAATTGCTCAATAGTACATATATGTACTTGTATAATAAAGATGTTATTCTTACACTCATGTATCTATGTTTATTTTTATATTTTTTCTTTTTGTATCTATCTTATTTTTTATTTTTTTTCTTAATCATTTATAATTTTATCCTTCCATATATATTGAAAATAAGAAGTGTACCCTCCCCGCGCCCCCCCCCCCCCCAACACACACACATAAATATATGGGTTATTTAATTGGTGCTAATGTCAATGCTAATCATCATCTACATGTTAACTTGGACTCACTACAACTTTGCTTTTGGAAGAAAGAGGTTAGTTATTTCTCACCACACATCTTTTTTTTTTTTTCCCCAAATATCTCAAAAGTGCCCTCTCTTCGTTAACCTCCACACACACCATATTTCCTTTTCTTCCCTCTCCCATCAACAATGCACATATCTTCATTGTCTCTGACAATTTACACTCCTCTTTGAGGATTTTTTTTTTTTTTTTTTTGTGTTTAGGGTAATATTTGATTCTTACTTTTTGTTCAACAAGGCATGGGAGGGTTTAACTAATAAAATTGAGGTGTCAAGAATTTTTTTCATGGTTGATGAACTAAATGGAGTTTGAAATTCATGTTATTGTATTTTGATGAACAATGAATGAAAACGGATCTAAAGATCGTCAACTCATATTTTAAGTTCAATGGATCTTGTCTTTTGTTGATTTAAGTTTTGAGCTTAATGGATCTCAACATTTGTTTGGGCTTAAAATATAAGCCACCAGATCTTGAGATCCATTAAGCTTAATAACCCAATTTCAAGTTTGTCTCATTGTCGTGTATTTTGTAAATGTCAAAAATTAGATAGAAGGCATTTTTAGCAAATGCACTTTGAAATCCATTTGTGAAAATTTTTAATAAACAAACTTTAGAATCCATTGATTCAAGTATTCATCAAATGGATGTCGATATCCATTTAGTCTATCTTATGCTAAAACAGGTTTTGATATCTGTTTGTGACAAAAACCTTGATTAATTGGATCTTGAAATCGTTTCCTGCATTAACGATTACAGATTTGTAAAATCATTCATTTGCCTCAATTTTAATCGTTTATTTTCTCATTTTTTGAGGTCAAATACACTATAAGTACAAAGGAAGGAAAAAAAAAATAGCACAATGTACCTCTCCCATGTTAGATGAACAAACAAGGGTGTATGGCCTCTTCTTCTTTGACGATGTGCTGGACGAATGGGGTGTGCACACTCTCTTTTTTATTTTAGCACGGAGTGTGTGTAGCTTTTTAATTATAAGGGTATACTTATCTTTTCATCCCAACCGAGGTGTGTAGAAAGAAAATGGGTTCTGTTTGAGAAATGACTGAAGAGGTTCCTTCAAACTCTACAAGGACTTGGTTAAAACACCCCTCAATTTTAATAAAGACACTCCCTGTACCCTTAAATTTACTTAAATGCCCTTCATTAAAAATGTGACCACTCCCATAATTTTTATTAAACTGCTCTATAGATTCGTTTTGTGTGCAGAAATATTCTATAAAGTTGCTCAATGTCCAAAAAACTCGACAAGGCTATTTTAGACACAAAACGACTCTACTCTACAAAGCCATTTGTGTCTAAAACAGCTTTGTGGAGCCATTTGGCTAAAATTTAATTTTTTATTTTTCCATTAATTAATAATTAATTATAGAATTCTATTATATATTTTAAATAAAATATTTAATATAAATATAAAAAATTATATTTCAATGTTGAATTTACAATATAAATATAAAAAATAAATTTAAAACAATAAAATAATATCCAAACAACTCTAAAGATTCGTTATATGTCTAGAATACTTAAAACTATATTTCAGGTTAAGGCATTTTGAGTATTCTAGACATAAAACAAACCTTTTGGATATTATTTGATTTTTTAAATCTATTTTTTAATATTTATATATTAAATTCAAGATTAAATATAAATTATTTGTTTTATTATATATATAGTATAATTCTATAATTAATTATTAATTAAAAAAGTATTAAATTAAATTTAAAAAATACAATTTAATGCCAAACGGCGGTTTAGATATTATTTGATTTTTTAAATATATTTTGAAAAAGAATTTATGCATTAAATTCAAAATTAAAATATAAAATATATTTATTTTTATATATTTATATTAAATATTTATAGTAATATTTTATTTAAATATATAATATAATTCTACGATTAATTATTAATGAATAAAAATCTAAAAAATAAATTTTAACGTTCTTTAAATAACAGTTTTGTAGAATTGTTTAAGGAATATGTAGTGTAATCAATTTTCAACCAGTTTTATATAGCCATTTGGTGAAAATTAAAGAGAGAGTATAGAATAAATTTTTTAGGTTAAAACATTTTAGGTATCTTTAGGGTAAAAGTTAAGGTGGGGGAGTAGTAACACTAAAAATAGAGGGTGGGATAACCAAGACCCAACTCTACCTTGCAGTTATGGTAAATATAACCAAACAAAATTAAAGGGGGAGTATAGAATAAATAAATAAAGGATTGTAAATTATGGTAAAACAAATTTTTAACGCGTGTTTTTAAAGTGCTTTCTCCAAATGAGGTTTAAACTGCCAGTAAGTGAAAAAGTAACTGCCACTAATTCCTTTTGTAGTTAATTTTTCTATGGTTTTTTTTATAGAATAACTAAAAGGGAAGATAACCAAACAAAGTTTTATATGGAAGCAGAAGCAGAAAATTAAAGTTGAGAAGCGAAATTAGCAGTGGTAATGGACTAATAATCAAGAAATGCAGCAACACAAATATATATATATATATATATATATATATATATATATGTTAATGAGTTTTAAATGTTGGTGATTATCCCTTGCATTGATATATATATATATAGCAATTTGGTAATCGTAATGCTATATACATACATAAATTTATTTATGCAGTACACCCATTTTACACATTTTTTTATATCTCTTTTATTTTTAATCTCTCATATTTTTTTGTCAACAATTTTATATTTGTAGTAACTCATAAATCAAGAAGTGTGCATTATGAGTTCTACACCCGAGCTTATTTCTTCTGGCAAGGAGGCCAACTGCAGCAGACACCCCTGGCAACCTTCCATTGGTGCCCTTCCATCATGCACGCTTATCAAATTGCTAATCTATGCATTTTATAAAGAGAGTCCCCTAAATCAAGCCAATTAGCCATTACAAGTCAGCAAACAATTATTTAATTAAAATTCAGCAATTATGTAATTATAAATCTCAACCGAACTTTGAGAGCGACAACAAAATGAAATCTGATTTAACTATGTATTTGAAAAGTTGGAAATGACATATTAGTTTTCATTGGTGTAATAATAGCATGAAATGAAGTATTAGTAACTGAAATTTTGGTGAGCAATGAAATGTTAGTTATTATCACTTTTGTTAATGATTGTTAGTCTATCTTTGCTTTCAATTACATTTCCTTTTGAGAGTTACAATACTATGACTTTTTATTAACGATTGTTTATCTACCGTTCTGGCTTCTTGGGATTGGAATGCTCACAGTTCTGGGTGTAACTATTTGTGTGCAATTATGCATTACTCAATCGTTGGTTTTAGTCTCCACTGGTTAGTCAGAATTGTGTCTTTCAGGTGAGTTTTCCTATCTTCCATATATTGCGCTGCATTTATATAATTTTGCATTGTTTCTATCTTTTCTTGCCTCTTTCCATGTAATTATAATGGGTCTCTAAGGAGTTGAGGCCTGCAAAAATTTTCTCCTTGGTAATTTCATCATACCCTTCACTTGATGAGATATTTACATAGATATACCACAAAAAAAATTATTACTAATATATAGAACTTTTAAAAATATATACCAATATATACTACTTTTTCAGATGTTGTATTACGATAATGCTATATCTGAATAATATCGCATCACCTTAATAAAATATTTGACCAAAAAACTGATAAATCATGTGAATATCACATTATTGTACTGTAATATTAATATGGCATTATTGTATTGATATCACATTACTGCATTACAATATTAGTAATATCGCAGATAAGACAATGATCATGTAAGATTACAGGAGTGAAATGAAGAAAAGCATTGGTTTGGGATCAAAATGAACTAGTAAGACAATGATCATGTAGCAAATTAATGTAATATTCAGTCAAGTTGAACCCTGTTGTTGGTGCTTGATTTCTACATTAATTGAACAATTCCCAAGAAAATAAATCTCCTTACAATAAGTTGGACTTAATCAAATTCTTGTAAAGCTTATTCTCAAATTGCATTTTTATCTGAATGTCCAATGCTAAGCCAACGGGTTTTACAAGCAATGAACATCCTATTACATGACAGATTTTATCGTTGGACGTATATTCATTTTCAAACAGTGTCCACTTACAAACGAATGAACATCTTATTGTCAAAATTTTATAAATAGCACAGCCATGAGTACTATTTCAATTCCCAATATCCACTAGTTTAAATCTTCAGTGTTTATATGGTAGAGATTAATCAACAAAAAAAAGAGACAAAAGATGTAAATTTTTTTTTTTTTTAGTGGAAGAACATGTATTACAGTCTGGCAGATCAGGTTCTTACTTTCTTCTTTGGAGATTGTTCTCACTTGTCTAATTTTTAATACTTATTCCACCTTTAAATATTGGCATGTGAGTAGTGTGGAACATATTGTACCGTCCACCTTTAGTTGACCTGAGATTTGCCTTTTGCTCCCCCTTTACCATTTTTTCAACGAGAAATACTAGATGTACATTTATTATTATATACACCCTTCCATTTTAGTTATGTTGTAAGGTAAAATTATAAATAAATAAGTATGAGTGATAAAAAATGAGAGAAAAGCAAAAAGAAAAAGAAGTGTAAAAAGTTAATATACACAAACAAATGTACCTACATCACTCCTCTTTATAAAAATCACTGTTCAAACTTGGTCAATATTCTTATGTTTCTTTCCTTTCTCTTCCATAATCTTCCTCTATAAATTTCTCCTAGTGAAGCATCAAATACTCCATTCTGCTGATCCTTTGGTGGTAAATTATTGACGTTGATCAAAGGAAAAGATGAGAGGAAATAGTGATGGATGATAGACCAGCAATTGAACATGATACAGTGCTCAGCGCGCTTTGTGACGCATATATACAAGGGTGTGTGTCTACTTTGAGCACATTGATGCAGAAAGACCCTCTAATTCTGACTAAACTTTCACTGACTACCATCAGTGAAACTCCCTTACACATATCAGCTTCTCTAGGACATGTTAATTGCACCAGAACTCCTCTCCTTCATAGGCGAAAGCTTGCTTCTGAGTTGAACTCCCTCAGACGCTCACCTCTTCACTTAGCTTCAGCTGAAGGCCACAATGAAAATGCCCAGGAGCTGCTGGGGGCGTATGCTGATGCAAGCTTAGTGACTGATCAAGATGGAAGAATTCCTCTCCATTATGCAGCGATGAGAGGATGTGCTGATGTTGTAAGAGAGCTGATTAGAGCAAAACCTGAGTCATTGAAGGTGCATGATAGAGGCGAAACGGTTTTGCACTTGAGTATTAAATATAACCACTTGGAGACACTCAAAGTGTTGGTGGAATTTGTTGGTGACATAAGTGAGATCCTAAATTCAAGAGATTGCAATACTGGGAATACAATCCTTCTCCTTGCCGCAATCTAAAGCAACCTGAGGTGAAATTTTTTTTATGGGCAATCCTTACTTGTTTTATTCCTAAATACAGACTTGTGTAATCAACATGTATCTACGCAGAAATTGGTAAGTACACAACCTTGTGTAATATAATCTGGCCGACAGAATTTATTTTAGACAGAAAAGTCACCTGAATTCAAAGGAATAAAAATTCACCATTTATATTTCGGTTCTGTGTGAGAATAGTTGTGTTTAAATTCTCCATACACATTACGATTTTAGAATGATTTTGTGTATATACGAATTACCTTAGCACGAAAGTCTTGTTTCATTTACAGAACATAAAATACCTGGTTTCACTGCCCAGAATCAAAGAAGCAGCAAATAGTGAGAACAAGATGGGTTTTACAGCCTTGGATGTCTTGAAACATAGCCCAAGTGATTTCAGAAGTCTCGAATGTCGATGCTTGTTAACGGAAGCTGGCATCAATAGCAAAAGGAACATTTTTTATGGTCTCCCAATCCAACAAAAGATCACAAACGATGTTGTTGTTGCTGACAGAGTAAAGAAACCTAAAGAGAAAAAATGCTGGAAAACTGCCTAAAGCTTGTGGACAGGTTGTTTAAACACGAAGATGATTGGTTGAAAAAGACTCATGGGAATCTAACGGTTGTAGCGACTGTGATTTCAACAATGAGCTATCAAGCTGTAATTCAACCACCAGAAGCTGTAATGAGAGGAGATGATTTGGGCATGGCATTCATGATTTGCAACACCGTCTCTTTTGTTGCTTCTCTTAGCGTTATCCTTTTGCTCTTAAGTGGGTTACCTCTGAGGAACAAGTTTTGTGTGTGCCTGTTATCATTCATCATGTTGATCAATTTCTTAGTTTTGTCAGTACCTGTTTTAGTTGGTGCAAAAGCAGTGATCCCAGATTTTGCCTCGGCTAAGTTTGATGTTGTTCTCCTATCATCACTATATATGTTGCAGGTACTAACGATATTTTCTCTTCTGTTCCTCACAGTTCGCTTTTTAGTTTGGACAGGGAAGAAGGTCTACCATAGATTAAAGCATAAGAGATATATATTTATAGTGTATGTGGTCTTTAGTTGTTTTCTTTTGTCTTTCTTTGTTTGGGTTATCTTTGTGATTCAAGTTTACACAAAGCTTTAATAGCAATAACTGATTGCTCAATAGTACATATATGTATGTGTATAGAGATATCTTATACTTACACTCGTGTATTTATTTTTATATTTTTTTTTCCTATATCTCTCTTATTGTTTTTTTTTTTTTACTTAGAATTTATAATTTATAATTTTATCCCTCCACATATATTAAAAATAAGAAGTATACAATAGAGTATTAAAATATTAGGATACAATTAATTTTTTTCATAGTATATATACATACGCTATATCTTATGGGTTATTTAATTGTTGCTGTCATCCATGCTAATCATCATCTACATGTTAACTTGGACTCAATAATACATATAGCATCACTTCAACTTTGCTTTTGGAAGGGAAAGAGATTGGCCATCTCTCCACACACAGCCCCATTTTTCCCTAAATAACCGAAAAGTACCCCTCCCTTCATTAACCTCGACACACACCTCATATTTCCTTTTCTTCCCTTTACCGTCAACAATGCACATACCTTTATTATCTCACGCAATCTACACTCCTATTTGAGGATTGTTTTTGGGGTTTAAGGTAATATTTGATTCTTACTTTTGGTTCACTAAGGCATGGGAGGGTTTAACTAATAATACTAAGGCGTCTGAGAATCTTTTTTCACTATTGATGGACTAAATGGAGTTTGAAATCCATGAACAAAGAATGAAAATGAGTCTTGCGATCTATTAACTTAAATTTTAAACTAAAGGAATCTTATCTTCCATTGGTCTAAATTTTAAGCCTAATAAATCTTAACATCTCTTTGGGCTTAAAATATAAGCCAATGGGCTTAATAATCAAATTTCAAGTTTGACTCATTGTCATGTATTCCATTAACGTTGATGTCGGACGGTTACGGTTTTGAGCAAAAAATTAGATAGAAAGCATTTCCATTTATCTTCTTGTTTTTTGGTAAATGAACTTTGAAATTTATTTTGCAAATTTTTAATAAACAAATTTCAAAATCCAATTATTCAAGTATTCATTAAACGGATCATAATATCTGTTTAATCTATCTTATGCTAAAACAGATATTCTTGAAATCCGTTTTCTATATTAACGATCACATATTTGTAGAATTATTGTTTTATCTTAATTTTAATAGTTTACTTTCTCATTTTTGAGGTTGAATACATCATAAGTGCGTGTGATCTTTTTAATTATTAGGGTATACTTGTCATTTCACCTAATCAAGGTATGTGTAGGGAGAAAATGGGGTGTGCGTTGAGAAAAAGCCCAAGAGGTTAACTTGCCATTTAGGGAGGTTAGAGCTGGAGCGCTTATGCCATCTCCAATACACAAGTCAACTTGGTATTGAGATAAAACAAAAGTCTGGACATGAGAGAATGTGAGTAATAAAAAAAAAATTAAATATGTTAATGGTCACTAAAGTTTCATGTAAAATTTAAAATAATTTCTATAACTTACGGTTATTTAATTTTGTCAAATTGATTTTATACTATTGGTCCTTATACTTTTATATGAAATTTTAAAAAGTCTTTATAGATTACTTTTGTTAAAAATTTGTTTCTATACTATACAAACATTTATAAAGTAAAATTTGCTGATAAATAAATGTTTTTAAACTTTATGAACATTTTTAATGTTTTAAATATAAAAGTTGTGCGGACTAATATAAATATATATAAATTATGTAGATGAA
The DNA here is from genome assembly GCA_022379115.2 of Bauhinia variegata. Classification (NCBI taxonomy): domain Eukaryota; kingdom Viridiplantae; phylum Streptophyta; class Magnoliopsida; order Fabales; family Fabaceae; genus Bauhinia; species Bauhinia variegata. The sequence goes on along the minus strand of CM039427.1, from coordinate 2,455,127 downwards.
TTTTTAAAATTTTAAATTATAATTTTTTTTGAAATTTTATGTGAAATTATAAAGATCCTTTATTAATTCCATATTATTAAATCAAATAAAAATCATGAGTAAAATGAGTTAGAGGGATAGAAGATATACCATCAAAAGCAATATTTTTGTCCTTTTATTGTAATAGGAGTGATTATTTTCATTAGATATCATGAGTTAGGAATTTACATTTCCTCAAGTCTTTCCACTCACCAAACCCAAGTTGTTTGGTTGTCAATAAGGTTCAAATTTAGACATGTCAAGCAAGCGCAATCTTAGAAATAAAAGTAGTTTAACTTTTATGGTTTTACTCAAGTGATCGAATTATGATAAAAGCAATGTAAAATAAAGTCAGCAACAATTAAAATATGAAGAAGAATAAAAGGATAGAATCTCAATAACTAAAAGCCTAGGGGTTTAGATTTTACCACAACCACATGCATAAATTCTCTTAAATTCAATAATGTATTCTAATTTTATCAATTGCTAACCAAGATCTCCCTAATTTATTAAAAAGCCTCTCCCATGGTTAGATTAAACTAATTTTAATTACCAATATAATTATATCCCTATGTGAATTACAATAATTGAGATTGCTCTAAATTTTATAGATTACTTTTAATATCTACACAGGGTTCTAGGCACATTCTTGCCCTAAGTTCTACTTTAGATTCAATTCTTATGGTCTAGATTAACTAATCCTTTTCCAATTCATAGCAATTCACAATTTTCCTAACTAATTGGTCAAATCAATTAGATATTAAAGTACAAAAAATTAAAACTCAATTAAATTAAACATAAAATTTTATTAAATTATTATTCAAATCTATATATAGATTGGGCTACGTCATAGCCCTTAGAAAGAAGTTTGGCAGCTCATAATAAAAGTTAGATACATCATAGGGGTAGAAGAAGACATGAAGAAAACAACGAGAAGAAGAAAAGCTCTTTGAAGTGGCAATGTCTACCTCGTCTTCACACCCTCCTCTTGCCTCTTCTAATTCCTAGGTTGCCAAAAGATCCCAATTACTAGTCCTAATTGTCTATTTATAGCTAAGATATAATTTCCAACTCAAACTAAGATTCCTATTAGTCTATTTGGCCCAAAAGTCCATAAAATGGCATATTGGGACCTCTTTGGTTGAATTTCTCCTCATCCTAATGCCATGGCACCACTGCAGCACCAAGTTGCCTCCTGCGGCACCATGACGCTAGGTTGGCTTCTAATGCTTGTATTTTCTTGTCTTGCCTTACTGAGTGCTTGGTTCCTACAAAATTAGTAATTAAAGTGAAAAGCACCCATTTCTTTCTCAATTGAGGACTTAAATACAACAGAATGATGGTATAAAATGGCTATATAAAATGCACTCATCAACCATCTTGTAGCAACAAAACTATTTGGTAGCAACTACACAATTGGCAATTGTTTCAACGCTAAATTCTCAACAACTCCAATTTTATTTGCATAATTCTCTCCTATAACAATAATGACATTATTAGGCATAGGATAGGTAGTTAGCGTTTATCTACCCCTGTCACATGTTTCTGAAACAATATCTCCATTCTCTATGAAGAATTTTCCGTGCAAATATCAATTCCATTTTGTTATTAAAAATCTCTAGCTTAATAAGAACTCCCACTCAAATTAATTTAGTTCTTAGATGATTCACATTTTAAGAACATTTACTGAAATAGGCTTTGTTCATAAAAAATTGATATTCTAATAACTCCCACTCAAATAGAGTATTTCACATGTTAAGAAATTAAATAAGCACAATCTCAATCTGACAAGTAAGTTTAACTAGAAATATATCATGTTCAAGGAAAAGAATGATGGATAAATACATACAGAAATTTTCTAAGCAATTAAATAATTGATTTCTTATTCAAGTCTCCTAACCCATATCATATTTTCGTATCTTTGAATTTTTTTTTTTTTTTATGTGACTTTGGGTGGATTATTGGATTTAATTGGTCCAAATTCATGTTCATTAATTCATAAATATGATTTGGACCCATTAATAAGAGGGGGGGGGGGGAATAAAATTCTTTTCTTTCATTGCATTAGGGAATTGAAACAACAATTTGTCTTACTCCAACTTGTCTTAAAGTTTCTAACTTCTTAAAACCATAACCTTTTAAATGCATTATTCCAATGTAATGTACTTGATGGCTTTTATATGACTTATATGCAATAACAGACAACTGTCATAGGTTTAAGCACTGTCTAAAGATGTTAAAACAGCATATTGACAGCATTTTGAAATATAAGCACAAAGGCGCCAATTTATGAAAATAGAAAATGAAAAGTATTTCTGAAAATATTACTATAAAGATACCAATGTGGATGGCGCCTTTCAAGAAAGACAATTTGTTATAAGAGCACAAATGCAACCACTGTAAGTGCCATATTTCTATGAAATGGATTATTACAAATTGTCTCTCTTGAAAGGTCATTTACATTGGTGCCTTTGTTCTTTCATTCTCTTCATGAGCACTGTCAAAATGGCGCCCATTTCGTCATATATTAATATATAGTTTTGAGTCTGTGTATTTTCATAAATAGTTTTCATTTTTGTATTTTTGAGGGAATTTAACCTAAGTAAAAAATGGTATATAAAGCATTCTGTAGAATTGCCTGGCCGACAGAATACGTTTGAGAGAAAAAAATCTGATTTCGAAGTGTTAAATGGTATATTCAGAATTTGTATACACAAAATGTTATGTAGCAATGCGGAAGAAAAGGTTTGTGTGAGAGCAAATGAATTGAGATTCTGCCATGCATATTACAGTTCTTGAATATTTCAAATTTTACTATGCAGAAGAAATTTTAGAATGATTTTGTATATATAGCAATAGTCTAAACAGGGAAGTCTTCTTTTATTTATAGAACATAAAGTACCTGCTTTCATACCTGGAATCTGTAAATGTTTTGGAATAGTAGTATTTACGTAAATGAATAGTACAAGTATATATAGTACAAGTAAAGCTAGAAGATAATCTTAGCCTAACAAACTTAGTCTAACAATAAGGTAGAATATCAAGGATAAATATATCCTAAATGGAATTATTAACAGCTAGAATATTGTTGTAACAAACTGCAAGATAATAGCAAGACTAAGTCTTGGCTTTATCTTCAACATGCCCCCGCAAGATGGACGTCTGATCGGATAGGCCAGTCTTGGATATCAACAGTTCAAACTGAGCCCGAGCCAACGGCTTTGTAAGAAAATCTGCTAGTTGGTCGCCCGTTGGGACATGAGTGACACGAAGAGTGCCATTTTGAACTTGTTCACGAATGAAGTAATAGGCAAGTGCGAGATGCTTCATGCGGGAATGGAAGACCGGATTAGCACAAAGATGCGTGGCACCTAGGTTGTCACAATAAATGACAGGGGTGCAAGTGAGCTGAATACCAAGTTCACCAAGGAGATTTTGAACCCACATGAGTTCAGCAGTTGTAGAGGCAACAGCCTTGTACTCAGCTTCCGTAGAAGACCGTGCTAGAGACTTTTGCTTCTTAGAGCTCCAAGTAATCGGGGTGCGACCAAGAAAGACTATGTGACCCATTGTAGAAGTGTAGTCATCCTTGTTTCCAGCCCAATCGGCATCTGAGAAGGCATGAAGATTGAGTGGCGAGTGACTAAAGATTGTGAAGCCTTTGTCAAGAGTGCCACACAAGTATCGAAGGAGTCGTTTGAGGGCATCCCAATGAGCACTTCGTGGCTTGTGCATGAACTGAGATAGCTTATTTACCACAAATGCAACATCTGGCCGAGTGAGCGTTAGGTATTGAAGACCCCCAACTGTTGCTCTATAATTTGTAGGAGTGTCAAGTAGTTCACCAGAAGTGAGAGTTAAAGCATTGTTGACCACCATGGGAGTCGGAACCGGCTTAGCATTGAGCATATGCATGCGCTCAAGAAGATCAACAATATATTTCTTTTGACTGAGAAAGAGACCATGAGAGGTAGGCGTGACTTCTACTCCCAAGAAGTAAGAGAGTGTACCAAGGTCTTTCAAGGAGAACCTGCTAGCCAATCTGTTAATGAAAGCATTTAGGTTAGGAGCATTAGGACCAGTTACTATAATGTCATCCACATACACAATGAGATAAATAGGTGAAGTGGAATGGTGCATGATAAATAATGAAGCATCAGCAACCGATCGCTTGAAACCCGAACCAAGAAGAAAGTTAGCTAGCTCGGTGTACCATGCTCGAGGTGCCTGTTTAAGCCCATAAATTGCCTTGCGCAATTTGCAAACATGAGTGGGGAAAGCAGCATCTACAAAACCGGGGGGTTGTGACATATATACCTCTTCATGAAGTATGCCATGAAGAAATGCATTATTAATGTCAAGTTGCCGGAGATGCCATTTGTTTGTAACTGCAAGGCTAAGAAGAGTACGGATGGTGGCTGGCTTTACAACCGGACTAAAGGTTTCTGTATAATCAATACCGGGTCGTTGTTGGAATCCTTTTGCAACAAGTCGGGCACGATATCGTTCGACACTCCCATTGGGTTTGTATTTGATACGAAATACCCATTTGCATTTGACAAGGTTGCGGCTATTTTCGGGAGACACTAAGTCCCAAGTACCAAGCTTATGTAATGCCGTGATCTCAGCAGTCATTGCTTGCTGCCAAAGAGGGTCTTTAAGAGCTTGGGCTACGGTGGTAGGTTCGGTTGGTTTAAGTTGAAGAGTGGTATGGTGGTTGTATTTGGGGTTGGGCTTGTGGATGTTATTTTTGGAGCGGGTGACAACTCCGGGAGGTGGAGGAAGGGGGGGAGAAGGTGGTTGAGTGATTGTAGAGGATGGATGGCTAGGCTGGGGTGTAATAACTTGCTGGGCTGAGAGCTGCTGTTCCGAGTGAGTGTTTGGCACTGGGACAGTGGTGAGACTATTGTCATTAACCTTGGGAGTATGGATGGGTACTGGCTGAATTATAGGCAATGACAAGGGGCACCAATGATCCGGATTGGGCATGGGATTGATACGAGTGCGGGTGCTGAGACGAGCATAAGGAAATTCAGTTTCGACAAACTGAACGTGCCTAGACGTGTAAACTTTGTGGGTGGTGGGATCTAGACAATAATAGGCACTTTGAGTTTTAGAATACCCAATGAAGATACAAGGAATCGACTTGGGATCCAGTTTGTGTGAGGCATAAGGGCGTAACCAAGGATAACACAGACAACCGAAACTCCGTAACTTAAGATAGTTAGGAGGAGCACCAAAAAGACGATGATAGGGAGAGGAGTTTGAGAGAGTGGGCGTGGGCAATCTATTGATAAGATAGGCAGCTGTGGCGAAGCTATAAGACCAAAACTCGAGAGGAAGTTGAGCGTGGGCAAGAAGAGATAAGCCCGTTTCAACGATGTGGCGATGCCTTCGTTCGGCATATCCATTATGTTCCGGAGTGTGAGGTGGAGAAGTGAGATGAGAAACACCATCAATTGTTAGAAAAGTTGCCAAGGCTTGATATTCCCCCCCATTGTCGGAATATATAGCTTTGATATTTTTCTCAAAATATTTTTCCACTAAAGCTTTGAATCTAATAAACACAACTTTTGTATCAGATTTGTTTTTAAGAGGATAAAACCAAATGTATTTTGTAAAGTGGTCAACAAAAATAACATAATATTTATAACCATCAATAGAGTATAATGGCGAAGTCCATAAATCAGTGTAAATAAGATCAAGGGGAGCATTAGATATCAAAGTTGATTGACTAAATGGGAGCTTATGACTTTTATTACAGTGGCATGAATTGCAATTAAAAGAGAAATCACTAGAAACATGAAGCCTAAAATTTGAAACTATATTTTTGAAGGTAGATAAAGAGGGATGGCCAAGACGATGATGCCAAGCTAGAGCCGATGCTTTGACACTAGAAAAAGCGAGAATGGGTGCAGGAGATGGCCACTCATAAATGCCGTGCCTAGTTGGACCCTGGATGAGTTGTGCCCCTGTGAGACGATCCTTCACAACAAAAGAATTAGAGGTGAATTCAATGATGAGATTATTTTCGGAGCAAAGTTGTGAAATGGAAATAATATTACGTGTCATAGTGGGTGCACATAAAACATTTGACAAGGATAAAGATTTGGAAGAGGAAGTAGGAAAGAATAGTGAACCAGTGTGAGTGATAGGAATACCCGTGCCGTTTCCAATGACAATCTCTTCAGTGCCATCGTAGGGGTGATGGAGGGATAGGTTTGCTAGGTCATGAGTAACATGGTGGGATGCGCCGGTGTCCAAGAGCCAAGGGGAGGGATGGGAGGAGATAGATGCAGTGGCTACATGAGCTTGGGGTTGCGATGGGTTGGAGGTAGGCCGGGGAGGTGGGCGAATGGCTGGGTATTTCTCCTGGAAGATAGGACATAAATGGAGTGAATGCCCGATTGTGTGGCACCATTGGCATTTGCCTTGGTAGCCACGAGGTCCAGGTTGAGTAGAACGTTTGGAGTTGGAGGAGATGGTTTTATGGGTGGAGGTGGGGCGGAAATGGTTGGTAGGGGTGAGCTGGGTGTTGTAGGGGAGGCGGGTGGTGGTGGCGTGTACTGAAGCAGGTAAGGTGGGCATAATGGGTTGTGACTTGGCCATAAGTTCACGGTTGAGTAGCTTCTCATGAAGCTCATCGAATGATATAGGCGTATCGTGAGCATGAACAGCATCAATGACTCCTTGGAATGTGGAGTCCAGGGATTCAAGGACCTTGTCAGTGATGTCTTCAGGATCTATGGGGTTACCGAGGAGGGCTAGTTGGTCAGTGCATGCTTTAATTGAGTGCATGTACTCAGTTATTGATTGAGGACCTTTTGTGAGAGCCTTGAAGGTAGTTTTCAGCTGCTTGATATGGCCACGGGTGGGACGAGCAAAGGTGTGAGCAAGGGTATCCCAGACCTCTTGAGTGGTGCGAGATCGAGAGATGAGTGGAACAAGAGTAGGTTCCAGGGTACCAATAAGGGCGCCAAAGAGGAGTTTGTCCTGGCAAACCCATGTGAGGTAAGCCGGATTGGGTTCGGAGACTGTTTCCATGGTGATGGTGGTAGGAGGCGCAGGGAAGGTGCCATCTAAGTATTTGAAGAGACCATACCCGACAAGGGTGGCTTCAATTTGAAGCTTCCACGAGAGATAATTTGTGGAGGTAAGCTTGAGGATATTGGAGAGCATAACAACGACAAGTGGGCATTTGGGATCAACGTCGTTAGGAATGGTGTGAGGGGAAGACATGGTAGGTGACTAGTATGCCTTGGAAAGAAAAAAAAAATGATGAGGATCAAAACCCCTCTGATACCATGTAAATGTTTTGGAATAGTAGTATTTACGTAAATGAATAGTACAAGTATATATAGTACAAGTAAAGCTAGAAGATAATCTTAGCCTAACAAACTTAGTCTAACAATAAGGTAGAATATCAAGGATAAATATATCCTAAATGGAATTATTAACAGCTAGAATATTGTTGTAACAAACTGCAAGATAATAGCAAGACTAAGTCTTGGCTTTATCTTCAACAGAATCAAAGTAGCAGCAAATAGTGCTAACAAGATGGGTTTTACAGAAGTCTCGAATGTCGATGCCTGTTAATGGAAGCTGGCATCAAAAGGAAAAGGAACATTTTTATGCTCTCCCAGTTCAAACCTTACAAATCAATCCTTAGCAGATCGATGGCAAAGTGAAAGACGTTGTCCCTGCAAAATCGTATATCCCACATCCGTCACCGTGACCAGCTGCACCACCACAGCCGGTTACGCCTCTGGTTTCACCGGCCCACCACCTACCAAAAATCGTAGGAGCTCATCCTTCCTCGTCGGGTCTAAATCCAAGTTGACCCATTTGGTTTCATCGTCTTCCAGCGCGTTGTCTTCCTGCAAAAGCCCGATCTAATCTCGTCAGGTTGCGCCGCTTCCTGTATTCGTCCGTTTGCTATCCTAGTGTTGCCAAAGCTTTCGTTGTGGGTGTTACGAGAGCTGTCGTCGTCGGTGTCGCCAGAGCTTTCGTCGAATCGAGATTCATCCGTTTGCGGTTTTACAATGTGGGAGGGTGGGGGTGTTGAGATGCTATTGTGGACTCTCCTATCTTAACGTACTATTAAAATTATAATAATTATTTTGAGGTTTATATTACCAACCAAACATATAATAATACTATGATATTGTGGATGAATTAAATTATTTTGAGAAAATTGCGCGACTTATGTTTTAGTTACTTTGTCTTTTACTTATCTCTCTTTTTCTTTTTTATAACGCATTTATCTCCCTTTATATTTACTTCTCTTAGATATTTACTTCCCTTATAATTTTAGAAATCGATATACTTAAATCTAATTTCTAATAATTATTAACAAAAATATTAGTTAATTGTTAACAGAGTTAAAATATCTTAAATATTTTAAGAGATATAAATTTAACCTCTTTATAGTTACTTTATTTTTCACTTACTTCTTTTCTATTTTTAAATAACATACGCATCTTTTGTAATTTGAAAAGACACAACACTTGAATTCAACATGTGATAATTGTACTAACCAAATAATTAGTCATTAATTCTTTAAATAAAATCATTAAAACTTTATCATATTTTATAGCACATATTTTATGTATGAATGCTAATTATAAAATTTCTTTTTTGCAATATGTTAGAATGTGATGAACAACTCTCTTACTAACTATATCATTTAAATTAAATGATAAAAATATAAAAATTACAATTTATCATAAACTAATAATTAAATTCAACAAAATGAGGCTATTTATTCTAAAATATATGATATTATACTTAATGTAATATATGTAGTAAACCACGTCAAAAGCAATCATTTGACCTCTTATCTCTTGAAAGAATTTTGTTGGACATTCAATCTTTTTTTTTTTTTTAATGTCAAATGCAATACCATGGCTGAAGAAAAGTTTGAAAATTTTCTTTTAAATATATGACACTTCAAATAAATATATGTTTGACTACTTAATAGCTAAAAATTTGTTAAAAGTTTTACTAAGATTGAGAATATGAAATAAAATAAAATTACTAAATTTTTCTATTCATCTAAATAAATAATTTAAATATTTTTTGAGATAAAAATAGAAATTTTTTTAAGATTAAACAATTAATTTATGAAGCAAAGAAAATAAACAAGATGACTAATTAAAAAAATAAAATGAAAACTTTATATACAGGAGAACACTAAAACAACCAAATAATATTTAAATTATTTTAATTTGTTTATTATTAATGTTCTATTTAATTTATACTTCATGATGTTAATTACAATTATTTAAGAAAAAATATATCACTGCACACAAAAAATTTAACATGACAAAGAGTTGAGATTAACTATGTTATCACATGACAAGAAAGTATAGGGGTAATTTTGGTAATCATATTTTTGTGTCAAAATTTTCTTTAAGAAAAAAAGAAAAAAGTATCTAAAGAAATATTCTTTAACAATGTTAATTAATTGGGTTTAAATATAAGTTTACAAAGTAAAGAGGACATAAGTGAAAAAAGAAAATAATAATAAGAAAAGTTGATGTAATTTACTCAATTATTTTACTTTTTCTCCAACAAAAGTTCAAGTATACTAAGCAAGAAGTAATTAAGAGTAAAGAATTAATTTACGACAATTAAAATATTATTTAAAAAGACTAAAATGTAAAAATAAGAGGATTTATCAACTAAATGTCTAACAAATGACATGACGTGATTCAAACATTAAATAATTTAATAGGTTACTTTCATGTCAATAACAAAAAACTACGGTATTAAATATGACAATTTACTCCTGTTCAATAAGGACTTGAGATGATTTACATTAAATAATTTAATATGGTATCCTTACATTATTAGTATGATAGGCACTATCATTCATCATCAGGTGTATGGGAAGGGGCTTTTTAAAACTATGGATAGGAGTTTTGACCGAAACAATAAAATTAATATTGATTACATTAATTTATACCTTTATTTAGTTATGACGAGTATCACCATTTACCATCAGTAATATGGATATAAGTTTTGAAAATAACAAAATTAATATTTATACATTCATTTAATTATAAATGTCACCATTATTCACTATATAAGAGTTTTGAAAATAACGAAATTAATAGGTACTACACTAATTTATGCCTTCATTTAATTATAATAGGGATCATCATTCACTATCAGTAATATTAAAAAGGATTTTGAAAATAATAGATTTAATATTTAGTACACTATGTTATGCATTTATTTAATTAATTCAACAACTTGATGGAGACATAGTTGTTTAATTAATGGCATATAAAACATTTTCTGTCCCGTGCATCGCAGGGGTTGGAAAGCTAGTTGGTATATAGCATGTCACAATTGGATACTGGGGCGGACCGCACATGCCTATCTTGAGACTGTGTCTAATTTTTTTTTTTTAATATAAGTGATTTAATTTCCTATTTTAAAAAATAAAAAATGATTTGTTATTTTCTCTTAAGGGTAAGTCAAGTTTTTTTTTTAATGTAACTGATCTAATTTCTCTTTTTTCCCAAAAAAAAATGAGTTCTTGTTTTATCCAAACAGCCAAACAACTTGTTGTTTTATTTGGAATTCAAAATGACTTGTCGTTTTAGTCATCTTCTACCTTTAGTTGGATCCACCCATGTCAACCAGACTCAGTTTGCAAACTTTTGGTTGGGTCAAAAACAATTAAGAAACTTGTTTTCATCGTAATTTTTTATTTGAATATCTGCTTTCAATGATTCAAAAGGAAAAAATTCTTAGAATTTCAATATGTAAATCTATATAAGTTTTATTGCCTAAAAAACTCATTTTCATGGGAATCAAAAATTAAAAGTTTTAAGGTTATGGAGTTATACACATGTTTTACACACTTTTTTTTTTTTCTTTTTCAGAAACTATATCTTTGAAAGTTTTTCTAACACCAAGAAAATCACATAAAGTCCAAAATCGAAAAACATTTTGTGCAAGTATGTAAAAGACGATTTTCAGTCATACGGAGAATTTCTCTCCCACTCCAATGCGATACTTTGTTTCTCATATAACCCTTATCATGGAAAACACAAGGTTCCATGTGTTTTCAACCAAGAATTTACTATTAGAGAGTAGTTAAATAGCTACGAAATTTAGTATTAACCTCGTTGCAAATATTCTTTAATAGTGTTTAACAACTGGATTTAAATATAGGTTTATAAAGTAAAGAGGAGATAAGTGAAAAAAGAAATAATAACAAAGAAAGTTTATGTAATTTACTCAATTATTTTACTTATTCACCAACAAAAGTTTAAGTACACCAAATAAGATGTAATTAAGAGTAAAAAACTAATTTACAACAATTAAAATGTTATTCAAAAAGACTAAAATGTAAATATAAAAGGATTTACCAAATAAATGTCTAACACATGATATGATGTAATTCAAACATGAGTCATTAATTTATTGGTCAATTTTTGGACGGTATTCAAATCCTTTCATTTTTTTTAGGGTATTAAAGAAGTTCCTAAAGAGAACAACCCTTCTCACTCTCACAGCTAGAATGTGGGGCCCATGCGCCGCTGTAAGAGTATTTCTTCGCGATAGAGTACTGGACAACATGTGTGCGTAGGGAGAAAATGGGGTGTGTGTTCAGAAATGGCCGAAGAAGTTCCTTCAAACTTGACACTCCATTTGGATGGGCTTTTTTTTTTTTTTTTTTTTTTAATGTTATGTGACTAAATTAGGATGAGACGAGCAATTTGCATTTAGAGAGGTTGGAGCTGGGGTGCCAATGCCATCTCTAATATTCAAGTCAACTTAGTATTGAGATTAAAAAGTTGGGACATGAGAGACCAAAAAACTTAACTGAGAGAATGTGTAAGTTAAAAAAAAATTTAAAATTATATTAATTTCCCTAAAGTTTCATATAAAATTTTAAATAGTTTCATATAAAAGTTTAATTTTGCAGTGATTTAAGCAGATTCAGAATAAGCTAACAAAATCCTCTAATTAACTCCAAGGTTAAAAGAACATAACCTGACATTTTACTTCTAGGCTTGCAATGAGCGCATAAACAATGAAATGGATATAATAACGGCTCAAAATTGCTAGCAGGGGATAAAACATTATTTAAGATAGGTCATTTCGATAAATAGCTCAAAAAAAAAAAAAAAAAAGAAACAAGGCCTTCATCATTTGTAAACATGCATATGATAAAATATAGCCTAAAAAGAATGCAAGCAAATTTTATAGTACAATACAAGAGTGATCAAATACGTACTAGAAAGAATTGACAAATATAAAGAAATAATTGCTCAAAATGCTCAAAAACTCATAAATATACAATATCCTTCTATTCTCAACACTTGAATCCCATGTCCATCACCAAACTAATCAATTCAACAACACAAATAAGCTTACAGGTGGGATAATCTATGTATAGCTGATTAAAGTGTTCTTAGAATCTTTGGCTTTAAGCCATTTTAGCCTTCACTTTATTTTATTGTTACCTTGGCCTTATTACAACCAAAATTAAAGTCCTTCTTGATCTTGAGTAGTGGAAATTAAAATACTTGCATGCGTATGGTAGTGCATGCTCTTGAGTTGAAGATCAAGTGCAAACACATGCCACAAACACTAGAGAAATTGAGTAATATTCTATCCTTGGTGAGGCTCTTGTTCTTGATAATTGATTGTCAATTGAAGTTGAAACCCTAATTGAGTTGACACATAAATGTGCTTTGGATGATTTGATATTGTTTTTAAAATGAAAGGTTGCTGCCAAAAAATGCATTTTTCCCAAGAGTGACTCATTTGGCTCTATTTTTTGTTTGAGGACAAACAAAGGCTTAAGTGTGGGGAATTGTTATGTACTTATTTAGCATAATGTTTCTCTGTGATTTATAATGATTTGATCTTCAATGCCAAAATGCAGTTTCAGACTATTTCTTCATCTACACTGTAACAAATAAATTGTATGGCTAGGAGGAAGGGGACGTTTGATTAGTTGGGACCAGTCAGTTAGTAGTTGGGATCAATTGAGTTGCATAAATATCCCATTCTATTGTACATGAGGGGTATGGTTTGAGAATCTTGAATGATAGTGTCTGGGTTGATCCCTTGTTGGGAGAGCCCTTTTTGTAGAATCCGTAATCCCCTTTCTCGTGCCTTTCCTCCCTAATCCCACATGGTGTAGCGAGGGCCATGAAGCTGATCAAGATTTTGTATTAATTTATTTTAGGCACGTGTGGCAGAACTGGTGTGGGATTATTGGGAAATCCGTTTCTGGAACAGCCTCTTTGTGAGCCAGTCGCTCAACTTAACATTATAACCTCCATATCTTAGGGTTTCTAAGTCCTTTATTGGATTCTCAAATGGACTATGAATGGTGATTGGTTAGCCTATGAAACAAGGGATTAAGGATTTTGGTAAGTCTAGATAATGAAAAGTTCTTCCTACTCGGAGGGAATAATATAAATTAGGCAATCTATTAATTTTTTCAAAACTAGATTTAGGGTTTAAAATTAGAGTTTATCTTAAATTAGGATTTATATGTTTAGATAATTATAAGGTATTGTTTATTTTAAATAAATATATATATTTTTATTATTATCTAGATTTGGATTTATCTTTTTATTCAGTTGAACCATATTGTATATAAATATGTCCCTTTTGTATTCAGTTTGGTCAAACCTTAATGAATCAACATTTACATGAGTTTTCACTTAAAGAATATTTGAGCCAAAGTTAAAGAAGTATGTTATTTTAGAGAAGTATTGCAAGTTTATTTTCAAACACAAAGTTAACGTTATAAAAGAAGTTAGTTTACATGGAAAGGTAAGGAAGTTTATTAATGAATCTTAGCAAAACCAACAATAAAGGTTTTTTGGTGATTGTATGAGAACCAAAGCAAAGTTTTACTGGAAGCCCTTTCAAAAATTGTAAAGGAGTAGATGAAGGCTTCATTGGTTGAATCACACTAATTAAACCTCTCTCTTCCCTATACATGGTGTTGAGGTAAGCCTTGTATGACTAATCTGATTTTAATCATAAAGAGGGTGACAGCAACTACTGTAAACTATGCTTGTAAGTGTTAAATAAGAGGAGAGGGAAAAAAAAAAGGGAAGAGGAAGGTTTAGATTTTCCATTCTCCTTTCTTTTTTTGTTTTTAATTTTTTTTTTTTTGTATGTTTCAAAATTATGAGAAAAAGATTTTTAAGAATTTTTATGGTTCCTTCAAACTCCTAGAACTTATTTTACAGTATGGAGCTAATATCCCTAATGTTTCAACATTAACATTTTTCTCGATTCCAATTGTTTGGTTGCTGAGAAAAGTCATAGGAAACTGTTTTCTGTTAGAGGTAACAAATTAAAAACAAAAAGAAAAAAATGTTTTAAATAAAATATAATAAAAATGTAATTTTTGGATTGAATTTCTGTTATTTCTCTTTCTTCTTTTATATCTAAGACCTTTCTTTTTTTAAAAAAAAAAAATCATATGTAAGATGTCTAATATTATATAAACTTAATCTAATTTATTAATATATATTTTAAATGAAGGTAAAATAGTCTATAAACATTATAAATCTTTTATTTTCTTATGCTTATAAAACTTTTACTCCTAAAAAAGGAGGATGATAAACTTCCCCTTCCCCTTTATTTCCCTTTAATTCTCTCCCTTCCTTGTCTTAAAACTCAAAAACATAGCCTATAAAAATTAACCATTAGAACTTTGATTAATTAATTTTTTTATGGGGTTGATTAATTAAAACTTGAATGGAACTATAGGAAGGATGTAACATATTTTAACTCTTTTATAGGGAACCATATTTTAATTTTTTATTGAAGAAAGTTAAAATACAGTTTTTTATGTGAAGAATATAGTTAAAGTTTAGGGTTTAAATTCCATCAATTAACTTGATTGAAATTATTTAAGAATTTCTCATTTGATATGAACATATAATTTGAATTGAGATCATTCATATAAAAAATATTATGTCTTAAATCTCTGAAAATTTTAAATTATTAGGTTTAATTGCAACCATGAATTTCCGACTTGATATCAACAAACCAAGGTCAAAATTTTGGCGGCATAATCCTTCTATTGACCCGTGTGTTTACCCTAAGGAACATACTGGTTTTTCATATGCTAGAACTTATTTTTCACCTAGCAAATTAGCTTTTAGGTTAATGTAGCTCTTAAAAATGGTATTAACATTCTGGTTTCATGGAATATAGTCTTAGACTATAGATAGAGAGAGAAGAAATTCTGACAGATTTCCTTCATAGTTCCCACAATATAATTCTAATGGAATATTCCTTTGAAAGTTTCTGACGGTATTTTTGTTGAAATATATATATATATATATATATATATATATATATATATATATATATATATATATATATATATATATATATATATATATTAACTTGGTCTTAATTTTCAAGAAACTTTTCAATAATCAATACCAACTGATGTTACAACTAAAATTTCTCAAGGAAAAAAAAATGAAAGGTTAAAACAAGTTTATCTAAGATGAACCTGCTGTCTGGCTAAAAATGATGAAAGAGATTTCCATGGTAAAAGGGATTATTAATGTAGCATTTCCCTTTTCTCCAACTGCTTATTAATTTAATGTGTGCTTTGACGACTCCCCTACAAATAAAAAGGAAAAGTTGTGTACATACCCCATGTGTACACTTTGTAAGAGAGACACAGAAAAAAAAAAACCACTAATAAAAGTCAATGCGAATGTATATGTGCACGTAACACATCTTGAGTAAAAATGCTAGAATTTAAGTTTTTATTTGAACGTCTAGAATGCTAAACGAATGGATTTTGCAAATCTAGAATTAAAAAATCGCTTCATTGCCTTCTAGTATATTGAGATAATTGGTAAGGAGACCTAAAGACAAAAAATGCTGGAAAAAGTGCTTAAAGCTTTTGGAAAGATTGTTTAAACAAGAGGATGATTGGTTGAAGAAGACTCAAGGGAATCTAATGGTTGTGGCAACTGTGATTTCAACAATGAGCTACCAAGCTATACTTCAACCACTGGAGGCTGTAAAGAAAGGAAGATAAATCAGACGTGAATTTCATGATTTGCAGCACCGTTTCTTTTGTTACTTCTCTTATTGTTATCCTTTTGCTCTTAAGTGGGTTACCTCTGAGGAGCAAGTTTTGTGTGTGGCTTTTATCATTTATCATGTTTATCAATCTCTTAGTTTTGTCAGCCGCTTTTTTAGTTGGTGCAAAAGCAGTGATTCTAGATTCTGCCTCGGATAAGTTTGATGTTGTTCTCGGATCATAAGTATCTATAGTGCAGGTATAAACAATCATAAATCTCCCATAAACCAATGTTTCATGATTATGGACCAAAAAAAAAAAAAATTCTTCACAGTAAAAAGACAATAATTTTGACACTTATTGGCTATCGATTTCTTCCATTTTGCAATCATTACGACTCGAAAGTTGACACCTAGCAGAGTGATCCATAGAGTTCAAACAAATGTAAAAGCTTGGCACACGTAGATGATATTGACAACGCCACTTTAGCGTCAAACAAAACATTAATGGAGCTTTTTCTAGTGCTTGATAATCTCTCTAATGCGCATACGACAAAGACTTTTGATTCTGGGTCACTATCCATTAATGGAAAGTCGGGCAATGCCTGGTGGATGGTGGGTGAGGGGTGTGAATCTGGATAACATTTTCTTCAGGGATCGAATCATTGTACCTACCATAGAATACTTTTTTCTACTCTCAATTGTTTTAGATATCACAGCTTTGTGCAACGCTGGATTAGAAAGTCACTATCAATTAATCTTAAAGATATAAGATAAGGACGTGGTAATGATTCCAAAAAAAATGGTAGGTACCATGATTCAATTCCTAAATAAAATTGCATCATAATTTAATGCTAGAGATCTTTATCTCTAATATTTCTACTATTACTAATATATTAAAAATCTAATTCATCAAAACATCAATAAAGGAAGCGGTTCCATATTTCAATTGAAGTTAGATTTCAAAGGGACTGCACGACACTCTTAACTTCTAACAAAGAATGGATAGCGGAACTTACTTTACCAAAAAAAAAAAATAATAATAAAATTGGAAAAAGCATCCGCTGGGGTCAAACAAGGCCTTGGCGCCTCCTCCCCAGTCCCTTTTTTTATTTAATCGGACACCATATCTAATTTTAGTTTAGTTATTATGGCACTTTATAGGCTTCTAATGTAAAGAAATTTGAGCAAAAGGAGAGTAAACTTTTTTAAATATGATAAAAAAGTTGGGATATTTTTTATTATGTTCATTTCTCTTCTACTTAAGTCAAGAATGTATTTTACGAATCTTATATTGATTCCATATAATAATGTGAATTGGTATTTAAGCTAGAGACTTGCTGGCACAAATGGGCTAGTTTTTTGGGTATATCCCTTCTCAAGGGTGAGAAATGTTACAACTCTCACACTAATTTTACACAATAATGTAATAAGGTATTTAAGCCAAGAGCCTCTCCCATCCAAATTGGCTAGGTTTTTGGGTTGTCTTACTTGAGTCAAGTTGGCGTGCAGAGAGTCCATTCAAGGGAGCCCCACTAGCATTTGACAGGTGATATTGACCTAAATGCGGTGTTGAGATCAGCCTTGCATCACTAAACTGATGCAATCATACATAGGGTGATAACTATTTTTAAAAAAATTGACTATAAGAACTTTGATTAATTAAATTTTTCTTATGGAATCGATTAATTAAAAATTGAATGGAACAACATATTTTAACTCTTTTTAAGGGAACAATATTTTAGTTTTTATTCAAAAAAGTTAAAATATAGTTTTTATGTGAAAAATATAGTTAAAATTTGTGGTATAAATTCCATCAATTAACTTTACTGAAATTATTTAAGAATTTCTCATTTGATTTGAGATCATTCATATAGAAAAATATTAAGTCCTAAATCTCTCAAAATTTAAGTTATTAGGTTTAATTGCAACCATGAATTTCCAAATTGATATCAACAAACCAAGGTCAAATTTTTTGCAGTATAATCCTTCCATTGACTTGTTGGTTTACCCTAAGAAATATACTGGCTTCTCATATGATAATAACTGTTCCAACTTATTCTTCACCTAGCAAATTAACTTTTCGGTTGACTTGGTTTTAACCTTTTTGTCACCAATCACCACAAGAAAAAGGACGAAATTACAACTATAAGATTTCATTAGAATTTTTTTTTATCACGATTACATTAGAATTTTAATAGGTTCCAATATTAAAATAGAAAATATTTTGGATAAATTTGTTGGTAACACCCTTTTTGTTCGCTTTGTGTTTTTTAGTTATTTATAGAGAAAAAACTATAAATAAAATAAGAAAGGTATAAAAAGAAAAAAAAAAAAGAAGATATAAATATACGTAAACAAATGCATTATATTAAAATTTTGCGGTTCCAATAGAGATTCCAAATGGAAACAATTGCCTCTGCAATTACACCTGAAACCTATTCAAATAGAAATGCCCACTCCTTGGAGTATCATTTTAGACTTTAGATAGAGAAAGAAGAAATTCTTAGCAGAATTCCGCAATTGTTCCCACAAAATTATTCTTTGGAATTTTCTGACAGAGTTTTTGTTGATATATATATATATATATATATATATATATATATATATATATATATATATATATATATATGTATATGTATTAACTTTGTCTTATTTTTAGAAACTTTTTAACAATCAATTCCAACCAAAGTTACGAATGAAATTATTCAAGAAAAAAAAAAATTAACCATTAAAACAACAAGTGTATCTAAGATGAACCTGCTTTCTGGCTAAAAATGAAAAGAAAGTGATCTTCTTGTTGGGATTACTATTTAGCATTCCCTCCTTCTCCAACTGATAATTAATTCAATGCGGGCTTTGACTTCCCCTACGAGTAAAAAGGGACAAATTATATGCACATTCCATGTATACACTTCATTCATACAAGAGAGATACAAAAAAGCAAAAATATAAAAGTAAGTGTGAATGTATATATGTGTGTTGTACATCTCGAGTAAAAATACTTAAGTTTTTATCTAAACGTCCAGAATATAAAACCAATGAGTTTTGCAAATGTACAATTAAAAAATCGCTTCATTACCTTCTAATATATGGAGATAATTAGTAAAGCCTTCAATATTCTATGGTCAGATTTTATCAACATATGTTCATTTTCAAACTGTTGCAACTTGCAACCCATTGAACATCAATTTCAGATATGGTAAAGCAAACAGTACTAGAATGTAAAATTTCCTAGCATTATTTGGTTTTGGCGTTAACCAAGCGACAAAGACCAAAATGTCATATTTTGCTTGTTATTCTTACTAAGCCTAACTAGTCACTGTTCTTGAGTTTCTTTCATTTCTCTTCCCATATATCTTCCTCTATAAATTCTACTACTGAAGAACCAAACACCACTATCTTTTGCCTCCTATGGTAAAATATATTGAGAGGTTGAGGAAAGGAAGAGATCCGTAGAGAGGAAATGATGGTGGATGCTAGGCCTGCAACTGAAGATCATACCATGATTAGTGCTCTTTATGAGGCATCTATACAAGGGTGTGTATTAACTTTGAACCAATTGATGGAGAAAGACCCTCGAATTCTAACCAAACTTCCACTGACTACTGCCAGTGAAACCCCCTTATACATATCCGCTTCTCTTGGACATGTTGATTTCACCACAACTCTTCTCCGTTATAAGCCAACGCTTTCTTCCGGGTTGGATTCCCTCGGACGCACACCTCTCCACTTAGCTTCAGCCGGGGGCCACATTGAGATTGTCCAGGTGCTGTTGAGAGCATATGCTGATGTAAGCTTAGTATGTGATCAAGATGGAAGAATTCCTCTCCATTATGCAGCGATAAGAGGACCAGCTGGTGTTGTAGGAGAGCTCATTAGAACCAAACCTGATTCAGTGAACGAGCTTGATAGAGGTGAAACAGTTTTTCACTTGTGTATTAAATATAGCCAGTTGGAGACACTCAAAGTGTTGGCGGAATTTGTTGGTCAAAACAACAAGATCCTCAATTCAATAGATTGCAATACTGGGAATACAATTCTTCATCTGGTTGTAATGTTGAAGCAAACTGAGGTAAAGACTTTTGTTATGGGTAATTGATCTTTATGTATCTTCTTCCTAAATATAATATAGTACAGACTCTATATATCAACTTGTATCTAAGCAGAAAACGGTAAGTACACAACCTTGTTTAAAATTGTAAAATAACCTGGCTGACAGAATCTTTATTATACAGAAAAAACATGTGAATTCATAATGATAAACGGTAAATTCACAGACTGTGTGTAACCAAAACTGTGATGAGGCAGAACAGAAGTTGAAGTTTGCTTGGAACAGTTGATTTAGATTCTTCCATACATATTACTATTCTTGAATATTTCAAATTCTTCTATGCAGAAGAAATTTTAAAACGACTTTGTTTATAAAGAAAATATCTAATCAGAAAAGTTTTCTTTCACTGTATAGAACGTAAAATACTTACTTTCATTGCCTGTAATTAAAGAAGTAGCAAATACTGAGAATAAAATTGGTTTTACAGCCCTGGATATCTTGGAACATAGCCCAAGTGATTTCAGAAGTCTAGAATGTCAATGCTTGTTAATGGAAGCTGGCGTCAAAAGCAAAAGGAAACAAAATCCGGTAAACCATGTTGCTGTTGCTGACAATGAAAAAAAGTGCTTAAAGCATGTGATGAGTTGGTTTAGAAAGAAGGATTTGGCACCTAGTGATTGGTTGGACAAGACTCAGGGGAATCTAATGATTGTGGCATCTGTGATTTCAACCACGTGCTACCAATCTGCAATTCAAGCACCAGGGAATAATGAGGCATTCATGATTTGCAACACGATCTCTTTTGTTGCATCTCTATGTGTTAACTTTTTGCTCTTAAGTGGCTTACCTTTAAGGAACAAGTTTTGCATTTGGCTATTATCAATAATTGTGCTTTTAAATCTCATTAAATTGGCACAACGTTATCTAATTGTTGCGCCATCATACATCCCAGGTGATGTTCTCTTTTCATCACTGATAATAATGATGGCACTGATTGCGCTTTCTGCTTTGTTCCTCACAGTTCGCTTTTATTTTTGGGTACGACGGAGATTCAAGGACAAGAGATCCAGGCAACAACATCCCTAGAGTCCCGTATTTGATCTAAGTTTTTTTTTTTTTTTTTCCCCTCTCTCTTTTTACTTTATTAATCCAGTGCCTGATCATAAATCTTTGATTGTAACTCACCTCTACTTCTATTCTAAATTTGCTTTCATGGCTGTGTATATGTTGTCTCCATAATAATTAACTTTAATTTACATGAGTTCAGTATCTTGAATAAAAATAATCATAGGTTTGCTTTTAAGTCATAGTAATTCTTTTTCAAGAAAAGAGATAAGGTATTGAATTTGACCCATTAAACCATTTGTTAGTTTGGTCCTATTTGAGTCTCAAGTCAATATTACTTTGCAAATGTAATTTTCATCGTAGACTCACCCTTCCGTTTTCTGGAGATGCATAAGATGGAAGATCACTAGGAAGTTCCAAGACATGGAGGTGACATGTCAACATAAGGCTGGAAAGTTTGTATCTTCTCAATCACGGGTCAATTCCTACATTGATAACAATAAAATAACAAAAAATGGGCAATGCTCGGTACACGTTTGTCGGGGGCTTTCTATCTCATACCCATTAGACGATACAGTTCGACATAATTTATATTGATATGAAGGTAGAAAGAACCTTCTTCATTTACTTTCCCATTGTTTTCCGCAGTTGTAGACTCAAAATCTGCATTAATTTTTTAATTTTGGCCAAAAGCATTCCTGAAAACATACACACACGTTTATATAATTTTTCAATATTTAGACTTTTGGGAATAAGGAATAATTGCACACAGAGGAGAAATACATGAGGAGCGAACTTATAAAAGAATCTACTAGTAGTTTAACATTGTATACTAACTAAAGACTAAGACATTTTTTTTTTATTATTAGTATTTATATATCTTTCATAAGTTTCAATTTCTTCTAAAGTGAAACTTCTTATTTCTAACTCTAATTCACATTTGTACATCCAATATGGACTGCCTTTCTAAAAAATAACATAAAATCACCTTCAAAAGTTAAAAAAGATACTTACATATAACAAAAGCACGAGAATGCTCTTAAAATATTATAGAAACAAAAATATGTTATTATTTATGAAAAATCACATAAGTATTAGCCAAAAATATTAGTTTCAGCTTTTACTTTTGCTTTTTTTAGTCACAAGCACTTTTTAAAAGCTGATCTAAACAAGTTCTTAGTTTAGATCAAATTCATGATACTTGTGGCTTGCAAAAATTCATAGGAGGTGCAAGGCATTGGAACAACAAAAATTGTTTGAAATGATCATCACCAAATTGCAAAAGAAAAGTGTTATTTATGTTCCATATTTGCTACTTTGTTGATTTATTTAAAAGATAAAAATCATATCTAATATTGATTTAACTTGACAGAGAGAAACCTCATAAATGCTTGTAGATTAGTTGATTTATTTTTCTAGTTGTGCAACCCTCAAGAAAAACCCTAGTTCTTCTACTGATTGAATATTATAGGAGTTAATTGAAGACAAGCATTGGTTATGGATCGAAATAAATTAGCAAGACAGTGATTAGAGTCAAGTGTGAACTCTATTGGTGCTTGCTTGATTTCTACGGTATGTGAACAATTCCCAGGAAAATAATTCTCCTTAAAATAAGTTGGATTTAATCAAATTCTTATAAAGCTTATTCTGACATTGCATTTTTATCTGAATGTGCAATGCTAAACTAACAGGTTTTACAAGCAATGGACGTCCTATTGCGTATATGACAGATTTTATCAATGTACCTATATTCATTTACAAACAGTGTCAACTTTGCAAACATCAACGAGATTAAATGTCCAGTACCAGGATATAGAAATTTCCTAGTAATTCTTTGGCTGAGATTAATCAACAGATAAAGAGAACGTAAAGTAATTTTTTTTTATTATTATTATTGTTTAGTGGAAAAGCATGTATTACAGTCTGGCAGATAAGGTTCTGTTTTTTCTTTAGTCATTGTTCTCACATGTTGAATTTTTGATACTTCTTCGTACTTGTGCGCGCTGTCCACCTTTAACATATTGGCAAGTGAACAACGTGAACATATCTTTAGTCGACGGGGGACTTGCTTTCTTCTCCCACTTTACCTTTTTTTCAAAAACACCGTGCAAACTTAGTCAATGTTCTTGAGTTTCTTTCATTTCTCATCCCGTATATCTTCCTCTATATATTTCTCCTATTGACGAACCAAATACTGCTATCTCTTGACCCTTTGGTGGTAAATTTGTTGTGGTTGAACAAAGGAAACGAAAGGAAGAGAGGAAATAATGATGGATACTAGACCTGCAATCGAAGATAATACAATGGTATGATGAGGGTTCTCTGTCTTTTGGACGATGAAAACTTGTTCGGGATGTCTTGTTTCTCCACTTTCCTTTATCCAAGGAATTATAAAATGAATAAAGTGACAGTAACAACAAATTGTATGCAGAGACTATGCCAGAGGCTTTGATGATGTTGAAGTTCCATATAAAATCAAGGGTTGTGGTTGTTACTCTGAAATCTCCCCAGAGATATGCAGAAGCTTTACTGATGATATGCGGCATTTTCTATCCAGTGCATGCTCCATGTCAGGAAACGTTGGGAATACATCTTGTTTATGCATGACAACTTTATGGGCAAAGATGAAAAATACTTTGTTTTCTGTCCTCGACATAACAACTCCATGTGCAAATGCAACGCATTTTCGAAATTTGTACAACCTCACAAAATATATTCAAAAAAAGGCAAGAAAAAAATCAATAGTCAATTGTTGGCGTTATAATTATAATTGGAATTAAAAAAGAAAGAAGAATCAGGACTGAAACCAGTTGGCAAAGTTCATGGTTCTTTCTTTTTTGAGTGTGTGAAATTTCTAGTTCTAGATGAAAGTGGTTAATATGAAGTGGAGGTCTCAGGGACCACATGACTCATGAGTATGTTTATATTATATTCGGAAATCAAAGCACATAACCAATGCGAATTATAGTTTAAGAAATTAAGCGGATGTTGTATGTAGTCTGCTCTAGCTTTTGGTTCCTTCAAATTCTTGCTCAAACTAGGACTATCTTGTAATGGGGGAAAATCTATTGTTACATTTTAATGTTTTATTCTTTATCTTATTTATTATATATTATTAATTAATAAATTATAAAATAATATTTTAAATTAGTAATTTTATTCATTTCAACCGATCATAACAAGTGAGAAAGATTTCTTGTATAATATAAATTCATGGTAATTTTCAATTTGTAAATTTGCAAATGGTGAAAAGATTATGGCAAGGGCAGAAAAGAAATTTGAATTGAGGGTGTGGTGTGCATATCACGAGAATTTAGTGAGTAAATATTAGCCTTCGAATTTTAATGAAAATAGAAAGCGGAATGGAGAGTAAGACTTTCTACTTAGAGAAAAGAGTGAATCTTACGTTGTGTTTGGATTAAGAGAAAAGTAGGAAGGAGATCAAAGAATCGCTACTGTCTACGATTTTATTGTCTATAAGAAAGGACTTTCTTCCATACAAGATCTGCAAAGGGTTAAAAAGTAGATGTTAGTTTGTATTAGAGTCTAGCAGAGAAGGTTATTTGTTTCGGACGCGAACCCTCTCCCGCCTGCGGCCAAACTAGAGTGCCAGTTTGGGATTTCTCAACCCCTCAATAAATTTAAAGGCCTGAAAGATGACAAGTGGCACAGTTTTTTAAAAAAAAAAAAAACGCAAGTCATAATTTGGAGCATGTTTAGTCGTTTACAAATAACATACTTTGTACCCTACAATCTTAAACCTCCAAACTTTGAATTCTAAAATCTTAAAATTTAAGCATTATAAAATTTAAAAACTAAGCATTGATATTAGTAGTAAAGAAATAAAGTCTTTAAGTATTTTGATCTTGGTCAAGTTCATATATAGATAGATAGATAAATATAGATAAAACATATTTAAGAGGGATCTACTTTATTTGGGTTTTTTAATTAACTTGAATTGAATTAATTGTAAATTAAAGAAACTAATAATAAATTTATTTCCTATTTATAAATTTGTGTTCTTTAAATTCAATAAATTATTTTTTTGTGTTAATCATGAGTATGTATAGGACACAAACCTATCATCAAGTTCTTTAACCTACAATTAATTAGACTTAAGTTAACTGAAGAACTCAAATAAAGGTAGACCTTTCCTAAAGACATTTTTTTTGTGTATATATATATATATATATAAACTTGAATCTAAGTCAACATATTTAAATGACTTTAGCTCTTTCCTTATAGTATCAATGCTTACTTTAAAATTTTAAAAATTAAAGTGTAGAGTTTAAAATTTTAGAATGTAAAGTTTTAGAATTTTAGAACTTAAATTTTAAAAGTTTAAGATTTTAGGGTAGTTTTAGAATGTACACTCAACTACTGCCGTTGATTAAACATAGACAACGGTTATATATAAAAAAAATCACTGCACAAAAAAATTATTTTCTATTTTAGATAACAGTTAATAATGAAACTGTTGTCTATGCTCATGTATTTTTTTTTTAAAAAAATAAATTCAGAATTATTAACATCCAACAATATACATAGTTTTGTCTACCATCTCCATGAAATTTGATAATCCTCTTGGCACCATAGAAGTTCATTCAACTCAACAATTTCTCTACACACGTTATCATCATATTTTTCCTAGTATATTAGCAGAGATGTACATAGCTTTGTCTACCATCTCCATGAAATTTGAAAACGCTCTTTTGTTTAGAAGTTCTTAACATTTTAGTGGGTGCTTTTTTCTTTGAAAGATCAACAGTCAAATGGCCAAAATTAGGGCATTGAGTTTTATGACCAGGATCATCCAACTAAGTTGTTCTTGTGCAGGAATCATTGGATCTATAATACACTCTGACAGAGATAACACCAAAAGTATTTTCCTTCACGGTTAACTCTGGCACCTCATCCCAGGTCTTGTGAGCAAAGAAAGTTGTTTCTCTTGTAATGACCACGTTCCAAGACATAACATGCATGATCAAATATCTCAAAATTAACAAAAACATACAGAATAAGCTAAAAAAAAAAAAACACACACACACACAAAAATTATAAAAATGCCTATAATAGAAAGGTTGTTGTCTAAGGCTGAGAAGCCAATGTTGGGGTAGTTTCGAGTAACTCTTGGCAAGAAGACAGTGTTGAATGTATTTGTCAAAGGAGAAAAGAGTGGTGGAACATTTAAATGGTTGTTTAGAGTAACTCTTGATGACAAAACACTAGAGTTTTTGAGGTTGAAGTTCAAAAGTTTCAAAGCCAATAACCATTGTCTGTAGCTAATTTTTGTCAATGGTTAAGTGGTAAACTGTTATCTAAAATCCTCTTTGTTTTATCATATATAATGATTAGAAATGAAATGTTTTCGAAAATCTTCTGTGCTGTCTATAGACATTGGTTTTAGTTTAACTATTGTCTAAACTCATTCGCTTTTTTTTATAGACAATACTTACTTTCTTTTCATTATATAAAATACACTATTAAAAATCTTTTATGGCATAATGAATGTAACCCCCCAAACAAAGTTGGGAAATCCTTTTTTCCTTACTAGTAAGATTTGTATTTATAATTTTTACTTCTCTTCCGGAGTAATTTAGAAAAGTCACCTTTTTGTATCTTTAATAATCATTTTGTTTCTGTTAAAAACAAAAAAATCTTTTTATTCGATCAAAATCTTTAGAGGGCTATAACAAGGGCATTAATTAAGGCAGCCCCCCTCTTCACCATAGGCACCCCCTTTATTTTTTTAAATTTCCCATTTTACCCTTAATATCAACAGTCCCATCTACCCCTCTCCATTTCCCTCGCCGAAACCCTAGCAACACCATCCCCTTACACTTTCTCTTCTTCCTTTGACTTTCATCCCAAAGCCACGAGGTTAATCTTCACTTATTCTTGGATTTTCAAAACAAACCTTGAGGTATGAGTCTCAATCTAAGTTTATTCGTTAATGTTGTACTCTTTAAAATTTCAGTTTGGTCATCCATGGAGGAGAAATGGGTACAAGATGTTGCGGAATGAAGAACGGCTCTATAGAGCTGTGTGCTCTACAAAATAGCTCTATAGATCTGTTTGGCAAGCCATGTAGCTCTATGGAGCTGTTTTTGAGTCCGCACCGTGTTTGGAGTGGAAAATGGTTACGAAGAGCTGTTTGGAGTGTCAAATGGCTTTGCACTCTACAGAGTCATTTGACACTTCAAACAATCGTACATAGTTGTTTGCCACTCGTTTTGGCATCCAAAATACACTACCACCTCACCCAACTTCATTTGTTTGAATTAGATGTTAAATTTACTGTTTAACATTGTCAAGAATGTGGTAGACCTCGCGGCTTTGTGATGAAAGTCAAAGGAAGAAGAAAAAGTGTAAGGGGATAGTGCAGCTAGGGTTTCGCCAAGGGAAATAGAGAGGGGTAGAGGAGGGCTGCTAATATTAAGGGTAAAATAGAATTTTTTTTTTTTCAAAAAAAAGGCGCCCAAGGTAAAGTGGGGGCTGTCTTAATTAATACCCTTGTAACAATAATAAAACTCCCATAAACTAATATTTCATGATTATGGACCAAAAATAAAAAATTATTCACAGTAAAAACACACATTGGTTTTGCCACTTGTTGGCTATCGATTTTTTTAATTTTGCAATCATTAAACTCGAAAATTGACACCTAGCTGCGTGATCAACAGACTTCAAACAAATGTAAAAGCTTGGTACACTAGAAGATATTGACAACGCCACTTTAGCGTCAAACAAAAGAAATGGACCTTTTACTAGTGTTTTATGCTCTCTCTCCGGCGCATACGACAAAGGACTTTTGATTCTAGGTCACTATACATTAAAATAAAGTCGAGTAAGGCCTGGTGGATGGGGATGAGGGGTGTCAATCTGGATGCCATTTTATTCAGGGATCGTATCATGGTGCCATATAACACTTTTTCCTGCTTTCAATTCTATAAGATATCACAGCTTTATGCAACACCAGATTAGATCTAGATGTAGTCAATATCAATCAATCTTAAAATTATAAGACGAGCATGGTAATGATTAAAAAAACAAATAAGTACCTATGATTCACTTTCTAAATAAAATTGTATCATGAATTGATGCTTGATATCTTTATCTTTAATATTACTACTATTATCAATGTTTTAAAAATCAGACCAATCAATGAATCGATAAAGGAAACAGTTCACAATTCCGTGATTCATTTGAAGTTTAACAGTTATTTTTAATTATATGTATATTTTATAAAAAATAAATATTAAAATATCAAATATAATACATAAAATGACAAAAATATCAAATAAAAAATCTCATAGTACTTCCCTTCTACTTGTTGGTGTTATCGCATTTATGTGAATATTAAAATCTCACATGCCACAAAAGAGGGAACATCTGTATTTATATATATAACAACTTGACACTGATATTTTTTTTATTTATTCATCATGTTGAATGCGATACTTGTTGGATTTCCAAGGTACTGCATGACACTCAACTTTTAATAAACAATGGAAAGCAGAACTTACTTTACCGGGAGCTGGCGCCTCCTCCCTAGTCCCCTTCTTTTATTTGATAGGACACCATATCAAATTTTAGTTTACTTGCTAATAGTTATCATATTTTTTGGGGTTTTAGTGTGAAGATATTAGAGTCAAAAGGGGAGTAAATTTCTATAACTGACGTACATAAAATACAATATTTTTTGTACCTATTAATACAAAATACACTTTTTGATATAGTTATAATGCAAGTACATACTTTTCTAAAAAATACATCTATCCCTTTAATTATAACCAAACCTATACATGCTGCTGTGAAAGGAAATACCATCAAAAGTATGAAATCCCAAGCGATTCTTTAAGTTTTTTTTAGCTCAACTGATAAAGAGACTAGAAAATCATATTTTTGTTGTTTTTGGGAAGACTGGTACACGTAGATGATATTGACAATGCCACTTGCGTCAAACAAAAGATTGATGAAGCTTTTTCTAGTGCTTGATATGTGGATACCATTTGATTCTATGTCTCTATACAATAAAAGCTTGATACACATAGACCACTTTTTTCTACTTTCATTTGTATTGGATATCGCAGCTTTCTGCAACACCAAATTAGATTTAGACGCAGTCGATATCAATCAATCTTAAAACTACAAGACAAGAGCTTGGAAATGATTCAAAAAAAAATAAAAAAATGGTAGGTACAATGATTCACTCCCTAAATAAAATTCTATCATGATTTGATGTAAAAATATTTTTATCCTTAATATTACTACTATTACCACTAAAATCAAAACGGTAAATGAATCAATAAAAGCAACGCTTCAAGATTCACTGATTTAATTAAAGTTGGACCCTTATTTTTATATACAATTTTTTTTGTACGTATTAATACAAAATACTCTTTTTGATATAGTTATAAGTACATACTCTTAAGATTAAGTAACTAAAAAATACACCTATCACGTGAGATTTTATCAAGATATGTTCAATTTCAAACTGTTGCAACTTGCAATCCATTGAACATCCTAATGTTGAAATTTTAGACATGGAAAAGGAAGCAGTACTATAATGTAAAATTTCCTAGCATTTTTTGGTTTAGGCGTTAACAAAGTGACAAAAACCAAAAAATCATATTTTTATTGTTATTCTTACTAAGCAAAACTTGTCAGTGTTCTAGAGTTTCTTTCATTTCTATTCCCATATATCCTCCTCTATAAATTCTACTACTGAAGAACCAAACGCCACTATCTTTTGCCTCCGGTGGTAAAATATATCGGGAGGTTGAGGAAAGGAAGAGTAAGGTAGAGAGGAAATGATGATGGATGCTAGACCTGCAACTGAGGATGACACCATGATCAGTGCCCTTTATGAGGCATCTATACAAGGGAGTGTATCTACTTTGAGCCAATTGATGCAGAAAGACCCTCTTATTCTAACTAAATTTTCACTGACCACCATCAGCGTAACTCCATTACACATACCAGCTTCTCTCGGACATGTTAATTTCACCAGAACTCTTCTCCTTCTTAAGCCAAAGCTTGCTTCTGAGTTAGACTCCCTCAGACGCTCACCTCTTCACTTAGCATCAGCTGAGGGCCACACTGAAATTGTCCGGGAGCTGTTGCAGGCATATGGTGATGCTTGCTCAGTACGTGATCAAGATGGAAGAATTCCTCTCCATTATGCAGCGATGAGAGGACGAGCTGATGTTGTAAGAGAGCTGATTAGAGCCAAAACAGAGTCATTGATGGAGCTTGATAGAGGTGAAACAGTTTTGCACTTGTGTATTAAATATAACCAGTTGGAGACACTCAAAGTGCTGGTGGAATTTGCTGGTGATAACAATGAGATGCTCAATACAAGAGATTGTAATACTGGGAATACAATCCTTCACCTTGCTGCTATGCTGAAGCAAACTGAGGTAAAGATGTTTGTTATGAGCATTCTCTATTTATTTTATTCCTAAATATAGACACTATGTATTAACATGTATCTAACCAGAAAATTGTCAGTACACGACCTTATTTAGTAAAATCTGGCTGATGGAGTCTATTTTTAGACAGAAAAACCATCTGAATTCAAAGTAAAATAGGGTAAATTCATCAACTTTGTGTGCAGAAGATGTGATGTGGCAAAAGGTGGAAAATATTTGTATGGAGAACAGTTGAATTAAAATTCTGCTATACATATATGGTTATTTCAAATTTTACAAGACAGAAGAATTTTTAGAATATTTTTTTATATCGTAAAAATCTAAGTAAGCAAAAAAGTCTTTTTTCATTTTACAGAATATAAAGTACCTGCTTTCACTACCTAGAATCAAAGAAACAGCAAATACAGAGAATCAGATGGGTTTTACAGCCTTGGAAGTCTTGGAACATAGCCCATGTGATTTCAGAAGTCTCGAGTGTCGACACTTGTTAATGGAAGCTGGCATCAATAGCAAAAGAAACATCTTTTATGGTCTCCCACTCCAACAAAATTCAGGAGACCATGTTGTTGTTGCTGACAGAGCAGAGAGACCTGGAGAGGAAAAATGCTGGAAAAAGTGCTTAAAGCTTGTGGACAGGTTGTTTAAACACGAAGATGATTGGTTGAAAAAGACTCAAGGGAATCTAATGGTTGTGGCGACAGTGATTTCAACAATGAGCTATCAAGCGGTACTTCAACCACCAGAAGCTGCAAAGAAAGGAGAAACGTCAGGTGTTGTTTTCATGATTTGCAACACCTTCTCTTTTGTTGCTTCTCTTTTTGTTATCCTTTTGCTTTTAAGTGGGTTACCTTTGAGGAATAAGTTTTGTGTGTGGATGTTTTCATTAATCATGTTTATCAATCTCTTAGTGTTGTCAGAAGCTTTTCTAATTGGTGCAAGTGTAGTGATCCCAGAGTCTGCCTCGGGTTCGTTTGATGTTGTTTTTTATATATCAATCTTTTCGTTGGTGATAGTAACGATGTTCTTTCTTTTGTCTCTCACAGTTCGGTTTTTAATTTGGGCAGGGAAGAAGGTCTACCGTAGATTCAAGCATAAGAGATATATATTTTTAGTGTATCTGGCCTTTAATGGTTTTCTTTTGTCTTTCTTTGTTTTGCTTTTCTTTGCTTGGGCTTTCTTTGGGATTCGAGTTAAATGAAAGCTTTCATGGCAATAAGTAATTGCTGAATAGTACACATATGTACGTGTATAATGAAGATATGTTATACTTATATATCCACGTTTACTTTTATAAATTTTTTTATCTCTCTTATTTTTATTTAATCATTTTTAATTTTATTCCTCCACATATATTGAAAATAAAAAGTGTACAATACGGTATTAAAATATAGGTTTGCAATTAATTTTTTCCATATATATATATACAAACTATATTTTATGAGCTACTTAATTGGTGCTGACATCAATGCTAATCATCATCTACATGTTAACTTGAGATAAATAATACATATAGCGTCACTACAACTTAGCTTTTAGAAGGAAAGGAGGTTCGGCTATTTCTCAACGCACACCCCATTTTTTTTCAAAATATCCCAAAAATACCCCTCCCTTCGTTAACGTCATCAATGCACATAGCTTCATTGTCTCCAACAATTTACCTCTATAAGGATTTTTTTTTTTTTCTTTTTGTGGGTTTAGGGTAATATTCAATTCTAACTAATAGAACTGAGGTGCTGGGAAATTTTTTATGGTTGATGGATTAAATGGAGTTTGAAAGCCGTGTATTGTATTTTGATTGGCAAAGAATGAAAACAAATTTGGAGATTTGTTAACTTATATTTTAAGCTAAATGAATCTTGTCTTTTATTGATTTAATTTTTAAGCCTAATGAATCTTAACATTTGTTTGGGCTTAAAATATAAGCTCAATGGATCTCATTGATTTCATACGCTCAACGGTTAAGAATTAGATAGAAGGCATTCCCATTTGACTTCTTGTTTTTTGGCAAATAGACTTTGATATCTATTTGTGCAAATTTTTAATAAACAGATTTTAAAATCTATTAATTCAAGTATTTATTATATGGATCTTGATATCTACTTAATCTATCTTAAGAATTTTTTAAAATTTTATGTAAAACTATAAGAACCATTGATTAATTCCATATAATTAAACCAAATAAAAATTGTGAGTAAAATGAGTTAGAGGGATAGAAGAAATAACATCACAAGGAATATTTCTGTTCTTTCATTGTAATAGAAGTGATTATTTTAAGTGGGTATCATGAGTTAGGAATTTACATTTCCTCCAGTCTTTGTACTCACCAAGCCCA
Organism: Bauhinia variegata; assembly: GCA_022379115.2. Lineage (NCBI taxonomy): Eukaryota > Viridiplantae > Streptophyta > Magnoliopsida > Fabales > Fabaceae > Bauhinia > Bauhinia variegata. The sequence continues at coordinate 2,422,180 of CM039427.1, read as the reverse complement.
AGTTGTTCCGTTGTCACTAAGGGTTCAGATTTAGACATGTTACGTAAGCACAATACGAGATATAAAAGTAGGTTAAATTTTATGATTTTAAAAAATTTTAGGTTGAGGAGATGGTATCCCATTTCAAGGTAAGGATAGCCTCCGAGCTCTTATACATATATATATATATATATATATATATATATATATATAGAGATATATAATTCATAAACCCTTCAATTGAGTTACATCTCAGATTCTATTTCAATATGTTTAACTTCTAATGATTATTTTATCAATGCAAGATTAAATATATATAAGAGGATGTTGAGTGTATAAAGCTGAACTATCATCTCATTGATACTGAATATAGATATATGCACAATAAAGATAACTATAAAGAAAGAAGATATACTTGACTGGATGAGGATATATATAAATACAAATTCAAATATAAGATAAGGATCTTATCAAGTGTGACAAGTCTTGGGAGTCTTGGACTCTATCTCTTGTAACTGAATTGTTGGGGTTGATATCTTATCTTCCTTAACTGCCCCCCTCAAGCTAGAGGGTGATTTGACCACTCCTACCTTGTCCCTTAACTGACTGAACCGTCTGTGAGTTAATGCCTTGGTGAGACAATCTGTTGTTTGGTCTGAAGATGGAACATAAGCCACAGTTACTCGATTGTCTAACACATGATCCCTTATATAATGCACATCCAGTTCAATATGTTTTGATCTGGCATGATACACAGGGTTTGATGCTAGAGCGTTTGCACTAAGGTTGTCACACCACAGGATTGGTGTTCTGGGTATAGGCAGCTTTATTTCCTGAAGTAAGGATCTGATCCAAGTTACATCTGCTGCAAGATCAGCAAGTACTCTATATTCTGACTCACTGCTTGACCTGGAGACTACTCTTTGCTTCTTAGAGGACCAAGTAACCAAGCTTTCTCCTAGAAAGACACAATGACCAGCAACTGACTTTCTATCATCCACCTTTGTGGCCCAATTTGCATCAGAGAATCCTGAGATGTCAAGGTCAGTTGATGGCTTGATGTGTAGTCCATAGTCCATGGTTCCTTTCAAGTATCTAAAAATGCGTTTCACAAGTTGCCAATGAAGCACGGTAGGGGCTTGCATGTATTGACTGAGTTTGTTCACAGCAAATGAAATATCTGGTCTGGTGTTTGTCAAAAATTGTAATGCTCCAACTGCTCTTCAAAAGCTGGTTGGATTCTTCATTAATTCTCCTTGTGATGATATAACTTTGCCAGCCACTATTGGTGTGGGACAAGAGGAGGCTTTCTCCATGCTGAACTTCTTTGGTAAGTCAAAGATATATTTGGTTTGTTTTAAGTGTATCCCACTAGCATCTCTTTTTACTTCAATCCCTAGGAAGAAATGCAGGTCCCTAAGATCTTTTAGTGCAAACATATTGTTTAGTTGTTTGAGAAATGCTCTCAGGAAGTGGCCGCTACTTCCATTGACTATAATGTCATCAACATAAATCAACACAAATGTGATGTGATTTTTACACATGAGAACAAACGAGGAAGAGTCACTTTGTGCATTTTTGAATCCCCATTTAAGGAGAGCGGTTCTAAGTTTCTCATACCATGATCTTGGGGCTTGTTTCAGGCCATAGATAGCTTTGATGAGTTTACAGACATGTTGAGGTCTGACAGTATCTACAAAACCCTCAGGTTGTCTCATGAACATTGTCTCCTTGAGTTCTCCATTAAGAAATGCATTATTTATGTCCATTTGTCTAATTGGCCAATTGAACTGTACTGCAATAGCCAATATAATCCTCACAGTGCTTCCATTGACAATTGGACTAAAGGTTTCATCATATTCTAGTCCAGGTGCTTGTTGAAACCCCTTGGCCACCTCAGCTAGGAGTGGTAATCTGTCAATTAGGTATACTGCAGTAGAGAAGGCCTCCCACCAGTAGCGTAAAGGCATTCTAGCATCATATTCGTTGTCTAAGCCTGAGAATGTTTGAGTGATCAAATCCAAGTTGGATATAGGACTTCCTGCAAGTGTGAGGTTGCCCTTCATTTTGATCAAGTATTCTTCCATCTTTAAGCCTCCTTTCTGAGTTCTATGAAACTCAGTTTTGAGAAGTGTAATTCTAGATCTTGTGTGTGCACCAACTAGGCTTTGAGCTGCTTCCCATAGCTGTTGTGAGCTCTCACCGTGAAGCAACTGAGTTGCAATATCAGGAATCATGAAATTAAATAGCCATCCAAGCAGTAGTTGATCAGTGGTAACCCATTCTTCATAGGCTGGATTAGGTTGGTGGCCTCTTTCATTGCTGATAGATGGTTCAGGGCATGGTTTGGTTCCAAGGATGTAGCCAACAAGTTTGTGACCTCTCAGCAATGGCAGTGCCATGGACTTCCACAAGAGATAATTTCCTCTGTCCAACTTGACAGAGCATAGAGCTGAGAAAACATTTTTAGTGATAGATGAACCCAAGGTCTCCATGCCGTGAGCTAGAATAGCTCTGATACCAAGCTAAAATATATATAAGAGGATGTTATATATATACACAATAAAGATAACTATAAAGAAAGAATATATACTTGACTGGATGAGGATATATATAAATACAAATTCAAATATAAGATAAGGATCTTATCAAGTGTGACAAGTCTTGGGAGTTTTGGACTCTATCTCTTGTAACTGAATTGTTGGGGTTGATATCTTATCTTCCTTAACTATACACACATCTTCAACTTCAAACCGTTGCAACTTGCCATACAAAGAACATGTACTATTATTAATTTTTTTTATTTTCACTTGGAAAACCAGAAGTGCCATAATAATTTCCAACACCCAATTAATTTTTTTATTTATCTCTTTTTTTTTTTCCCTTTTTTATAACGCATTTATCTTCCTTTATTTTTACTTCTCTTATAGCTTTAGAAATCATTATACTTAAATCTAATTTCTCATAGTTATTAATAAAAATATTAGTCAACGGTTAATAAAAGTAAAATATTTTAAATACGCTTAAAAGATATAAATTTGACCTCTTTGTAGTTACTTTATTTTTCATTTACTACCTCTATTTTTAAATGACATACGCATCTCTTATAATTTGAAAAATACAACTCTTGAATTCAACCAGTGATAATTGTACTATCTAAATAATCAGTCATTAATTCTTTAAATAAAATCATTAAAACTTTATCATATTTTATAGTATATATTTTATGTATGAATATTAATTATAAAGTTTATTTTTGCAATATGTTAGAATGTGATGAACAACTTACTTACTAACTATATCATTTAAATTAAAAGATAAAAATATAAAGACTACAATTTATCATAAACTAGTAATTAAATTCAACAAAATGCTATTATTTATTCTAAAAAAATATGATATTATACTGATACATAGTAAACCACGTCAAAAGCAATCATTTTGACCTCTTATCTCTTGAGAGAATTTTGTTGCACATTCAATTTTTTTTAATGTCAAATGCGATACCATGGTTGAGAAAAAGGTTAAAAAATTTCTTTTAAATTTATAGCACTTCAAATAAATATATGTTTGACTACATAATAGCTAAAAATTTGGTAAATATTTTACTAAGATTTAGAATATTAAATAAAATAAAATTATTAAATTGTTATATTCATCTAAATAGATAATTTAAATATTTTTTGGATAAAACTAGAAATTTTTTCAGATTAAACAATTATTTTATGAAGAAAATAAAATAAATAAGATGACAAATAAAAAAAAAAAAGATGAAAACTTTATATACAGGAGGACACTAAAAGAACAAATTAGTATTAAAATTTTTTTAATATTATTTATTAATCTTCTATTTAATTGATACTTCATTATTTTAATTAATATTTAAGAAAAATACATAACTGCACATAAAAAATTTGACATCACAAAAAGTTGTAATTATCTATTTTATTACATGAGAAGAAAGTATAGGAGGAATTTTGGTAATTATATTTTGGTGTCAAAATTTTCTTTAAAAATAAAAGGAAAAAGTTTCTAAAGAAATATTCTTTGACAATGTTAATTAACTGGGTTTAAATATAAGTTTACAAAGTAAAGATGAGATAAATGAAAAAATAAAATAATAATAATAAGGAAAGTTGATGTAATTTACTCAATTATTTTACTTATTCTCCAATAAGAGTTCAAGTGTACCAAATAAATTGTAATTAAGAGTAAAGAACTAATTTACAACAATTAAAATGTTATTTAAAAATACTAAAATGTGAAAATAAGAGGATTCATCAAATAAATGTCTAACGCATGACATGATTTAAACACAGGTCATTAATTTATTGGTTAATTTTTGGAGGGTATTCAAATGCTTTCATTTTTTAGGGTATTAGAGAAATCCCAAAAGAGAACATCTCTTCCCACACTCACAACTAGCATGTGCGCCCCAACCACTGTTGTAAGAGTATTTCTTGGCTATAGTTATTGGACAATAACTCTCTTCTTTCCATCTACCTCTGATAATTAGGGATGGTAATCTCTCCTAGCTGAGCCGGACCAAACGGGGATTCAACGTTTGGTGTGGGGACCGGAAGAAAATTTCTTACGCGGGGTGAGGATGGGGAAGAACTTTTCCTTAAGAAAATTTTTGGGATAGAGTCAGAACAATGTTTTTCGTCCTTCAGAAAAATTTTCCAATAGGGATTGGGGACGAGGGCTTTACTCCCCACCCCTCACCCTCGACCCGCCCCGTTGCCATCCCTACTAATAATAATTATAATCCTTGGTCACGTATAATATAACCTGCACTATCACCCTAATTGATTGAGAGTGATGTGGTAACATGCATCAATTATTATTTTAATTTAGCATTGGCAATGAGGCGCAGGGAACGGGGAGTATGTTCTCTGTCCCCGTCCTACAATGTTGGGAGAAAATTATTCCTTGTCATTATTTTTTATGGTTTCCCGTTCCCAACTCTCTTTTTTATTAAATAATATATATTTAATATAAAGTATAAAAGAAAACTCTAAATCTAAATTCAACTTACAGCTTATTATAATCTAGAACAAAAAAACTCAAAAAAAATACAAAAGCACATTATATAATTTAACAACTTCACAATTACCAACAACAAAATTCACAAACCAAATGACTTAGTAACTTCGCTTAATCACATAATTCTAGTTCAACTTATACACTAAACAATGTTCTTTTTGATACCTGCGAAGGTATTTAACTTATCTTAACCATCACCTATTATACCATCATGGTCTGTGTTTTTTTTGTCAAATTTAAAATGTTATTTTGAAGTCACATGTATGCATATTACTTAACTTTAATTGAAGATGACTTTTATCAAAGAGAAGTCAAATAAAGAAGCATGTGTGAGTCATGATTTCTTATTTACTACACTTCTGAGTAACTGTAACAAAAAGCTCTTGATTTCGAAATTTGCAAGCAAAAAGATATCAAATATCAAATTTATTGTGAGAAGAAACTAAAATAAATCTTTCGTTAAATTAATACGTGCTAAAAGACTCCATTTCATTACCGTAATAATCTATTTTCATCTTCATCATTTTTTTAAAAATTTGATGGGACATTTTTACCATTATTATCTCAATATAATTGGGTAAAGTACGTATAAGCTTCACATAATAGCATATGAGGGCTTTTATGAGAATATGGGCTTTTAATTATTAAAAAATTATTTGTGATATCAATGGTTTGAACATTACTATTAGATTACTTTCATGTCAATAACAAAAATCTACGGTATTAAAGATGACTTTTTTCTCCTGTTCAATAAGGACTTGAGAGGATTTACATTCACTAATTTAATATGGGATCCTTACATTATTAGTATGATAGGCACTATCATTCATCATCAGGTATATGGAAAGGGGCTTTTGAAAACAATGTGTTTGATTTATGTGATTTTTTATGTTATTTTATAAATGACTAAGTTCTTCTCTCGTGACTCAATATTTACTGGCAATTAATATTGGCAGAACATTGGAGTTGGATTCTTCTTTGAATGGGTCACTATAACGAGTACCATTATTCAACATCAGAAGTATAGATAGAGGTTTTGAAAATAATGGAATTAATATTTATTACACTAATTTATCCCTTTATTTAATTATGAGGGACCTCATCATTCACCATCAATAATATTAACAATATTAATAGAAGTTTTGAAAACAACAGAATTAATATTTATTACAGTAACTTTTGCCTTCATTTAATTATGACAAACATCATCATTTATCATCAGTTGTATGGACAGAAGTTTTGACCTAAACAATGAAAATATTATTCAACATTAATTTATATCTTTATTTAATTATGACGAGCATCACTGTTTACCATCAGTATCAGTAACATTGATATAAGTTATGAAAACAACAAAATTAATGTTCATTTCACTAATTTATACATTCATTTAATTATAAAAGGCACCATTATTCGCTATGTAAGTGTTTTGAAAATAATGAAATTAATAGGTACTACACTAATTTATGCCTTCATTTAATTATAATAGGGATCATCATTCACCATCAGTAATATAAAAAAGGATTTTGAAAATAATAGATTTAACATTTAGTAAGCTATCTTATGCATTTATTTAATTAATTCATCAACTTGATGGAGACATAGTTGTTTAATTAATCGCATATAAAACATTTTCTCTTCCGTGCATCGCACGGGTTAGAAAGCTAGTTGGTACATAGCATGTCACGATTGGATACTGGGGTGGACCACACATGCCTACCTTGAGACAATGTCTAATTTTTTTTTTAATATAAGTGATTTAATTTCCTGTTTTTTGAAAAATAAGAATCTCTTAAGGGAGAGTCAATTTTATTTTATTTTTTTTTAATGTAAATGATCTAATTTCGCTTTTTTTTTTCCAAAAAAAAAGACTTGTTCTTTTATCCAAACAGCCAAACAACTTGTTGTTTTATTTAGAATTTAAAACGACTTGTCATTTTAGTCATCTTTTTCCTTTAGTTGGATCAACTTATGTCAACTAGACTCAGTTTGCAAACTTTTGGTTGGGTCAAAAACAATTGAGAATCTTGTTTTTGTCGTAACTTTTTATTTGAATATCTTCTTTCAATGATTCAAAAGGAAAATTTCAATATGTAAATCTATATAAGTTTTGTTGCCTAAAAAACTCATTTTCATGGGAACCAAAAACTAAACCAAGAAAATCACAGAAAGTCCAAAATGGAAAAACACTTTATGCAAGTGTGTAAAATCCGATTTTCAATCATATGGAGAATTTCTCTCCCACTCCAATGTGATACTTTGTTTCCCATATAAACCTTATCATGGATATACACAAGGTTCCACGTGTTTGCAACCCAGAATTTACCATTAGAGAGCAGTTAAATAGCTACAAAATTTAGTGTTAACGTCGTTGCAAATATTCTTTAATAGTTTTTAACAACTGGGTTTAAATAATAACAAAGAAAGTTAATGTAATTTACTCAATTATTTTACTTATTCCCAACAAAAGTTCAAATATACTAAAGAAGTTGTAATTAAGAGTAAAGAATTAATTTATGACAATTGAAAAGACTAAAATGTAAATATAAGAGAATTTATTAAATAAATGTCTAACACATGATACGATGTAATTCAAATATGAGTCATTAATTCATTGGTCAATTTTTGGAGGGTATTCAAATCCTTTCATTTTTTAGGGTATTACAGAAATTCCATAAGAGAACATCCCTTACCCAATCTCACAGCTAGCCTGTGGGCCCCATGCGATGCTGTAAGAGTATATCTTGGCCATAGTTACTAGACATTAAGTATGCACATTCTCTCTTCATTCCATCTAGTGTGTGTGGTTTTTTAATTATAAGGGCATATTTATCTTTTCATCCAATCGAGGCATGCGAAGGGAGAAAATGGGTTTATGTTGATAAATGACCGAGGAGGTTCCCTCAAACTCTACTCTCCATTTGGATGAGCATTTTTTTTATTTTGTTTTGGGTATTGTGTGGCTGAATTAGGATGAGATGGGCAATTTGGCATTTAGGGAGGTTAGATCTGGAGCGCCTATGGCATCTCCAATACTCAAGTCAACTTAGTATTGAGATTAAAAAGTCGGGACATGAGACAAAGAACCTAATTGAGAGAATGTGTAAGTAAAAAGGAAAAAGTTTAATTATATTAATGTCCCCAAATTTTCATATAAAAGTTTAATTTTGCAATGATTTAAGCAGATTCAGAATAAGCTATCAATGTCCCCTAATTAACTCCAAGGTTAAGAACATAACTTGATTTTTCACTTCTAAGCTTGTAATGAGCTCATAATCAATGAAATGGATATAAAAAGGCTCAAAATTGCTAGCTGGGGATAAAATATTATTTAAGATAGGTCATTTGAATAAGCAGCTCAAAAAAAAAAAAAAAAAAAAAAGAAACAAGGCCTTCATCCTTTCTAAACATCCATATGATAAAATATAGTCTAAACAGAATGCAAGCAAATTTTACAGTACAATAAAAGAGTGATCAAATACGCACTAGCAGGAATTGACAAATATAATGTAAAAATTGCTCAACGGGCTCAAAAACTCATAAATATACAATATCCTTTTATTCTCAACACTTTAATCCCATGTCCATCACCAAACTAATCAATTCAACAACACAAATAAGCTTGCAGGTGGGATAATCTATGTATAGCTGATTGTAGTGTTCTTTGCAATAGTTGAGGATTTTGAACTGTTGAGAAGCCAAAGCTCATGCTATTTGCTCTTTTATCATCTTTGCTTTTAGCCATTTTAACCTTCACTTTATTTTACTGACATACCCTACTGTTACCTTGGCCTTATTACAACCAAAATTAAAGTCCTTCTTGATCTTAAGTAGTGGAGATTAAAATACTTGCAAGCATATGGTAGTACATACTCTTTAGTTAATGATTGAGTGCAAACACGTACTGCAAACACTAGAGAAATTGAGTAATATTCTATCCTTGGCGAGGCTCTTGTTCTTGATAATTGATTGTCAATTGAAGTTGAAACCCTAATTGAGTTGACACATGAGCATGCTTTGGATGATTTGATCTTGTTTTTAAAATGAAAGGTTGCTGCCAAAAATGCATTTTTCCCAAGAGTGACTCATTTGGTTCTATTCTTTGTTTGAGGACAAACGAAGGCTTAAGTGTGGGGAATTGTTATATGCTTATTTAGGATAAAGTTTCTATGTGATTTATAATGATTTGATCTTCAATGCCGTTTGGTTTTTCAAAATGCAGTTTCAGACTATTCCTTCATCTACACTAACAAATAATTTGTATGGCTACGAGGAAGGGGACGTTTGATTAGTTGGGATCAGTTAGTTAGTTGAGGTTGTTAGTAGTTGGGATCAATTGAGTTGCATAAATATCCGATTCAATTGTATTTGAGGGGTATGATTTGATAATCTTGAATGACAGTGTCTGGGTAGAATCCCTCATTGGGAGAGCCCTTCGTGTAGAATCCCTAATCCCTCTTTCTCGTGTCTTTCCTCCAGTGTAGCGAGGGCCGTGTAGCTGATCCAGATTTTGTATAAATTGATTTTAGGAACGTGTGGCAGAATTGGTGTGGGATTATCAGGAAATCTGTTCCTAGAACAGTTTCTTTGCAAGATAGTTGCTCAACCTAACATTATAACCTCCATATCTTAAGGTTCCTAAGTCCTTTCTCAAAGGAACTATAAATGGTGATTGGTCAGCCAATAAAACTAAGGGATTAGGGATTTTGGTAAGTCTAGATGATAAAAAGTACTTCCATCTCAGATGGAATAATATAAATTGGGCATGCTAGTGTTTTTTAGAATTAGAGTGAAGTTTTGAAATTAGAATTTATTTTAAAATAGAACTTATAGGTTTAGATAATTATAAATTGAGGTTTATTTTAAATAATTATATATTTTCTTATTACTATCTAGATTAAGATTTATTTTTTGTTTAGTTGAACCATATTTCATATAAGCAGGTCTCTTTTGTATTTAGTTTGGTTAAACCTTTGATGAATCAATATTGCATGAGTTTTCATTTAAGGAATATCTGAACCAAAGTCAAAGGAATATATTACTTTAAAAAAATACTCTAAATTTATTTTCAGACACAAAGCTAACATTACTTTTGTGTCCAACATTACGAAAGTAGTTGGTTTTCATAAAAAACAAAAACATTTATTAATGAATCTTAGCAAAACTAAGTTTGGTGATTTTACGAGAACCAAAGCAAAAGTTTACGAGACATCATTTCAAACAAATGTAAAAGAGTAGAGGAAGGCTTTGTTGAATCACACTAATTAAACCTCTCTCTTCCCTAAATTATTTTATTTGTTATTCAAATAATCTGATCTCATCAGCATGAAAGATATTTTGATTATTTCACGTAATATGAAAGGTTTTTACACCATTGAGTCTTCTACAACAATATTTTTTTGTTCCTCCGTACTATAATAAATTACAATATTTAAATATAGCTTCGATTACCTTCTTGGATAAAATAATCATAAGCTACATTTGTAAATGATAGCATTTCCTTGGGGGAAATGAGATAAGGTATTAAATTGATCCACAGAGGGATTGGTTAGTTCAGCCTTGTTTGAATCTCAATTCAATGTTCTTTTGCAAATGTACTTTTCCAGGTAGACTCACCCTTCGTCTTCAGAGATGCATAGCATGGAAAACCACTAGCAAGTTCCAGGACATGGTCCATATAAGGCTGGAAAGTTGGCACCATCTCAATCAGTTGTCAATTTCCAATGCGAGGGCGATAAATTGACCAAAAAAAAAAAAAAATGGGCATTGCTTGGTACGTGTTTGTTGGGGGGTTTCTATCATATGCATATCGGACAATACAGTATAATTTATATTTTATCCTGAAGGAAGAAAGAACCTTCTTTATTTACTTTCCAATCGGATAAGCTATATTTAATGAGGATCTAAAGACAAGCATCATTGTATCCACCATAGTATATAGTATTCTTTACCATTTTTCGCTACAAACACGGATTCAAAAATTTTCTGCTACAAAAGGCAATATATGTATATATTTTGTAATATTAAAAATATAATATAGTACTATTAAAATTATGAACGTATATTGTAATTGTGTTGGGCTAAGACGATCGGTGCTTATTTATATTTTTGCTAAATCATTCTTGTGTCTTAATATTCTTACATTTTTTAAAATAGTTAAAATCAACTGTGAACTTCATTTACTAAACACAACACTTTTTTTTTTTTTTAACAAATAGACATTTGGCGTAATGTGTGTAGGATCATAATGGCCCTACCATACCACTAAATTAAAATCCAAATTTAATAAAACTGTAAATTTAATTTTGGGCTAAAACTATTTTCACTTTGTCTCCACAAACCTAATACAAAGTTGAAATCAATGGAAGAAAAGTGTCTCAAATATAGATGTAGCCCAATGTCTTTCATTTTAAATTTTTAGAGTTTATTAGGATAAGGATTGTGTAGATATTATTCTGCAAATATTTTGTAAATATTCTGTTATAATGCTGGTAATATTCTGTTGTTATGGGATAGTTATCTTTAGGTAGTTTCCTTCATTTTCAGGATTCTTTAGCTTTAGTTACGTGATCAACCTTTGTAAATTTGATATATATGTATTCTCTGTGAGTCAATGAAACATACAGACTTTCATCTCATCAGAATTCTTTATTGTATCAGAGCCTCAACCAGGCTCTGAAAATTTTGGTTCTGCAATATGGCAGAGGCAAGGAATGAAGGTGGAATGCAGTTAAAAAGACAGATCTCACCTTATGATCTGTACTCCAGTGACAACCCAGGAAATCTCATTACTCAAGTACAGTTGAGAGGAGAGAACTATGATGAGTGGGCTCGTGCAGTCAGAGGCTCATTAAGGGCAAGAAGAAAATTCGGTTTTGTGGACGGAACAATCAAGCAACCAGTTGAAGATGATGCTGAAATCGAAGATTAGTGGACTGTCAACTCCATGATTGTCTCATGGGTCTTCAATACTGTGGAGCCAAAGCTTTGATCAACCATAACATACAAGGAGAATGCGAAAGAGTTATGGGACAATATTAAGCAGAGATTTTCTGTCACGAACGGTCCCCGCATTTGGCAGTTAAAATCTGACTTGGTGAACTGCAGACTAAATGGAGATTCAGTGATGAGTTATTTTGGTCGACTCAAAAAGCTGTGGGATGAATTAAATGACTATGATCAAACACCAGTTTGCACATGCAATGGATGCAAATGTGGGATTTCACTCACGCTAGACAAGAAGAAAGAAGAGGAAAAACTGCACCAATTTTTTATGGGCCTCGATGATGCGCAGTTTCGAACGGTGAGGTCAAATGTCTTAAGCCTTGATCCTTTGCCAAGTCTGAATAGAGCATACCAAATGGTGGTGCAAGAAGAAAGTGTTGGGACAATAACTCGAGAAAAGGAAGACTGAGGGGAGGAAGACCGAGGGGAACCAATTAGCTTTGCTGTGAAGGCAGGTTGGAAAATCGGAGGGGAGAAGAGATCATCACAGCATGTGACTTGCTCGCATTGTAAACGTGTTGCGCATAATGTTGAATCATGTTTCCAACTAGTAGGTTATCCAGATTGGTGAGGTGACAGACCTCGGAGTGAAGCACGTGGTCCTGGACGTGGCAAAGGGACACAAAGTGGGAAAGGAAGAGGACATGGTATTAAGGTGAATATGGCTCAAACTGTTGATGCTACAGGTGGAACCTTGAGTGGAGTGAAAGATGATGGTGAGCAGACAGCACTGCCAGGCCTAAGTTCAGAGCAATGGAGCACCCTTTTAAATATTATTAGCACACATAAAACTGGGCCAAATGAGAGGTTAACTGGTAAGGACTCATGGATCATTGACTCAAGTGCAACACACTATATGACTAGCAGCCTTGTCCACATGCAAAATGTGCGAGATATTCATCCCTGTGCTGTTGGTCTACCTAATGGCACAACAACTTATGCAATTAAAGAAGGAAAAATTACAATTGGGAACAAACTTATACTTCAACATGTTTTACTTGTTCCAAAACTAAATTGCAGTTTGATTTCAGTCTCTCCGCTATTGTGTGATGCAGATTATATTGCTCAATTTATTGACAAAGTTTGTGTAATACAGGACCGTGTTTCGAGGACACTGATTGGAGCGGGTGAACAGGTTGAGGGGCTTTACTTTTTGAGTGTGGTGACACCGGTTCATGCATGCAAAGTGAATGGAGATGGATGCTGTGAGCTGTGGCATAGAAGAATGGGACACCCAGCTTCTAAAGTAGTTAGTATGCTTCCTGATATTGTTAATCATGAAGGTTTAGATAGACTACAGTCTTGTGATATTTGTTTTAGGGCTAAACAGACAAAGGACACATTTTTGTTAAGTGAGAATAATGCAAAGAATTGCTTTGATTTGATTCATTGTGACTTATGGAGAGCATATAGAATATCTGCTTCTTGTGGTGCGATTTACTTTTTGACTATACTGGATGATTGTTCACGTGCAGTCTAGGTGTATTTGTTGAAAACAAAAGATGAGGTGTCTTAGACCATTAAATACTTCTTTGCCATGGTCCAAAGACAATTTAAGAAACAAATTAAAACTATAAGAACTGATAATGGTATAGAATTTCGAAGTTTGAAAAACTATTTTTAAGAGAATGGCATTTTACACCAAACCTCTATTCCGTATACACCTCAGCAAAATGGAAGGGTAGAGATAAAACATCGCCACATATTAAATGTAGCGAGAGCATTGAGATTTCAAGCCAATTTGGCTATGAAATTTTGGGGAGAATGTATACTTGCTGCTGGTTACTTGATTAATAGAACTCCCTCTACTCTTCTCCATGGGAAAACACCCTTATGAAATGTTGTTTGGTACTGTGCCGTCCTATATGCATATTCGAATTTTTGGATGCTTGTGCTATGCTCATAAATGATCGAAGAGGAGGAGATAAGTTTGCTAGTAGAAGCCGTAAGTGCATTTTTGTGGGATATCCATATGGGAAAAAGGGGTGGGAAGTATATGATATTGAAAATGAAGAATACTTTGTTTCCCGGAATGTCAAATTTTTGGAAAATATTTTTCCTTTTGCTAAGAATCGAACAGCTTGTGAAAGACCAGCACATGGAACAGAATGGCTATTTGGGCCAAGTGAGGATAATGAAGGAACTAAAATGCATGAAGTGCATAATTACAGTGATGTCATTTTGCCATTGGAAGCTGATGGTAAAAGACCTGAAATATCTGAACAAATACCAGATGTCGAGGAACATATTAGGAACATAGAGGAAGTTGGTACAGCTGAGGATGTTAATTCTACACAAGGAAATAATACTGCAGAACTTCTTGGTCGTGGTCAGAGAATCAAGAAGCCTTCTTCCCGCCTAACGGATTATGTCACCCACACTGCATGTGTAAACCCCTCTGTTGGTTTATCTCTTCAATCAAAATCCTCAAGTACACGTTATCCCATTGCACACTTTGTTAATTATGATAAATTCTCTATGCAGCACCGTGTTTTTCTGGCAGCAATTACTGCAGGTCATGAACCTGCCTCGTTCATGGATGCACTCGAAGATGTAAAATGGAGAGATGCCATGAACGAAGAGATTCGAGCCTTAGAAGGCAATAGAAGATCTTCTGTCAGGAAAGAAAGCAATTGGATGCAAATGGATCTATAAAATCAAATATAATTCAGATGGCACTATTGAACGCTACAAAGCAAGGCTAGTCATCCATGGAAATAGACAAATTGAAGGTGTTGATTATAATGAAACATTTGCTCCCACTGCAAAGATGGTGACTGTTCGAACCTTCTTGGCTGTTGCCGCTGCCAAGAATTTTTCTCTTCATCAGATGGATGTTCGTAATGCCTTTCTGCATGGGGATTTGGAAGAAGAGATCTACATGAAATTGCCACTTGGTTGTGAGACATTATCGCCTAGTAAGGTGTGTCGACTTCGTAAATCTTTGTATGGTTTAAAACAAGCTCCTAGGTGCTGGTTTGCCAAATTATCTACTGCCCTGAAAACTAATGGTTTTCTCCAATCATACTCTGATTATTCTCTCTTTACACTACGTGCTCCTGGCATAGAATTACATGTCTTGGTTTATGTTGATGATATAGTTATTTCTGGCAATGATTATCTTAGCCAATGCTTTCACATGAAAAACCTTGGGAAATTGAAATACTTCCTAGGCATTGAGGTGGCGCACAATGATGCTGGCATTTTTCTTTCTCAACGCAAGTATGCCTTGGATCTCATCTCTGATTGTGGTTTGCTTGGTGCAAAACCAGCAGCCATTCCTATTGAACAACATCATCAGTTGGCTCTTGCTACGAGAGCAAACTTGCAAGATCCTATAGCATATCGATGTCTTATTGGACGTCTTATCTATTTGACCATTACTCGTCCTGAGTTGTCTTATTGCGTCGCTATCTTAGCACAATTTATGCAGACCCCAAAACTGGAGCACTGGGATGCTGCCTTACGTGTTGTTCGGTACTTGAAAGGTAATCCTGGTCAAGGATTGTTATTACGTGCTGATTGTGACTTGCTTTTATATGCATACTGTGATGCTGATTGGGCTAGTTGTCCTCTCACTAGAAGGTCTTTAACAGCTTACTTTGTGATGTTGGGCAACTCTCCTGTCTCTTGGAAAACTAAGAAGCAATCCACTGTTTCTCTATCTTCTGCTGAAGCTGAATATCGGTCTATGGCTGCTGCTACTTGTGAGCTGAAGTGGTTAAAGGAGCTCTTGTTCTCTCTCGGCATCAAGCACTTGGGTCCAGTGCACCTCTATTGTGATAGTCAATCTGCTCTTCACATTGCAAATGATCCAGTTTTTCATGAACGAACAAAACATATCGAGGTGGATTGTCATTTTGTAAGGGATGAAATCACTAGAGGTAATATTACACCCATGTATGTTCACACTTCCGCACAACTTGCTGATATCCTCACCAAAGCATTGGGAAAACGTCAGTTTACAGCTCTTCTTTCCAAGTTGGGCATTCATCACCTTCATGCTCCAACTTGAGGAGGGGTATTAGGATAAAGATTGTGTAGATATTATTCTGCAAATATTTTGTAAATATTCTGTTAAAATGCTGGTAATATTCTGTTGTTATGGGATAGTTATCTTTAGGTAGTTTTCTTCATTTTCAGGATTCTTTAGCTTTAGTTACGTGATCAACCTCTGTAAATATGATATATATGTATTCTCTGTGAGTCAATGAAGCATACAGACTTTCATCTCATTAGAATTCTTTAGAGTTATATTTTCTTTTAGAAAGGTACAAAAAATTATATGCCAATTTTTAAAGATGTACAAATATTTGATTTCAAACAGTTGCACTGTGTTGTCTAATGAAAATCCTATAGATAAAATTTTAGATATGGAACTGCCGGCAGTAGTATTTTAATTTTCAACATCCATGAGGTTAGATCTCTAGTAATAGGTTATACAAATTATCTAGTAATTATTTGGATGAGGATAATCAACAGAGGCCAAAAGTCATTCTTTTTTAATAGTTTGGTGGAAGAACATGTACCAAAATTGGGCAGAGACGGTTCTTTGTTTCTTCTTTTGTCAATGTTTTCATTATGCAAAACTAGTATAGACAATGTTCTTGACTTTCTTCCCTTACTCTTCCTCTTGACTTTCTTCCCTTACTCTTCCATCTTCCTCTATAAATTCTCCTATCTGAAGAACCTAATACTCCTACCAATTGACCCATTTGGTGGTAATTATTGAGGCTGAAGAAACCAAGTGAAAGACAGAGGGAAAACAATGGATGCTAGACCTGCTACTGAAGATGACACCATGATCAGCGCTCTTTATGAGGCATCTATACAAGGGCGTGTATCTACTTTGAACCATTTGATGCAGAAAGACCCTCTTATTCTAACTAAATTTTCACTGACTACCATCAGTGAAACTCCATTACATATATCAGCTTCTCTCGGACATGTTAATTTCACCAGAACTCTTCTCCTTCTTAAGCCAAAGCTTGCTTCCGAGTTAGACTCCCTCAGACGCTCACCTCTTCACTTAGCTTCAGCTGAGGGCCAAACTGAAATTGTCCAGGAGCTGTTGCAAGCATATGGCGATGCTTGCCTAGTACATGATCAAGATGGAAGAATTCCTCTCCATTATGCAGCAATGAGAGGACGAGCTGATGTAGTAGGAGAGCTGATTAGAGCCAAGCCAGATTCAGCGAAGGTGCTTGATAGAGGTGAAACAGCTTTTCACTTGTGTATTAAATATAACCAATTGGAGACACTCAAAGTGTTGGTGGAATTTGTCGGTGAAAATAATGAGATGCTCAATACAAGAGATTGTAATACTGGGAATACAATCCTTCACCTTGCTGCTATGCTGAAGCAAACTGAGGTAAAGATTTTTGTCATGGGCATTCTCTATTTATCTTATTCCTAACTATAGAGCCTATATATCAACATGTATCTAAGCAGAGTATTGTAAGTACACATCCTTATTTAATATAACTTGGCTGATGGAGTCTATTTTAGAGAAAAAAAAAAGTCTGAATTCAAAGTAATAAAGGGTAAATTGACCAACTTTGGAGAACAGTTGAATTAAAATTCTGCCAAACATATACGGTTATTTCAAATTCTACAAGACAGAAGAATTTTTAGAATGATTTTGCTTATATAGCAAAAATCTAAGTAAGCAAGATAGTCTTTTTTTTTTTACAGAATATAAAGTACCTGCTTTCACTACCTAAAATTAAAGAAGCAGCAAATACTGAGAATCTGATAGGTTTTACAGCCTTGGATATATTGGAACATAGCCCAAATGATTTCAGAAGTCTACAATGTCGACACTTGTTAATGAAAGCTGGCATCAATAGCAAAAGAAACATCTTTTATGGTCTCCCACTGCAACAAAATTCAGGAGACCATGTTGTTGTTGCTGACAGAGTAAAGAGACCTAAAGAGAAAAAATGCTGGAAAAAGTGCTTAAAGCTTGTGGACAGGTTGTTTAAACACGAAGATGATTGGTTGAAAAAGACTCAAGGAAATCTAATGGTTGTGGCGACGCTGATTTCAACAATGAGTTATCAAGCTGTACTTCAACCACCAGAAGCTGTAAAGAAAGGAAAAACGTCAGGCGTTAATTTCATGATTTGCAACACCGTCTCTTTTGTTGCTTCTCTTATTGTTATCCTTTTGACTTTAAGTGGGTTACCTTTGACGAACAAGTTTTGTGTGTGGCTGTTGTCATTAATCATGTTTATCAATCTCTTAGTGTTGTCAGCAGCTTTTCTAGTTGGTGCAAGACTAGTGATCCCAGATTCTGCCTCGGATACGTTTGATGTTGTTATTTATCTATCAATATATTTGTTGGTGACAGTGACGATGCTCTTTCTTTTGTTCCTCACAGTTCGCTTTTTAGTTTGGACAGGGAAGAAGGTCTACCGGAGATTCGCGCACAAGAAATATATATTTATAGTGTATGTAGTCTTAATTAGTTGTTTACTTTTGTCTTTTTTCGTTTGGCTCATCCTTGTGATTCGACCTTAAACAAAGCTTTCATGGCAGTAAATAATTGCTCAATAGTACATATATGTACTTGTATAATAAAGATGTTATTCTTAGACTCATGTATCTATGTTTATTTTTATATTTTTTCTTTTTGTATCTATCTTATTTTTTATTTTTTTCTTAATCATTTATAATTTTATCCTTCCATATATATTGAAAATAAGAAGTGTACCCTCCCCCCCCCCCCCCAACAACACACACACATAAATATATGGGTTATTTAATTGGTGCTAATGTCAATGCTAAACATCATCTACATGTTAACTTGGACTCACTACAACTTTGCTTTTGGAAGAAAAAGAGGTTAGTTATTTCTCACCACACATCTTTTTTTTTTTTTCCCCAAATATCTCAAAAGTGCCCTCTCTTCGTTAACCCTCCACACGCACCATATTTCCTTTTCTTCCCTCTCCCATCAACAATGCACATATCTTCATTGTCTCTGACAATTTACACTCCTCTTTGAGGATTTTTTTTTTTTTTTTTTTTGTGTTTAGGGTAATATTTGATTCTTACTTTTTGTTCAACAAGGCATGGGAGGGTTTAACTAATAAAATTGAGGTGTCAAGAATTTTTTTCATGGTTGATGAACTAAATGGAGTTTGAAATTCATGTTATTGTATTTTGATGAACAATGAATGAAAACGGATCTAAAGATCATCAACTTATATTTTAAGTTCAATGGATCTTGTCTTTTGTTGATTTAAGTTTTGAGCTTAATGGATCTCAACATTTGTTTGGGCTTAAAATATAAGCCAACAGATCTTGAGATCCATTAAGCTTAAAACCCAATTTCAAGTTTGTCTCATTGTCGTATATTTTGTAAATGTCAAAAATTAGATAGAAGGCATTTTTAGCAAATGCACTTTGAAATCCATTTGTGAAAATTTTTAATAAACAAACTTTAGAATCCATTGATTCAAGTATTCATCAAATGGATCTCGATATCCATTTAGTCTATCTTATGCTAAAACAGGTTTTGATATCTGTTTGTGACAAAAACCTTGATTAATTGGATCTTGAAATCGTTTCCTGCATTAACGATTACAGATTTGTAAAATCATTCATTTGCCTCAATTTTAATCGTTTATTTTCTCATTTTTTGTGGTCAAATACACTATAAGTACAAAGGAAGGAAAAAAAAAATAGCACAATGTACCTCTCCCATGTTAGATGAACAAACAAGGGTGTATGGCCTCTTCTTCTTTGACGATGTGCTGGACGAATGGGGTGTGCACACTCTCTTTTTTATTTTAGCATGGAGTGTGTGTAGCTTTTTAATTATAAGGGTATACTTATCTTTTCATCCCAACCGAGGTGTGTAGAAAGAAAATGGGTTATGTTTGAGAAATGACTGAAGAGGTTCCTTTAAACTCTACAAGGACGTGGTTAAAACACCCCTCAATTTTAATAAAGACACTCCCTGTACCCTTAAATTTACTTAAATGCCCTTCTTTAAAAATGTCACCACTCCCATAATTTTTATTAAACTGCTCTATAGATTCGTTTTGTGTGCAGAAATATTCTATAAAGTTGCTCAATGTCCAAATAACTCTACAAGGCTATTTTAGACACAAAACGACTCTACTCTACAAAGCCATTTGTGTCTAAAACAGCTTTGGGGAGCCATTTGGCTAAAATTTAATTTTTTATTTTTCTATTAATTAATAATTAATTATAGAATTCTATTATATATTTTAAATAAAATATTTAATATAAATATAAAAAATTATATTTCAATTTTGAATTTACAATATAAATATAAAAAATAAATTTAAAACAATAAAATAATATCCAAACAACTCTAAAGATTCGTTATATGTCCAGAATACTCAAAACTATATTTCAGGTTAAGGCATTTTGAGTATTCTAGACATAAAACAAACCTTTTGGATATTATTTGATTTTTTAAATCTATTTTTTAATATTTATATATTAAATTCAAGATTAAATATAAATTATTTTATTTTATTATATATAGTATAATTCTATAATTAATTATTAATTAAAAAAGTATTAAATGAAATTTAAAAAATACAATTTAATGCCAAACGGCGGTTTAGATATTATTTGTTTTTTTAAATATATTTTGAGAAAGAATTTATATATTAAATTCAAAATTAAAATATAAAATATATTTATTTGTATATATTTATATTAATATTTTATTTAAATATATAATATAATTCTACGATTAATTATTACTTAATAAAAATCTAAAAAATAAATTTTAACGTTCTGTACATAACAGTTTTGTAGAATTGTTTAAGGAATATGTAGTGTAATCAATTTTCAACCAGTTTTATATAGCCATTTGGTGAAAATTAAAGAGAGAGTATAGAATAAATTTTTTAGGTTAAAACATTTTAGGTATCTTTAGGGTAAAAGTTAAGGTGGGGAAGTAGTAACACTAAAAATAGAGGGTGGGATAACCAAGACCCAACTCTACCTTGCAGTTATGGTAAATAAAGGGAAGATAACCAAACAAAATTAAAGGGGGAGTATAGAATAAAGGATTGTAAATTATGGTAAAACAAATTTTTAACGCGTGTTTTTAAAGTGCTTTCTCCAAATGAGGTTTAAACCGCCAGTAAGTGAAAAAGTAACTGCCACTAATTCCTTTTGTAGTTAATTTTTCTATGGTTTTTTGATAGAATAACTAAAAGGGAAGATAACCAAACAAAGTTTTATATGGAAGCAGAAGCAGAAAATTAAAGTTGAGAAGCGAAATTAGCAGTGGTAAAGGACTAATAATCAAGAAATGCAGCAACACAAATATATATATGTTAATGAGTTTTAAATGTTGGTGATTATCCCTTGCATTGATATATATATATATATATATATATATATAGCAATTTGGAAATCGTAATGCTATATACATACATAAATTTATTTATGCAGTACACCCATTTTACACATTTTTTTATATCTCTTTTATTTTTAATCTCTCATATTTTTTTGTCAACAATTTTATATTTGTAGTAACTCATAAATCAAGAAGTGTGCATTATGAGTTCTACACCCGAGCTTATTTCTTCTGGCAAGGAGGCCAACTGCAGCAGACACCCCTGGCAACCTTCCATTGGTGCCCTTCCATCATGCACCCTTATCAAATTGCTAATCTATGCATTTTATAAAGAGAGTCCCCTAAATCAAGCCAATTAGCCATTGCAAGTCAGCAAACAATTATTTAATTAAAATTCAGCAATTATGTAATTATAAATCTCAACCGAACTTTGAGAGCGACAACAAAATGAAATCTGATTTAACTATGTATTTGACAAGTTGGCAATGACATATTAGTTTTCATTGGTGTAATAATAGCATGAAATGAAGTAGTAGTAACCGAAATTTTAGTGAGCAATGAAATGTTAGTTATTATCACTTTTGTTAATGATTGTTGGTCTATCTTTGCTTTCAATTACATTTCCTTTTGAGAGTTACAATACTATGACTTTTTATTAACGATTGTTTATCTACTGTTCTGACTTCTTGGGATTGGACTGCTCACAGTTCTGGGTGTAACTATTTGTGTGCAATTATGCATTACTCAATCGTTGGTTTTAGTCTCCACTGGTTAGTCAGAATTGTGTCTTTCAGGTGA